>CM076969.1:26955543-27215543 GCA_039105355.1 Benthosema pterotum
GTGTACTCTGCACTCAACAAAGTGAGGCAAAACTTTATTTTTTCCCCCCACCTCCCAGTTCCACTTGCAGGGTCACATTCTTGCTGGCATGTCCTTGAGGTTGAAACCCTGTGTTTGGTTCCAAGGTTCTCACCCCTGGCAGTGGAGTGATAACACTGTAAACACTATAAACTTTACTTGATGCTGCAAAATATCCCAACAACATAAAGGTGTGCTGTTTTGTAACAGTTCACATAATTTTGGAGCAAATACATAGAAAACTGATGTCACAGAGCAAGAGCACAGGCTACAAGAAGCCAGAGAATCACATAATACGCCAGGAATAGGCCAGTGCACCGTTTTTTTCAAAGAATGTTGACAAAGGTGTATGAAGATCCCCTATAGCACAAAAATATTTTTAAAACGGGTGCTTTCAAAAAATGTCCTTGACATTAAAATGTTTGAGAGCCACTGCTCTATATGACATCTCATGTACTCTGCACTCAACAAAGTGAGGCAAAACTTTATTTTTTCCCCCCACCTCCCAGTTCCACTTGCAGGGTCACATTCTTGCTGGCATGTCCTTGAGGTTGAAACCCTGTGTTTGGTTCCAAGGTTCTCACCCCTGGCAGTGGAGTGATAACACTGTGCTGAGCACTGAGCCCCCCCCCCCCCCCCCAACCCCCCCTTGCCTCGGGCGCTCTCTCTCACCCGCAAGGGGGACAACGCGGAGCTCAGAGACGTCTCACAGGGCTTTGGACACATGACTTAGCCACACGGCCCCCGCCAAGCCCAAGCAGGGCCGGATTTAGCCAGCCCTACTAGGGTGGGCTGGAAGAATGGCAGGGTGTGCAACTCGTCAAGGTTTTTCATATGAAGCAGTGGTATTCAATCTTTTTGACATCAGGGCCCATTATTTATTAGGCATTCGAGCCACGAACCACCATCTGAGGACATTTTAGCCCCACAGACCCCAAAACTAAAGATTTCTTTTGCTTTTGTCCACAATTCCAGGCTGGATTTGGGAAACAAAACAGTCAAACATACAGATCAAAATAACCAATAATCTTTTATGTTGTACATTCTCTACTGTAGTTGTGTAGACTTGGGATAATTCACATGACGAATATGGAATGGACCCGCAAGGGTCCATTTGGTTTCATTTTTACGCTCTCAAAGAGTTACATGGTTAACTTTCCACCATTTAGCTGAGGACCACCTGCACCTTTCTCAACCACTCATGGTCCCCGGACCACTGATGAAAACCACTGATAGTACCTTTCATTGGGTGGGCTCTGCCCACCCCTGCCCCCCTCTAGATCAGGCCATGCGCCCAAGCAGCATGGCAAAGTATAGGCAGGGCATGGGGGGGGGGGGGAACTCAAATCCCCTCTTTTTCCTTTCTCACTCCTGTCCGTTTCGTCCCCTCCCTCACCCACTCTCCACACATATTCCCGCCGAACATGAGACTGAGCTGGCAAGCTGCGGATAAATGGAAGAACATCAGAGTGGGGGACAGGGAAGGAGATTAGCCCGTAGGTTCGGATTTGGATAGACGTCTTATGCGTCATTTACTCTGTCCTGTGCAGTGTTGGACGAAGTACTCCACCTGACTCAACCCCCAGTACTTGGGTCTATACGATGGATATTCACAGTCAAAATGTTGTTCAACTACAAGTGAAAGTGAAATGTATGACTGGAGAATATTTGCTTTTGAAAATATAGATATAATATAAAATATAGATAAGTACAAATTATTAAAGACATTCTATTTCTAATATCAGTTCATTATTGAAAAATTAGAGCAAGCAGATCAGCTATAGCAACACGATATATGCAGAAAAAAAGAATCAGACTTCATAACCTGCTTATAACGCTTATAGAGCTCACAGAGGAAGCTCAAAATGATGCATTATGAGTGAGCTTGTGAGCTTATTCATGGACAGTATATTGACAGGAAAGGGGGAGAGAGATGAGGAGTGACATGCGGCAAAGGCTGCCGGGCTCGGGAATCGAACCCGGGGCACGCCGTCAGGCTGGCTTAGCAGCCTAGGTGCCCAGACGGTTGAGCTAACCGTCTGGTAGCGCCACGGATACAATTTCTGTTGTGTTGACCATTCTGCCCTCTAACCCTCTGTGCAAGAACAGGTCAGAAGTCCCAGAAGTTCCATTCAGTCCCCGCTGTATTTACCGATGTAAGCGACATTCAAGGGTTGACTCTGAGATAACACCAGTCAAATGCAATGGATAGAATGGGTGTGGGTGCAGCATTTTTTTCAAAATGGCCACCCCTATTCTGTCCCAAATGAAACAACACAATGATCGGCAGACCATGCGTTTGGATCATAGATGGATGTACTGTATTAAGTTTCAGCACAGGAAACACAACTTCTGTGTCCAAGCATTCATCTATAGATTAAGTATGGTCCCGCATGGGCCTGGCGCTAGGTACAGAATCATAACATTTCTGTCCACCAGCAAGGAGTAGGAGGTACATTTTATCTCTTTTTAAAGATACTGGATATGAATCATGACTAGTGAAGGTTTCAAAGGAATCACACAACCGTGATAGAAGGATGGACTCCTATCGCATCAATATGGAACAATTATTTCTGCCAGAGATGGAGATAAACTTTGAAGTTGTGTTTCCGAGTTTCGCTACTCAGACAGTTTCTTGCCGAAGATGTTTACTCGTTTTCATGCATGGCCCTGAAGGTCGTCCCTGACGGCTAATCATTCTACTGTGGATGACAGGTAGTTTCAAAGGACATCAAAAAGTCACTTAAATATTCAACACTTTAGTGAGTAAACGTTGTTTGGGCTGGTACTTGATCGAGTCAAGAGATTTCCGGCACACAAATTAGCAGCCAGTGGCAAAATGGATCCAGGAGGTAGGAGAGGAGACAGAGGTGGACCAATTAGCAGGAAGGATGGTGTATTTCATAGCTTAAAGTTAAACATATAAGTGCCTGAACAAGGAATCCCTGGCCCACATTCTACATTTAAACATGCCCTATCATAGCCGGCCTGCCATTTATTGCTGCAGGCAGGGTAAAACGTTTATGTAAGTAAAATTCTGATTAGAATGCTGAGATGACTAGAATGATACTGTTCCAAATTAATATTACATTATACCGTACCAATACAAAATCTAACTTTCCACCTACTGCATACTGAACTACAGCTATAATAGCAGTGTTTAAAACTGACTGGCTAAAACTATTTGTCAAGATGTTGACTGAAACTATCATGATTAGAAATGACTAAAGCATTTTGTCCAAAAGACTAAACAGTCAACAGCACTGTACCTAACTAGTTATACTATGACTTGATTACATTAGTTTAACTCCCCCCCCCTACCCCCCCGATATATTTCTTCTTACTAAAATGGGACTAAAGGTGTCCAGCGACTAAAACTGACTAAAACATTTTTGAGTTTCGGTTGCTTAAACCTAGACTAAATCTACCGAGGGCCAACATGATGGCATGTGATTAAGCATTTTGTTCAAATGACTAAAATGTGACTAAAACAAATAATAATTCGAGCAAAAGACAAAGAGTGACTAAAAATGTCTGTAAAAACATCTCTGTATTATACAGTACACATACTAAAAGCTACAATAAATATAATATATGAGATCGTTGATAGCTTGTACCAGTGGCATTTCTAAGCAATTTGGAGCCCCAGACAAGATTTTCCCTGGAGCCCCCCCTTGCCAAATGCACACTTACGGGGCCATTTGGTAAGGGGGGCTTTGGTAAGCGGGGCTCCAGGGAAAATCTCCTGTGACGCCATACCTATAACAGGCACAGTAAAATGGTGCCCTCCAAGGGATAAAATTATGAACTTTTTTTAAACTAAAGAACATATTATATGTGTTTTAAACGTTCAATTCTAGTTATAGAGGACAAGTATAATGTATACCCCCCCCCCCCCCCCTTGGCGTTTAAAGACGACATTAAACATAAAGACATATGGCGCAGCAAGCCTTCTGCCACGATCAGCGTCACTATGAGATGAGGTAGAAACCCAGCGAAGATGTTTAAGGATGATGAGAAAAATATATCATTACCATGCACTTTTGTGCCCCTTTCCCTTGGTCACAGGAAACTCTGTGTGAACTTGAAACAGTGGGGAAAACGTCAAGGCAAGCATCACATATTTAAATTGTAAATATGAGGAAGAAGCATGGGGGGGAGTAATGCACCATGAATTATTTATTCCATCATGAAGCCTCTATAATTAAAAGCATTAACACAAAAAGAAATCAGCCTTTTTAATTATTCAATGTTGTGTGTGTGTGGGGGGGTGTTCTTTTTCTCCTCATGAAGGGATGTCATGTTGTTTTTTTTGGGAGATGCGATAAGTGCGGTGCTTGCTCAGGAAATTTCTATAATGGGACAGGTTACATGGAAAGGGGGAAAATTATAAATCACTTAAGAGGTAATTGGACGATTCTCACTTCAAAGTCTCTGAAATGATAATTATGTCTGCAAGCAGGTCTCAAATATTCTTGACACACAAAGAGCAAAAAAATGAATTAAAGCAGCATGCAGTTAATTTCCAATAATAATGTTACTATTCTACTTTAGTCATGTAGTAGCCGAGGTTTATTAAAGGTAATAGAGCCAACTTTTAGCCAAAAATCAAAATGGATATATATTTTTTGCATTCCCCCCTCTATGTTGCTTCTACTGCAGATACTGATACTGCAGCTGTGTCCCTGCAGACAGACACTTGCTTCGTCCTGCCAACGGTCCAAAACTTTGTTGTTGTCAACAAGTCATGAAAACAAAACATTCCTCGGGTTCAGGAAAGGTGATGCTAATTTGTGGGGGGGGGGGGGGGGGTGAGGCAGCACCGTCTCCAGCAGCCAATCACAGCACCGTCTCCAGCAGATTCATAATGAGCCAATAGAGCAGAGGCGAGGTGGAGTTAGATTCTGTTTACAAATGTGTTTACCAACGCAGTGTTCGTACACACTAAAGCTGCCTCTATTACCTTTAACAAAGTTATCAACCAGGAAAACACGAAAGCCTCCTATCGTACTTTGTCCAAATTTTTTAATATACTGTATATCCTTTTAAAGCAAATCTATTTTTAACGAACATCTCTGAGGGTCCGTGGAACAAAATATAATAATTCGAGACAGGAGACCGTGGTCAAATACCGTTTCTGGGGTCTTTGACATGGAAAAGTTTGAGAACTGCTGCCATAGCAACATGGCATAGTTCCAGAAAACTGTTGGAATTTAAATTAATCTTTTCGAATCGTCCAACGAGTTAAAGCGTAGCACCCCCCATGTGGCAGTATAGGTTGATGCTCTCTGTTTATACGTGTGAGACATCAAGGCCTTGTTCTGCTGATCCACCTGCCATGCTCATGGCCTCCTAATGAACTAATGAACTGCAATGCTTCAAACTGCCTGAGATAAAGTGCTATCTCCAGCTAAGATCACAGATGGCATTGATCTGGCCACACTCGCCTCCGATGATAAAACAGCGTGCGGGGTGCGCTCTGGCTTCTGTTGATGTGCACAATACAGCTCAAAGAGAGACAACGAAATCTACCGGTGGCTATCAACGTGGTCATAAACAGTTTCTGGCAGGTCGCAACTACTTTACTGGTTAAAGTTACTGGTAGGTGCTTGTGATCACAAGCCAGGTTGCAAAATAGTTGCAACATGGTCGCAACCAGAGCCTTATATAGTGGGAGAGTTCGGATATTCCCGTTTACTCCTTTGTCCCCGGGCGCTCACGCTGCTGGAGGAACATGGAGGAGCCCTACTGTGCCACTTTCAAACGGGAAGTCGATGAAATGAATGGGATTTAATAGAGAGCAGAATATTGGCGTCTCGCGAGACTGTAGCTGGAAAGTAGGACTAGGAGTAGGGGTCTGGTAGGAGTAGGCAGAAATGCATTGGATTCAATGGCAATAGTCCATATTTAATGACTTTAAATCCCTTTATTTTAGTCATTCTTTAATAATAGTACAACATAAACATTACAGAGACTGTAGTCGGGACTGAACAATAGAGTTGTCATTTTGCATATACGTACCTAAAATACGTCTTATTTGCTCCGTTCTCATTGAAAACAATGTATTTCAAACTGCAGTACGTAGGACCCCGCCTTGGTCACGTGACAAACCGCATGACCGGGCTGCTCTGCTTTCGGGTACATGAATATTGCAACTCTCCCATAAGGCCCTGGTCGCAACTACTTCCTCATGGTTGCGACTAGTTTATGGGCCGGGGGAGAACTAGCAGTAGCTCTCTTCAAGGCTTTTCAAGTTAGACCACAGGGAAGCTTTTCCATCAAGTGTTTAGCCTCGCCTGGAGGAATCTGTCTCTTTTGTCACGTCTCCTCTCTACGTGAAGCGTTTTCTGACACCTCATGGTTACAGAGACGGTCTGAAACACCTTGCATGAATGGCACCAGCATAATACTGCTAAACTAGAGGAAAAGACCTCTCAGTAAGTTAGAACTTTTTGTCTCAAACCTTTTGTTTTATCTTGTAAATAACTAGCCTGGCTAAAGCCAGACCGAATTAACTGTTGGCAAATAATTGCCTGTCAGCAGATTGGTCTGGAATAGCTCAATTGTACAACTATTGCCTACTCCAGAAAATTGGGGTGGCCAATCAGGGCATAGTATTCAAATATGTTTACATACTGTGTCCTGATTATAAAACAATTTAGCTTTTCCCACTCACTTTAATTGTCTGAATTTAAAGTATACTGTAATTAAATTTTGTCCGGTGGGAACAGGTGCTGATTTTTCATGATAGTATAATGTACTGTAATCCTGTCAGGTGCATGTGAATGAAAATTGTCATTTGTTGTTAAGTACCAGTAATTGTTAGCTTTTCTCTTTATCTCTGTGAAGGGGTTTATTTTTCGTTCTTCACACTGGCGTGCTTGAAGATTCAAGAATAAGTACAGGGCTGGATGGCATGAAGAACATTATGATGAACACCCTGATGTCCATCATGTCCCTGTCCATTGTCCACCATGTCCAAGGACGGAACGTACAGCCCAATAAAAAAAATACTAAACTTAGACCAGGCACTGCAGCATGCTTAGGGAAATTACTATTATGTAACAATAGGAAAAAAAGATGCAAGACCTGTGACAGTTACTGTAGGGGGATTGAACTTGCAAACTTGTGCTAATGGGACACGTTTCACCCCCAGGCCTGTCCCTGTTTGCAAACAGCCATGGAAAAGAAATACTAAACTTTAGAGTACGGTAGACAAGCATAAATATGAATGAAGCACTTAAACCGTCTCAGTAAAAATGTATCCGAGTTGCATTTTAATTGGGACAAAGACAATAAATTTCGTCAACTACTGTAAATCTGCACAACTGCAGTTCAATGCTCCAAGAGATGGGTCTAAAATGTCACTGTGGTAATATGTGTGACTAATTGTACGGAGTTGTAGATACCTAGATAGGGTGAGACCAAGACAAGACCACGAGACAAATGAAGTGCAGATCAGTGAGACAAGACCGAGACAAGACCAAGACAATTAAGGGCGAGACAAAAACAAGACCAAGACAACGAAAATTTGTGTTGAGACCGGCCTCGAGACGAGACAACGTCTCGAGAACTACAACACTAACTATGACTATCTCTTCCCATTACTTTTTTTGACAAATGTTCCTCCCAGTATGGCTGTGGATGCCGCAGGCAGGGGATCAAATGGCTCATGTGTATCACGCACATTGTTCAAGGTAGTCATATGTGTTGACGATACTCACTGAGTGAAACACACAGGGACTCATGGTGTCACTAATGCTAGAACAGCCCGAGGCACATACAAAAGCACAACGTTGTGGGCTGTGCAGTATTTACGACAAGCAGCATCCAGCAGCATCCACCCAGCCATCCGAGGGGGATTTGGGGAGTTGAACTGAAGAACACATAAGCCTGCGCTCCGTCACATATTACAGCCGAGGAGCTTTTAATCAACCAGGGAATTTCAAGTTGGAACACTGAAAACCATCAGGCTCATTTATATACAGCTCCTTGTGCAAGTTTAACAGGGTGCAGGTCATTACAAGGGTTTAGCTATCACATCAAACAGTAATTATACAATTAAGTGCTTCAGGGAATGTAGCACATCTTCTCATATGCACTGTTACAAAGTACTCAAGTACTGTACTTAGGTACTATCATAACAAAAAAAAAACTTGAGGTACTTTTACCAAAGCACATTTCAGTGACTTTTCATGCGTACCGCCAATTGAGACGTTGCCCCGCATTCTGACTGACATGCTGCAGTTTTCACAATGTGCACAAAAATAGTTGTATTAACACTGTCTGTGTGTGATTAGCGATGAGCGAAGCCTATCCAGAAGGTAAGGGGGCGGGCCGTGTGTGTGCGTGGGCATGTGTGTTTGTGTGTGTGTCCGTTTCCATTGAAGTCTATGAAGTCTATGTAGAAAAGCCTCCATTTGACTGACCCAATGAAGTTTGCATAACTCTACATTCTGGGTAGGATCAGAGCCATCTAGTAGAAGAGGTGCGGCATTGTGTGTGTGTGTGTGTGTGTGTGTGTGTGTGTGTGTGTGTGTGTGTGTGTGTGTGTGTGTGTGTGTGTGTCCAAGACAAAACATATTTTCCGATGAATGACAAGTCTAATATTATCACTTAATTTTGGCTGTGTGCAATAACTGTAAGCCAACAAAACGATCAATAGCAACCAGGCCAGTGGAAGGTCAAGGTCACTGGCGGAGTGATAGTGGCAAATTTCCCTTACTACCCCTGGAAAACTATAGTGGTGGTATGTGAGGGGGAAGAATAGAAACATCACATCTAAATTGTGTACAGTTTATTCACTGATGCAGCGGTCCGACATGACCCTGCCTGCATGTGTCCCACAATGTCCCACTCAAACACACTCTTTGTCCCACATCTGGTGAGTTGGGATCTGGTCACCCTATTACTTTGTGAATGTGTATTATTTCAAAACATCCATCCATCCATATTTAATTTCATGATGTTTTGGGCTTGTAGACTGCTAATTTCAAAACATTTTGATTCGTTTTTAAACAGGGAAATGGGACATTCTGCATGTAGGGGTGTGCTGAAATATCGCTATTGCGATATACAGTATATTGTATACATCCTCCTGCAATATACTGTATATTGTATACTGTGTATGTATAATATTGTGTAATCTCGCGGAGCATCCACAACAGGGATAATCAGGTTGTAGAACTAAAATGTTTTTGCCTTTTTTTAATTTGTTCATTTATTGTTTTTTTTCAGCTGCAGCTACAGTATCATTGATGAATTTCACACAATATAACGCAAATATTGCAACATATATCAAATATCATGATAGGTTCATTATAGAAGGCCTAATATCGCCACCTATACTATAGTATTACTCCCACACAGCCATTGTAGAGCTCAATACAGTGTACAGTAGATCACACCCTCCCACGCAGCCACTGTGGCGGTCGCTTTGTCAACAACAGCATGTATCCCTGACTGTTCGTCAGATCAATAGCATGTAGTAGCAGTAATATGTAGTAGTAAGTAAGTAAGTAGCCTTGCCAGGCCATGATGTCAGGAGGCCCGGCTGAGCCATTGAGGCCCATATAGTATAGTATCAGTAATATGTAGTAGTAGGAGGAAAAATGAATGGAAGCCGGGCACAAATAAATGGATTATATGCGAGAAAATATCGCAGAAACATCTGGCATCGAGGGGGGTCGGAATAACACCCATTCCCACCCGGGTTTTGGGGTTATGTTAGCGTCAGAAGTGTTAACCACCACTAATCAGGTGTGACAGTATGTGTTATGTCTCTCCCAATGGAGAGAGGCAATGGCAGCACCTAGATGGAAGAACGGAAAGCACCTTTTGGGTGGCTCTTTCCTACCTGAAACACCCTCTCCCATAAGCCAACTATAGGTGTGAAGTTGGCACACCTGTGATCTTCACACAACAAGGGAGAAATGTATGTTTTACTCCTGGGATGAACATGTACAATACATCATGCATCAAGCATAATGATTGACTAGAAGGCTGTGTACTAGGATACAGATATACAGTACAAAATGCACAAGATCTGTCCAAAAACAACAACAAAAAAAAAAAATCACACCCATGTGAATGAAGTGGTGCGACTGTGCGTGGTGGTCTGTGGGGGGTGCGCCAAACTTGCAAAGCCACAGATCATGTAACTGTGTAGGGGTCCGTGAGGGTCAACAAGGGGTCTCCAGAACATTTAGATCCCAGGAAGACACTCAGCAAGGTGGCCTGGGTCTGGCATACCACCCATGTCCAAAAGAGTCAAGAAATTATATGGGGTCCCTGAGGGCCCCCTCAACACTGACCCCTGGGAACACAGCTCTGCCGAATATGTATTCTGCATTTTAGCCTCTCCACAATTTTTGGTGATCAGTGGCAAAATGTTGGTCCAAATAACAATTCTGCAACATTTTCTAAATGTGTACATTATTGAAAGTGTAGTAATTCAGATGTTTAAATATAATAAGCGTACAATGATAATGATACCAAATGGACCCATAACGAAGAGTTACAGATCTATAAGGGTCCATTTGGTTACCAACTGTCCATCATTTATCTGGGGACCAACTGGAAGCCTCTGAGGGAGCACTGGTGGTCCCCGTACCACAGCTTGAAAACCACTGATGTAGACCCTTTTGGCAGTGCTTCCCAATTTTTGTTTAACGTGAAAGACCCCCAAAATTATACGCAGTAGGCTGCAGACACACTCTTGAAAGATATGCCAGGGACTCGATGAGAGTATAGCTTTATACATTTGTAGCAGTGATTTTGCAACTAGTATTATTTCAAGGGACCCCCAATTTGACATGTATAAGGCAGGCCCTCCATGTACTGGTATTTCTATCTGTGGGACCCCTGTTCCATTTGTACAATCTGAGAACTGTACAAGATGTGAGTTACATGTACAAATGCGCGTTTTTTTTATTATCTAGCTGGGTAAAATGTCAGGGACCCCTGGGGGTCCTAGGACGTTATAATGTGTAGTGATCAGTATCAAAAATACCCCCCCCCACCCCACACACACACACACACAGACCACTGTTTGAAACTATTTTGTGACCCGTACAACAATATATACATCGCACTGCGACGTTGTGACGACGTGTATTTAACCACTCGGAGCAAGGCAAGGGGAGATTGAAGACTGGACTGTACCGACAACAGGCTGTTGTGTTGGACTGAATAACAAGACTATTGGCCGCTGTTTACACTGCTCTGTACGAGAACGTAGACAGACGTTTGCGGTGGATTCGTAGAACTGCGGTGGGATCCAAAGTAACGCATTGCACATTACGCAAAATTAGATGCAGTGGATTCGTAGAACTGCGGTGGGATCCATAGTAACGCATTCCACATTCGACAAGTCCGTCCACTTCATGGGGCCAGTCCAATGGCGGATCTTTTACTTGGACGTGAATGGCGACAACAAATAGGGACAAGTGAATGACCAGGAAGGAACTCGGAGTGACTGAAGGAGTCCACGCGATTGAAGGGATTTAAGGGCGATTTAGTGGACTCGGACACTAGCACAGCTTTAATGTATTTAAATCCCTTTATTTTACATACATTACACACCATGAAATAGCTTAAAATAAGCCAATCGAATAGCGTTTATTTGCGCCACACTCATGAAAACAATGCATCTCCAAATCCAGTGTGTTCCTATTCGGGCTGCATGAACAGCAGCTCGAGCGCTGCAACAACAACAACAGCAAAGGATACACATTAACCCACTCCTGTGAGACATCTGTACACAGGTTAGTATCAACTTTTATAATAATAATTATTGTTGTTGTTGCAGTAGCTTTGGGGCTTCTGTTTGCAAGTGATTGAATGTACCAATGTTGCCGCGCTCACATTCTGACCCCTCAGTGTCGCAACTGTTTTACTAGATGGCTCTGAACTATGCACACTTAGCAGTGTTGCCAACTTGGCGCATTTGTCGCTATATTTACATTTTTCCCCAGACCTCCGGTGGTCCTCCGTGGCTAAACTGCAGAATAAATAGTGGGCCCTGCTATGAAAATGATTGAAAACCACTGCTCTAGCGCATTGTATTGCTTTTTGCAAGTGCCACTAGTGCATGTTGGATTTTTGCAGTTGGCAACATTGGTCCATTCAAGCACTTGCAAACAGAAGCCCAAAGCTACTGCAACAACAACAATAATAATTATAAAAGTTGATACTAACCTGTGTACAGATGTCTCACAGGAGTGGGTTAATGTGTATCCTTTGCTGTTGTTGTTGTTGTTGTTGTTGTTGTTGTTGCAGCTAGTACTTATCGCGACTTGCGAAATAAATCATAGCGTTGTCTCAACAGAAGTGGAAGCCAGAGAGTGGGCGGACACCAGAATTACTGATGTTGCCAGTTCGTAACAGTCAGTCGCTGTTGGCCCATTGTCGTTCGCCAACACCATCAGTCTCTGTACTGCCCCATATCCCATAGCCTGTAAGTTGTAACGGCTACCATCCCATAGCCTCTATGCTGGCCCCTATGCTGGCCCGGCCAATAGAAATACACAGCTATAATGACGATGCCATGGCGACGGTCACTGTGCTCTGCATGTTGCCACATGTTGAGAGAGAAACAAGCAGCAACAAGCAGCAAAAACCATGCCGGTTAGACACGAACGACTCGCAGCGACTTGCAATTCATTTCCAATGGGAGCGCGGCCAGCGTACCCGTTCTCCATGGACATCTTGCGAATCTCGTTTAAGGAGTGGTGCAGCCGCACCACTAAAAACACTGATCATTGTCAAGATCTGGCAGGATATTGTAAATGTATTTTTTTCTTCAGATTATTTTTTTGGCTGCCACCACTGGTGCAAACCACCCTCTGCTTCATGTGGTTATTTACCCAAGCTATGCCTTGAAATCCGTCAACACTTGCCGCTGCATTGATTTCATCGCTCACGCCACCGTGCAAGCGATCGCAGCGGAAAGCAGAGAGCGGAGACGTACTGTAGGGGACTTCGGTAGAAGTCGGAAAGATGCTCCATTAAGGGGAAAAGACAGACGCTCTTAATATTCATTAAGGGAACAAAACGGCATACAAGCGGCTACAGTCTCCCTGAGTAAACACTGCAGTGATATTTTTGGGGATGAGTCGCATCTCCGGGGGGGTTGGGGGGGTCTCAGAAAGAGACAGCAAGTGCCAGAAGAAACTTGATTTGATATGTGGCCCGTTGAGGCGTCCCTTCCCCATGAACGCCCCGCGATGCAGAGCTCCCTCCTGACGAGCGATCAAGCGATGCGAGCCTTAACTCGCTCTCTCACAGACAGCAGCGATGATGATGATGACACATATGGGCCAAACGTCACCGTGAGTAAACAACCTGCACTTCCTCCATGTGGGTCGTTATGACATACTAGCTGCACTAGCATCATCTGTCGTATGTCTGCCACCCTACCGTACCTCCACTTATCAGGCTGTCATGAAGGCACATTTATACCTAGTATAGGCTTTTATTATTGTTTTTACCCATAATTATCTGTGTGTGTGCGTGTGTCCATCCACGTGTTAACAGCTAATCTTCGGCACCACCAATGATGAATCTCTGCCCCAAATCTTTTAGACAGGCTTGTTATAGCGCCACATTGAGGCAGATTTTCATGTTTTTGGGCTGTTTAAAACAAAATGCATCCGCCCTTTTCACATTGGCCTGTTATGGCGCAACGCAAAACGTATTTTTGGAACAATATGCATCAAATCATCAAGGGCATAAGAAGAAATGGCAACCGCTTCACATTGGCCTATAGCTCCTATAGCTCCTATAACCCTGGTGGAAAAGAGGCAGTGGGAGGCTTGCAGAGTTGCAATGCCTTGAGGGTTACAGCCTGCCTGCTGTTGAGGATTATACCAGGGGTTTTGAACAGGTGGTCCGGGGACCACCGGTGGTCCCTGAGAGGGTTCCAAGTGATCCCCAGGCTAAATGATGGGAAGCTGCTTAACCAGATTTAACTCTTTGAGAGCGTTAACATGAAACCAAATGGACCCGCAAGGGATTCATGTTTACACTCTCAAGAGTAAAATATTCATCATCTGAATTAGACAAGTCTACCCAACTAGAGAATGTAGAATATTAATGGTCATTTTGATGACGTATGATGTATGTTTGACTGTTTTGTTTCCCCCCCCCAAAATCCTGAAAAAGAGAGTTTTGAGTCTGTGGGGCTAAATGTCATCAAATGGTGGTCCATGGCTCAAATTCTGAATAAATAGTGGGCCCTGATATGACAGAGGTTGAAAACCACTGGATTATACTATGCACCTGGAGGACAACCACATTACACGTTAAATAACATTACACGTTAAGTAATGATATATTTAAATATATGATCTATTTAAAAATATTTTAGACATACAGTATATATATATATACCACCAGTCCTGTGGGAACAGTTGATTGTCAGAAGTAGAGTGATGCTTGATCTTGCGTTGGTTTGGTCTAATGTACCTGCTGCCGTGTGCGATTGCCTATGCACGTGCACGGGTGTACGTTTGTGCGCAGCTGCGCACGTGTTGTGCATGCGCATAGTTGTGTGTTTGTGCCAGATGGCTGAGAGTCATAGCGGGAGATGAGTAAAGCGTGCAGAAAGCAGCAGGAGGTGTGGCCTGATTGAATATAAGAGTGGCAGCAGCAGAAAAGTGAATTACAGGGCTGTAGCTCAGCTGTGATCAGAATGAATACAGATAGAATGATTTAACTTCTGAGACCAGCGCATGGTTGGTCTGGAACCCATACGACTTGAAGGGAGTCTTCAAATCATCACATGCAGCCCAGCCTACATTACAGCCTAGATTTTCAGATTTTAAGTTGTGTGACAGGTTTTAAGTTGTGTGATTCTGCAGTAGTTAAATAGTGTATTTGATGTTCATTTTATCAGTGACATGTTTATGCATCCTAAATTCATATGCAGGCTTAAAGGTAATAGAGGCAACTTTTTAGCAAAAAAATATAAATATATTACTGTATTGTCCCGAATATAAGACGACTCGTTTATAAGACGACCCTCATTTTTCAAGACCCATTTACAGAAAAAAGAACATTGAATGTCAAATACTATAGCCCCTGAATATAAGACGACTCTCTATTTTTTGGGATATTTCCTTTGGGAAAAAACATAGTCTTATATTCAGGCCAATAGGGTATATACACATACAGCACATAGCTATATTTTCCCCCTTTTTCCCCTCATCATTGCTTCTACTTTGATACTGCAACTAAAGTTGCCTCTAAACTCAATACGTTTGATGTTTTTCCCCCCAAAAAAGAGCACATCTAAAAGTTCATAGCACTGTCTAAGTCAATGTATTTTTGAACAATTAAGTTCATAAAAGTAGTTACTCTAATGCTTCACTTGTAGTATATTCATATTCGACCCGTTACATCTCAAGTAGGGTTGAGTACTTTGCTCCTTTCCCAAATACGAAATCATTCCATCCTAGATGCTTTAATCTGCATGAAGTCGCACCATCTTGTTACTTTTCACTATACTGTAATAGGGATCCATAGATCACTTTATGTAATAGGCATTCCCATGTGCTTCCACAGTGTGCGATAAAATAGGCAAAGTCTCTTGTTTATAGCTTACATGGGGTTAATAAAAATCAAGCCCAAGACATGCCCAGCTCAGCAAAACCGAACAATCCTCAGGGTAGTGCTTTCACATGGTGGAGAGCATTCCCATCACGTTAGAAAAATGTGTAGGGGACATAAAAAAGAAGCATAATACACAAATATCTTGAAGGGATTCCGATGTCATAATAGGCAAACATTCGGAGGAAACAGGAACATTCTGTAAAAACAAATGATGTACAAACAAGTGGTGCCAAAATTAATCGATTTATTACAATGTACTGCTGTTCGCTTGTGTGTGTTTCTGCATCAATGCAGCAACGTCATGCTTATTAACGTTGATCATAGCTTGTTATCATTTAGACGTTTTTAACATATTTAATGTTTTTGCCTTTAATTGATAGGGCACAGTAATATGACAGGAAAGGGGAGAGAAATGGGGCTTGGACATGCCTCAAAGGCCGGTGGCCTTAAACCCATGGGATGCCTTCGAGCTGGAATACCGGACTAGGTGCCCGGTTAGACACATTAGTTGATTTAATTTTATAAAACATTTATGTGAGATATATTTTTGAGATGTATTTATAAAGTATGATTGATCACTACAGTTTCTAAATAAAATGTGTTGTTCAGTATATAGTATTTGACTGCTTGCATTGGCTGACTGAAATATTTGCCATATTTTGCAGCAGCACAAAAAGTGTGACCATTGCAATGCATCTTATATATCAGATTGAATCGTGAGCTTGGTGCCAATGCATGCCTCTGAAACTAGACCTCTCTTACCAGCCATGACTATTTTACTGGTCACGGCTATAGGTGTATAGGTGTGGTCATGAGTAGTGAGCAACTACAGTTGCAACCTGGTCTCAACTACTTACTTATGGTCGGACTAGTTTGTAGGTCGAGGGAGACCCTAAGCCTACATAATAAATTACCACAATTTACTACTGTAATACTCACTGCAATTCTCAGCAAAGAGATTTGAGAAATATATTGAGGGGTGCCCAAGAATCCCAGTCAATGAAATACAGGGTTTAAGACTGCCTGATGCTGGTAGACATCAACATGTATTACAACTGATTTATTCATCCCAGCATGCAGTAAATTTGTTGTTGGAAACTTCAAAGTCTATTCTTTAGAGAGGAGACTGGTGGTCTATTTTTCAGCTGGGTTAGGCTTTTTGTTTCTGTCCTTGGCTGTCTGACCGACCAGACAGTGCAGTGGAGGGCATCGGCCCATTGGTTTGACCATCAAACACAACATTACTTATTAAATCAGCAAAACAAACTTTTTTGTTTTATTATTTGACAGGCCAGGGCCAGGAATCTGATGGCACACCAGATATGATGTAAATCTGACTCTAGTCATGCGTCTGGGGAAACTAAGTGAACTAAAATTCCATGTTGGAAACTTTATATAATAAAAGAGGAACTGGGCAAGTATAGATAGCCTTTCTTCTTCTTAAATCAACTCCGAAAGCTGCTCCCATCTAATGCAGAAAGATACATACCATCATTGATTTGATACATTTGCGAGTTGCATGGCGATGCATTGGTTTGCTTTGGGACATTGAATTGAACCAGTTGAATCACTGGTATTAGTTTTAGGGCTGGGACTATAACTGATTAATAAAGATGAATTAAATAGAGAAACAATAAAGAGATTAAATGTGCATAAATTTTGCACTACAGAACCTTTTTTGCTGGACGAATTTCAGCCATACTGATCATATTAGTGCAAAGCAATGGGCAGCCAATCAGTGTAACCTATCATTGATCCATCCTCCCATTGGTCAGAAATTAATAACCCTATCTCTAACCCTCAACCTCAGGTCACAGGTCACAGTGTTGACACGGGCTGTAAAATTATGCGGCCAACCGTTATGCTAATGGTAGATTTCCAGCACATATTTGGACTAATTGGACTTCGGAGCTACGGTAATCAGAAAGCTTTGCCTGGCCCAGTGGATGGAAATTTTGATTCGTAAAAACTACTCATTGAGTTTATCAATTTGCTTTAATTGACCAAAACATGCTTTTCAGGTCAAATATTGATACGTGATTAATTGAGAATAATTAAGTAATAACAAAACTTTTTTTTAATCAATACCCCTAATTGATGTATAAGTAACGTTCATAACTGAAGTTTATTTTAATATAACCTATCACAGCGCTGGGACAAACGCTAAAACCATCTCGCCATGGTCTACCCAGTTACAGTAACTCTTCTTAGCGTGTGAGAAGCTACATGCATAATTACTCATTAAAACACACACACACACACAGACACACACCCACACACACACACCCACACACTCACACGCACACACACGGCGGAAGAATCCATGCTCATCGTCATCAAACCAAACCTGCTCATTGGGAGCAATTAGGGCTTCAGTGTCTCGTTCAAGGACACTTTGACACCATAACCCCAGAGGTAGCCCAGCCGGGTATCAAACTGAGAACCTTCCGGGTCCCAAAGGGGCTGATCTATACCTCCTTGAGCCACTGTCATCCCAGTCTAGTCCTTGATCTTAGCATACTGTTAGCAAACAGCTCTTGCTCTCGCTTTTAGTGTTGCTCCTGACAGCACAGCAAGCCTTATTTCACCCCGACACTTTGGTAGCTCCGTGCAGTCCAGCTGAACTCCATCCACCCACAACAAAATCAATCCTGCTGCTCAGAGCGACAAAATGCATCGAAAGCTCTCTCTCTCTTTCCCTCTCTCTCTCTCTCTCTCTCTCTCTCTCTGTCTCTCTCGCGTTTTGCCTAAACTACTATCGATCGGACAATTCCCCTGTTACGCTGCACACAATCACCTCTAAACTATTGTTGCCTTTTTTCCACGGCGCCTTCTACTAATACTAATGTCATTACCACTACCGAGATGACTATGTTATTATGCTTTGTAGGCACGACTAAGTGAACCATATAACCCCCGACTCTGCGTCCGAGGACCAATATTTTATTTAAGAATCAAACTCCAACAGGATTCCACACATGGCTCCGGGGTACGAGGAAAGGCCAGATCAATATTTGCTATAGTGGGCGGATGAAACAATGGAAAGGTATCCTCTCGCTGTGCAAAGGGAAGCTTGACATTTTTTGCACAGGACTTTATTAAAAAATATATTTGCACGCTGGAAAACAACAATGCCAACCAGAACAAAGTGTTTTTTTTTTATTTGTTTGGTTGTTTCTTTGCTTTAATACAGTGGTTTTCAACCTTTTTCATACCAGGGCCCACTATTTATTCAGCATCTGAGCCACAGACCACCATTTGAGGACATTTTAGCCACACAGACCCCCCCCCCCCCCCCCCCCAAAAAAAAAAAAAAAAAAAAAAAAAAAAAAATATATATATATATATATATATATATATATATATATATATATATATATATATATATATATATATATATATATATATATATATATATATATATATATATATTGCTTTTGTTCACAATTCCAGGCTGGAAACAAAACATCTTAATCTTCTACATTCTCTAATTGGACATGAGCAATATTTTAACTCTTGAGAGTGTGAACATGAAACCAAATGGACCCGCAAGGGTCCATTTGTTTTCATGTTTACGCTTTCAAAGAGTTACATCTGGTTAACCAACTTTCCATCATGGGGACCACCTGGAATCCTCTCAGGGACCACTGGTGATCCCCGGACCACCTGTTGAAACCCCTTGCTTTAATATGTTTAATCCACATGCCAAATACATGTACCTGTACAAACACACAGACATATTTGACATAATTTATATTCTACAAGTTCACAACATGATCTGATAATCATGAACATGAACATGAACAGTTAATCAAGTGTAAATCGGTCATTACGATGCAATCAAGGTCTGCTGAAATCCATTTGGTCCACAAAATCAAGTGTACATTAAATCAACTAAAACGTTATCTAAACTAAACATCAGACTGACTAAAACTGAATCAAGATTAATACTGCCCTGATGACCTAATGTGATTTTTGCTTCAGCTATACTCTGGCCGGAAAATCCCTCTAACTGTGTCCCAGGACGCAAAACATGTTTTGGGGTATTTGGCGAGCACTAGATAAGTGGTAATTAATCATCTGCTCGTCCTCAGGGGGTGTTTTTTTGCCCTGCATATTTCTTCATGATGTCGGTCATCAGGGAGAAATGTGGGTTTTTGGGCTGGGGCTGACCAGGCTCAGACATGGAGCAGTGGGAGCCTCACAGAACAGAAGGTCCTGGGTTCGATTCCCACTGGGCACCTTAGGGGTGGAGGGGGGGTGTTCTTTTCTCTGCGTCATCAGCACCCAGTTTGGGTCTGGAGTTTACATGTCTGCCCGTGTCAGCTCTAGACTGCCTCCTCCTGGCCAACCAGGGCGCCTGATGGAGGGGAAAGGAAGTGGTTGGAATAACATGTTCCTTCCCCGAACTACCATAGACGGATCTACAGTACAAATTATGGGCCCCTGGGCCGCCACCAGCCGAAGCCCCCTCCCCCCTCCTCCCCCCCCCTCCCTCCTCACACTGGAGGATTTTACATACATATAGGTGAGTGATATTCACCTCATTTTAGAAGGATTTACAGCAAGGGATTCCTTGAAAATAATAAGCAGCCAAAATAACTCAGCCAAATAAATGTATATAATTCAGATAATCCTCCCCTGCGCTACGTCCAAACAGGGAAACCCCCTGTCAGGTGGAAAGAAAACAGCACCTTCTCCAAACTGATTATCTTTCCTATAATAGCTGATAGTGAGCAGTGCCTGTCTGGTCCTCCTTTTTATTGAAGCCAGCCATTTGAAGTTCCCTTATAAGCAATGTATGTGAAGATAAAAGCAAAAAATGTACATCTGTAGCCTAGCGGTGAGAGGGTTTGCATAGATTTTAGCACTTTGGTTAGGAAGACATTTTTCTAAGCTCTAATCATATATACATGATTTCCTACTGGTCCTGGATACCCTCTTTCTTCAAAAAAAGAGTAGACCAAATTGACATTGTGCACATAGTAACAGCTGCCGAGTGCCAACATGCTAAGAACGGCTTGAAAATAGAAGAAGACCCGTCATAGTAGACCTGTCAGTCAGACCTTCTCCGTTGGAGTGAAATTATTGATCTGGCCTAAATTTGCGCTGCGATATAAATTATTTATTTGAACCAGCTGTGTAAACTAAACATTCCGGTTGGAGCAGAGAAACTGTGGATGAATAGTGTGTGAGATTAGGTTACCACTGACAAAATAACAAAGAAATGTTTTGAAAGTGTGTATATACCGTTAGGAAAAAAAAAAAAAAAAAACAAATAAGTGGCTTTTCTCACCCCTAACGCACAAAATATAATAATAATGTCGAAGGCTTACACTTACACTGGCCTGTGTACCCCTTGGCACACAATGAATACAGCGAGGAGCACCGATTGCCTGGAAACCAGATGGAGAGATTGAGTTTAGAAGGTAAAATAAAAAACTGCAACCTCGATCCTTTCAATGCACTCCGTTCCAGTCTCAGCTCAGTCCTTTGCTGTTGTTGTTGTGCCCACAGGAGATGACCTCTCTGGCATTATATTAGTCAGTGGAAGACACATAGTAGGAGGTAGTTGTATAGGTATATAGAGCCGCGTGGGAACTCCACGACTCCTACCATTATAGGGTCGAGTTTCACGATGTGTGCATGAGAGAGAGAAAGAGAGAGATAGAGGGAGAGAGAGTATGTTGTTATTGATGTATTGGTGCGTCCCGCTCCCTGCTGTTGTTAGCCAGCTATAGGGCTGATGAATGGGTGCCCCCCCTACATGCACCACGCATGCACACACACTCACAGAATTCCCACCCCCAGCTAGCCCAGCTCCTAGCTAAGTTTCTCTGCAGTGTAAAGGCCTACTCCTTGTACACCATACATACACTGTCACGTTAAACCCAGCCCCCTCTCTCTCTCTTCCCGTGTGAACTTTGACCCTGACTACTCCACCCAGCCAACACCTTCTCCCTGCACACCTGCCTCGGACGATGTCACCTTCCCTCGTCCTGCCCCTATACAAACCATCTGATAAATCATAGCACGCACATTGGTGTCATGCTCGTAAAACACAGCATGCAGCCTATGCCGTGTCGTGGACCCCAAAAAACGGTAACGCCGCGCGCACAACGTGCAGGTACGGGATGGTGCACGGTCCTGTGTGCACATTAAAGGTAATAGAGGCAACTTTAGTGTGCACAAACACTTAAACAGATTTGTTTAAAAATGGAATCTAACTCCACCTTACCTCCACTCTATTGGCTCGTTATAAAACTGCTGTGCTGTGATTGGCTAAAACGCTGCCTCACCTCACACAACACCCCCTCCCTCTCACAAATTAGCACCGCTTGTCCTGAGGCCAACAAATGTTTTT
Source organism: Benthosema pterotum (assembly GCA_039105355.1). Lineage (NCBI taxonomy): Eukaryota > Metazoa > Chordata > Actinopteri > Myctophiformes > Myctophidae > Benthosema > Benthosema pterotum. The sequence continues at coordinate 26,977,538 of CM076969.1, forward strand.
GTTTTCATGATTTGTTGCCGACAACAAAGTTCTGGACCGTCTGCAGGGCGAAGCAAGTGTCTGTCTGTAGGGAAACAGCTGCAGAATCAAAGTAGAAGCAACGGGGGGTGTCAATATGGATTTTCACCGTAACATTAAATAATCGGTGAATTAAACATTATTAAACATTAAATGGCGGATAACGCGGGTTTGGCGATGAAAACCATTTCCCAATAAAATGGCAGAAAGGGCGGGTTAGGGTTTTACTGGTGGTGGGCCCACGAGCCAGCCATCACTATTACACCACTGCACACGCGCACACACACACACACACACACACACACACACACACACACACACACACACACACACACACACACACACACACACACACACACACACACACACACACACACACACATACACAAACACACTCTCTCTCTAAATCTGAAAAGTGTTCTTAAAATGAATTTGACATTTGGGTGGAAACATAGCTTGTGGCGTCCAGAGCATTAATCAAGCGGCTCTGGGCCCCAGGCTACAGTCTGAATCAGTCAGACTGCCACTGTCATCACATGACACTGATGGAAGACTGCAGGTGCTATAGGGGAACACACACACACACACACACACACACACACACACACACACACACACACACACACACACACACACACACACACTGTTTACAACAGGTGGTCCGGGGACCACCAGTGGTCCTTGAGAGGATTCCAGGTGGTCCCCATGCTAAATGATTTGTTAACCAGTTTGTTAACCAGATGTAACTCTTTGAGAGTCTCTTTGAGGGTCCATTTGGTTTCATGTTTACGCTCTCAAGAGTTAAAATATATCTGAATTAGCCCAGGTCTACACAACTAGAGAATGTAGAAGATTAACGGTGATTTTGATCTGTGTACTTGCCTGATTTGTTTTCTCCGAAATCCAGCCTGGTATTGTGGACAAAAGCAAAAAGAAATTTTGGTAACACTTTCTATGATCCCTACATTATAATGCATTATGAGAGCATTTATAGTGCATTATAAATGCGTTCATAATGCCTCATAACTACACTCATAAACAGACATAATGCTTTGTGATGCACTATATCAGTAGTCATGAAACATTATAATGTCACTTATAATGAATTATAACAGCTTAAATTCCAAGGATTCTATGGATGTTCTTGAATACTTATGAAGACCACATCTATAATGCATGATGAGGGTTTATAATGCACTCTTGACTGACTGCTTATAATAGATTATGAAAACCTATACATGCAGTTCATGTGAACTGTAGTAATGACTTATGGCATGCTATAATGGCCCATTCATTATCATGAGTTATCATTGCATGGGTTAAGTAAAGTGACACACATGTATGCATTTATAATCATGCATAATTGATCATAAAGCATCATTGTTGGGGCTAAGTAAAGTGTGATTCATTTGCTTGCATTTAAAAGAATCTATGCTGCATCTTGAGTGATTATTATGGATGAATCAGAGAGTCAGATTGTCCAAAAAGGGAGTCAGATTGATTGAGGCCAGACTATTTTAAAATCATATCTAGTCACATCTGCCTTTTTTTTTTTAGCTTTATTTCAACTGGTGAAGCGGTCCTGGAAATGACGTAAAGGCCATCCCCATTTGTTATGAAGGATTTTAAAATAGTCTGGCCTCAATCAATCTGACTCCCTTTTTGGACAATCTGACTCTCTGATTCATCCAGGGATGTCAAGTCTTTAGTGGATTGTGTGTTGATATTTTGGACCAAATTTTACTAGTCTTATATTGCCTTGACCTGGCCACTTATTGCTGTGACCATGTTTTCTGGGTAACCTTTAGTGTCATGGACACTGCACTTTAGAACTCCCTGATTTTATTGGTGAGCCATGCTTTTATTTTAAAAGAATTGTACGATTGAATTATGGTAGCGCTAGTGATAACCAGATTTGGCCAAAATGCATTTCAATGGAGCAGACGAGTATTTTGGTCGAATCTGGCTATCCGCTAGCAAAGCAATCATTTTATTTTATACCCTGCTTTTGTGTGAGATTTGTTCTGTAAGCACCCAGGTTGCTCCAACACCACCCACCCATTCAGTTTGCACTGTAATTGTCAAAATAAATGTGACAAATGTATTTGGTCCATAAATTCCCACCATACACATTTTACTGTATTTGTCTTGCATAATAATCACTCAAGATGCAGCATAGATTCTTTTAAATGCAAGCAAATGAATCACACTTTACTTAGCCCCAACAATGACGCTTTATGATCAATTATGCATGATTATAAATGCATACATGTGTGTCACTTTACTTAACCCATGCAATGATAACTCATGATAATGAATGGGCCATTATAGCATGCCATAAGTCATTACTACAGTTCACATGAACTGCATGTATAAGTTTTCTTAATCTATTATAAGCAGTCAGTCAAGAGTGCATTATAAACCCTCATGCATTATAGATGTGGTCTTCATAAGTATTCAAGAACATCCATAGAATCCTTGGAATTTAAGCTGTTATAATTCATTATGACAGTGACATTATAATGTTTCATGACTACTGATATAGTGCATCACAAAGCATTATGTCTGTTTATGAGTGTAGTTATGAGGCATTATGAACGCATTTATAATGCACTATAAATGCTCTCATAATGCACTATAATGTAGGGATCATAGAAAGTGTTACCGAAATTTTTAGTTTTGGGGTCTGTGGCTCAAATTCTGAATAAATAGTGGGCCCTGGTATGAAAAAGGTTGAAAAACCACTGCTGTAGAAAGTACAGTATTTGGAAAACCTGTGTGCATGCATTTGGTCCGATGTACAAACAGTCATTATAAACCTACAGTATAACCTCAAAGGAAACCATCCAGTAACTGTGGCAAAAATGGAGGCTCTGGAGGAGGAATTGATTTGATGCACAACAGCTGCCCATCTCTCATGTCGCGTTGCACGGTGATCCCTCCAAAGTGTTTTGGGGGTTCTGTTACTTCAAATCTAATTAAATCTGTGTTTCAGCATCGCATTACGTTTTTGATTTTAATTCCTCACGAGTTGGTTGCATGTTCAACAGATGCCTTGCTCAGATGCATCATCTCTTGCTCCACTCGTGAAGATGGGACACAGAAAGTGGCCCCTCTCAGCTTTCTGCCGTTTCATAATTACAGTAGCTGTTTCCTAAATGAGACATTTAATCCGTTCTATGCTACAACGCCATTTGGGTTTTTTAAGTTTGATTGAAAAATATCTATAAATAACTATGCCTCATAGTGCGCTATGAGGCGTGTACACCTGCTATTTTGGGGGGAAATCATGAAAACGCAGTAAACATTTTGAATATGTTCTTTCAGATAGCTATATACTGAATATACAGTAATATAGCTGTGGTTTTCAGCCTTTTAAATACCAGGACCCACTATTTATTCAGAATTTGACCCACAGACCACCATTTGATGACATTTTAGCCCAATTTTAGCCAGCACAGACCCCAAAACGAAAGATTTATTTTGTTTTTGACAATTCCAGCCTGGATTTTGGGAAACAAAACAGTCAATCAAAATGACCATGAATCTACATTCTCTAGTTGTGTAGACTTGGGCTAATTCACACAATGACAGTAAACATGAAACCAGATGGACCCGCAAGGGTGCATTTGGTTTCATGTTTATGCTTTCAAAGACTTACATCTGGTTAACCAACTTTCCATCATTTTGCCTGCGGACCACCTTGAATCGTCTCAGGGAAGACTGGTGGTCCCCGGACCACCTGTTGAAAACCACTTTAGTGTCAGGTTCGAAATGGGTTAATTTAATGTAGACTGCAAATGAAAATTGCTTGAAAAGGCACACCTGCACCTCCAGAGAAACAAGAGAATGCTGTGTAGCTATTTTTTTGTCTTACTCATGAGACAATGGAAAGAGAGAGAAAGTAGAGGGAAGAAAAAAAGCAATATATTGCAAGATTGAGATGAGAACATGAGAGCAAGAGAGAGAGAGAGAGTAGGCCAGACCTAGAATGTTAAATATAACAAATGGAGCCGATAACAGCAGCAGAGCAGCACTTTTCTTTCCCCCAGATGTAATTGCCATTTTGTAATTTTTGTAATAATTAATGTTTAGCCACTTAATCTGTTTCCCCCACCGAAATGGAGAAACTGATTGTTCGACATGTTCTGCTCCAAGTGCGCCGGCCCAGTTTTCCAATCTCATACTATGCCATCAGCAATTTTCATTATGTTCCTCTGCTTCCCTCCCCATTCCCTCGCTTCAGACCAAATAAAACAATTTGTTGAGTCAATTCTAGCTTAAATGAACACGGTTTGAGAGGAGGAGAGTCGGCCGCTCTGTGTTTGGATAATTGTTACACTGACTGCTGAAATGCATGGATAGTCTACGGTAATCAAAATCTAGATCTGGCTGTTGTTAGTTAAAGAAGCGACCAGTTACAGATTATGTGCAAAAATACAGTCGGCATGGGTCATTTTATCCTCATTCTAATAGCCTACAGTTGAATATTATTCTGACTTTTGTATAGTACTTTCATTTGCGTGTAATGTTTAGACTGCTTTTGTCATGTCTTTTAATGTGATATTATTGCGTATTGCAGTGAGCCCTTACTATGGAAGTCTAGCAGAACATGTCTGTCTAAGAGTGTGTGTGTGTGTCACAGTGGTGCTGACACCACCCACCACCAGAGGGCACCGTATATATTTATCAAATAGGTGATCTACAAGCCCCCAGTGCTTGTACAGTAGTAGATCCTTCAAACTATACTAGGGAGACACACAGCTATATCTCCGTGAACCCTGCTTTATCAATGAGAAAATGCTGTGTGCACAAGCGTTAATTGCATTAAAAATATTAATTTATGCCATTAACTTGGAATTTGCAACAGCCTTAATAAATATACAAACTAATTTTGACTGACTTAAAATACTGCACACTCCATTTGCTTCATGCATCTTATTTGTACAAAGCTGTAATCTACAGTATAAGGGGGTTTACTGGTGGCGAGTAAAAAATCACCCATTGTCGTTCATTTTCAACGAGACCAGCGTAGTGTGCTCAGAAAATGACGTGCGATAAAGAGAGCATGTGACGCCGGGCGTTATTGTGCGGTGTTGAGTGTTGTTTATTGCGTGCGTTCTTGTTCTCGGAAATTTATTTTAGACCTCAATCCTGTGAGCTTTTTTTCTTGCTGCGTGATTCTCATCTGTCAGCACTGAGTGGCACGGTGGAACCGCCGCGATAATGTGTGCATTTCAGACTCGCTGGCTGTCTGGAGTCCACTTCCTGTTTCTTTGTTATTCTGTTTTCACTGAATCTAGGCTGTACCCTTGATCGAACACTGTGCGCACATTCTGAGATGATTTCTCTGATTATACGCAGTGTTGTGGTTCCACACGTAGAATATTAACGATTGTGAAGAGAAATATTCGTATTAGATGCACTGCATGCTGTGAGTAATGGCGGAGTGTGCACATGCAGGTGCAGCTGTCACATTTACGCAAGGCATGCGTGTGTACATGACGCACAAACACATGTGCGCGCACGCACACACACAAATACACACACGCACACACACATGCACACAGTAGGAAGGTGGAGGCAGGCAATGAATCAGCAGCTCTCTCGCTTTACCCCCTTTGTATGCTGTGAAAGATCTTTCTTTCTCTCTCCAACTCCTTCTTCTATCCAGCTCTTTCTTTGACTGTGTAGCTCAGCTGGTGACTCAAACTGGGAACCAACCAGATGGCTCCACTTGCCCGAAGAAAGAAATCATTATTTCGCACACGCACATCCTACCTATAGACCACCAGAGGTAGCCTGCCCTATACTCAAACGATGGGTCAGGATTGGAACACTCGCGGCAGTGATTCATTTTTGTGTTGCATGCTGAAAATACTTGATCTACCGAGTGCAACCAAGCACGAAATGAATTGTCTTACAGGATCAGCTGACCCAAATTGTCAATATAAAGTATCTAGTCCTAGTTAACTCCTTAGGTGCCATTTTGCCAGCCTGTAGTGCCCCCATTTGGTTTAGAGTGCCATTTATAACCAAAGAAATCACAAACAGCAGTCATTGTACATGTTTTTAAGGTTACACATAAGACGTGTGACTCTGCCTTTAAATGCCGCCTACCCCCGCCGCTCACACCATTGGGTCACTTCCTGCCAATCAGCCAACAACATCCAGGGCATTTGCCTTTCACAGACAGTGTAGGGACTGCTTCAACGCTAAAAGGCCAAGATTCATCACACATACAGTGAGATCAGCTTCAATCTGGCCACCGATTGCCACAATATGCTCAGATATGGAACTAAATACTATATGCGTTCACAAATGCGCATGCACCAACATATTTTGGACATTATATACAAGATAACGATCCCAACATTAGCCAAAGATGCTAATTCGGTTAGCATCGACCAGGATTAAAGTAAATGAATCAATGGAGTAGTTCCGTTCCAGAAGTTCCGTTGTATCGTCCTTGGCACAGGTAAACAACCTTGTTTACAACGCGTTTTATCGTCCTTGGGGTCTAAGGATTAAGATAATCATCATAGTTTATTATTTCTTGGGTTTTGTCGTTGAAATCAGGCAGTAATCGAACATTATTCCTCATTGTTTAATCCAACAGTCGACACTGGCCAGCCTAAAAAAAATCTTGAGTGAACGACTGCTGCAAAGTGTATACATTACAGACCCACACAGTATAGTACTATGCGTCACACTCCTGCTGCATACCTGGATTTTTACTGCAGCCACTAAACATTTGTTTCATCACTTTGAATAATTTATCTCAGTTATTACTAAATCAATAATCTTATGTAATAAAAAAAGATGAAACAATAACTCCCTACAGCTTCATTAGAGCAGCGTCCATAAACCTCACCCTCACAAACCGTACAAATATCCAAGTGTCCTCTGTTTCACACAGTGGAGTAATGTGCTCAGTACTGTGACAACAGTTATTACAATACTTTACTGGAGTAATTGTCTGTAGTTTTACATCGACTCCATTACACCTCAGAGACAAAGGTTAGACTTACCCCACTAATTATTTGAAAACCTGTTACTAGTTACTTTGTATAATGCAAGTTATTACAAAATACTAAGGCTGTTGAATGGTTGAAAATTTTAAACAGATTAATTACAGTTTAAAAAATAATTTAATCATGATTATTCACCATTCAAACTATGTCCAAAATATGCCATGTTTTCCTGTACAGGATTTGAACATTTAAAAAAGAATCTGTTTATTTTTCAAATATTTAGCAAAATAGGTGATTTACAAGCTCCCAATGCGTGTATATCCCTCAAGCTATACTCTATGGCTCTAGATACAGGGAGACACACAGCTACGTCTCTGAAAAAAATGGGTAAAGCACAGTTTTTTCAATGAGAAAATGCTCAATGGGTTCAGTCACTGTGCACATGAGTTAATTGGGTTAATTTTTTAATCAGATTAATGAACAAAATTGAATCCTATTAACTCATCATTTAAATTAACTTATCTATGTGAGTTACATGGAAACTCAATCGACCGCAACTTGAGCTTGAACATCTGCCATTTTCAAGGGATTTTAATACATTTCATGTAAACTATATTAAATTGCATTATACATTGTGCAAAATGAGTACTTTAACTTTTAGTACATTTTGATAATAATTCTGTGCTTTTACTCACATAAAGTTTCATTCCAGATTAACTGTTACTTATAAGAGTGTTTCTCCATTGCAGTACTGATGCTTTATTTTTACTCAAGTAATAAATGTGAGTACTTTTCTCTCCACCGCTGGTTTCATGAGCTCCCAGAGAGCATGATCTACTCTGATCAACCCATGAACCTAATCAGAGCCCCATGAGCCAGCCTCATAAAAGCCACTCATGTAGATCTTCCTTTAATGGGGAATCCGAATGAGTTCATGTTGAACACCCCCACACTGTGGTGTGGCAATAATAAAACGCCAAACGGCCTAATCAATACCGCGCAGCCTGTTTTGGGGGGATTGTGTTGCCAGGGGTATCAAAGATTGTGGGGAAATCAATGGGAGGAAATAAGAAACAGGGAGGGTTTTATTTTATTGTGCATGTTTAATGGGATCTGTGAGTGGAAATGTGACAAAGGTGAATGGGACGTATGGCGCAGAAATTAAATCGGAGTGATGGATTGGTAGTTAAAAGTCATAATGTACAATAACTACATACGACTGTGGTTTCAATTCATTGATGCCAACAAATGGCCATGAATCTATAAAGCTCATAAACGGTTGCACGTGCATGCCCACATGGAAAGAAAACACTGTATGTGTACATATATGAAATTGGCCCCCTATATGTTTTAATATATGCCACATACAGTATGTGAAATTGCCCCCCTACATATACAGTATGAACCCGACTATGTATATGCCACATCTCCTATATATCCTATGTACCTGATTATTGCATATATGCAACATGATGCATATATTGGCATACACTGTATGTACATATATTGTCTTTCCATGTGGGTGGTTTCAGGGTCGGACTGACCATATGCAGCATTCTGGACATACTCCCGGTGGGCCACGACCATACGACCCGCTAGGGGGCACTAAAAATTGGACAGGTCTTGTGTTGTACCTCTAATCCAGTGGTGTCAAAGTTATTTGGGGTGGGGGCCGCATTGGACTTAATGTGACTTCATGGGGGCCGGAGCGCAGTCGCAGACCGCAAGCAGTCGCAGACCGCAAGCAGTCGCAGACCGCAAGCAGTCGCAGACCACAAGCATGCACGGCACACGCATGTTTACGTACACAGCCGTTACTTCTAAACAGTATATCACACAAGTCATATATATTATTAAGAAGAGATATTAATATATATTATTGGTTTTATCCTTGTAGCCTAGATTAAGACATTTGCTATGAAAGATGCTATTTTTATTTACAGAGCGTCAATGAACCATACGAAAATAGCATTTAAATTTAAAATACTAAATTTAAGCAAGTATGTAAAGTTAACTAAGTATAGTTCTCGCTTATATACCCTTGTACTGCTGGAGTATAGTTCTCGGTTGTACACCCTAGTACTGCTGAAGTATAGTTCTCGGTTGTACACCCTTGTACTGCTGAAGTATAGTTCTCGGTTATACACCCTTGTACTGCTGAAGTATAGTTCTCGGTTATACACCCTTGTACTGCTGAAGTATAGTTCTCACTTTGCAGTGCCAGCAGCCTAGCCTGGTAAAACAACTCCCCCTGCTGGACAACATGCATTCCATGCCGTTCAGAAGAGAGCTCAAAAGCATTTCTTTAAACGATCATAACTTTTGATAGGAACGTGCTAGAGACTTACTTTTTTTTATGGACTCAGACATTTTTACTCTACAAGACTGGGGCCAAATTAAATCATCTCGTGGGCCGGATCTGGCCCGCGGGCCTTGACTTTGACATAATGAGGTCTAATCAGTGAGTGACAAATAAACCCTCTGATATGTTGAATCCTTTTGCCAGCATCATTGTTGTGAGAGCAACAAAATGGTTGTGTAGTTGTCTGTTGGTTTGTAGCATTTACTGTATTTTGTGTTTTTGCTTTCTGTACGGTGGTTGAGGGGGGGCGGTCTGCAACAGATTTGCGAGAAAATGGGCCTGTGTGGAATGGATTTTTGTCCCAGTCCAAGCCCTGCATCCCTGCATGGTGTATATGATTGTATAGGTTTAGTTTTTCTCCAATGTTTGCTTAAGGTTCATGAAGTTGGGCTGAAATAAGGACAATGTGCAGAGAGAAAAGAAACAACAACTAATGGCCAGTGTGCTCCACTCACATACCATATAAATAAGGCTACAGCGCTGCTTGCAGCTGACCCTGGCTCCAATCCAACACGGGGCACTACCATCCTTCTCTCTCCCGCGCGCTGTCTTTCTGCTTTCCACCGCCCTACCCTGGAAAGAAAAAAAAAACAGAAAGCACCATGAATAAATCTTATAGCAATGGCTTGTAGGTTACTCTGTAACTTCCCCATCCCTCACCTCCTCCTCTCGCATCTCTTCTCTTTCCATTTGCGAAATGGCCGGCCCCACCCTCCCCCCTCCTCCTCCTCTCTACACTCCTTGTCTTTGAAATGCTCCTCTCCTCTCTCCTGTCCTCTGCTCTGCCCTGTTATCACCTCTCCTCTCCCCGTCAGACAGAAGCCACAGCGGATGAGCCCTTTCCCACTTTTCTCCCGATGGTCACAACCTTAGCCGTCCTCCATTGTTTGTGTTAGTTCATTTTAGGTCTCCCAGATCTGCGGGACTCTGCGGTCCTATCTCCTAGCTCCTGTTCTGCTGAGTTCGGACTTAGCTGCCCCCTCCGGTCAAACCCTCGCTTCCCGGGCTGTCATACAGCGATACGGGGGACCCTGGAACGGGAAGGCTGTAATAGCAAGAGATTCTGTTTGGCCACTAAAAAAAAGATAAAGCCGAGGCTCTTTCTGACACTTCCTTAGAGAGAAGACGTTTTTCTCTCTCCTATCTGAGCCACCTCACAACCTACTACTCCCCAGCACCCAGGAAATGGTGGTGTAAATTCAACTTCAGGAAGTTATTTTCCAGTTATTGCAGATTTTCATTTTTTCCCCCTCCATCCCAGACAAACCTCAGGTACTGAATGTCTCAGAGACGAAAGACTTTGGTGGTGGAATTGCAGGAAAACACTGACACTGTGTTAAGAAACTGTATTAAATTGTATTTTCTAGCTCAACCAGCTGCTTACGACCACAGCCTGGCCCATCCAGTGATGATTTCAACAGCAAATTTAGATTTTTAATATTATTCTGTTGAGTTTTAGTCAAGCTTTAGTCAATTGAATTATTTTAGACATGTTGTGTGCTCATAGATCTTGTAACTCCAGATCGTACGTACTCAACCATCCTCCTTTTCCTCCTTGGATCTCTTTTCCACTCTTCTCTAATTAGAAGATTTTAGTTTTTTATTTGTCGATACAATTGTCACATGTAGTCTTATTTTTAGTAATCATATGACTTTCTTTAAGCCTTGGACAAAGACAACAGGGATTGTGAGAAATCATGACAATAAACAATATTTTGAGCCAAACAAACACTGTATTTACAAAGAAGAAGAAAAAAACACAAAGAAGGTGTCCCTTGCCCCTGTTTTCTTTTTTTGTTCAGACCAAATAATTGTTTGTTGTTAGGATTTGTCACAATCCGATTTGGGTTTGTATGAGGCTTATAAGACTTTAAATAATTACCTTTTAGAATGTCTATGGAAAAAAACACATGGGAAATTCTCTTCTGGGTGCCTTGTCATTCAAGAGGGCGGGACTGTGATTCTCTATTCTCTTACTAGACTATAGTACATCCACAACAATATTTGTTTGTAACTGACAGAAGTGACTGTTGATGCCCAACTCCTCCCCATCAAACGCAAATGTTTGGTCAAAGCATGTTACTGCCATTGAAAAAAAAAAAACATTGGGCTGCCTTCAAACACGGACACAACACAGAACATGCGTATGAGGCCTCGGGTCACATGTGTGTGATGGAGTTGTTCCAGCTACGAAAGGCCATGATGCCAGTGCCTTGAGTTGACAGAGCTGATGAGCGTGCAGTAGCATGCAGCCTGCAGGTAGGGTTCAACATTAGCGCACCATGACAGGCATCAGACCATGGGACAGCAGACGGCCATGCATGCGCTCAATCCACTAGGAAGGTTGAGCCAGCACTCCAAATGCAGAGGGAATGCAAAGATAATGAATGATAAAGAATGCAGATAATCCAAAAACAAAAATAAACATATTTATTGTTGATGAATGGCTTGAGTACTTTGTCTTTGTACTATTCGCCCCTTCTGAATAAGTTTATGAGACCATGATAACGAATAGCAGAACAATATGTTTGTTCCTTACTATCGCAAATAAATGACACATTTGTATTATGGCTGTTGAAAATAATGGGTTAATGGCATTAATCAATTTTGTTGAATAATCAGATTTAGAGAATGAACGCATGTGCACATCAACTCAACCCACTGAGCATTTTGAGAACCTCGATAAAATAAAATAAAAAATCGGTAGAGCACAGTTATACAGAGACATACCAGTATAGCAGTGTGTCTCCCTGTAACCATAGTCATAGCTTGAGGGATCTACAAGCATTGACGGCTTGTAGAATGAATCTGTCATTCATAATATTAAAACTCATTATGCCAATAATTAAACTCTCTATTCAGCAGCAGTTTCAACACAAAAATCTCTTCGCCAAAAATACCCAACCTATAACCTCAAAATGCTGTGTTTGCAGATCACTATTTTTGGCAAATGTTCCCCCAGGATAAGTAAATTAGATCGCATTAGATCACCTCCCATCACTGTTAAAAGCATGCTGGGGTTCATACGGTTAACGTTCATATGGTTAATGACGTAATGGTGTCTACATAGTTTGTCGTGGAACGCCAGGTTTCATATTGCTGCATAATATACTGTATGGATAACATATTAACAAATAATATTTTATATACTGCTAGTTTACTGTACATTGCTTTGTCCTCACTTCCAAACAAACTACACATCCAGAGAAATGAAATGGAGAAATGGAGAAACTCTAAGTGGTCTCCACTGACTGCTCAAAACACCTGAAGAAAACAAAGAAATGAATCCTTGATAAAAAGGAACACGAGTTGTAAAGTAAAACACCTACAGAAGTTAAAAAACAAATCAAAAGTGTTACAAAAAAAGGAACACAGGAAGAACACCAGGGAGACAGAATTTAACACCAATTGTGAAATTAAACACATAACATTCTAAAAAGACCTTTAAGCAAGTCTGTAACTCTGAGAGTGTGCAAATGGAACCAAATGGGTACCGTAGGTACATTATTCATTTAAAACATCTACAACAAATGTGCAACAAGCCCTGCCCCGATACGCCAGATAGTGATTTCCTGGAGGCTGAATGTTTTCTACTGCCGTGCGGATTACCATGTGTCTGTACATCAACTACCATTTCACATCAAAACCTTTATAAATTAAAAAAATATTTTTTCAGCTACAGGCAATCGATCACTTTCCCCCCCGTAACACATACAGGTACTTTGTGTTTCGCCAGCCCTAAAAGACCCCTTTGAAGTCCCTAGTCTGTGGTTTGTGCCTCAGAGTTATACCCACTCAAGGTGCCAGTGATATGCACGCTCTCAGATTTATTTAAAGGGGTCCTTGAAATGAAAACAGTTGCCAAACAAACAAACCATTGAACAATGTTGAGTCCAGGAACCCCATTCAAAAACACGTCTAAGGGTGCATACACACTTTCAGAACAAGCAAACAAAAAAAGTCTGATCTCTTGCTCTCTCCAAAGTAAACTATAAGCGACCGGCATATAGTCCAAACACGACACAACAACACAATCTCTTTAGTCAGAAGATGAGTCGCCCACTTTACAAATATTTATAATCGGAATATAAGGAGGACACACAGAAGATCTTTTTTCGGGTTTCAATGTCGCAACTCTGACACTAGGACGTACTGTATGTCTGACTAATAATGTTAGGTTTGTTGTTCATTGCATTGCATTTTGCATTTTTTTAGACCAAAGTAAATTCACATTAGATCACCTCCCATCACTGTTAAAAGCAGCAGTATGACGAAAGTAACTAGCAACATTAGTAGAAGTAACTGTAATTATTAATAATGTTTCATAGGACTTATTGGTCACAAGTTTCAGTACTAGTTACAGTCACGACATGGTCACAGTGAATTTGTGAACTGGTTGCTGTGGATTTGCGAATGTGTCTGTATAGTTAGAGTTGGGAGTTCGCACTTCCTTATAGCTCATATGAGGAAGCGCGCCACTCACGTGCTATGAGCCATCGTGAACGCCTGCTATTTTTCAATGAAAGTTAAAACAACACAAGTACAGTACAGAATGTTCAAAGTTTAATGAACATTGAGAATTTTACACATGTACGGTTATATTTGTACCCTCACAGAGTCCCTGACCCATCGGGACGTTTGAGAAACAGTGAGGTCGACTAATGTCAGAGCCACATGTGATCTTACATTGTGAAGAACTGCGGGCACCCCATGCACGGACCAGAAGCCAACCTTCGAAGTACAGGGCGACGCCGCGAGTCAGGCAGTCCACGCGCTCCAGCCGCGTGTGCAGCGAGCGTATCCAACGCTATGAGGGCGAACATACGGAACGACACAGATTGCAAGCCGCTCACCTTCCCCTCCACCAACCTTTCCCGCAGCATAACCTTGGGTGACACACTTGTTTCCTAATGATTAGCCTGTCGTAAAACGTGCGGCGCGGAGCGGAGCTCGGCCCGGGCCGCAGCGTTCCGGAACGTGATGTCAGATCTAACAAATGAGCAGGAAACAGGACAGGTGGTCAGAAGCCGCGGGGAGCACTTCCCACTGGACATACCGTGCCTCGTGCGCGTATTGTGTGGCGCGTGCATGTATGTGTGTGAGTGAGTGTGCATGTACGTGTGTCAGTGCACATGTGTGTGTTTGTGTATTTGATGGAGGCATGCAGCATCCGTATGTTTGTGCATGATGAGTTGAATCTAAGAGCTGCTGTGTGTATGTATGTGTGTGTGTGTGTGTGTGTGTGTGTGTGTGTGTGTGTGTGTGTGTGTGTGTGTGCGTGTGTGTGTGTGTGTGTGTGTGTGTGTGTGTGTGATTGTAGTGTCTATGTGTTGCACATTATTGCATTGTGTCTTACAGTGTGTGTGCTGTGTGTGCGTGTGCGTGTGTGTGTGTGTGTGTGTGTGTGCTGTGTTTATGTGGTCATGTGTGTGCGTTCCACGGCTGTATATTAATTCAGCTCAGCTGTGAAGAGCTTTATTTAGCAGAGCCTGGGGCAGCAGAGAGAACCAACCACCACCATTCAAAAGGCTCTCCTCTTTCCCTGCCAAACAACAGCCCCTTCCCTCCCTCCCTCCCTCCCTTCCTTTTGCCTTTTCCATTCTCTCCTCCTCAACCACTACTACTGCACTATTTTCTTTATCTTAGTTCATTACGATGTAAATTCATTATGACAATAAACTAATGATTTGCTCTTTCTTTCGGACTCATATGCACACACACACACGCACGCACGCATGCACGCACACACACGCTGTTCATGTGGTAATTACCAGGTGTGGTTTGTTCCACTGGAAATTCTACCGAACTGTGACTTTAAAATGCCACGCTTTAAAGCGCACGTGCACAGAGACACAGTCTGTGTGCGTGTGTGTGTGTGTGTGTGTGTGTAACTCAAAGTGTGAACGTGTGGGTTCCCTGTGCATGCAGGTGTGTACAAATTTCACAATAAAAGCAGCTATTTGTGATTACTAGGTGTGGTTTGTTCCACTAGAAGTTCTACTGAACTGTGACTTTAAAATGACTGTATGTGTATGTGTGTGTGTGTGTGTGTGTGTGTGTGTGTGTGTGCGTGCACATGCATGCATGTGTGTGTGTGTGTGTGTGTGTGTGTGTGTGTGTGCGCGCACGTGCATGCATGCGTTTCTGTGTGTGTGTTGCTGTGTATGACTCAAACTGTGCACGCAGGTGCATACAAGCACGAACACGTGTACGCAACTCTCTCTCTCCCTCCCATTCATTATGGTTGGGCCGTAAGCAAGGCCACTCGTGTGCTGCTTCACCCGGTCACCTCTCTGGCTCTCCTCCTCCTCCTCCTCCTCCTCTCATCTTTTCTTTTCTCTGTTCTGTTCCTTTCCTCTTTCCTGCTCCATTCATCTGCGAGCTCTCATCTTTTCACCTCCTCCTTCCTTGCCTCCTCTCCTAAGCGCTGTGACCTTTCGTGCCAGTAATTGTAGTGCCTCGGGTTCTGAGGCTCAGCACCCAGGTAGTGCTGCGGTGTGAGGGTGTGTGTGTGTGTGTGTGTGTGTGTGTGTGTGTGTGTGTGTGTGTGTGTGTGTGTGTGTGTGTGTGTGTGTGTGTGTGTGAGGGGGGAGGGGACTTGCGTGGACAAGAAAAGGCGAACAAAGAGAAATAGTATCAGTACAGAGAAAAGCACCGGGACGAGTCCATTATCACACATGTCTGGTCTAACGCGCATCATCATCATGACTCATCTTGTGCTGGCCAATCAGAATGCCTGTTGCCTCTTGTGCGATGAATTCATGTTCATTTAAACTTCCGTTTAACGAGATCCATGCAGAACGTGAATTTGATCCAATTTGATCCCAGGGCCCACTTAGCCTGGGGACCACCTGGAACCCTCTCAAGGACCACTGGTGGTCCCCGGACCACTGGTTGAAAACCACTCGTATAGGCCTTGAAAATCTAGAATTACAAAACATTTTAGTTGAAATAAACACAATACATATAAATTGTGCATTTATATGAATCTTAAATCCCTCCTATCACAATAATAAAAACACATCACTTTGCATGAAAAACAGTAAAGTTTAAGAGCGACATAGAATGGATGCTACAAGTACTGTATTTCTCTCGCCACATTAATTGATTATCCTGTTACCTGTGTTATGAGTAAAAATCGGATGATGGTCTTGACCCATTAGTACCAAAGGCTAATTATGCCTTCACTAAGTCCCAAACTGTCCAATAGGCACGTTAGTAGAGGAAAGCTTGACCTGCATAGCAACCGTTGCTAAAGTACTTTGAGAATGATGCACTGCCATATAGACCAGTCACTACCAGAATCTGCACTTCCGTTCCACTCACACATTGCTGTTGGCTTACATTCACCAGTACAGCCTGGTTTTGTGGGTCCCCTTGTACAGAATGTTACATTTTGCAAGTCTTGCCAAGATTTCCACTCTGGAAGGCAGTTTCGCTTCATGTTTTCAATTCCTGATTATCTGACATTACAATTTTTCATAAAATATATTTTTCACTAGAAACCATGGTCGACTAAACCTGGCCAAAGTCACACTCCACCTCGTGTCACACGGTCTGTTGTGTCCTCATCATAACGCGTGTCCTTCAGTCACACGGTCTGTTGTGTCCTCATCATAACGCGTGTCCTTCAGTCACACGGTCTGTTGTGTCCTCATCATAACGCGTGTCCTTCAGTCACTCTGGTCTGTTGTGTCCTCATCATAACGCGTGTCCTTCAGTCACACGGTCTGTTGTGTCCTCATCATAACGCGTGTCCTTCAGTCAAAGCCCCGCGGCAGTGAGAAGATGAATGCAAGGCATGTACTGTCCACGCAGCCTGGCAACGTGCCAGCAACACTCAAAATGGCTCCTTTTACACCGCCATAACCACACATCATCAGGCTCCCGCGGGATTCATCTCAAGTATTATAGCTCACTCCTCACGTTGATAGGTGTGTGTGCGCGCAGCTGTGTGTGGGTTTATGGCTGTCCTGACAGTGGTATATACTTAGAGAAAGTTGCTGATGGATTTGAAGTGATCATTATATCTTGAATGGCCGCCATTATGTCATTTTAGTGGAGTGAGGCCTGCACGGGTCAGCGACTTCAAGTGGACCTCGAATGTGGCACAGCACACATGCTGAAGCAAGCAAGGACAGCAAAGAACGAATTTTGGTAACTATATTCTAATGGAAAAGTATTTGGACATAAGTCAAAGTTGCCATACTGCAATGTTATTGTTGATCATTAATCATAAGCCCCATCTGAAATTATTTTTTCAAAAATAGCTGATCTGTATTAATAATTAATAAATGATTAGATTAATCATTAATACGACTGTTGAATGATTCAAAATTAGATCAGATTAATCACATCTTCAGATTAATTTAATCATGATTAATAACTATTCGAACCATTGTCCAAAATGAGTAAAAAAAGAAAAAAGAAAAAAAAGAAAACAGAAAAAAAGAAGAAACAGAATCTGGGGAAAAAAAGATCTGTTTGTCTATTACATATTTATCAAAATAGGTATTTTAAAGCCACCAATTCTTGCAGATCCCTTCAGCTACTGTATACTCTATGGCTCTGGCTACAGGGAGACGCACAGCTATATCTCTCTGTAAAACGGTGCTCTACCATTTTTTCCAATAAGAAAATGCTCAGTGGGTTGAATCAGTGTTATTTGTTAACTTGTTAATTTCAACTGTCTTAATTATTAATATCTAAATCTAATCTAAATATACAAAGTGAATATGCAAACATGTTTCTCTAATGTGTTGTTTTTTCTATCATTGGTTCCACATAAGCAGAGCATCCTGCTGGTGAGCTCTGGTGAGGTCAGGGTACAATCACCGGTCAGGTCATAACTAAGCCTATAAATACTATATAGCAAATGTATCCCTGATGGGCAATCAGTGTCAACTGTTGGATTGCAACAACATACTAGCAGTGTGTACAGCTATAGGGAGTGTACTGTACTTGTAAATCAAACTGCCTCAATCTGCTTACACAGACACATATGTACACGCAATATACAAGTAATACTGTATGTGTCAAATAAATAAATAAATACTAACACAACATTATAATATAATTCGAAGAACGAATGTCAAGTCTTCTGGTCTTCTTCGGATCGGAATGCCTAGATCTGAATGTCTCGATCTGAATATGTCTACTGACGTCAAGTCTTGAGGTTTTCTTCTGATCTGAATAGGTCTCTGTCAACATTTTTAGAGGAAGCAGACATGCACTGACCTGGAAGGTTGTAGTCAGACCTGATTATGTACGACACTTATTCACAACAACACTATGGCATATTCCGTCTGGGTCAACATTTTTCTTTATTTTCATTTCTGTTCCACAGGACACTGTGGCAATGGTCACTGCTCAGGATCCGTTCATTCCCAAGGCTACTTTGCTTACAGCATTTATTTCACTTTTGCCACTAGCCAGTATGCACAAAATGCTTTCAGCTTGAGGGACTCATATCAATGTGAAAAGCATTAGTGACAAAGTGGCAGAAGCTAGAGATGGATAGATGGGTGCGCACAGTGAAGTGCGACAATTATTTCCAAATAATGAGCCCCTCTGTGTACTGTGCTGACAATGATAAGAGGATCAACACCGGTAACGATAATGTTCTGTCAACATATTGAACGTGACGCCCTGTCGTTTAAATTTTGACTGACTGCCTGTTCTTCAAATGGACTTGACAACCCGTGCCTTGGACTTTCGGTTGTGATCGTCCCGCCCAAATTGCACAATGCACTGTTTGTTGTCCAAATAAGCTTAAACCCAGTTAGTATAGGAAAGCCAGGCGTTTTAAAGCCCGATCTCACTGGTGAGATCTCATTTAAAAATAAATGAGTTAACAGTGCCTGAAATGGGGGGCGGGTCTTTCCGAACTTTTTGTCAGAAAGATGTGATACAACTACAAAATTACGTCAATCGCAACTTTGAAACGCATTCCTCCGAAATGTCCTTCTGAAAGCTGCACCGTCGGACATTGTGACTCTCCGACCTCCACGGGGGAATGGAGAATGTGACACTAATTAGCCCGCGGACCCACATTAGGAAATATAGAGTATGTTAAGAACCCCCGTAAGAAAAGTTTGTTAGCCTACTACAACAGCTCTAGCAGTGATTAAACCAATCAATCTATCAAGACAGTCACACTTTTTCCGAACAGAAACGGCTGAAGTACGGACGTCAGCAATCATATGAGCAGTAATGCTAACGCATGAGGAAAAAGTTAAAACATGAATAACCGCAAGGAGCTATAATATATAGGGCAATTGAAATACAAACACATAAGATCATAACCATTACTATAGTCATGGTCTCTTCGGCTCAGACGGCTTCAATGAGTCAGTGTGGTTTAAAATTCCTCTCACCTGCACAAATGAGTACCGGAGGGCCATGCAGGGTCAAACATCCCACCGTGACAAAATGTCACCATGAAAGCGAGGAAAATGTCATCGCTGTTAGCACTCAGACGTGACCTGGTTGTTATTAGATGACACCGTATGTCTCACACACACGCACACAAAACAACCGAGCAGCACCTCCGCACAGGCATCCGGCATACACACAGCATGTTGGCGTAGTGGAAAATGCAGTCTGTTTTCCACTCATTAAGAAGTAACAGGCCTAGAATGTATAAAAGAACGGATTTAAAGGGGAATTCCACCCATTTTCATTTTTTTTTTCTGAGAGCGTACAAATGCAACCAAATGAACCCTAACAGGTTCATTTGGTTCCATTTGTACGCTTTCAGAAAAAAGAAGTGTCTAAAGAAATCCATTAACATGGTGAAAATCAAGATGTTTCACCATGTTAGTGGTATTCTTCAGACCTCCATTTCTTGGGAACACAGAATGGGGGATTTTTTTTATCATGTCCACCCAGCACCTCTAGGGTATACTAATGACATATTAGAATGTTGAAAATGGGTGGAGTTCCCCTTTAAGTAAAACGTCTGCAAAGTACGCATCTGCGACTAGAGCATGCTAGTGCCTAGCAGACATAGTAGCGCAAGCCTGCATTATTACGGACCTCAATGCAAACTTTGTGTGTATTAGTGTAGCATTGGTGATGAAAGTGACACCCCGTCTCCATTGGGTAAAAATGTTCCTCCCGACAGCCCTTCTCCCTGTCCACAGGGATGTGCAGTGGTGCACCATAGAATTGTGGGAAATGTAGTCGAGGAAGTAGTGTCGATGACATCAGAGACACTGGAGTTACTCCTAAAATCTAAAATAACATATTTAAAAACGCATATTACACACTTAAAGACCCCGGGAAAGTGTGAAATGTCCCTTTAAGTCACAGAAAAAAAAACGTCTCACTTTGAAGATCTTTGGGCTTGTTTCAAGGTTACGGTTGTGCACATACACTATAGCTTCAATGTCGACACTTTCTTACATTGAAGGCTCTGCATCTGCTTTGAAGTAGGCATGACGAATGCAACTTAAAAATCAACACCGCAGTAAGTAACGTATTGAGCATTTCTGTACTTTAGGAACATCCATATCGGGGGGACTGTACTGTATGGCCTACTATATAGAATAATGCATGAAATGCATAAATCCCTTACAAACAGGCTCTGTACTGTCAGGGATGAACAACAAGCATCCACACTTGTGTGTCTGTGTGCTCTAGCTCTGCCCAGACAGGACAGCTGTTGGCACACAGGATAAATAAACAGAGATCTCTGGTCTTTGGCAGCTTGTTTGCTGTCTCCACGTCCTCCTGACGCAGCGAACAAGACATCAGACACCTGTCGTCGTCTAACCGTAGAGTTTGCATCGAAGCACAGAGCCTACGTTGGCCACAGTGCTGACTGCATTAAAGTGGAATTCAACCATTTTCAAAATTTTCCTGAGAGGATACAAATGTGAAGTAAATGGACCCTAGTGGGTCCATTTGGTTCCCTTTGTACCCTTTCAGGAAAAAGGGGGTCTGAAAGAAAAATCATTAACATGGTGAAATACATCTTGATGATGTCATCAGATGTATTTCACCATGTTAACGATTTTTTCAGACCTCCATTTTTAGGAAATACAGAATTGGGGGAACTTTTTTTTTATCATGTCCACACAATATCTCTAAGGTCATTACATATTACACATTACAATGTTGAAAATGGATGGAGTTCCCCTTTAAGCAGTATGTGCATTGTACACAGTCGAAGGCAAGCACACATGCGCACACACGCGTGCACACAGCAGATGAATTACACTAGATTAGCTACCATAACATTGTGTCTTTGAATTAGTAACGTCAGAACGAGATGCATGGGCATGCATTAATTAACCCGCATGCACGGCCCCACGCATGAATGCACGCACACGCACACGCACACGCACACGCACACACACACACACACACACACACACACACACACACACACACACACACACACACACACATTACTTGTGCATTTGAGGCATGGCTATCTGGAGTTGCCATGCTTTGACTTAAATCAATGTTCAACGAAGCTTAAATGTGCAATGCAACAAAAAATAAGTATAATTAACACACACTCTCTTTTCAGCCAAGGGAAGAACACAGCTGTGTAAAGAGAATTAAGCAGCCTGTTGGTCAATAGCATGCTATAGTATAGAAGCTGGATTGCTATGTTGTTAATTGGTTTGGGCATTATAAGAAAAACTACTACTCAAACATGTATTTCACATCTAATGCACATGCATGGATCGCATCCCACCACATCTCACCCAAGCTTTTACAGCCGACAACAATCTGAGTAACTCTAACACTGAATGACAGACACATCGTTGGAGAATTGCTCTGTTGTGTTTGGCTTCGACAGAACACACTTCAGATGTATTATGACTCAAGAGCCTCTTTATTCATTATGAAGAAATGCCATTTGCTGCTGGAGAGCAGGAGCTACCCTCCAAGCAGTATAATTAATTTCATTCCGTTGTGTTATTCGACACGTGCGAGCGGACGGCAGATTACAGATGTGAGTGTTCAACGGATCCCTGTTGCATTCCTGGCTCAAGAGTCATTTAATTGGATGCGGCGCTATGCAGCGAAACACGTGGTCTGATCACAGATCTGTACACTCACGGTTCCAAGTGGATAAATTAACACTCAAGAAACACACTGTTAGTCAACCAGTGAGCATTAACCAACAGAATACTCTTGGCATGTTGTTCCAGGGAGCAGATACTTTACTATACACTGAAGCAGGTTTACTGTAAGTAAATACACATTTAGTAATTACACCAGTAATGGAAGGATTGTAATTATGACAAACTGGAATAAAATCCCTCCAGAGCCTTTCCCTTGTGTCATCAGTGGTGAATACGCAAAAGTATCAATACTGCAATGCAGAAATATTCATTTCCAAGTAAAAATATGAAATGATATACTTGAGTGACTTTAGTGAGTACAAACACTGTGTTTGTAAACAGACTTGTTGTGTTCATGATTTGTTGACAACAACTAAGTTCTGGAACGTCTGCAGGATGAAGCAAGTGTCTGTCTGCAGGGACAAACAGCTGCAGCATCAAAGCAGAAGCAACATGGAGGGGTAAAAGGCAAAAAATATAGCTATACAGTATATCCATTTTCATTCTTGGCTAAAAAAGTTGCCTATTATCTTTAAACATTATAATACAAGAAGTTTAGAAATTAAAGATTGCTTGTTATTTTTTATCCATATTTGCCATCAAACAAAATCCGTTTGGGGTTTGGGAGGAAAGATCCCATCAAATGGTTGTCCACTTGGGCTCTAATGGAGAACGAAAAATGTACTTTGTTAAATGGAGTATTCTCAGTGGTGACCTTCATATGAAAACCACTGATTTATACCATTGTAACAACCCAAGCTGTGTTTGCCCCAAACAGGTGGCGTTATCGCCGTAGCACCGGCAGCACGGTGGTAACAAAGCAAAACAAACGATCCATTCATGAACAGCACATTAGGAACTACCCTTAGGCCGCTGCAACTGTCGACAGGGGCGGATCTAGGCATGGGCATGGGGGGGCAATGCTCCCCTAAATACCCACTCTGCCCCCCTTAACACGTTGCCATGCAAAACAACCCAAGATATTTCAAATTAAAGTGCTTATATTTAATATGATTTGAAACACTGCTACTGCTACTAACTAACTACAGCTGTGTCACCACTAAACCAACAGCATTTCATCATTGAAAACAGAAAACTCTCGGAGTCAGACCTTTAGCTTTATGCATGCTGCGTGTCTGTTGCAACTTAATAACAACTGATGTTATTATTGATGCTTTACTTGACTAATAAAAGTCCTGTAACCGAAAATGGTTTCATCGCCCGTGTCGCTTCGCGCCACGGGTGATGAAGTCGCCCCCATACCATTTTCTCTTGCCCCTCCAACATGTTCTTTTGCCCCCCCAAATGGGACATGCTACATCCGCCCCTGACTGTCGACAGAAATTATTCCATATCATTAACTAGGAAAATGTGCTCAGCAGAGTGCAGACCTCCGCCAAGGAGGCAGCCTCGTGTCCATAAAGTTTTGTGGTGCAACGTCTCCTCTTTTGGGAGAAAATAAAAGGCTCAATGTCAGATTTTTTACGGTAACACTCAATTTGACAATTTCATCACACTTTAAATTATTATGCAGCTGTATATTGGATTTATTCATTTATGATTATACCAAGAAAAGTGTGTAGACTGACGTAACATAAATCAAACATATTATGCCAGGGAATATTAATGCAAAATAATTAGAATAGTTTCAAAGTAAAACTGTTGCACAAAATGGACAGTAAAGTTTGCATAGGATGCCTTGGCTTGCCCGCAGGTGTCATATTGAACGAAAGGATGATAATACTGTGTTATTGGCATGATCAAAGTATGTGTGAAACGCTGTAAGGCTGAATGATATAGAGCACATATGCTCAAGGCGCGGGTGTCAAATCAGGCCCACAATTGAATCATCTTTGGCCCGCGGGATGATATTTAAATACTATTAGGCCTATAAAACAGTTAGTTCTATTCCTGGTGGTGTGCAATATACCAGAGGGCCCTCTGTTATGTTGCACACCGCCATGAATGGAACTAACCGTTTTACTTTCTCAACTGAGCTTTAATAATGCAGCTTTGAATGCATGGAATTTCATCTTTGCATTTACCTTGCTACCTTGGACATTCATGATTTCTGAAGGAAAATGACTTTGCTGTTTTCCTGGGACGTCCTCATAATCCAGTGTCCCATGTGTTGGAACACAATCCCAGCGGCTCCGGCCCTCGACTTGTACGGATTGTTATATTTTGGTGCAGTGTATTTGAGTTCGACATCCCTGATAAAGAGTCTATAGTGCCGGCGTGGCACCAGTTCCTACAGTGACAGGGCTGGTGGGTGCCTACTGGAGCAAATCATTACAAACATTAAAATGCTTCATTTTTGTGCCACTTAAAAAATGACTATGACTATGAGATGTTAATTTGCCCCCATGTAGCGCTCCAAAACAGAAATTACAGGCAACAGAAGCATAACCACAACCATCACCACAACCCCTGCAATAATTGTGACAATTAACATTTTTAGCTAAACAATCTAGCCATGTGGATGCATACTAGTGTGTAGAGATCTCACCACATCGTCTTTTTCTTTTAGAACAGGGGTTTTCAACAGGTGGTCCGGGGACCACCAGTGGTCCTTGAGAGGGTTCCAGGTGGTCCCCAGGCTAAATGATGGAAAGTTGGTTAACCAGATGTAACTCTTGAGAGTGTAAAAATGAAACCAAATGGACCCTTGCGGGTCCATTTGGTTTCATTTTTACACTCTCAAGAGTTAAAATATTCATCTGAATTAGCACTATTTAATTAAGAAGTCTATACTGTTTTGTTTGCAAAATCCAGCCTGGAATTGTGAACAAAACCAAAATATATATATTTTTTAGTTTTAGGTCTTTGGGACCAAAAGGTCCTCAAATGGTGGTCCGTGGCTCATATGCTGAGTAAATGGTGGTCCCTGGTGTCAAAAAGGTTGAAAACCCCTGTTTTAGAACAATCCAAGTCAACGCATCATAAACCAAATTAACATAAAGAGCTAGAACATTCTCCACGTTAGGTTCATGTAGACTGGAGGATTTCAGACTCCTTTGGTTCAGGCCAGCCCTGTTTCATCCACAGCACCCTGTGAATTTAAAATTAATTATATCATATCAATTAGCACACATATATTTGATGCACAGGGTGTTCTTCCAAATGCAACACCAGAAATGTCCACAGGGGAACCACAAGCAGTGGTTTTCCAAATTTATTCATACCAGGGACCACAATTTATTCTGCATTTGAGCCTGAGGACCACCCGGAACTTTCTCGAGGACCACTGGTTGAAAACCACTGACTTAAAGGGTGGAGTTAAATACTTAATATACTGTATTATTTTAAGCCTGATCCCGGTGAATCGCCACAATAAAATCTCAATTCTAGGAAACAATAAACAGGTTTTGCCTAGGCCTATTCGAGTAAATTAGTGTGTGCAGATGCATGTGCAATATGTGTGCGTGTGCGAGCTTTGTGGCTGGTTAATATGTCCCATATTGGCATTTAGCATTGACTTCCATTGTATGGAGAGGATTCCATATTAGTTCCAGTGTGACTGTGGTGCTACTGCATGGTTCTCCTGTGCATTTACCACACACAGTGGTATAATTCAGGCATGCATTTAACATAGTAAACAACACCAAGCACTATGTAATTACCCAGCCAGTGTCTCTCTGTACCCTTAGACCAGGGGAGCCCAACCAGTAGATCGGGATCTACCGGTAGATCTCGGCCTGATCTCAAGTAGATCTCGGGAGATGTGGGGGAGAAAGAAAAAAAAGGCGGTGGATAAGAAAATGCAATGGCAGTGTTTGTCCATGTCTGTTGTACTTATGTTGTACTGTTGTAGGCCTATTTATGTCAAGTCTGTTGTACTTTATGCTTATATGGACATAAAGTAAAGTGGTAAAACAAAGTAGTGTTGTGTTGTTGTGAAGTTACTGCAGGCTGGCAACGATGCGTGTGGTTTGAAATGTTGATATTGGACTGGTAGATCCCGGAGGGGTTGGCTGCTGTAAAGTAGATCTTGGGTCAAAAAAGGTTGGGCACCCCTGTTCTATAGAAACATTTCAGCACCACAGACAGCTCCCGGTGCTTTTCTATAGAAACACTTCAGCACCCCAGACAGCTCCCTGTGCTGTTCTATGTTCTATAGAAACATTTCAGCACCACAGACAGCTCCCGGTGCTTTTCTATAGAAACACTTCAGCACCACAGACAGCTCCCTGTGCTGTTCTATGTTCTATAGAAACATTTCAGCACCACAGACAGCTCCCCGTGCTTTTCTATAGAAACACTTCAGCACCACAGACAGCTCCCTGTGCTGTTCTATGTTCTATAACATTTCAGCACCACAGACAGCTCCCTGTGCTGTTCTATGCTATATAGAAACACTTCAGCACCACAGACAGCTGTCTGTGCTGTTCTATGTTAGACCATCTTGTATTTAGGAAACTGCAAATGTATTGCTATTAGTATTGTTAATTATTCATCATCATCATCATCATTATTAGGGTTGGACTGCTTTTCATATCCCCTCTGACTGAGGATTAAATACATTTTGTACCAAATAGGCCAAACACACCATGCTGCCACCATGAGCTCTCCTAGTTCCAGAAGTGGAATTCCCCATTCATTTTCCTCTTTTTAAGACTTTTTAAAAATGTATTTATATAAAGACGTTTACACCACAGACAAAGCCAACTTGAGTTATGAAAATTCATGACAACAAACAACTGTTTGAGTGTAACAAATAATTAGAAATGGTAGGTTACTTTTTTGTTGTTTTTCTGCTTTGTAATTATTTGTTTATTCCAAAAATATTATTATTGTTAGCTTTGTACAATGCTTTAAATTAGTCCTTTTTTGAAAAGTCTATGAGGAAAATTAATGGGGAATTCACTTCTGGAACGGGTGAGGGGACAGGGGCATTCTTGTGGGATTGGGTGTTTATCCCTTAAAATCCAGAGACTGGTTACGCAACAGTTTTCTGTAAAAATCTATGTGGCCATGCATTGTCTCTATCACAATGGGAAGCTCATTATGTCTAAAACTGTTAGATTTCTAGGTTACAAATTCAAATAATGAATGAATGAATGAATGAATGAATGAATGAATGAATGAATGAATGAATGAATGAATGAATGCATACATGCATACATGCATGAACATTGAATATTTAAACATTGAATGTCAAATAGTAAAGCCCTTGAATATGATACGACCCCATTTTTTAGGATATTTCCATTGGAAGAAAAAACAAACAAAACGTAGTCTTAAAGTAGTCTTTTACAGGCCAATAGGTTATTATACCATGTAACTGCGTCATGGCTTGTACTGTAGTTCTTTTTCTTTGTGACACTGTCTGGAACACATCAACGAATCAGTCTTAACCCTCATGACCTATAAATCTCTAAACCTAAACCTTAACAGACACCAACCAGAATGTTATCCAACATGTAAGCCTAAACCAGTGTTGCCAACTTGGTGCATTTGTCGCTATATTTAGCTTTTTTTCAGACCCCCCTACCACCAAAATTAGCGAAAAGCTCCTGGCGGAGATTCTAGTGCTTTTTTTCATCATGTGAGTTAACCCAAGTCTACACAACTAAATAATGTAGAAGAGTAATGGTAATTTTTCCAGGCAAGCATCTACCGCATTTTGGAAGTGCCACTAGTACATTATGGATTTTGGCAGTTGGCAACAGTGGCGTGAACTCCCCACATCATATTTTCGTTTAACATTTCGGGTTGTATACTACCACTAATTTAAACTCTTCGCACCGAGGGTGTGGAGGCAGATATTAGTGTTAAAGTTAATAGAGGCAACCGTTTAGACAAAAATCTAAATAGATATATACAGGACCTATTTTTTGCATTTTCCCCCTCTAAGATGCTTCTACTTTGATGCTGCAGCTGTTTTTTCCCTGCAGACGGTCCAGAACTTTGTTGTTGTCAACAAATCATGAAAACAAAACATTCGTCAGGCTCAGGAAAGGCGGTGCTAATTTGTGAGAAGGAGGGGGGTTGTGTGGGGTGAGGCAGCATTTTAGCCCATCACAACACAGCAGTCTCCAGCAGATTCATTATGAGCCAATAGAGTGGAGGTGAGGTGGAGTTAGATTCTGTTTTTAAACAAATCTGTTGACAAACACAGTGTTTGTAGACACTAAAGTTGCCTCTATTACCTTTAAAGTTAGTCAAAAGGAACACTCATTTTAGTCAGCTTTTGAATAAAATTTTAAATTTAGATTCAGTTATATTTCAGTTCATTATTTTTTAACCAAATTATTTAGTCTTAGATTTAAATATTTTATATTTAGTCTTAGATTTTTTATTTTTTTTTTTTTTTCTTTTTGAGTTATTAGTATTTTTCCTCATCACACTTTGAGTCAATGAAATTGACCGGGCAGAGGGAGGTTTAGAGCAGTGGTTTTCAAACGGTGGTCTGGGGACCGCCAGTGGTCCTTGAGAGGGTTCCAGGTTGTCCTCAACTAAATGATGGAAAGTTGGTTAACCAGATGTAACTCTTTGAGACCGTAATGTTTGCACTCTCAAGAGTTAAAATAGTCATCATGTGAATTAGCCAAAGTCTACACAATTAGAGAATGTAGAAGATTAATGGTCGTTTGATCTGTATGTTACCCGTTTTCTTTCTGAAATCTAGCCTGGAAATGTTTGATCTGTATGTTGCCCGTTTTCTTTCTGAAATCTAGCACATAGCATCTAGGACATAAACAAAAGAAATCTTTAGTTTTGGGGGTCTGTGGGGCTAAAATCTCATCAAATGGTGATACGTGGAAATGCAGAATAAATAGTGATATCAAAAAGGTTGAAAACCACTGGTTTAGAATGCACAGCAATGCCTCTGCTATCTCACCGGAGATTGAAAGACTGCTGGCAGGGGCCCCTAAGTTTTAAAAGCTTCCTATTGATGTACCATGAGAGAGCATCCCGACTGACTGCTTTACATCACTGACTGGCATAGGGTAACTACTGGTCTGACCTCAACTATGAAGCAGTGCAAAGGGTTGTGCAACTTGTGCATGCACACTTACACATCAGTGCACACATCCTCCAAGCCCTATGCAATGGACGCTGTATCAGCAAAAATGGCAAAATCACCAAAGAAACCGCAAGCCAGATGATGCCGCATGAAAAATTGCTACGCACGTCTCAGGGCCACTGGCAGCCTAGGCTGCTAAAACGCTTCTTCTTCCCTAGTACAACCAGGCTCATGAATGATCTGACAGGAATAAAAATAAACCAGGCCAGAGGGAAAAGGCTAATCAGCATGTTTGTTGAGCTAATGCTGCGTGCTCTTTTGGTCCAGCCCATGAGGAACAAGTTGGGAGGTGTTCTGTATGTCGAAGGCTGAATGAGAACCAGTTTCAAAGAAAAATAAAGCAAATAATAAAGCAAATAAAGCAAGTCAGCAGGAACATTGTGGCGCGATCGGAACCGCTAATATAGTACCACAAGGTCACAGGGATTCTATAATTGGGCTCCTAAAACATTTATATTGCGTATATATATGGTTACCTCAATCTGGGCCTCAGTCTCGGAAAAAAAAAAAAAAAAAAAAAAAAAACGCAGCTAAAGATCATCACTATTAAGATAAGAGTGGACAGAGCGAACCTATTCAATGACGTCAAAGCTCAGAAGCAGAAGTGTTGCCAGGCGACAGACACACCACGATAATTCTTGAGATTCTGGATGCATTCTAACCTCCATCTCATTCAGTGTCGTCCTATAGGCCAGTGGTTTTCAACCAGTGGTCCGGGGACCACCAGTGGTCCTTGAGAGAGTTCCAGGTGGTCCCTGTAGCTAAATGATGGAAAGTTGGTTAACCAGATGTAACTCTTTGAGAGTTACATCTGGTAAGAGTTAAACTATTCATCATGTGAATTAGCCCAAGTCTACACAACTAGAGAATGTAGAATATTAATGGTCGTTTCATGATCTGTATGTTTGACTGTTTGGTTTCTGAAATCCAGTCTGGAATTGTGTACAAAAGCAAAAGAAATATTTAGTTTTGGGGTCTGTGGGGCTAAAATATCATCAAATGGTGGTCTGTGCCTCAAATTCTGAACAAACAGTGGGCCCTGGGACCAAAAAGGTTGAAAACCACTACTATAGGTGAACTGTTGTTTCTGTCTTATGTTGTCTTTAACAGAGAAAGGCTTAACAACAGGGGATACAGTGTGTACGTACAGTAAATGCACCCGTGCATGCTGCTGGAAGTCTTGATCAGGTGAAACGCGCGCGCGCGTGTGTGTGTGTGTGTGTGTGTGTGTGTGTAGGGTCTAACAAAGGGATTACAGCTGGTAGACAATGCTGCCTCATGTCTGAAACACTGCAGGGCTCTTAATTGAAAATAGAGAAACCTCATAACCCACACTGTGAGACTGTGAATGGTTGCAAACACATACTGTACACGCATGCGTGCACAGCACACAAGCACA
This sequence comes from Benthosema pterotum, assembly GCA_039105355.1. NCBI lineage: Eukaryota > Metazoa > Chordata > Actinopteri > Myctophiformes > Myctophidae > Benthosema > Benthosema pterotum. The sequence goes on from CM076969.1 coordinate 27,008,403, forward strand.
CAAGCACACAAGCACACACACACACACACACACACACACACACACACACACACACACACACACACACACACACACACACACACACACACACGTGCGCAAAGAAGTACACAATACACACACGCAAGGGCTCGCACGCAGGCTTGTGCGCAGGCACACACGCACACGCACACGCACACACACACACACACACACACACACACACACACACACACACACACACACACACACACACACACACACACACACACACACACACACACACACACACACAGCCAGCCATATTGGCTGGTATCAGTTCTAATTAAAGCAGTTCCCAGACGGCCTGTGGTAGATTAAAAGTCTCAGGGACCAATTATGGTGTTCCTGGTCTCCCCTTGAGCAGAGGGCAGTTTTCAGACCAGGGACAGACACAGATCTGTTTGTCTGTCTGTACAGAAGATGAGAGAGCTAGAGTTGGATGATAAAGCTGCTTAGACGGAACTATCTACAACATTTTGTTGTTTTTTTGGCCAGATCTCAAAGGAGGAACTTTATAAGCAGACAGGCATTTGTCCCTTGGCAAGTTGAAAATGAAATGGATGTTACATTAAAGGAGAAAACCATCAGTGCTGGGGAATATTACTTAGGAGAGTAATACATTACTTATTACTTAGTACCCCTTTAGAAAAGTAATAATATTATTACACTACTTATTACTTGGGTAATGTAGTATATTACATATAACTTTTTATATTACTTTTGCAGATCCCTGAAAAAGGGGAAGTAGCTACAACTACACAATCTGTCAGCTTCTTTTAGAGCTGAATCTAATTGTTTTGAATATGTTAAGAATAATAATAAAAGGAATCACCATTCAGCCAACCATGCTGTGTCAATTGGATGACAATGTAGCTCTCTGGTGGAGCTGTTACCCCCACCACCTGACTACGGATAAGAAGGTGAAGATGGATGGATGTATTTAGATAAATGTATTTAGATAGATGAATACAGACATCCCACCCTAGAAAAACATACTAAACTTAACATTTATATGCCACACATGATTGGGTGCCACTTCATCGCCCGTGTCGCTTCGCACCACGGGCGATGAAGTCGCCCCCATACCATTTTCTCCTGCCCCCTCAATTGGGTAATGTTACCTCCACCCCTGGACCCAGGGCGACAGTTTGAGAATCGTGGTCCTAGCCTAGACAACGTTAGTACACTGAAACGAGTAGAAGCGGTTATGTAACTGTAGCTATAAGGAAAAGGACACACTTAGTGACCTTTACCAATACAGCACATCCGATGCAATGACATCCCGGAGCTATTTATGTAGGATAAGCAGAAAAACACAACTAATTAGCACTCATGATGTACTGCTACAGGAGGCATAATGAACAGTGAGCTGGCCATTACCGAGAAATAAAGACATACAGTGTGATGTAGGAGGCCTGAAACCAAGAGGAGGGATCTTGATCTTCAATCACCCTGAAGGCGTGGTATAGTCCTATACAGTACACAATGAAATGTACTGCGTTATACCACATCCCATCTTGGTAGAACATTTTAGCACTGCAAGCCTGTTTATGTGATGAGCTGCAATTAATAAAAGCTGTTTAACCATACATGATGGATGTATTGAGCCATTGGAGATGGCCAGGATATCACAATCTACAGTACTTAAAAATAAAGCATACCCTTTCAGCATAAGACAACATTGTGTGACCGGTATAGGCAACTTTAGTATGTAGGCTACAAACACTGTTTGTAAACAGATTTGTTTAAAAACAGAATCTAACGCCACCTCACCTCCACTCTATTGGCTCATTATGAATCTGCTGGAGACAGCTGTGTGTGATTGGCTAAAATGCTGCCTCACACCCACACACCCCCCCCCCCCCCCCCTTCACACATTGGCCACGCCTGTCCTGAGCCGTCAAATGTTTTGTTTTCATAATTTGTTGACAACAACAAAGTTCTGGACTGTCTGCAGGACAAAACAAGTGTCTGTCTGCGTGGAAACTGCAGCAGCATCAAAGTAGAACAATGTAGAGGGGAAAATATCAATATCAATATATTGATATCCATTTTGATTTTTGGCAAAAAAGTTGCCTTTATTACCTTTAATATCACAGCAAATCTGAGCCTCAATCCTTCACTTGCTGTCATAACCCTCCAATCTTTCAGTGAAAACTTGATCAAACCATGATCAAAACCAAAATCCCATCTAGCTTTGCCCTTACACCATGCCTCTATTAGTAAAACAGCTCCAACGTTTACTTAGAACGCTTCTGTTTGCACCGTAGTGAAAAGACAGAGGTCGTATAGGACCTGTCATCTGTAGCAATAACAGGGAAATGAAGTTAGACGGAACAAAACGATTCCCATCCACCCAGTGAGTGACAGCTCAAACACTGTTTGGAAATAATTAACACAAAACAGATAATGGTTCTAAAGCCACTGAAATTAATCACGCGTTTGTCCTAGACTGCATCCTGGAGACAGATGACATAAGTACCGCCTGCTGCCATTCGCCATTTCATATTAAAATCTAAAATTGACCCTGTGAAACCATTTGTCTTCCATGTTGTTGTGGACTTTGGTATACCCCTGCTATTGCCAGCAGAGGAACATAGATCCACATAAATAGGACATAGATCCCATTAGTCAGAACATTTAAGATTAGCGAACCTGCATACATAACAAATCATTTAAACTAATGTATATATCATCATTCAATTTCTATATATATAGTAACCAGAATATCTGGTTGACATTCACATGACACACTTAGGCCTACAGATTGCACATACACTAGTAAAAAATTAAAATGACTAAACAAATGTCTGTGGCATAGGCTAATAGGCCTATCTCCTATTTCTCACTTACTTACTTACTATAGGCTAATCCCCCCCCCTACTGAGAGAGCCTAAAATTGCCTATGAGGTTGGCTAACATTTGCTCTTCCGGGTGGTCCCATGCTTACAGTTATATTTACAGGCAGGTTAGGTCATAGATAAGGTGAGTAATGGTCAAACTAACAGGAATGACATGTTACCTGTCAATCGTGTGTTTGTCTGAGTTACTAAGCATTTTACCATTTAACTAACCATTTAGTTAGAGAATGTTTTGATTGCAATAAATGTGGGTGTTTGGTGAATCCACTAACAACTTCAATAAACATTGTGGTTCTTTGTTCAAGTACTGCCAAACTAAAACACCACTAAACTGGATTTCCCACAGTCACTTTCCAATTAAAAGTGGATTTTTTTCCCTACTAAGAAAGATACTTAAAGTTCCCATCGATCAAAAAGAGTTTTTATGTCCTTTTCTGCACTCCGATGGAAGGATTATTCCAATTCAGCTGCACACAAACGTAAAAACCCTCTGTTTCACAAGCCATTTGGTATTTCAGCCCATTTCAACATTTCCCATCCTTGTGAGGGTAATAGAATTCCAGAAGTACCCGCTTGAGCAAGTAAGAATTGCAATTGATGTTGAAAGTGAAATTGGAGCTATCTAGGGAGTTCAACACTATTGAGGAAATTGTGGTGCACATGACTTTGACAGTCTGCTCTGTTGGGTGAGGTCTACACGACACGATACAGAACTATATAAAGATGCACTCCATTCACAGAACTCAAATTGGAGCACAGTATGCTATAGTCATGTCAAAAGGAAAAACAGAGGAGTATTTTTTGTTACTGAAAAGGAGCTTTTGTTTTTCAGGGAGACGTTCACAGATCAATGGTTAGGATCAGGTGTGTAATCTTACGTCCGTCCTCATGTACGCTGTGACAAAAAACACAAGGGTATTTTGGTTTTATCATCAACCCTAAGCCAACCCAGTCTGTCAAAGCGGGAAGGGGTGAGGTGGGTTCAGGAATGAGGCATCCTGACCTGACTTCAGTCGGTAATCCGACGGCTCGCTGGACTCTGACTCTCTGTCTGTATTTATTTTAATTAGAAAAATAAGCTGCCAGCTGGATGATAAAAAGTGACAATATGTACACAAAGACATGACAGACAGACTCAAAGTTGAATGTACTAATGCCAGACAGAAAGCAATAGATACCCGTATTTAAATTATGGGTACTGCATAAATGCATATATTGGGAATGAATGTAATGTTTGGGATTAGAACTTAGGACAGGAAAATGGATTGTATGACTGTGCCAACCCCCCATGCCAATATACAGAGAGGGAGCCCAAGTAGTACAAGAAATCTATGGGTAAGACTAATTGCAAAAGAACCAAACTCAGCTGATTTTGTATTCTCAATATATCCTGAATAACAGAAGTTGCCTGGAATTGTCTAAGGCAGTAGTTTTCAACCAGTGGTCCGGGGACCACCAGTGATCCTTGAGAGGGTTCCAGGTGGTCCCCCACCAGATGAAAAGTTGGTTAACCAAATGTAACTCTTGAGAGCGTAAAAAATAGGCAAATATTTTCTAAATTTCATTGTGCTTTACATAGAAAGTGACAATCTAGGGAATTCTGGATGGATGATAGTATATTGCACAAAAAACATTTAGGCACATTTAAGTTGATATGGCACGATTTCGCCAAGGACGTTTTTTGTGCAAAACTAATGCTTGGAATGGATTCAGAATCATGAAAACTCAGAGTTTGATATGTCACTTGCAACTTAAAGCACAATGAAATTTAGAAAATATTTGGAATGGTGGACATACTGTGTGTGTGAGAGACTGGGTGAGGGCATAATGGCCACTGTGTCCCTCTTTCTCGTGTCCTGGTAGTAAATGAGCCCTTCTCAAAACTCCACCCTTCCATCCAGATAGCTTTAGCAACTGTTGCTATGCAGGTCAAGCTTTCCTCTTCTAATGTGCCTATTGGATAAGGCCGGATTGAGTAGCGACTTAGTGAAGGGCTCATTGGGGAACTGTCAACTGAAGCGTACGTTACTGATCCACTCGCTTTGGATATTGGCATCAGTCTGCTGAATCACTTCAAGTGAGTAGAAGTATTTCAGAGCTGTGACTTTGTCTTAAGACAGCAGATAAAAGCCCCAGGTGACGCTTCTCCTCTCTTTTTAATCACTTCATGCAAATTGTGTCATTAAAAACCTGTCCTCAGCCTCAGATTTCATCAAAGCTACGGTTAACGTGGAAGAAGTGCACAAGCAGAAGGCCCTCATTTATCAAACAGCCATCATGTCCGTCGTACCTATTCATAATGTTGTGCTGCTAAACACTACTAAAAATGGTTGCCTGATGTACCCATGGGTCCATCATATGTGCCCATATTTACATCAGAGGAAAACACAGAATACAGCAAACATGGGATGCATCTCATTGTGAGTTGCTACTTTCTAATGTTTTCTTTTTGCATTTCATAACAACTTTGTGTATTTTCATACCAATGCTTTTGTATACTTTTGCTCAAGTACATTTTGAATTTAGGGATTATACTTCTCATAATAGTATTTCTATATCGATACTGGGCTTTGATATTGTTCGATTGTTGCTTGACGAACTACTAGTTAACATACACCCTCATAGGAATTAATAGAAGGAAAGTAAATGAATCAAATATCCCTGTATCTGTATATTCTATACTAGCAAAGCACGAGCAAAAATGCTAGGAACGACATCCCTCCCAACTAGAGCAGTGGTTTTCAACCCGTGGTCCGGGGACCACCAGTGGTCTCTGAGAGGATTCCAGGTCGTCCCCAGGTTAAATGATGGAAAGTTGGTTAACCAGATGTAACTCTTTGAGAATGTAATATGAAACCAAATGGACCCTTGCAGGTGCATTTGGTTTCATGTTTAGACTCTCAAGAGTTAAAATATTATCATCAGAATTAGCCCACGTCTACACAATTAGAGAACGTAGAAGATTAATGGTCATTTTCATCTGTATGTTTGACTGTTTTGTTTCCCAAATCCAGCCTGGAATTATGGCCAAAAAGCAAAAGAAATCTTTAGTTTTGGGGTCTGTGGGGATAAAATGTCCTCCAATTGAGGTCCATGGCTCAAATGCTGAATAAACAGTGGGCCCCGGTATCAACAAGGTTGAAAACCACTGAACTAGAGGAATAAAACCCTCATATTTATTGAGAGTGGACTAACTCCAACTACATATTGAGATGCGTGCCACGGCGCCACACGCATGCTCTATAAGTTTCACTTTAACAGGTAATAAGCAGGATGATGTAGATCCCGGGCGTCGACTGGGACGTCTAATAGGAAGAGGCCCCGCTGATGAGTTCCTTCATAAAAGCGGTTTGTCACCGCTCACCTCAGCCTGCCAGCCTGTAAACCCTGCTTTATTATCATGAACAGACTTTGTGCTCCATGGAAGATGGCATTATAAATGGACCCCGCAAAAGTTTTGCTGCAGCAGCAAGCCATCCATTCCCTGAGAGGACGTACGTGGCAGCTACGTTTGGCCTTGATGTAAACAGTGGCTCAAGGTTGCCGGTTCAATCCCGCCCAGCACACGCCGGGATGACACCCTCCCCCCCGAGTGTATTTTTTGGCAGTATATTAAATAACTAATGACAGGAGGGTGGTTGTGTGGTGTCTGACAATTCCGGAAAAAATGCCCTTGAGCAATGCACTGAACTCCAATAACGCTCCAGGGGGCGTCGCACAGTGGCTGCATGACCTCATGCTGTGAAAACGGGGGGAGAGTGAGAGATCCAGAGCCCTCACAGTGTGCAGATCATTCGTGCTGACTAAATACGTTGTCTTGTTTTAATTTGCTTAACAATTTTACTGCCATTATCATTGTCAATTAAACAATATAATGTAATAGTTATGCCTGGCGCCATTGCCATTAAATCAATCTTAGTCCTATTCTTTGATAGGGTAATGCTACTTACCGGTAGCATCATTTGGTGTTGATGTGAACAGGGCCGGATCTAGACAGCCTCACCAGGATGGGCAGATTTAGGGGTGGGCCACGAAAAATACTTACAAAATGTCTGTGCCATTTTTAAAGGCAAAACAATTAACGGATGCCTTGACGTTTGGGTGGGCTAGACGCACGTTTGGGTGGGCAATGCCACGTTTACTACGGCGTACAACAGGGAGTCAATGAGCATCGTCCCACATGCAATATGCAGTATGATGATCATTTCTGGTCTGGAAATGTGGCTCTTCAAAATAAGACATCTTACATGAAAATAGCCAGCAGTTATCAAAACCCACAAAACCCAAACGTATTAACAATTTCAACATGGTCCATGTGGGGCGCAGTACTTTACTATTGCACAGTAAAACGTGAAGCATGAAGTGCTGCTATGCATGTAGCACAATGACTGCCGTTGTTGTATATTAATGCATTAGGGATGAGAGGCCATCGACAATATAGCTAACACGGTGAGCAGGATTATACATGTCTCTGTGTGATTAGTGTTACTCTAATAGTGCGCGGCTCCGTCCGTAATGAGCTCCCTCATAAAGCTGTCTGTCAGCGGCTCACCTCCCTGCTCACCACACTGTAAACCTGCTTTATTATCATGCTCAGAAAGTGTGCTGTGTGGAAGCTGGCATTATAAATGGACCTGTTTGACAAGGTGAGTCAGCTGGGGGGAGAGAGGGAGACAGAGAGAGAGGCCACCATAGGCAGACCTGGCTCCCAAGACTATGTGCCCACTGCACACAGAAGGAGGTAGAGACAGAGTTACACTTCCTAACAGTCTGTTTGTCCACTGTACCAAGACATCAGACACACACATATTTCCCAATGATCACCAGGGCCGGATCTAGGCATGGGCATGGGGTGACAATAACCCCCATAAATGCCCAGACTGTCCCACCAAACATGATGGCATGGAAACAACCGAAATTTCAAATATATTTCAAAGTGAGAGAGATAGAGAGAGAGAGAGAGAGAGAGAGAGAGAGAGAGAGAGAGAGAGAGAGAGAGAGAGAGAGAGAGAGAGAGAGAGAGAGAGAGAGAGAGAATATATTAACATTATATATTAACATATATTATTCAACATGTTTATGTCCTGCGGGGGCTGTCAGTTTATTGTCCCTCCATGGTAGGTGACTGCTTTCCATTCCACTCTCCCACACAGAGAGCCATAAGGCCCTATAACCAATCAGCATTTACTTAAAGCCCTGTTAATCACATGTGATAGCATGCCTGAACAGGTTATAGTCTAATGAAGGGACACAACAAAGAGTACGCGCTAGCACGCGCACACGCACACACACTATATATAATAATGTCTTCCTCCCTCCCAGTTAACTTTACAGGCTTTACAGGCTTACTAAGTAAAGGCTTTCTAGGCCTAGGCATTTACTTGTTTCACTGTACATCAACGATATGAGTGCCGCCTGTAACTGCAAACTGTTCCTGTTTGCAGACAATTCAACTCTCCTGATATAATGAGAAGACAAAACTTAGGATGAGGAAAGCTCAGCTCAGAACTTTCAAACATTAGAACATGGCTTATTGATTAAAAAAATACATCTGGATTAAACAGAATACATTCTTTTTGGATTTCAATGTCAGAATTGACAACATTGTAATCTCTTGTAAAAATGAGGTTACATATCTGGGCTATCCTGGACAATAAGCTTAAGTAAATCAATAACTAAATCAGAGAACAAGATTCTTGGGGAGAATCAGGTGCTCTTATTCAGCCCATATTTGACTACGCCTGTACCTCCTGGTTCTCTAATATTTCAATGTCCCAAAAAAACAAAGCTTCAAACTTCTCAGAACAAACTAATCCGACTCCTTCTAGGCCCAGGGCCCATGACCCACTTTCATGCAACACATTTTGATGCCATAGGATGGCTCCGGGTACAAGATAGTCAGCCAGCTGAAAATGTTACTGGCATTCAGAATTGTAAATTCAGCTCTTCACTCTATGCCATACAGTAAATAACCCATTTATTTGGCTGATTACCTCACAAAGGTGAAAATGCCCACAACCACAACACTAGAGGGAGCATAAATACTGATCTGGTGCCACCAATGTTTAGAACTAGCGATGTCCCGATGCCACATTTTCATTTCCGATCCGATCCCGATACCACAATTTTTGTGTTAGCCGATACCGATACCAAATACCGATACCAGAGAAGAATATATATAATAACATACAAAAGAAAAAATACCTTTTATATGAAGTCACCAACTGGAAATGACATACTCTTCTCTCAAATGTGCACTTGGGAAACTCCCCAAGTGTACCCCTGTGTCTGATCACTGGTTAGGCATATTTGCCAATATGTGACCCGATAAAGACAAATAACCAATACTGATACTTTTCCGATACCTACAACGTACATTCAGTATCTGCCGATACCGATATGACAAAAAAGGGACAAAAAGAGCCGATCCGAACTAACATGGGTAAATCGACTTTTCCAAGCACTGCCATTCGGGTGTCAAATGCCTGCCCCCTTCCTGTAAAAAACAAGTAAATCACTTTCTTCCTTTAAAACTGGTCTGAAAGTTCACCTATTTGTATTAAGGGGTCAAAGGGAGAGAAGTTGATGGCCCACCTCCTTGTAGCCCCTTTGAATGATTTATCTGCATTTTGATACAGTATATGACCGTGTGTATTTCGACTTAGTTGTATCTCTTGGTCATCATGTTAATGATGACTATCTTGATTATCTTATTTAAATGGTTGGGTATAGACCTGCGCAGTTACATCGCCACCCCGGTTCCACTAGTGTTTTCCCCATTTTTCTCATATACTTTTCGAAAATAATTTATATAAAGACGATTTCGCCGCAGACAAAGCCAACTCGGGTCGTGACGAATCATGATGACACACACAATATCATCATATAATATCTAATTAGCAAGAAGTAGAAAACGGCAGGATACAACACTTTTTGTTTCTTTTTTATTTTTATATAAATTATTTGATTGTCCCAAAAGATTGTGTGTGTCATCATGATTTGCCACGACCCGAGTTGGCTTTGTCCGTGTTGGAATCGTCTTTATATAAATTATTTTCGAAAAGTCTATGAGAAAAATGAATGGGGAAAACACTTCTGGAACCGGGGCGGTGACATCACTGCACAGGTCTATTGAATGTATGTACTGTATGGGACCTGACTGGAAACAAGACTGTAAATCTTTGGTGTTATCCTTTAAGACTAAGGTGCTTCTTGATGGCACTGTGTACTGTTTTTGCATTTGTTTGTCTAATCAAGCAATCAATCAATCAATCAATCAATCAATCAATCAATCAATCAATCAATCAATCAATCAATCAATCAATCAATCAATCAATCAACACACACGGCACACACACACACACACACCATAATATTCAGCTTGAACAAAAATGTTTTACGTACCTATAGGGACAGAAATATCCATGAAATTCATGAGCTAGCTTTCTAATCTCTCTTTCTCTTTCCCATCGCCCCCTAAAATCGTGCAAGCGTGCGTTTATTTGGTCTTTCAGTTAATGAGTTTGAATTAAACGTCCTCTTATGTCATCAGTAGGAGCACTGGGTCTCTCTCTGCGCGTTGATTAAAACTCCGCTGACTGATCCGACCGACGTGTGGAAATAGAAAAATAAAGAAATGACTGAATGAAAAACACAAAAACAACGGCCCCCAAAGCTACAGCGAGCAATTCGGTCGGAAAGAAAATCATTTTGAAGCCTAATCTAATAGTTGTTTTGTTCCTCATACTCGATCAAATGAATTGGCCCATCCATCCAGGAATTTAATTCAAACCGAGGCATTACATCCATACCTCTAATTAACACTGTGGCTCCGCGTGGTGGAAACGGCTTTGTGTGGTTGGTGCGTGAACTTCTTTAATCGCCTCAACCCTTCCCGCCTCTATTTCACTCAGATATGGTCTCCTCTTGATTTATATGCTAATTACAAAAAATAAAAACTCATTCCTGCCCCCTCTGCTGAGCACTCACACTACGTACCATAAAGCTTCTCCAGGCATGCACGGCTGTCTTCCCTGTTCCTTTATTGGGTCTCAATGAAACCCCAGTGCTAATTTAACTCTCAAAAATGTAGAAATGGAACCCAATTAGACCCTATATGAGTCCATTTTGTGTCCATCGCTATTCAGTGTACGCGTGAGAATCCCCCATTTGATGCCTTTCATGGTCAGCGGAGGTGTACTGTATGTACGGCAAAACGCATTATTGGCGATGATGACTTCTTCCATATGCAAAATGTATTATTGGTGTTTTAATGGGTTCACCCACCCCTTGGGGTCTGTAGGAGCTATACGTATAGGGAGCTACTTCAGTTCTTATATATGCAGTCTTCATAGAGTGTAGGTTTTATTAATTCATAATTGTTATACTTAACAGAATGTCAATGCTGTTCCAGAGATGTTCTTTGAATGATTCTATTTAATTATTGCTGCTGTTTGTTAACACGCCACTTACATGCGTCCCTATACTGCATAGACATACATTAGGTTTATCCCCAAAGGCATTCTGGAACATTTGGCTAATATAGGCCATAGGTACGATTATTTGATACATACTTACAGTAATTGTTATTTTATGATTGTCATGACAATCACCTCACCTATAATTAGCCAATTTGGGCAATTGTTTGATCAGTTTTTATAGTGTAATTTGTTGATTACTTTTGATGCAGAAATGCGCATTTTATTTATTTACAGTATTTCATTTTAGAGGTGTTAAAGAATTTTTAAAGGTCCTTATATTGAAACTCTGGGAAAGACTTATGAACTTTGTTCTAGCTTATGTGCAACGATGTTGCAAATCCTCTGGGGAATGGGACTAAATGAGGGCTGTTTTACATACATGGTCTCGACCGACCAGTGTTCATTTTGACAATTTGTAATATTTTAATCATCTGAAATGTTTTCGTTTTAGTCCAATGTTTTATACAACATCTAAAGTTGGTCTTGTCTCCAAAACAAGTTTTTTGGCCGGACTTGATGGCCTCGTAATGGCTGAGCAAGCGTAAAAGAGCCGATCTACAAGCCCACAGAGCAGGCATGAGGCACAAGCGCTGATTCTAGCCCTGTACTTAAGCATATGACATTCATCCAGGGTCATCCATTTGAGATGATAAGCAGCAGAGTGATATGATCAGTGACCCTGTGGCAACCCCACAGAGAGCAGAGTGATCCCACATTTATAATAAGACAAGACTTTATTGCGCCTCTGAGCTGTCTGATGGATTGTTTCCATGGCAACTTCACACACCACTCATTAAATGGAAACACAAATAAAGTCCAAGGCATGCCTCACTCGCAGAAATGCAGATGTAATGAATTCTCAAAATGGATGCCACACATTCAGAATGAACCACAGTTCACACTTTTTTGTTAAGTACACAATTCACCTTGTGTTCAGTCATAGTTTTATGGCCTTCCCTTAGAATCTACAATGCGAATAGTCATGAAAATAAAGAAAATGCATTGAATGAGAAGGTGTTTCCAAACTTTTGGCCTGTACAGGAGACAACATTACTGTCAGTAATTGTGAAAATGTGCGCCAGTGTCTCAGGAGCTATCGTGGCCACTTACTCGGGATCTGGTCAACTGGAAGGTACCCAGTTCGATTCCTCAACCATTGGTGTATCCGTATGTGTGTATATGTTGATGTATAATGAATAATCTATATAGAGTGCCTTGGAGAAATGTGAAATATAAATGCAAGATTAAGCATTCATGAAATATTCAAACTCATTGGTATTTAGACTTTTTCTCAATGTCTGAATCCTGTGAAAGTGTTCACCAACAGACCCACCGACACAACATTATTATTTTTTTCCCCAGAACATCACAAGAACAGCAAAGATGGACAGGTACGGTAATCATTACAGTACCATGGATTCCAGATGCAGCACACAGACAGTCCAGACAGACGGACTGAACTGAAAATGCTTCTCTAGCACGGTGTTATATGGCAGTTTGACAGAAGTGGGGCTTATTTTCTGTCCCAATGTTAAAGCAGTTCATTAGTGAACTAATTGGTCCAAATGCATTCTATCCCCAGTGCACTGGGGTCCAATTTGAGAAAATATAACTCAGTCCAGATAGGTCAGAGCCTTACACAGTATGTGACTTGGCCCTGTGTGGAAGGCTTTATGGGACTGGCGCTGTGTGACTTCCAAATGTATCAAAACATATGGTCACAGAACTCACTACAAGAGCTGAATCTATTGTAGCCGGGCCTAACCTGAAATGGTTTTGGCCTTGGGGGAGGCGGGGTGCCGTCCGTTTCTGGACGGCAAGATGAGTCGATCTGATTTGATCTCACCAATGTGTCGTCATGCCCGGCCCCTCCCCTGCCCCTCCACCGCTGTTCTTCTTTAGAAACACTTTTCACATGAGGATGCAATACTGACTCATAAGGTGTGCTTTTGAGACTAGTGACTGTACTTGCGGTTACTGTATTTACAGTCCCCAGCGAAGCAACCCTGTTCAGTCCTCACTAGCGCCTTGACTTTTACACTCTTATTTTCAGAGACACTTATTTCAACAATCAAAGCAGTTAGAGAAGAGTACAAAGTGGACACGACTCCATCTCTTAAATATTTACAACAGCTTTGTGAGCACAAAGAGAGAAATAAAATGTTTCCGCGGGGTATACATATTTGGTAGCACCGCGTCACGATTCGCTGAAAAAAATGGCAACTTCCAGGGGAACTTAACAAACTGGAAGTATCGCCTTTTGCTAGTCTCTCTGAGTTACCATGTCTTTCAATTCGCAGCGCAGATGTAAGCCTGGAGATGGATCTATAGTGGCTGCGCTGCGCCCAGCCCACACCCTGCTTCATGCTGTATCTTCACACATGCCATATAGTGTGAAGAAGTGTGGCGTTTGCTCATTAAAAGCTACCCTAAAATATATAGTATAATGAGATGTTCTGGTCATTAAAGGGGAGAAACATCACTGAAGGACGGCTCTCAGTTGATGACCCTGCAGGTGGTATTTAGTTACTGGCTGAAGCTGATGGAAGTGGCATCACACACGCACACACACACGCACACGCACACACACACACTTGAAATATCATGGATGATGGATGTGAAATTAGTCAGTCTCATGAATCATGTGTGTGTGTGTGTGTGTGTGTGTGTGTGTGTGTGTGTGTGTGTGTGTGTGTGTGTGTGTGTGTGTTGTCATCTATGCTACTGTCACACCATACAAACACAGCACCGCTGAAGGTAATGGATGCGGCTAGCTGTGCTTACCATGAATCAACAGTCCGAGTCAAAATAACACGTCTGGGGTTGAAAAATATACATACATCACCAAACATGGACTATGAAGGCCACACAAGTGAGCTGAAAAAGCATGCATGCACATCATGCTGCCAATGTAGAGCGCTAGGATACAATAGAATGAAACACTTTGTTGTTTATTTGTTAAACTGATTTATAGTCTAATGCTTTAGTTCTCCATCATCATTAATAGCCTATTATCTCCTAATGTAATTACAATAGGCCTTACTGCGTAGTTATAATTAATAATCTAAGCCTCATTAATACATTTTTCAAGGTGGTGGACTCTAAACTACTAACTCTAAATTCGAGTTTTACTACAATAAGAAGGTAGAAATAGGGAATTCTTTTGTACTAGTACAATTTATATGTCAGCATTACATAGGAGAAATAATGTACTTTACATTAGGTTTTAGAATGGGGCACACAGTGCCATCAATTAATCCTGATTTGCACAGGAGAGTGTAACAACACAAGCTTGTGGGGAAACTACTAAACAGTTCAGAACAGGAATGCAAAATGTGTTTAATAGTTCCACAATAGACCACAGCCCTAGTCTGCATTCAAAGAGTACCTATTGCTAGCTGGAATACAAAAAAAAAAAAAAAGGTAAGCATTTCAATTTCAATATATTATTATATCTACTTTAAGTTGCTAGAGAAGCAGTAGCTCAGGGGTAGTGTGACTTTTTCCAGTTCGAACCCATGCTCCCGCAGAGACGCAGAGCGTCCAAATGTCCTTGCTGTAATTGCTTCAAGTGTGCATGTTGTTGGTGCCTTGCATCGTTTGAGTGTATGTGAATGGGTGAATGTAATGAACAAGCTCTTTAAATGCACCATTTACCATTAAGTAGTACCGTAATGCTGACTCATGACACATCAAACCCTAACACAGAGCAACGGATGTTTGGGAGCAACAGTGATTTTTGCATGTCAGATCTTCTGTGTGTCAGATCTGCATATGCACGCGTGCATTAAAATAAAGTATCATCAATTATATTATAAATAACACAAGCCAATATAGGCCAATACAGAATAAAACAAAACAGAGTGCACCGGGTTTGGAAAACATAAACACAAACTTAAGTTCCATTGTAAACTTTGTCCAGTGGGTAAAAAAACACCCTTCATGTGACTGCACATTTGAGAAGAAATGCTTGCAGTGCCACAGGTCTGACACATGCGAAATTACTTCTCACAAATGACGTGCATGAATTATAAACAACCCGTGACCTTTCATGTCACTGGCATATGAAAAATAATATACCCAATACTTTCCGTCTCAGCGGAATATCGTTGCCCGCCCACACCGCATCTCAGAAAAGAACACATTAAAGATATCTAGGACGTGACAACGGTATACCGCGTGACCTTTCCGCGTCGTTGCGACCGTTTGTCACGAGGACGCTCGCACCGCTGTCCATCTTGGGAACGCTGCTGAGTGGCAGCTTCATTACGCCTGTTGTTTTGAATTCTCCTTGAATATGCCAGAGTGCTGGGCCAAAAAAAAAAACAGCCACATGCAAATTATCCATGACACATCAGCAGCACTCAAGACGCTGATCAAATCTGTCTGCATGAACACGCTTATGCATGTTATATGACTCATACATCAACAGTATATTGTACACGCGTGCATGTGCGCGTGTGCAGGCTTTGCGTCATGCATTCGCGCCGTCTGTAAACAAGACGCCATAGGGAAGTAGACACTTTTAACATGACGCGCACATAACATACTGTGCTCTCTCTTTGATGCACAACGCCTACACATTAGCTGTCATTGTCACAGTCTCATCATCATCATCACCCATACCCCCATTAACCTATACTGTAGAGCTGCGCAGTCCCACCCCTTTCATGACATTGCCCGTGTTCCAGAAACGGAATCCTCATTCATTTTCGTCATAGACTTTTTGAAAATGGTTAGGAAAAACATGATTGCGCCGCGGACAAGCCAACTCGGGTCGTGCCAAATCATGACATCTACCACAATATTATCATGCAAAATCTAATTAGCAAGAAGAAGTAAATGGCAGGATACAACACTTTTTGTTTCATTTTTCATCTTAGAAATGATTTAATTGTCCCAAAAGATTGCGGGTGTCATCATGATTTGTCACGACCCGAGTTGGCTTTGTCCGTGGCGTAATCGTCTTTATATGAATCATTTTCGAGAAGTCAATGAGAAATATGAATGGGGAATCAGTTTCTGGAACAGGGACGACGTCACAAGGGGGCGGGACTGCGCAGCTCTATTAAGACATGAGCACAATTCTACACAATGCCTTCTCATTCAGTACGCATAGTTTCCACTCAAGAATTCTGTCAAAAATAGCAGATCTACAAGCACACTGTGCATCACTAGGATTTTAATAGCCAACGCTAACTCTAAAATAAACACCACAGATTATTTTCCAGGGTTTCAGTGGGCTAAGGCAGTAAGCCGATTACTGTTTGATTACCGTAATCAGGGTCGGGTCTGAATGACAGTAAGCATAACCCGGTGAATACACCTTAATTTGAGTCCAGTCGTTCCATATGTATTATCTCTGCCAGGCTGTCCGGAGCTAAAGCTGCAAACCACTGGCCCATAATGCAACATTACAGTTGGCTGTACAGTGGCGATGGGTGCCTACAGTACTGTATAAGAATAAACTCAAAGAAAGGAGTTGTATTGTCAATGTATTGTGTGCCATCTACCTATTGTGCATAATGCTGTGCTCTTGGTATATCCTGATGATTTCTTGGAACAAAATTCATTTCCACAAGGATAATAAAGTATCTAATATAACATTTTGTGTCAGCCAGCAAGCCAAGAAACTCAACGGCCAAACTTTTTTTTCCCTATCAACTGACAACTGTGTTCTTTTAGTGTTCGGCTATGGAGTGGAACTAGCCAATTGGGTGTGAGCTTTCCCATGTCCGGCACATGCAGGCTCTACTGCAGGGCTGTGATTATGTCAGAGGTTTTCAACCAGTGTTCCGGGGACCACCAGTGGTCTCTGAGAGGATTCCAGGTGGTCCAAGTTGGTGACCAAATGGACACTCTTGAGGGAGCAAAATGAAACCAAATGGACCCGTAAGGGTCCATTTGTTTTTGTTTTTTTATATTTAGACATCTGAATTACGTGATTTTCAAGAATCTATACAAAATTAGAATAATAGTTATTTTGACTATTGTTTTGCCACTTATCTCACCTATGTTTTGCCACTTATCTCACCTAAATTATACAAAACCTTGAAAGAGACTAAACTCAACTTCAAATGGTGATCCGTGGCTAAAATGCAGAATAAATAGTGGGCCCTGGTATATGAAAAAAGGTGGAAAATCACTGTGATATTTTGTGTGTATATTGTGCAATGTATTCTTAGCCAGCAGGCAAGAAAATCAACAGCCAAACATTTTTTTTTCCTCTATCCAACATCGACAACTGTGTTATTTTATTATAGTGTTTAGCTATGGAGTGGAACTAGCCAATTGGGCGTGAGCTTTCCCATGTCCGGCAAATGCAGGCTCTACTGCAGGGCTTTGTTTACGTCAACACCAGTTGTGTAATTCCTCAGAGACACCGATGCACACAGCGCCGCAACCAAAACACAAACACCGACAGTGACTGCATGACAAATTATGCCCTGCATGCGTACGCAAACCCCGAAACGCACACAGGAATTCAGCGTCTATTACGCACACGCGTGTGCACACGCACAGGGCAGACAGTTAACCTTCAGTTAAAGCCCATGTAATGTGACAGCATGGCAACATAAGCCAACCGCCTGCGTGACTTGCATGCACACACACGAATGCACAAGAATTGGAGCACATCAACTGGTAGTTGATTGTTGATGCTATATACTGTGTGTGTGTGCAGAGAGAGAGAGAGAGAGAGAGAGAGAGAGAGAGAGAGAGAGAGAGAGAGAGAGAGAGAGAGAGAGAGAGAGAGAGAGAGAGAGAGAGAGAGAGAGAGAGAGAGAGAGAGAGAGAGAGAGAGAGAGAGAGAGAGAGAGAGAGAGATATGCTGGGTATACTGAAACATGGACGTCATTCTCAATTTAGGTTACCTCCTGAGTCCTGACTGCTGCCTGCATGGCTGTCTTTGATTGCTCTGATTTGTTCTTGTGTGGATGCATGCATGCAACTGCCCACACAACACACACACACACACACACACACACACACACACACACACACACACACACACACACACACACACACACACACACACACACACACACACACACACACACACACACACAGTGATGGGGATAACGCCGTTATTGATAACTTCGTTACGTAGTCAGATTAGTTTTATTAGTAACGGAGTAACCTAACGAGTTATTTTTGCAATTTAGTAGTTAGTTACTTAGTTACATTTCCAAAAAAGTAACTCGTTACTATAGTTCGTCGCAATTCATTTTCTTGAGATTGCCCGGTGTTGTAGCATATATTCCTCCTTCTGTTATGGTAGAATAAGCCGACTGCACGTTGTGGCTTCATCCTTCTGCGAGTGATGTGCGTAGTTTACATTTTCTGTCTGCACATCCTGTAAATCCGCCTAAGAAATAAAAGTAAACCTACTGTCTAGCTGGTGTGTAGTTATACTCTAGTATGAATCTTTTATTTTGAAAAGGAAGAAAGAGGAAGTCCGCTGGCTGCTTGCGTAGTGAAGCAGCTACTGTATGCGCGACTTGCTGAAAGTTGTAAACAATGACGCCGTACACTGTTGGATTAACTTTTGGATTAACACGCGCACTCTCGATTGGGAATCGGCTATAAACTCTGGCTGCGTTATTAGGTGAGTAATGTTTAATTCATTGTTTGGCCGCCGTGCCTTGTCTTATAGGCCTATAGACTACTGTGTAGTTCATAGGCTGGGTTACGATGGGAAGAGAAGCCTGCAGGTTGTTGTCATTGCGCAGCGTGGAGAGGGCATCATTATGCTATCTGACTGGTTGTACCGCGTACAGCATAATATTGTCTGTAGGACTACTGTGGATCTGACATAGCCTAATCTGTAGCAACCTAGTTCATAGTGGGTGATGGGTGACATGGTGTCACTGTTGACTAGTTGTCGGTGGTGGTGGTGGTGGTTCATGTCATGTGTGCAACATGGAATGCGACTCATGCACTGGTAATACAATGCAACTAAATTGTGCATACGTTAAAAACAAAGAGAAAAGGGGTATTTTAATTGTGTTCAGGAACGGAAAATAACGGAAAATAATCTATTACGTTACTTTTTATAGAAAGTAACTTGTAACTTAACGAGATTAGTTTTAGGGGGCAGTAGTCCAATAACCTAACGTCGTTAGTTTATAAAGTAACGATACCCAACACTGCACACACACACACACACACACACACACACACACACACACACACACACACACACACACACACACACACACACACACACACACACACACACACACTGTGTAATCTATTAGGAATGTATAGTAGTAGTACTACTATGAAAATGATAGACTTTGTGTTTATTATTACAACTGCTGTTGTTTTTTAACCATAATAAATATATTTTGCACTCTTATTGTAGATAAATTGAACACATTAATAAATAAAAGCCAAATTATGTGCTCACACTGATCATCGCGGCTGACTTGAGCCCCCACAGTGTACTGTAGCATACAAGGTTTCCCACCCTCCTGCTGCAGTGCTGAATTGACGAGAGCAGAGTGGATCGCTAGTGATCCTTTGGATCAGCCTTGCATGTTTTTTTGTGGTTGTAAATAGTCTGCATATCACATGTGCAACCACATAAACTGTCACAGTTACTTTGAACAGGTGCAGGGAGAAAAAGTATTCCACTAGTTTTCAGGGTCGGATTGACCATTGGGCGTACGGGGAGGTCTCTCGGTGGGCCACGACCCGTAGGGGGCCGGTGGTATCACAATATGATTAAAAACACTGCATGGTTTTCCAACTTTTTTGATCCCAGGGCCCACTATTCATTCAGAATTTGATGACATTTTAACCCCAACAGACCCCAAAACTAAAGATTTATTTTGCTTTTTGGTCCACAATTCCACAAGGCTGGATTTGGTAAACAAACCAGTCAAACATACAGATCAAAATGATCATTAATCTTCTACATTTTCTTGGGCCAATTTAGATGAATATTTTAACTCTTGAGTGTTAACATGAAACCAAATGGACCCGCAAGGGTCCATTTGGTTTCATGTTTACGCTCTCAAAGAGTTACATCTGGTTAACCAACTATAGAATACTGTACTGTAGGTCCATCAAACGCTGGTTCTGGTGGGCCGGTCTAGGCCAAATCACGCTAAAAATGTCCGGCCGATTTTTTTCGCCCAGTCCACCACTGCTAGTATTCCACTATTCCGCAGAATCATTTCGGTAGAGGTCTGCTTCAACTCAACCAGACAACAATGACCACCAATGTTTTGCAAGCGTCAGAATTAATCAGATCCCCCGGTGGGAGCTCTCCATTGTTCCTCACAGCACCTACATGTATGCCGCTTGAACAAAACATCCAGTTGACGTTGTGAACAATCGACACGCACACATGCAATTTGTGAGACTCGATAAAGGCCACCATACGACTTGGTTCCACTCACTGTTGGAGAAATAAAAGGTAAATGAATCCACAGGAAGGCTGAAACAGCTAGCGCTTGTGGTAAAAAAAAAAAAAAAAACATCTGGAAAGTATGAGCATCCATACTACTGACATCTTCAACTGAAGTTCAAATGTCGGCTTGACGGGAAATAATTATAGCTGTTATAATGCGTGTGTACGTGTGGGGCTAGATCATTGAGTAATATGTCTTGAGTAATCAAAGCAGAGACAGAGATGGAGCAGTAGGCATAATTCATCATGGTAGTAGGCGTAAAGTCATTCTTGTAATGTTGAAAGATCAGAAAAGTTATAGTTCATTGCTCTCGCTTACATTTTCGTCCACGCTGGGCAAAAAAGTGAAAGTCTGGACTAAATCATTGGCCATGGTGGCCTAGAAGGGGAGGCTCTGGGTGACTGAGAGATTGGTGAGATCCAATCAGGGCAACCGCCTATCTGAGCCGGTCCCCACCTCTCTAGGGCAAAATGCTTTCATGATAGCTCAGGCTAAAGCAAAGGTATTTTGTGGCTCCAGATAGAATTGTAATAATTTATAGGCCAACATGTTTAGATAATAAAGATTGCCTGAGATACCTGTATATACTGTTTATATAGAGAGAGGGAAACATGAATATTGAATCCAAAAAATGTAAATATAAAGGCATGCTTGTGAGTTTTGACTTTAAGTATCTATTCTCCCTCAAATTTCCTGAAAACTAATGATTTTAGGAAGTACAATACACCTGACATTGTCCATATGACGCAGCATAAATTAGGCATTAAGTATGTGAGTCAGTGCGTCATGGGCTTATTCTCGATCTGTACTATTGCGCATGTATGTGGGTCTGTTCTCTGGGTGTATGTGTGTGTATGTACAATGTGTGTGTGTGTGTGTGTGTGTGTGTGTGTGTGTGTGTGTGTGTGTGTGTGTGTGTGTGTGTGTGTGTGTGTGTGTGTGTGTGTGTGTGTGTGTGTGTGCGCGCACACATGCACCTGTGCTTCAGAAGCACAACATGAACTAATTAGCTGATATGACACTCCAGTGTGTCTCTCGGTTTTCCTTATTTCTCTGTATCTGGGCTTCCTCCTGTCTGCTGTTCTGAAACATTAGCTACAGTAACACACACACGCACAGACGCACACACATGCACATTTGTATTTCTATACTTGTGACACATCAACCTTTTAGGATGGTGAGTTTAAGAATTCCTTTTTTAAACTCAGCCAGCATTGAAGGGATATGAAGTTCACAATTAGACATCTCCAATGCTCCAATACCATGCAAATCTAAATATGCATGCACATGCTTGCACGCACACGCGCACACACACACGCACGCGCACGTGCACACGCACACACAGTATTGGCACAGCGACAGGCAGCAGAGTATAGCAGAAGACACTAGCAGCATCTGACAGCAAACTGTTGTCATTGCCAAGGAAAGACAGACAGCCATTGTCTAAGCAAGGCTTGTTTGTGAGGAATAATTATACAATGGGTTTGATGATATAACACACTCAAATACTATTATGTTTTCTCATGGGGGAAAAAAAACACTGATTATTTCACCACGCTATGAAGGGTGATTATTTCACCACGCTATGAAGACAATAAACATCTGGCAGGAACTGCTAATGCCACCGTTCTCCAACTTTGTCATCTGAGTCAGACCCAAATGAAACAAAAAACTCAATTACTAAGAAGGAACCACTAAAGCACAGCATTTCTCTTTTTAAAAAGACACACGATTTTCTTTGGTTAAAATACATGTAAGTGTAGTATATACCAAACATAATCATTGCTATTGAGTGTTTGTTCAGTAATAGGATGTCTCTGGAGCTCATTATTAAATAACATGCAGACATTTCAGTTAATCTACATGAGAACCTCCCTCTGGTCTTGCATATTAAAGTTCTGATTTTTGGAACTTAATTGTATAAAATCCTTGCCATGATTATAGTGGTGTCAACTGTATTAATTGACTGTCAGAGTCCTGTGCTGGGAGGTCTGCGGAGGTCTTGGTCAATATTAAGTAGTTCCGGGGTCCCTGGGACCACACAGTAAAAGTACATTAATCCACAAAATTAATGTAATTTGTATTGTTGAATTATTTCTAAAATATTAGAAATTAGCATGTTCTTCATTCATTTTTGACCCCTCTATCACATGGAACAACTTTTTGGACATTGTGAAATGGACACAACAAACATAGTTCCATTGAATAGAGAGGTCAAAAATGAACAAATGACCTGCTAATATTTTATAATTAGGTTAACAATACAAACAATGTTAGTTATTTGGATTCCTTTACTTTTACTGCACAGCCCCAGTGACCCCCACAAAATGACCAGAACTACTTCATACTTCACTAAACCACAGCAGAACTCCCACCATGGGACTCCTGACATCAATTCACACATTTGACACCACTGTATTAATGGAGAGTATTTCATACACCCTAATAACTTAAAAAACCTGAACTATCCCTTTAAAGCATGGGGGTGGAAAACAATGCAATCCACAGGGATTAAAGTAAAAAAAATCTTGAGACTGAAAATGATCTTTTGAAAATAAGCACTGAGCTAATTAAATGACCCCTGTGAAATTCTCAGGACTGAAATCAGTACCCAGTACTGAGAACTTTAATCCTTGGATCCATGTCCACTGTACTGCCGTTCGGTGTAGAAATACAGAACAGCTGCAAGATAAATAGGTGGTAGATGGGTGTTATGGTGACTCTAGAGAGGAACATGTAGGCTCGGTGACAGAAGCCCTTAGCTGAGGTATTAGTGGCCTTCACTCCTGACTCACCAGGATGTGACCTTTAACTCTAAGCTTGCCCAATTGTTCCCCAGTCTCTTCATCTCAAAGACCTGTCCCGCGCCTCGGGGAAAGGCGCTGTACCAGTTACCTGCTTGTTACAAGTAAGAGCTCAGAAAAGAAAAGAAAACGAAAGGACAAACCTTTTGCCTACTTCTACCAGCACTGCCTCCAATTCAATTATCTTTTTTTGGGGGGGGATCATCACAGGGATATTGTCTGGCCAAAAATGTCATCAGCTTTTGTTAATCGCTTGAGCTACGGTGGGTTATTGATTGTTTTGGAATGGATGAATCCAAGAATCTAGTGAACAGAAGCTTATATTTTGCCTCTTCCTCCGTTGTTGGCAGATGTCCCTCCAGACACAAGCAAGACCAGGCCCGGATGTAACATATCCCAATTGGGGGGGCAGGCAAAAATGATATAGAGGCAGCATCATCGCAGGAAATGAAGCTGCATCCATACCATTTTCATTAAAATTCTTTAGTTCTGTTACCCCCAATATTTATATCTTGTGCATGACTTATATTAGGCAGGTAAACATCAATAATAACATCAGTTGTTGTTGAAGTTGCAACAGACACGCAGCATGCATAAAGCTAAAGGTCTGACTCAGAGAGCTGTCTGTTTTGAATAATGAAATGCTGTTGGTTTAGTGGTGCCACAATGTGGTGCCACAATTGCAGTTAGTTAGTAGCAGTAGTAGTGTTTCAAATCATTTTAAATATAAAGCACAATTTGAAATATCTTTGAAATTTGCGTTGTTTTGTATGCCATCATGTTTGGTGGGGCAGTCAGGGCATTTAGGGGGCATTGCCCAACCCATGCCCATGCCTAGATCCGACCCTGAGCAAACATTAGAGATAAATGTCTCAAGACGTCTCTCTTGCTGTGCACCGTGCACACAGGGGGTCAGCTAATATGTAGGCCAGTGTGAAACCATAGCGAGCGTCCCTCACCAAGAAGCTCCCATAATAGACCTCATTAATAATTCACACGCAGCATGTTTTTCACTACAACCGGCCAATCTATAATTTGTCCATTTTGTTTGGCACAGGAAGCAGGGGAACATGATGTGTCTGTCCCTGGAGTCATCTCGCCTTTCCTACCCTCTCCTATACCCTCTTGATAAAGACAAGGGGCCATAGGGGGTCTCCAGAGTGAGTACGGGGGTCGTACCCAAACCATTGTGTAGTGTCAACATTAGCCCCAAAAAAAGCAGATCTAAAACCTCCCAACGCCTTGCGTTACACCAGGGGTTTTCAACCAGTGGTCTTTGAAAGAGTTCCAGGTGGTCCCCAGGCTAAATGATGGACAGTGGTTAACCAGATATAGATAAAACAGAAGAAATCTCTTTAGGTCTGTGGGGCTAAAATGTCATCAAATGGTGGTCTGTCGCTCAAATGCTGAATAAATAGTGGGCCCTGGTATCAAAAAGGTTGAAAACCACTGTGTTACACAAAGCTTGTACAGGGAAAAAGAATCCAGCATAAAATATAAATGACTTTCACAACATTGACTATCGATAGTGCTGTCAAAATAAGTCTGTGAAACTATGAAATCTACTATATGTACTATGCAACACAATTTTATGCAGTGTACTGTATAACACTGTGTTGCAAGTTACATAGATTCCATAGGTCCCTGCTTCATCTTTCTCTCTCTCTCTCTCTCTTAGCTAAAGGTGTCCTTGGCCTGAAAAATATGATGAAGACGCCTGTTGTAGGAACGTTGCACAAAATAAATTCATTCCATGGCATTCATTTTAACTTATTATTATTATTATTTTTAGATGTTATGATTTCAATTACACCAGACC
This sequence comes from Benthosema pterotum, assembly GCA_039105355.1. NCBI lineage: Eukaryota > Metazoa > Chordata > Actinopteri > Myctophiformes > Myctophidae > Benthosema > Benthosema pterotum. The sequence goes on from CM076969.1 coordinate 27,033,804, forward strand.
ATTCAGTGGATGTTCTGTTGTTTGGAACTTTCTATGGGGTTTGGTAGGCTTTTGAGCTGCAATGAGAACATCTACTGGAAATCCCACTGACATATAAAGGATTTGCAGAATGCGTTATCAAATTCAGCAAGACAAGCAGAACACTTGTTGGAGCCATAAATACCCAGACCATAGAATATGTTCTTTTTTTCTATTTACACTTTTAGGGGTTACTAGAAAAACACTTTTTAATGTCACAATCCCTTTAGTGAAAACAACACTATTTGAAGTGTTCTGTACGGCAGCGTATGATTAGCGGTGGTCCTCTCTACTCAACTCTTATTTTGAAAAAATGCTGAACCTGGTGTCACGCAGCATGCTTGCTGATTGACAACGAATAAAGAAAGTTATTGGAAGCAGATGGTGTGTACCAGATTGAACACTAGACACACAGCCGCAAATAGTAGTTTGGACATCCTGGCAATTACGTTCTTTCCGTTATAGGGTGGAGAGAGGCCGGATAAAATGTACAGACTGTAGTTCTGTGAGTTCAAGTTGAAATAAGATAGGTTAATGCAGTGGATATACACAGCTGCCAATCATTCCTGCCTCAGGTTTCTCCTGCTGTCTGTCAAACTCCCCCCGCACCCCCACCCCCCTCCTCCGCCTTGACCGGACAATAAACTGCAGCCTGGAGACAGTAGCCGGGATGGCTTTTCTGGTACTTGATGAGAAGCATGCGTGCTGTGGCATGAGGCCAGAATATTTGTATAGTGTACCAGGGGCGGATCTAGGCGTGGGCATGGGGGGGGGGGGGGGGGGGGGGGGCTAAATGCTCTGACTGCCCCACCAAACATGATGGTAAGCAAAACAACACAAGATTTCAAATTAAAGGGCCCTTAATTAAAATGATTTGAAACACTACTACTGCTACTAACTAACAGTTAGTCAGTTGTCTCACCACTAAACCAACAGCATCCCATCATTGAAAACAGAAAACTCTCTGAGTCAGCCCTTTAGCTTTATGCATGCTGCGTGTCTGTTGAAACATCAACAACAACTCATGGTATTGATGCTTTACTTGCCTAATAAAAGTCTTGTAACCGAAAATGGTACGGGTGCGGCTTCATCGCCCGTGAGGCGAAGCGTCATGGGTGATTACCATTTTCTTTGCCATTTTCTCCTGCCCCGATACCATTTTATCCTGCCCCCCCAATTGGGAAATGATACATCCGCCCCTGTATACCACCCGTAGATGCCCTGAAGGAGAGAAACATGCATGCATCTGCCTGGGTGATGGCAGTCGGCAGTTTATGGGTGAGCACTGACGCTTTGACATAGACTGGGTACAGAAAAACATGGAATGAATTCTGTACTGGCCATATATGATATACACATGCTGGTTTGACCTTCGGTGGCAACTGTAATTAGACGCATGTCCTTTCCCAGACGGAAGGTAAGGAGAACTGAAGCAAAATAGACCTTTAGCTAACCCCCTCCCCAAACTGCTATAGTCCAATCACAGATAAGCATAACATGTGATAGACAAACCTATCCACCAATAGTTTTATAATGACAAAACATTGTTTTAAAAAAGCAATGTCACATGCAAATTTTCCCAGTGCATATGGCAGGCCTTGTTGACAGATTCGTAAGATATTTTGAAGGTCTGGTTGCACAATTGAACCAATGAGTAATGTTCATGATATTTGCACTTGGATTCCAACCATAGGTTGGAAAGTGTCCAACCTCATTTATGGTGGAGAGGGCGGGGCTTACCGAAAGGTCTATTGTTTGTTGGAGAGTTTTCCTCTGCAATCGCCACCTATTTGATCAGATTATTAGACTGTATCACCAGTTGCAGAGTGCAAACAAACAAGTTAAACTGAAACTACTGTAAACACCACTGTGTAGTAGTAGTAGTAGTAGTAGTAGTAGTAGTCAGTAGTTAATTTACTCAAGGAAAAGTTTAAATTATGCAATATAGTAATACTGCAAATGTACTTGAATTGGCATTGAAAAGTATTCAAAGCTTTTGAAAAATTGTAAAAAAAAATAAAAATAAAATACAATTTGCTTTCAAATGGTCGAAAAGTAAGTGTACTGTTAAACACAGTTTCTCAGCCCAGTGTTCTGCTAAGTATATAATGGTTATGCACTTAGTTAGGACAGAATCACGACTATCTACCGTATGTCACAACTTTTCTTTTTTTTCTTTTTTTTTTTTTTACTAGAGACCGACAGACAGACAGACAGACCGACCAGAAAGGTTATAGTGGGAGTCACAAGTCTGATGGGATCTGAATCTAGACCAGCTTGTAGAAGCACAGGTGCTTGCAGAGGCACGATGTCCTTTATTAACAACTCCAACGTGGACAGTTACATGGACATTTAATTTGTGCAAAATACAGTTTGCAAAGGCTGAATTATGCTCTGAGCATTGGTTTTCTGCCAGACGCGAAATGTCACAAGATGCTCTGCTTCGAAACTTTGGTTTTCATCCCAATTAAAAAGAAAGAGAGCAGTGGATATCGACGGCGGAGACAATGAGACGGGGCATGTGAGGAATTGGAATATAACTTGGTGGGGAGAGCTGCCTAGAAGTTTATAGTGACACTGGCCAGATAAGAGTACTCTTTGTAGTAGCCTAAATATGTTCTGAGTTGGCTCTGTACTTGCTCTTTTTTTCTCTACCCACTGAAAATAGGCCAAATACATGATCACAATGCTTGGTACATACAAACACCACATGATGTCAAGCGTGGCGGCTGGCACAAACAAAGCCCTCAATAAGATCAAATCAGAGCACACATTTCACCATACCATACATTATGGAGGAATTGGACAAACAAGGTCACGGCCATGAGCTTCCGTTTGCAGAGAACCAGCAATTCCACCATGAGCAAAACAAGTCAACAATGGTGACAAAGAAAAACTCTCCTTTACCAGTTTGACAGCGGGTTAAAATCATGGCAATTCACCATTTGACTGCCTACTAACCTTTGAAGAGCAAGGGGTTACTTCATGTGGCACAGGAGGTCCAATTAATCAATTATCCCTGGATTGGCAGTTCGAATCCCGGCTCCTTCAGTCTACACATCGAATTGTCCTTGGGCAATTCCTGAACCCCACATTGCTCCAGATGTGCTAGTTGGTTCTGCTGCAGGTCCCAGGTGGCATACAGATAATAATGTCCTGTTAAACAGGAGAAAGAAGCACACAGAATGTTTTGGTTCTTTTCAGATTGGTTGCTCTCATTAGAATGCATTCACAAAAATCATACATCTCTTAGTTTCCCATCTTGTTTGTTTCCTTGCAGTGTTTCCCCCAGCGCTTTATTCTTAAGGCGGCCACCCTGAGTGAAATCCACCCCCGCCTTGGCTACGTTCCCAAAAAAAAACAAAACAAGAAACCAGAGTTAAAGTTAAAATGTGTCGTTCATACAATGTGCATGTTATAAAATAAAGTTATCTGCACTAAGGCTTCAAACCGAAAGTGCGATTTCAAACCATGTCATTAGCAAATCGCAACGGCCGCTATTATTCAGTATTATTCAGTATTCAACCGGAGCGAGTCTGATCCAGTGTCGACACTTCTGTGCTGCGCGCTGCCCAATCAGTGCGTATGCAGTGCTTCGGCTCCCGAAGCAGTAAAAAGACGCATTGGTGGCTGTCTGGTCAACGCATGCCGTCTGTGTCACGCCCGACTCCCGCGGACCCCCGTCATGTCAGCCTAACCAAACAACATCCACGCTGAAATTATTGCGTTTCGACTGGTGTGCAGCTTCATATGCTTAGGGAGAGTAACGTTACTCTCCCTCTCCCTGTCTGTTGAATAATTAGCATATAGGCTAGATTGTAGCTCGTGTGTGCTGCTTCTGAGTGTGTGTGTGTGCGTGTGTGTGTGTGTGTGTGTGCGCGTGCGTGCGTGTGTGTGTGTGTGTCTTGAAGCGGAGTATTTTGAGGGTGACCAGATGTCCCCGTTTCTGTGGGACAGTAACAGGGTGACCAGATGTCCTTCTTTGCGTGGGACAGTGTCTCATTTCAAAGACTTTTCAGTCATCCCGCAAATTGAGACTGTCCCACATGGTGACTGACAGACTACAGTGGTCAATTGTCCTAAAAGTCCCCCTTCTGTTTTCTGTTGTAAAGTTTTCTCACTGTCTCTGTTAATGCTAGATGTGTTTTAAGCCTGTTGAAATAACAGGTGAAATACATACTAACATGAATAAATAACAAATTCATGGCTGGGGACTATTAAGACTACTTATGGACAAATGAGGCATGAGGCATTTTTAATGCCAACTGTAATGTGTTGCTACCCTGCAATTAAATGTCCCTCTCAAGTAATACTTCTGTCCCTCAAATGAACAGTTTTGGTCCACTTAAGTCTGATTGATCAATCTATTGTGAAAGAAAAATATCTACCAGTCTGCCTGTTCTGATAAGAAATGAAATATGGCCTAATAATGACATAACTGCAGTAAATGGCCATTGAATATGTGATGACCGTGCAGTCATTCCCTTATTGACAATAAGGGAATTTATAGTCATTTTTTTACTGTGGCACTTGGAGTGTCAAGGAAAAAATCATGGCACTTCATGTCAAAAAGGTTGCCTACCCCTGGCCTACGGTATTGTAATTACATCACATGCACGCGCACATGCACGGACGTGCACGCGCACGAGCACAGACTCGAAGCCTCACCACCTTGACTAAACAATTTTCTGGGGAAACACTGCCTTGTATTATCATTTCAATGTATTTTTCTTTAACGTCTTATCTTTAGAGATGTACTCATCCATAACCATATCCAAATTTAATAATGTAGCTGGTCACACTTCTTAGAAAACACACACAGTTCACCAAAATACAATACAAAACAAAATACAGGAGCTTTTAGGGAGTGTAAACTAGGATCAGTGTCCTTGAGAAAGTATTGTACATGGCCAAACTACTGTGTTCTGCACTGGATACACAAAAACAATATCTCACAAACTCACAAAAATTAGTACGGAGCCCCTGATAGGACATAGACGAGTAAATTAAAATTAAAAGGTTTCTCGTGCGCACGAGAAAGTTTTGCGTGCGCACGAGAAAGTTTCTCGTGCGCACGAGAAAGTATCTCGTGCGCACGAGAAAGTTTTGCGTGCGCACGAGAAAGTTTCGCGTGCGCACGAGAAAGTATCTCGTGCGCACGAGAAAAGTTTCACGTGCGCACGAGAAAGTTTTGCGTGCGCACGAGAAAGTTTCGCGTGCGCACGAGAAAGTTGCAGGACGGGCAGAGACCGGCTGGCAGAGAATGTCGGACATCACCAAAGACGCAAAGAGTAAGTATCCGTGGCCTAATTAATCATTCTACAATTATTCTACTATTATTTCTGTGTGTGCTGAGCTTGGATGTACAACTTCTGCGTTCATGATTACTCGCTCGAAACGCCACGACTGTAGGTTGATAAGAAGCGTCGCGGGCTGCCTTCACTTTGCTAGTAACATGTGTAGGCCTACACGTTTACGTTTAACAGCAAAAGGAAGAGAATACTGCAGCAGGTTGTTGCCTATATGCGAGTCTCTCCAAAAGGGCCGACTGGGCAGTTTGAAAGACGTGTTTCTTTCCAGTTGCCACTTCAACACTTTCTTGTCAAGTCATTCTAGAGCTATGTGATGCTATGTAATGCAATCTTATGTGTGTTGCAGCAGCGGCCTGTGGGTACCAAGGAAGAACAGGCATTGTGGAGAGCTGGATCACTTCAGAAGTTCAGATTGTCTACATTGACACATTTGGAGTTGGCTGTAAGTATCTCTGTCTTTCTCTGATTGTGAGCAAATGTGTCTACTACAAATAATAATACATCTGTTTTTAATAGCACTTTTCATGGTACTCAAAGCTTTACATTTAATGCAATGTTACACAATGAAATATGATATGTGTTGCTGCATGAGCTGGCATAGTTGAGATCTGGATCACTTCAGATTACCTGAATTGAAGCTTTTTGGAGTTGTCTGATCTGACTCTCACGTCAAGTCTCTCACTGTCACTGTCACTGTCTCTGTGAGCAAATGTGTCTGCCATACGTGATGCTATGTAATGTGTGTTGCAGTGAGCTGTACCAAGGACAGGCCTTTGAGATAGTGGAGAGCTGGATCACTTCAGATTGTCTACATTGAAGCATTTCGGACTTCACTGCTGTGACCAGTAAGTGGCTCTCACTCTCTGTGAGCAAATGTGTCTGCCATACTGCTACCTCTCTCGTGCGCACTCCCACTCTCCCCTTACGAAAATTTCTTCTTCGGTAGATTAGATGTTTGTCATCCTTATGTTAGTTACCGTTACGAAAATGGACCATGGTTTATTATGGTATTACTATATTTACCATGGTTCTACCATGGCATGATTACTCTGAGTACTCTGAACCTACCATAATTGTACTATGGCTTACTTTGGTAGTGATGTTTATGTGGTAACATGGTTCTTCCGCTTGGTATATCTTGATTACTCTACCCTTACGGAAATCAACCATGATTTTAATGCAGTAACCAATGTTTTACTATCGCATTTCATGGTGATTACTATCAACCAACCATAGTTCTAGTACAGTGGCTTTCATAGTTGTAGCCCTCACAAAGATTAACCAAGGTTCTACTATGAAAAGTAATCATGGTTTTAGCATAGATTTACCATGGATTATATATATTCATGTTTTTTTTGTGTAACCATGACAACCTTGGTTTGTGACTATGGTTTAACCATAGTATAATCTTTGCCATAAACCATGGTCCCCCCCAACCATTATTTTTTAAAATATGCCCCCCCCCCCAAAAAAAAAAAAAAAAAAAACATGTGAGGGGAAGGGGTACATGGTTAAACCATAGTCACGAACCATGGTTTTCCTGGTTACCCAAGAAAACATGAAACCCCTGAATAACTACATGTAAGTAGCTGTGGTGTAACGGATAGGGAGTTGGACTCCACATCACAGGATTGCTGGTTCGAATTCTGCCATCACCATTCCCTACACCTCCATCCATGGCTGAAGTGCCTTTGAGTAAGGCACCTAACACCGCTGCAACAGGGACTGTAACCAATAGCCTGTAAAATCTGTAAGGCGCTGTGGATAAAAAAGGGTCAGATTAATTTAATGAATAATTATTAACCCTTGGTTATATTTTGCATAGTTAAACCATGGTTAAATCATAGTTAAACCACGTTAAATCCATAGTGGAAACCATGGTTGAACCATAGTCAAACCGTGCTTAAAAAACTGTGACTACTATGAGTAACTAAAAACCATGGTTAGTTACCATAGTAAAACCATGGTCCATTTTCTTAAGGGTCTCTTGCTTTCTCGCTCTTACTCCATATTTGTTTTTATTTTTAATTCTGTGTATTGGTCCCCCTCTTATAGTCTTATGTCCTTGTTGCTGTGTTGATCCCAGGTACCCGTCTTTGTTGTTTTTTAAGAGCCTATTTGTCGTCTGTCCTGAATGTGTTTTTAAATACTGGCTATGAATCTAATTTCCCTTTGAGACAAACAAAACTGAACTCTCTCTCTTTCTCTCTCTCTCTCTCTCTCTCTCTTTCTCTCTCTCTCGTGCACGTTCTCAATCTTGTTGTAGGTCTACATGAATGAGACTACATTACACTTAGCTGATGATTTTATCCAAACCTACTTTACAGGTACTGTATTATAGGGTATTGGTGCACTGAATATGGCGATGGCGGCAGAGGATGACATGTGGGCATTTCTCAGAAGAAGAAACATTGATGACGCCATAATTGAACGACTACAAGAGGACAAGGTGAAGTATTTTTGTTTTCTTTACATATACAGCTCCAGGCCAAATTATAAGAATATCATTAAAGGTACACTGTGCATGTTTTGACCACCGTGTGGTCAAAACAGGTACTGAACTATGCTGTTGATTGAAACTGGATTACCTGTTGCCAAATTTGATCTTTTCATGGAAGTTTACTAAGTAATGAGGTAATATTTTCTAGTATGGCCCATGTATAGTCATTTTTGCAGCTAAAAACGGCTATTTCTGGAATTTCAAAATGGCGGACCATGGAGAAGATCCCCTTTTTCATGTATGAAAAGTGCCATTTTCCCAGTCATAATGAATACTTAGAATTTGATGGTGGTGGTACGTATTCATGAAAAAGGTAACATCAGTGAATGAGTGGCATGAATTCTGGAAATAAACAACTAAAAATTTCACACCGTGGACCTTTAAAAAGTTGATATTTCCATAATTCTATCAATAATGTTAAACGTTCATAGATTGTTATAGATTCATTGCCTACATTTTGAACTATTCCAATCATTCATTTGTTTATTGTTATGTGGATATTGCTTTTCACAGATCGACATCAATGTCATAGGAGTAATGAGTGATGCAGAATTGGAGAAGTATATCTACAGATATGGTGACCGGCTTGCTTTAAGAGCATTTTGCCGCCAAAGAGAGGTGGCAGCCACAAGACCAGATGGAACAGGAACGGCGAGGTCTGCTCTTATGCAAAAACTGAGGCAAAAGATAGGTGCGCGAATACCTCAAACACGACATGAAGAAACGACTCACGGAATGGGAAACAAACACGCAGCCAAAACAACCCGAAGGGTGGAATTGGGATGGCTCCACTACTCGGAGGAGACCCACTCGTTTCATCAAGTACGGACCAGAAATGGAGGAGGGACTCGGAACTTAACTGTCCAAAAGTCAGTAACCATGGCGGAGCTTCTGCAGACAGGAAAAATTTGTTTTTTTCAAATGGACATTCATGTAAAGGACCAGTTGAAGACTTTCAACTGGACGTACGAGACTACTGCCACAACATTCTGCCTCTGGATGTTACAGTAGGGCAGCTGTATGACCAAACCAAGCTAAAGATGCTCCGCATCTATACAGCTTCAATGAAGGCAAGTTGGGTGTTGCTTTTCTGTATTATATTGTGTGAGCGGCCTTTGGGTTAAAGCACAGAAAACCATTCCAAATGTTGAACTTTGATCCTTCATAGATTGAGAATTTCTGTATAATTTAAAAGTTTATGTTTGCTTTCTATCAACAGAGAGGAGAACCAACCGGTGTCGAAACAAGCAGCCAGCCCGCGCCAAGCAGCCAGCCACTGCCCACCGACCAGCCACTTCCAAGCAGCCAGCTTCTGCCCACCAACCAGCCACTGCCAAGCAGCCAGCCACTGCCAAGCAACCAGCTTTTGCCAAGCAGCCAGCCTCTGCCCACCCACCTAACTGTGATAATTCAGGAAGAAGAACAGGAGTATGATGTTGTTGGCCAGGCCTTCGTAGCAGCCATGGATGATGTTGAAGTTCAATTCGGTCCTGTGACTGGTGAGGAGGAGAGTGATCAAGATGACACCCTTCCTTGGAGTCAAGACGGTCACAGTGAGGTACTGTAAACTATTAACCAAAACTCATATTTCAACATTCTGTCCACTATATAGCACCCTATCATCATCACACAGTCGTTGTGTTGCACTATTTGTGATGTAACTCTGATTTGTATACAAAGTTGCATACACAGGGTTATTATTGAGATTTTTTTCATGCATGCGTGTGGACATTAAGCACAAAAAGAGAGAGTTTGGGTCCTAGGCAGCAGCCAGATCAACTGTAAGAGTATCACAGAAAATAATAAAGGCGTGGATTCCACGCAGTCATGAAAACCCTCCTGCAACATACAAAAACTTCTTTAACAAGTCATGACCTATGTCTGGCTTAGGAAGTGACTGAGGAGCATACCTTACATGAACTTGTACCAACACAAGAAGATCTTTGTTGCAAAATGATTTATGATGTATATCCATTTCGGAACATTTTGGGAAATGGACATTTTTGTATTGGGCATTCCACAGCATTGCTTTGCATTTGAATGCCCCCCAAATAGTATGTTCTCAAGATATTGGAATGGCAAGAATTCACACAGACGATAGGCCTTCTGAACACTCATTTCCAATAATAAAATGTAATATTCAAAAATGGTGGATACGTCATTTTGCAATGAAAGTCTTCACATACACTCAACTATTACCGTGTTAAACTATAAAGACATTATTAATTCATATTATCAATGGGCTTTGGAAAGGTATTTCATTTCTTTACTCAGTTTAAGTTTGATGTCATAGTGGTAATAAAAAATGGAGGTTGTCAAAACGTAGTAAATCCAATATATATGAATATCTGTAGGCACCCTGGATATATGGAGCAGTAGCCAATCTTACCAGGTTCTGAAATTTTTCATTTTGCAGGAGAGTGTGATGACTACAAGTACCCCAACACACCCTACCGATGCAGGCAACAAGGCCTTCGTAGCATCCATGGATGATTCTGAAGTTCAATTCGGTCCTGTGACTGGTGAGGAGGAGAGTGATCAAGATGACACCCTTCCTTGGAGTCAAGACGGTCACAGTGAGGTACTATAAACTATTAACCAAAACTCATATTTCAACATTCTGTCCACTATATAGCACCCTATCATCACACAGTCGTTGTGTTGCACTATTTGTGATGTAACTCTGATTTGTATACAAAGTTGCATACACAGGGTTATTATTGAGATTTTTTTCATGCATGCGTGTGGACATTAAGCACAAAAAGAGAGAGTTTGGGTCCTAGGCAGCAGCCAGATCAACTGTAAGAGTATCACAGAAAATAATAAAGGCGTGGATTCCACGCAGTCATGAAAACCCTCCTGCAACATACAAAAACTTCTTTAACAAGTCATGACCTATGTCTGGCTTAGGAAGTGACTGAGGAGCAGATACCTTACATGAACTTGTACCAACACAAGAAGATCTTTGTTGCAAAATGATTTATGATGTATATCCATTCCGGAACATTTTGGGAAATGGACATTTTTGTATTGGGCATTCCACAGCATTGCTTTGCATTTGAATGCCCCCCCCCCCCCCCCCCCCCCCCCCAAATAGTATGTTCTCAAGATATTGGAATGGCAAGAATTCACACAGACGATAGGCCTTCTGAACACTCATTTCCAATAATAAAATGTAATATTCAAAAATGGTGGATACGTCATTTTGCAATGAAAGTCTTCACATACACTCAACTATTACCTTGTTAAACTATAAAGACATTATTAATTCATATTATTAACCCATAGTAGACGGGAACCCCTAGTGGTAGTTTTACCCTAGTTGACGGGAACCCCAATAGGGTTCTGTACAGTATGTACAGTATCAAAAAATGTCAAAAATTTGATGGTGTTACACAATAATTTGAAGTTTTCAATACACTTAGGTTAGTATTTCAAAGACATTTTTAGAATCGGGATAGTCTACAATGGGTTAATAGGCTTTGGAAAGGTATTTCATTTCTTTACTCAGTTTAAGTTTGATGTCATAGTGGTAATAAAAAAATGGAGGTTGTCAAAACGTAGTAAATCCAATAGTATATGAATATCTGTAGGCACCCTGGATATGTGGAGCATTAGCCAATCTTACCAGGTTCTGAAATTTTTCATTTTGCAGGAGAGTGTGATGACTACAAGTACCCCAACACACCCTACCGATGCAGGCAACCAGATGTCAATAAATGGAATAGTCAATCAGCACCAACTCGGTCCAGACATAAATCCTTCATCTATGCCAGGTGAACAACATATTTTATGTGTAATGTTTCCATAATTGGCACTCATTCTTGAGTTCATTTAAAAATACTTTTATTTCAAACCATTTTGAATGGCTGTTAGCAGTCAATGTCAGATCATGTTTTTATTAGTATACCGTAATTCAAAACCATATGTCTAATGACACTTTCAGAACACCACCTTTTTGAGTAGATTTGCATTGTCTTGGGGCTGCACAGTCTGTCATTGCATGCATGAGAGATCTCCATTACCACACATTCACAAGTTCATTTAAAGGTCGCTGAATATTTTCAGCTACTTAAATACCAATGCGGCTGTGTTTGAGAAACGCAGAAATCCCCCTTGAAAGGCTGTTCATTTTACTTGCAAGAGGTGGCACATTTTACCTTTGACATGGTCTTCATGAAATCAATAGGCAGTTATGTACAATATGTACTGTATGTAAATAACTATTTCCCTCTCCCTCTCTCTCTCTCTCCCTCTCTCTCTCTCTCTCTCTCTCTCTCTCTCTCTCTCTCTCTCTCTCTCTCTCTCACAGATCCAATGGATGAGGAGACATCTTACACTTTAACTATTAGGAGGGGGCATTGTCTTACAGATCTAGTTCATGCCTTCAAAAACCCAGCAATTTTGAACCTGGATGTCGCCATCAAGATGCGCTTGCCAAATGGAGCACTGGAGGACGGAGAAGGTAGTGGTGTTAGGAGAGATTGCCTAACTGAGTTCTGGTCAGACTTTTATGAAAGGTGCACCTTAGGGGGGACGTTAAAGTCCCATTCATCAGACATGATTACCAGGCAGAGGAATGGCAGGCAGTTGCTAGGATTGTAGTGTTTGGTTGGAGATTTGGTTACTTTCCTGTGAAATTAGCAATGCCTTTTCTTGAATCCACCATTCATGGCACAACCAGTAGCAGCTTCAAGGATGCATTCCTACAATACGTGTCCGACAGTGAGCGCCAGGTGCTTATCAAGGCTTTGGAGGACTTCAATTCTGTCGAAGATGAAGATATAATTGATGCCCTTGAGGCATACGATTGCCTCCAAATGCCAACAGAAGACAACTTTGTTGCTCTTCTTTCACAACTTGGTCACAAGGTTTTGCTTCAGGCCCCTTCCTTTATCATGCAGAATTGGCAACCAATTTTGCAGCAGTTGGCAGTAGCTATGCCACTTGATGTTCTTCATGACACAATAAAAGAAAAGACACCATCGGCCAAAGCTGTGAAGGAGCTTCTTTTGTTCCCTGAAAACATGACTCCTCCCCAAGCAGTAGTTGCCCGGTACTTAAAAAAGTACATTGGGGAAGTTGACGTAAGCACTCTAGAACATTTCCTTAGATTCTGCACTGGTTCCAATTTGATTGAAAGTAAAATTGAAGTGCAGTTCATTGAAACATCTGAATTTGAGAAACGGCCTCAGTCCCACACATGTGCTTGCATTTTGAAAGTCCCAGTGGGTTATCACAACTACCCAGAGCTGCGCAGTGATTTTAACTCTGTACTAAGGAGCTCTGTTTGGCTCATGGACGTCGTCTGACAGTTATTGTGTTACTTTTGAAAATATTGATATGGCGTTTGTTAAAGTTTTCCAAAGGTTTTTCATCATTCACTAAGTGTTAACAAATGATTTATGTGTTTATGAAGCTTTTTTGAGACTGTTATAAAAAAATGTTACCAAAATATTCCATCAAACAGCTTCCTCAGGTGCATTCACAGTTCCAGGTGCATTCATTTTCAATAAACTTATGTGCGTTTGTTTTGTTTTTTTGTTTTTGTTTTAGTTTTTGTTTTGTTTTTTGTTTTTTGCTACAACTATCTGCAGTATGTATTTCTCATTTCTAGACAACAATGGGAATGTGAATGAGTTTGTGTTAAAAAAAAAAAGAAATAAAGCTCAAAGGACTGCATTCAGGTAATCATTTGCCATGTGTTTTATTTTGGAATCAAGAAAAGAGTCCCTCTCGATTTTAGAGATCTGATGTAATTTCATTCCTTAAATGCAAGTATAAATCCACTGCTTGATAAGCATCACCTGGGAGAAGCAGCTGTGACTCCACCATCAGAAGATTGCAGAGATTGTAGATGTCTGTGTCACATGGGATAGTTTGTCTGAACGTGCAATCAGACTGACATAACTGTATATCAGCTCTGTCCACTGGTGAGATGAAATCTTCACTCCTGTAGAGGTCTGGAAAATGGTACATGATTTGGGGTCGACCACTGGGAACTCTGTCATTCTTTGATGGCCTGATGATATGTGAATCCCATACATCAGTGGTTTCATCCAATTCATCCTGGAAAGGGGCACACATTACACAGTTTAAAAAGTGCAATTGACCTCAATGTGGACAATAGGCAGTGTTGGGAATATTACTATACCTTGTTAATGTATTACTTATTACCTTCATTTTAAAGCAATATATTGTATTACAATATTACTGTCTGAGCAAGTGTAATATATTAATATTACTATTACATATTACTTAAAAGAAAAACGTTGTACAAAATATATAATTAAATATTTAGTGTCACTATTAATCAAATATTGTGTAGGCCAGTGGCATAGCTACAATAAAGAAAGCGCACTTGGCTATCTGGGAAATCCATATGAAATCAACTTGAAAAAAAGTCCTGAATAAATAATTTGATGACAAATTATGGAAAATAAGCAATTATTTAACTTTTGCAGTTGTCAAGAAAATTTCACAAGAACATTTTCAACGAGACAGATTGACAGAAAGTAATGCAGTAATGCAGAAAGAAAAGTATAATATATTAGATTGGTTTTGTTAAGTAATATACTGTATTTATATTACAAGTTACTGCATTTTGGTAATATATTATGTAATATATTGAGTTAGTAGTGCACATGTCCCAACACTGACAATAGGGAAGTGATAAGATCCCTTAAAAACGATACTCATTTAAGTTAAAATGCTGAAAGTTAGGCCTATAGGGGGTGGAAAGTAACGAATTGCATCCACTCAAATTATTGTAATTTTCTTACAATTGTCAAAAACAGTGTAGGCCTAACACAATAATGGACATTTGGGTGTACCTGAATCATGCCCATGAAGCAGAACTGGATCAGACTTCGGTCCAAATATGTCCCACTGAATAAACCCCGGTCTTTCAGGTCTGTGAACAAGCAGATATAGAATTCCATGGATTCTCTTCGGAGGAAGCCCCACCAACTCTCTATCCGCTGATTTGCTGTGCTCGCCCCTTCAATGTAGCTGTCAATACCGGAGCCGTCGTGAATGTTGCGACAGAGAAAGCGTTGAAAGTCTCTGACTTTACCGTTCTCTGTGCCGCGGTCGCCTCTAACGACCCTCGGACAACCACCAAATCTCTCGACGGAATCCATGTAGTAGCCGCCAATTACTTTTGGATCGCTGCTGGTGGTGTATGCATTCATCCATATGATCTTTCGAGAAAAGCCATCAATGCAGCCGTTTATGCAAATACCAAATGGTTTGAGTTTGTCGTAAGAATCCAAATGCCAAATGTAGTTGGGGCCTTTGGCAAAGTAATTCCGACGGCAGAGCCGTCGCCTTCTCCTCAGTTCTACCCCTCTTGGATCGAGTTCTTTCAGAATGATGCGCACATCCTCCTTCTTGACATGAAGCCCATGCTCTTTGCATTTATAGTACATCCACCTGTATCCACAGAGTTGTCCAGATGTCTGTAATTGCTCTCCTATGAACTGAATAACACGGTCCAGTGGGGTGTATCCCTTGCGCCTGAATAAACCATTGGATTTCAGAATTCTTCTTAAATGTCTTTCAGACAAAATATAGCGATGTCGGATTGCAAGTAATGCCTTAATATCTTTGTAGTAGAGTCCTAAACTGAAATAAAGGTGCACTAACTCATGAATTGCCATGTTTTCCATTGCAGCAGCAGTCTGACTAGACCTTTAAACTTTCCCGTGCGCACAAGAAAGTTTTGCGTGCGCACGCGAAAGTTTTGCGTGCGCACGGGAAAACTTTCTCGTGCGCACGCAAAACTTTCTCGTGCGCACGCAAAACTTTCTCGTGCGCACGCAAAACTTTCGCGTGCGCACGAGATACTTTCTCGTGCGCACGAGATACTTTCTCGTGCGCACGAGAAACCTTTTAATTTTAATTTACTCGTCTATGTCCTATCAGGGGCTCCGTAAATTAGGCTCCTCCATCAGAATGTGTTCTCAATGTTATTATAATCCCATGTGTATCATTTAACTAAAACTAACCTGCTAAACAGGAGCAAGAAGCATGCAGAACATTTTGGTTGTTTTCAGGCTGGTTTCTCTCATTAGAATGAGGGCTGAGCTTTCTGCCTGTAGGTAATGTAGTGTTCTCACCTAACACACTGAATTAAATCACATACACAGAATGTCTTTCTGGTTTCTTTATTTTAATCTTGAACACTCTAGTCAATGTGCCGGTATCTCTCTCTCACAACAACCTGTTACATCACCTTCTGTGTCTCTGTATATTTCTGCTACCTGATCATGTGACCTCAGTAACCAATAGGCAGCAGGTAACACTGCTCCTATACTGCCCCCTACTGTCCAAGGTAAACTCTTATTTACAGCTCCCAAAACAAATTCAAATCACACAATAAAATAAATTAACCAAAGAAAAAATATGACTATATTCTAGGTGGGTCTCAGTACCTTGCAATCAGTGAAATCACTTACTATACTTGTAATTGGAAGAAACAGAATGTGTATATATATAGTATATCTACTCAGTGTCAGTGTAAGGATGAAGGGATGTCCAATGCCAATCGCCAGAGGGAGTGGCGAGAGAGAGAGAGAGAGAGAGAGAGAGAGAGAGAGAGAGAGAGAGAGAGAGAGAGAGAGAGAGAGAGAGAGAGAGAGAATACACACAAACCATAACAACAACTACGGTTCGTTATATAGAGCATGTATAAAGAGCATCTGCCTCTCGGCCTGATAATAAAATGGCTCTACAGGAGATTCTTACTGACTGTGATACTTACTGTACTTGTACCATACATTGGTGTAAGAAATGGTATTAGAATTGTTATATTATTTACACTAAAATCACCTGTTATCATTGTACATCATTATGATGTAGCTTGTCTATTGCTAGATACTATCACATAACATTCTCCCTTCATTGTCAATTAGCTGCATTGCTGCATGTTTATCATACAAAAAAAAAAAAGTAAAGAACAACTGCAAATACCAGCTTTGTCCTTTTAAACACCCAGGGCACAAATTGATTCTGCATATTAAATATGGTACCCCTTGTTACTTCTATTCTATGGAGTATCACTTTACCTTCCAGTTCATCACAGAGGATGTTATTAGGATGCTAGCAGTAGCAACATTAGCTGCTACTGTTACTGTTGGATGTAGGCAGAGAAGTTTACAATAGACGAAAATATGCTTTTGAGATGCAGCACAGGGAAAATAGTGCTTTTAATGGAAGTAAACAGAGTCGGATTTACAAACCACATTGTCACAGGGGACGAGGAGCATGACGCACAAGAGCAACGATATGAGATAAACAGAATGTTGTCACATTGATACATGTGTCGAGAAACGGTTATCTGCGAAAGGCGTTTGTACATAGCACATACATAGAGTGAGGTACATCCACTCATTTTTACATAGACATGCAAGCACAAATGGCATCTCTGTAGCCGCTCGAAACTAGACACTGGATATACAAACACCAAAGTCTGCTTCCAGTCTATGAGGTTAATACTAGGTTATTGGGCCTGTCCTGCCTCACTGTGGAGCACAAACACGAGTTCTTTATTATTTTTCAGTTTACCATGAGAATATCACTTCTCTAGCCACTGTTCCTGGTTAAGTGGCAAATAATGGTTTCTGATTAATCCTCCTAAACTGGGAGCAGCTCTCTGAGCCGAATGAAAAGAAGTTGGTCATTAAAACTCTATTTGGGCCTAAAGCCCTTCCAGCTTCCTCTTGCCTTACAGGTCCTGTGGCACAGCAAGGAAACTCACTCCAACATCAGAAGCCTTTTGATTGGATTTGTGACCTAGTACATTCTGTGATGGAGAGGCTTCTAAAAGCAGGTTCTCAACCTTAAGCAAGCCACGACCACCCTACATAATCATATTCAGAACCCCTTAGTCGAATGCACGGCATGCGCCAAATACGAACATGTTCACACCTCCCTGTATGCCAATATATGAAAGCAGCGACCATCAATTTACCTTTTAGCATTGCTCCAGTTGCTATGCAACACTCCATTCCCCACAGCGATTACAAACGTACATCCATTCATGTCCACCTGTATCTCTACAGTTTTGAGTTCAGCCCATGGTGTGCACTTATGTTATCAAAAGAAATAAAAAACTACCATGGATGTGCTTTGGATTACTGGCAGTGTGAAGAGTTGACACATTTAACATCATGCGCACATATTATATTATCTTATATCTTATATCTTATATTATCTTGGGTGATGGTAGCCTACATGAATCATGAATCAGCAGGCGATAATTGTGTCAATCATAGTTTGACACAATTATCGCTCTACATCAGTGGTTTTCAACAATATAATGAATGTACTGAAGTGATAATAAGAAACGACATAACATAGTTTATGTGGGGATTTGTATGTGTGTACTGTATGTACGCATTGCTCGTAGCAATTTGTACATTTCAATTGATGGTTTTCTTCTGCAGTACAGATGTCTTTAACGACAGTACAGACAAGTGCATTATGTCAGAAATAAATAAACAAATAAGAAGCATTAAAAAGGACCTTCTGTCCGGCGTACAGAGAAATGTAATTTAGTAGCAGCTCTCCTCTGCTTCCAGACAACAACCATAAAACAGCTGAAAACTGCTAGAAAATGTGCCAGCAGGGAATTTAACAATGTTGTATAACTAAAGAAAAGAGAAAAAAAAGTATCTCTAAGTATTGTCTTTGATTTGTAGCTTTGACACTAAACTTTCTCTCTTGACTAGCCCCGTCATCACAAATTCTTATTGTAGTATTCATCATTGGTTTTTGATAAGACCTAATGGGATGAATGTTTTATCAAAGATTGGACTCCACTGTGAGGCCTTGACGGCGTCCCAGGGAGGCTGTCAAAAAGTGTTGCTCCTCATTCCTCCGATGTAGTCTTTCGTTCCCTCTTCCCTCCTCACAAGACTGTATTTGCCCTTGGTTATGGGAGTAATAAAACGACTGTGAGCCTGTGTGCCTGTTGTTGGGCTGATATCACACCATATCAGCCAAACAACTGGGTGCCATAAAGGATGAGGCCCGCCAGCAGAGCATATCTTCCATTCGCACCGACTCCCTACCTAGAACAGGGGTTTTCAACCTTTTTGATACCAGGGCCCAACATTTATTCAGCATTTGAGCCACGGACCAACATTTGATGACATTTTAGCCTCACAGACCCCCAAAACTAAATATTTCTTTTGCTTTTGTCCACAATACCAGGCTGGATTTGGGGAACAAAACAGGCAAATTAATATACAGATCCAAATGACCATTAATCTTCTACCTTTGTAGGCATGGGCTAATTAAGATGATGAATATTTTAACTCTTGAGAGGGTACAAAATGAAACCAAATGGACCCTCAACGGTCCATTTTGTTCATTTTTACGTTCTCAAGAGTTACATCTGGTTAACCAACTTAGCTGGGGACCACCTGGAACCCTCTCAAGGACCACTGGTGGTTCCTGGACCACTGGTTTGAAAACCACTGACCTAGACTATTGGAAATCCTAGCAGGACCAGCACTACCCCCAGGCTTGTTTATTGACAGCGCGCGATTCAAGCTAAAAATTCCACTGCATGCTGCATTTTGGAAAGCAAAAACGCCATTGTTAATGCATGCTCGCGAACAAGGCTGCTGCGTGTAGCGCAGTAGAATTCATGGCTGAGTGAGGATATACCAGAGTTTATCTGACCACAAAGGAACCAAAACAGAGAGCGGGAAACTGCTAGCTACCTTTTGATGTTTCACAGAATGGGCCTGGCTGCATACCAACCACGGCAAAGCCTGCCATGTTCTCTGTGAAATCTCTCTCCCTAACTATCAGGGCATGCCAGCAGCAGAATAGAACATTTTATTTGCCTGTGCAGTTACTCATTGACAGTAATACTGGGATTTATGTTTGAATAAATATGGATATGGGTATTGATCTTTCCGATGTTCCATAATATGTTGTTGTAGTTTGGGTGTTCCTTTTCTCCTTTTGTGTTTGCCAGTGTTGCAAAAGAAACAATTGGCCAGGTCTATGCAACAAAACACAAATTAAAATAGCAGATATGCAAGTCACAGTGACACATTGTGTTGTTTAAAATGATATTGACAATATATGGAAATAATTTGAATATTTCTTAAACATTTTAACAAACATGTCACAAAATATTTCTACAGGCAATTATTATTCTGGGGCTCTTTTTCACTGGTTTAAACAACATAAAGAAGAAAGCCCAAATAAGCAACTACTGTAATATAAAATAAACAAGCCAGAAAAGCAAAAAAGCAAAAAACAACAGGCAAATACCAATACTTTATTCATGTGACTATAGAACAACTAGATCAGCACTTGGTAATGTGCAAACTTGCGCATTTTGCACAAGTAGGCCATTTAGCTATCAAAGTCTTTTACAATTACATCATGAGATGAAACCGGCCAATCGGAACGCCAACCGCGAACCATGCACCATCGACCACAGCGCTTAACGCTTAACTTGCACCCGCTCGCGCAAGTAACAAGCCAAAGGTTGATTATAATAATCAGACGGCAACACTACCTGAAGAAGCACGTGAAGCGCACACACACGGAGCCAAAGTGCATTCCCGCCGAAACAGGTACATAAGTGCGTGTGATTTAAAACTATTTAGAGTAACTTTATAGCAGTGCCTTATAAGCACTCGTTGGGCACTTAATTGTGGCAAAGCCAAGTTGGTGCCAGGGATTTCTACCACCTTTTCACTCAACACTGACCCATGAGTTCCACAGGTCACCCTGGATCCATTCATCAGTGGCATCATCTGCCCCGCCAGGTGGGACCACACTTTGGGCAGATGGCACGGGAGCTCCCCATCTTCTGCAGCTGGAGGTGTGTGTTTGGCCCTCCTACAGCTCTACTCCTCAGTTCCTGGCCCCACTCCAAGGCTGGAGTCATCAGGACGTCAGGCCAGCCTCTCTGGACGTACCCCTGCTGCCAGCGCCTAGTTCTGCAGGCTGACCTTATTACAGAACGGAGTGAGGGGTTGGAGTTTGGAGTGTGACTTCGGTGTGAGAGTGTCTGGCTTTGTCCACTCTCCTTGATGATCCCAACTTTATTTGCCTCGCCTTTTTTTTATTAAGCTTGGGCAGATTTTATGAATAAGATTGATCTGCAGCTCCTCAGTCTGAGACAGGACGGAATATTGGATGATTAAATGTCCTCGCTTGAGCTTTAGGGGATTAGAATCACATGCTGAGGAGAGGAGGTGTTTACTCAACCTCTTTTTAACTCAATAAGAGCCATAAACGTAAAAACGAGGTGTAAACAATGTAGTTTATCTGTGCCAAGGATGTTAATATGTTTATGTTTACTCCATTGGTTAATCCATGTTAATCCTGGTCGATGCTAACCGAATTAGCACATTCGTTCATGCACACACACACGGTATTAGATCCATATCTGAACAAACTGTGGCAATCACGGCCAGATTGAAGCTGATTTAACTTTGTGATGAATGTTAGCATTTTAGCGTCAAAGCATTACCAACACTGTGTAAAGGCAAATGAATGGTTGCCACAACGCTACACTACACTGGCACCCGTTCACTCCCCCTCGATTAAGCCTCAAGGTTACATCCGGGTTTGTGACGCGGAATGTTATTATGACAGCATCAGCTTAGCTATAGCTTACAGTATGTACGATTTGGATCGTAGAAAGAAATCAATAAAAATGTTAATGGCGAAGAGTGTCTACTGTCTAGACAACACCACCTCTGGAACTCTGGAATCGCTGCCCTCCATGTTCCTATCCAACAACTGCAAGGGGAACTGGGGAGTGGAGGAAGCTCCTATCCAGGAATTTGGTGTTAGGCTTGGGGTATGTCAACTGTGATAACCTTTACAAGGGTTCTAGTCACAAGGAAGCCAAAGAATACAATCCAAATGATGAATCTGTCTCTTCAGGCATCATGGCAGAACCGGGAGCCTCACTGGTAGTGAGGTGCAAGCTGATAACACAACACAATGAGCCTGTCTCAAGATCCTACACTTTGGGGCGGGGTTTAGTCACTGTCCAATGCCATTCCAAATAGTTTAGCAACTGTTGCTATGCAGTTCAAGCTTTCCTCTTCTAAATGCCTATTGGACAAGAACAGATTGGGAATTGACTTACTGAAGGGTTAATTTAACACCAGCCCAAATTGGCACATTTAATGATAAATATTCATAATTGTACGTACTGTAGTAACATTATAGGTTTAATAGCCTAAACATAGCCAAGGATTAACCTTTAAATTATCCATCTCTGGAGTCAGAAATGTATATTAGGCCTAGATATACCGTCTCATTATGGAATGGATTTATTATTTATGTATGTACAGTATGTTATGTACGCATATTTATGTAAGCCTATATTATTTATGTATTCCTTGTTAAGCTTAGGGAGTTTATAGTTCAAATTGGTAATTGAACTCCTCTATTACCACCAGAGAGCAGTCGTCAATTACTCGTACCATCATAATGGACCAGTACAGCTGCTCAGGGGCTGACAGCAGACCACCATATCAGGTGTACTGGGACCACCAGTTCAGTGCAAGACAGACTCCATTTCAACCATCCAACAGCTGCTGCTCCAAGCTGTGCTGATCCACAGCTGCATATTCTGTTTGACACACATGCGCTTCTGCAAAATCGTCGCCCCTTACGCACATAAATTGTCCTCCTTTCAGTCACCCATGAACTCAATTTACACCCCCCGTTGACAAACATTTACCTGCGACTAGGTTACCCCGGGCCCATAAAATCAAGGGCTTATTTAATCAGGGGCGCTTGCGATGTTCCTGGCGTATAGCCTTGCTATCCGAGAAGCCTCCCTGTCTGCAGTGAGGGATGTGCGTGCGTGGACTCGGCATAGGGTCCACCCTGCCATGAGGCCCTCTCATAAATCCCAGCACCCACAGGATCCTGTCCTCTGGCTCTCGTCTGATAACGCTCATTATTGCTCAACGACCCAGAAGGCAAACCGCTAGTATGGGGCTCCCATCAACCTTCAAGGATTGAGGGAGAGAGATGGAGAGAGACAGAGGAAGAGAAGGATATTGCTCTCTCTCATTCAACAACATCTTTACTCTACCTGCCTCCCTCTCCCCCATAACCAGGGGCCCAGGGCCGGATTTAGCCAGCCCTACTAGGGTGGGCTGGAAGAATGGCAGGGTGGGAAACTCTAAAGTTTTTATATGAAGCAGGGGTTTTCAAGTTTTTTGACACCAGGGCCCACTATTTATTCGACATTTGAGCCACGGACCACCATTTGATGACATTTTAGCCCCACGGACCCCAAAAATAAACATTGACAGATCAAAATGATTAATCTTCTACATTCTATAGTTGTGTCGACTTGGGCTAATTCAGATGATGAATATTTTAAGTCTTGAGAGTGTAAAAATGAAACCAAACTGACCCGCACGAGTCCATTTGGTTTCATTTTTACGCTATCAAAGAGTCACATCTGGTTAACCAACTGTCCACCATTTAGCTGGGGACCACATGGAACTCTCAAGGACCACTGGTGGTCCCCAGACCACTGGTTGAAAACCACTGATATTACCTTTCATTGGGTGGGCAGGGTGAATGTTTGAGTGGGCTCTGCCCACCCTTGCCCCCTTCTAGATCCGGCCCTGCCTCTCTCTCTCTCTCTCTCTCTCTCTCTCTCACATGCATGTTCGCCAGCTGCAGCCTTTTTATGAGCCATAAACTGAACTCATGCCTGACACGTCCGCCCGGAGACAAAGAAAATAAAAGAAGTGTCCAGCAGCAGTGTGATTATTTTTATATTATGAAGCAAATTACACCTTTCACTCTCAGATGGGTTGCCTTCAGGGGGTAAGAATGAAGTTTCTTTTCTTCCCCTCTCTTTTTGTTTGGTGGGGGGGTTGGGTTGGTGGTGGACC
Source organism: Benthosema pterotum (assembly GCA_039105355.1). NCBI lineage: Eukaryota > Metazoa > Chordata > Actinopteri > Myctophiformes > Myctophidae > Benthosema > Benthosema pterotum. Next base: position 27,057,545 of record CM076969.1, read on the forward strand.
TCTAAGATGCTGTGGTGTTTATGAGTATCCTCAATCAGAAGTGAGAGGCAGTGGGATTTCACTCTGTCCCAAGGGGAAGGCATGCGTGCTCAGAGGTTGAGATCTCTCTTAGGAAATATTACTTTTTACACCTACTGTTGCCTGTGCCCTGTGGTCGTTTTCCTCAATGCGGCGGATGCTTCTTCAGATGAAGGCCGTGCACACGTTGACAGCAAATCGGATGACAATAACGGCACACCATCCTCTCTGGAAGCTGCAGTACAAGAATGAAGAAAATAACAAATACTGTAGTGACACAATAGAACCTCACTTACAATTGGATAAGTTCAGTATATAGTGCTACACAATGGTAATGGTATAGAGTTCATTGAATGCATGGCAACACGACCTCTACAGTGAGTGAGACAGCATACACAGGGAATAATCTAGGTGATCCACTAGTTTAGAATCAATTACTCACTTCCAGAACTTTCCCCCAAAAAACTCATCTGCAAGGATAACTCACAACATATCTACAGTAGATTTTTATGAAACAAACACTTGCATATAGAAAGAGGTCATTCAAGCTTTTTGTACAGCTGCAATGTTGGTGAGTTTAAACTGAGGGTGTGTGACATTTCTTCTATTAAAGCTTTCAAAGAGATTTGGAGGATCATTGCAAAGATGATAAAATTATGTTACAAATACTGTCACCTATACCTTTAACATGATTTAATCAGATATAGGACAAGTCTGTTCTCCGTGGCTGCTGTGAAGCCAAACACCTATTATCCATACAGATTCCCCAGTAAATTGGCAGAGTTTAGATACAGAATAAAACATGAACAATGTCCACTTGTACACTCTAGTGCAGGGTGCCCACACGTTGTTGACTTCAAAATGACCAGCTCAACAACCAGCTCAACAACAGTTTCAAGGGGGTTCCCTGCCCAATCATATCCCTTGAGCATTTTTTGTTATTAACCCCTTAATGCCCGAAACACAAATACTCCTCCCAAAATAGAGTTTTATGGATTTCTTACTTATTTCATAACAGGTAGTCTATAACGGATGTGCCGTCTGACCTAATACAGACAGGAAACGTCATTGCCCAGTAGGAAATCCTTTTAGAGCTACAATTGTATATACGGTATATAAAATATAGATACTGTATATACTGTAATATACTATCATTATTAGTCCCTAAATCTACCAATCGCCTGCCCTGACCAGAATCCCAACACTAACCAAACCCTAACCAAATGCTTATAACCCCCTAACCAAACCCTAACCCTTGCAACCAGTAGCAAACCAGGTTGCAACTAGCAACTAGTCACAACCAGAAGGTAGGTTTCAACCTGCTCACAACTAGTAAGCAACTAGTCGTGACCTGGTCGTGACCTAGTCGTTGGTCGCTACTGGATCTTACCCTTCCTGGTCATGGTTCACTGGCAGTTTCTGCTTTCAGTGCTTTGCCCTTGACTGAGTTGAGACCATAAACAAGCCCATTCATGGACCAGTACATATCACTCTACATGTGGGCACTCAGCAAAACCAGATAGCCGTGTGGATATCAGTAGTGATGATGAAGTGAACTAGATAGCATTGTCCTCTTGACCTGTCCTTCATGCTTTTATAACAAAATGAATCACAACTCGCAACGCGTTGCAGCCTGAGGGCAAGCGAGTATGATGCACTAACAATGATCCTGGGACAAAGACAACCACTCATTATGCATCAGAAAGCAACACAGTAGCAGCACGTCTATTTAAGTTGAAATATCAAAACATCAATAAAAGGCTGTTCATTGGTGATTTTAGAGAGGTGCCAAGGGGCCCCTGGTGGTCAGTATAAAAGTGGGAAAAAACTGCTGGGGTAAAAAAAAAAAAAAGTATATATATATATATATATATATATATATATATATATATATATATATATATATATATATATATATATATATATATATATATATATATATATATATATATATATTAGGGCTGTTGAATGATTAAAAATTTTAATCAAATTAATCACAGCTTCAAAATTAATTTAATCATGATTAATCACCATTCGAACTATGTCCAAAATATGCATGTTTTCCTGTAAAGGATTTCAACATTTTAAAAAAGAAACAGAATCTGTGAAAAAAATAACTATTTAACTTTAAAATATTTATCAAAATAGGTGATCTACAAGACCTCAATGCTTGTAGATCCTCCAGCTATACTCTATAGTTCTGGTTATAGGAAGACACACAGCGATATGTCTCTGTAAAAACGTGCTCTAACCATTTCTTTCAATGAGAAAACGCTCGGTGGGTTGAGTCAGTGTGCACATGAGTTAATTGAGTTAAAAATTTTAATCAGATTAATCAACAAAATTAATTTAATCCCATTAATTAACTATTTTCAACAGCCTTAATATATATATATATATATATATATATATATATATATATATATATATATATATATATATACTGTATATATATATATATATATATATATATATATATATATATATATATATATATATACTGTATATATATATATATATATATATATATATATATATATATATATATATATATATATATATATATATATATATATATATATATATATATATATATATATATATATATATATATATATACATACACTGTATACTGTATATATATACAAAAATGTTTCTGTCAGTTGTAACTTCATTCAATTGGAGTGTCATCCTTATTTAGACACATTTATATTTTTCATTCCATATATGCTTTGTAATGAATATTTGCAACATCACCTGATTGACCAAGAAATATCTTGGGTTGTTTTGCATGTTTAGTGGGGCAGAGTGGGCATTTAGGGGGGCATTGCCCCTGCCCCTATATGAATATATGGACAGAAAATGAACATGCATGAAGGCAGATATGACCTGCTCTGCTACAATGGGGTCAGCGCTGTCATGTTCTGGATTGATACGCACAGCTAGGGTACACATTCTTAGAAGCAATGGTAATGCTTGAGAGGTCTACTTTACATTATCATTAGAGCTTAAGACAAAATATTCCATATATGCCATAGTGATTTTTGTTTAGAATATCAATACAATATCAATACAACAACAAATTCTACACATTAAACAATTCACAACCATGTCACGATCAATATTTTCTGCTACTTCTCTCCCACGAAAGAGAAGAGCAAGTTGAGAGAGAGAGCCGCCTTGCTCATAGCACAGCGTACGAGTCAGGGTGTATTTAAATGCTCTCTGCTGCCCATGGGGCAGCGGGTGGTAATAGATTCACAATCACATTTTGGCATGTGCAACAACAAGTATCTACAGTAGAAGGCCCCTCCAGCCATCCATGAATTTAAGGTCTTTCTCAAGCGGCAGCCTGGATCAATGAGCCACGCATTGATGAAAGCTGCGCTGGTGGCCACAGACAATGCTCTTCATCGTTCAGAATGAATTTGCAGCAGTGCACCGCTGGCCCCAAAAGTCAATGAATGTTTAATTGCCGTCAGCACACTTGGCATCACTTCAAGTGGCTTTTGCAATTGGCTGACAAGTTGTTTAATCGTCCATCCCCCAACCCTCCCCCATCTGGGGCAGAGGAGTCCTCCATTTATTTCACAGGCCCTGCATGCACTTGTTCTTCACAATAGTTGTCCTCGTTACGTCCTGTACAGAGTTTCACTGGGATCGCACAACAGTGGATCCATGTGATCTATGGATTTGATCAATCGATTGGTTTCACAGTTGCGCTCGAGCAATCAGCCTTCTTCAGCGGCGCCGGAAATCACTTTGTCTGATTAGTTCTTCCACCGCAATACTATCACTACTAATACTATTGAAATACTATAATAATACTATTGAATACGTAAGGAATTTTCCATGAAAGGGAGTGGGATGTTGACTGATTTACCCACTCTTTCAGGGTTGTGCCACAAGGTGAAAATGAAACCAAATCGACCCGCAAGGCTCCATTTGGTTTCATTTTAACCCTCTCAAAAAGTTACATCTGGTTAACTATCCTCCCATCACTTAGACTCGGGACCACCTGGAACTCTCTCAAGGACCGCTGGTGGTCCCTGGACCGCTGGTTGAAAACATTTTGTTACAATCAATAATCTGTGGCTCTGTGGTGAATTTGCATGATAACGCATCCGGGTATTCTAATGTTCTGAGCCATTGGTGGTACATTAGCAGGGTTGTGGTCCTATTTTCCACTCTGTTAAACCAATCACAATCCAGTATTTGAACACATGACTCGAAAAAGTGGTAGAATACTACTACTACTACTACTATTGAATACTACTACTACGTTCACTGTGCATCCTCCTTTTGTGTTCCTTTCCTGATTTTATTTGTATGTTATATTTACACACAAACACAAGCAAGCCCAGGCTATGAATAGTCAGAGGCAGAGAGAGGGAGAAAGAGAGAGGACAGGGTGTAGTGATGTTTTTTTTTTTTTTTTTCAAAGCTGGCGAGGAACTTCTCTTCAGATGGATTGAGCTCTGCACTTTAACAGCGAGCAGATGTGAACACAGTCAACAGAGCAACGCTCGGGGACTATATTCACCTCAGAGGGATTCTGTGAAGCCCAAGCAACCGAGAAAACCTCTCAAAGCTGCCAAAGGAACAGAAGTCTATTGATTTCTCTCAGTTTGTGGATGTGCATTCATTGTGGTGGGATTTGAGAAAGGGGGGGAGACAAATGTGGCAAAGCACTCCGTGGTACAAGTGTGTGCCCATCCACAGGCCCTTCAAACGCAGACGGAGGTTACGCAGAGTCAATCTGTCAGTCTTCCTCACAGCAGCGGCAGAGTCCTCCTAGGACTCTTTGGAAGAAGAAACTGGGACACGCTATAGGTGGAAAAAACAATGTTAAAGAGGCCAACAAAGGCGGGTTTGAGTCAGAAGAGGGGTTTATAACATCACCACAAACCTCTGGAGAGGCTTCTACTTTTTCTCCCTTAAAAAAAAAAACATCACTTCACATATTGACGTGTCTATGTTTAGCCAATAACACCTCCACACAATGAGCTTGTGGATATCAATGCACCATTTCCATCTGTACGGTATGTGTGTTGGGCAGGCAGAAGTGGTCTTTCGTGTATAGATCTTCATTGGTACAGGTATACAGTACAGGCTACATACAACCAAAGGCTCTTGCAGTATGTATGAGCCAGGGTGAAGCTTTGGAAAAGTACACTGCGGTAAAAACCCTTCACCTAAACTCACTTCACCCTGGAGTATGTCTAAGCCTTAAGAGTAAACCGTAAACATATTGAATTTGACATGTATTTTCTTTTTCACTTGGTCTTAAGGTCCTGAGCCTCTTCCAGTCCTCTTTGGGACTGTGTGTGTGTATCATATTTGATGTGATTCATTTGATAAATCTATGTTACCGTGCATAATACAGTACAATTATCAGGATTGCACAAAGAGTCAAAGGACTTCATTCTATTGCGCTCCAAATAAATAATTGCAGCATAGATATGCTATCTTTAGTCTGAGATACCATGAAAGCGCTTTTTGGAGCGATGCCCAAACAGAAGGACTAACAATTTATTCCAGGCTCTACCCTTTTCGCGCAACACAGACGAAAAAAATGAAAGAATGGTTGTTCAGGCTATATGGTATCTTATATGTGTATTAGTGTAATGTAAAACATATTAATGAATCTTATGAATGTAAGTACATACTGTAATATGAAGACACTTTACACTGAACAGCCTAGATATGCAGAGGATAGTGATAATGCAGACAGTGCAGGAGTCATCAATGTGTCTGTACATGGACAGAAGTGGTCATGGCAACTTCACAGAAAGTAGGGCTGGCGGTGGCTCAGGGCTATAGCGTTATAAGATGTGGTTGTGCCTTGCATGGTTTCTCCGTCATGAGTGGATGAATGTGACGCACCATCTATTAAAGCGCCATATAGTGTATGTCTGTTTGGAGAGGAAGTGCGTGCCTATAATGACTGTCTGGGCCCTGTCTATTATTAAAAGCTTTTAGATGTTATAATTACCACTGGATGCTGTCAAATTCCTTTCGCTGTCTCTAATTGTCTTTCAAGCATTGAAAAGTTCAAAGCAATCAGTGAATCACTAAGAGTGAAGAAAAGTACAGAGATGGCCACGGTACTAATCATAATTATGGTCACTTTTCTTTTTTTTTCTTCTTCTTTTCTTACAAATAGCTAGCTCTCCCAGCTTTCCACTTAATAAAATAATTAAAATAAAATAAAGCACAAAGGGACGAAACAAAGATGAAGTATTCAATCTATCCACCGATCAATCAAAGCACATAGCGCCTCTAGAGGCATTTTGACCAAACATATGCAACTCAAAGTGATGTTTTGTGAGCTTGGTGATGGGCTACTTTTAGCGTAGATGTGTAGAGCAGTTAAGTCTTCAACGGGAGCCCCTAAAGGCAAGCAGTGGTTTTAAACCATTGTTCCGGGGACCACCAATGGTCCCTGAGAGGATTCCAGGTGGTCCCCAGCTAAATGGTGGACAGTTGGTAACCAAATGGAACCTTTTAGATCTGTAACTCCTGAGTGTAAAATGAAACCAAATGGACTCTTTTGGTTTATTTGTACGTTTCCCAGGGTTAAATCACATTGAAACATTTAAATTACTTAATTTTCAAGAATTTACACAATTAGAAAATGTAGACGAATTCCTATTTTGAACAACGTTTTGCGAACACAAAGTTAAAAAAAATCCTTAGTTCTAATTTTTTTCAAGTCACGTGTTGAACTACTGGATTGTGATTGGCTTAACCCCATAAGCTCCAGAGTGGTAAATAGGAAAATCCTTAGTTTGGGGTCAGAGAGACTCAACTCAACATCAAATGGTGGTCCATGGCTAAAATGCAGAATAATTTGTGGACCCTGGTATGAAAAAGGTCGATAACCACTGCCCTAGAGGGACAAAAAGCACTGATTGCCCAGCAGTGCAGTCTCCGGTTAATGAAGTGTACCGGGTTAAGAGGTTAATAGTCAGCCTCCCATCGGCCTCTACCAACACCAGAGGGGTTCACTCACAAACTGGGGATCCCCTACTATACCACTAAAATAAAACCTTGCTTTTGGGGGAACTGGAGTCCTAATGAGGGCAAACTGCCTAGCATGTAGCAGTGGCAGCCTGCAGCGGCTCACAGCAGGATTACACATCCGCTGGTCATGTCCTTCTAATTACTGTCGGACTTCAAGAGGCTGCAGGGAAGCCTGTCTGCTTTAGATTATACCGGACCGTGTCATGTGTGAGCATGGCACAGTGCATGCACACACCTTCCTTCCTCAAATCCCACATTAAAAGGTAGTATAGCCTAAATTCTAAATATATATTTTATTCATATATTTTGTTTCCCTCTATCCTAGTGGTTTTCAACCAGTAGTCCCTGAGAGGATTCCAGGTGGTACCCAGCTAAGTGGTGGACTGTTGGTAACCAAATGGACCCAGATAGATTTGTAACTCCTGAGATCGTAAAATGAAACCAAATGGACCCTTACGGGTCCATTTGGTTTCAATTTACACTCTCAAGAGTTAAACTATGTTTTAAGCATCTGAAGTACTTAATTTGTCAAGAATCTACACAATTAGAAAATGTAGTAGAATTCTCATAAATTGTTGACAAACAAACTTAATGATCCTTACTTTTGGGTCTGAGAGACTAAGCTCAACATCAACTGGTGGTCTGTGGCTAGAATGCAGAATAAATAGTGGGCCCTGGCATGAAGATGTTTGAAAACCACTGCTCTATCAGACACTATACTTTGCGGGGACACCTCTGCCTGTAGGGGAGGAGGGGGGAAATGTGGAGTTCATCAAGATGTAGGCCCAATATATTGCCCAATCAATGGGATCAATTAAGAGAAACTGCTGAGGTCCTCTTCCCCTTCCTCCCCACAATGAAGGCTTCCCTGCCAAGAGATGAACGTGAACCTGAACGATGAAATGTCAACATAAACATTGGAACAAAACCAAGGTGCAGCCAGAGGGATGTGTATTTCTGCAGGAAAACGCTTCAGAACAATTTTATAGCGGCTGAAAGAAGAGGAAAAGGCTAGCCCCGAGCCTAAACTGTAATAATACTTCACTTCAGTATTTTATGTTATTATTTTGTAGGTAAATAATAATCATCACGAGTGAAGTGAAGGGTGCCCACTGTGGCTGCCACAGCATAAAGCAAACATAAAACGTATCATTACCACTGTCATCATGCTTTAGTGGTGTGGCTAAGACCACTAAAACACTAGCCTCCATCTCCAGGGTTACATCTGCACTGTTATTTCTCCCTTTGTGCTTGCAAAGCTGTTGTAGAGGTTTAAAAGATGGAATCATCATGTACACTTTGCACACTTCGATAACTGCTTTGTTCGTTGATTTATTCTGAAAATAAGAATGAACAAGTCAAGACTCTAGTGAGGACTGAACAGGCTTGTTTCCACAACTGCCATTGATAGTCTCTAGTCTATAAGCGTACCTAGCGCCCAGGGTGCTAAAACAAAGCACTGTTACCACCATTCCCATTGCTCCGCACAAGACATGAGTGCAGTGTTATTTTACTGTATGTCATATAAAACTCAATCAGTCACAGGATTGCATGTCTTTCCACATGTCTTTTGTTTAATAAACAGTAAAGTCCGTAGAGTTGGCTGCAAATAATTTACATCACAAGTGCTCTAAACAAACAATGAAAAATCAAAAACACAATATATTTTAGTGTCTTTATATTGATTAGTAAACCATAGTGTGATTGTCACACATTGTCTTTTTGTATTTTATTTATTTATTTATTTTTCTCTTTCTTAAAAAAAAAAAAAAAAAAAAAATAGTGTAGTGTGGTTGTACAGTGTGGTGGCATTACTTCCATAGTGCCACCGCACCATGCCACACACAGTGACACTAATCTTCCTTTTATTTATAATTAATCTAAGTTTACTGATTCATCTGAAACTTGACCCTGTACCTAGGGTAGGCAATTATAAGCTGCTAGCTTCTGCCTACACCCTTTCGGACCTCAATAGTGTAAATATTGTGCATTGCAATGTGTTCTTGTTAAGAAAGGTCTGAAATAAACTAAACTAAACTAATTACTAAACCATAGTGTGACAGGGAATGGGCAGAGATGGGGATGACATGCAGTCGGAATTGGGACTCTAACCCACGACAGACTGCCAGGGTGGATTACCAGCCTTGTGCCTTGGACCACTAGGCAGGGCCCGGACCAAAAGGTCTGTAGTCTTGGCTGCCACATTGCATAATCTACAAAAGCCATGCATTAGGGGTGCTGGCTCCCTCAAAAAGCTGCCTTCTTGGAGACTTGACCACCTGGCCAACTTCTACAGCAATCCTTTACCAAAGTGCTCAGGATCTCAGGCTGTACGCGGGCAAACAATGTTTCAAAGAGCCAACGGCCTGAAGCTTACTGGGTGGAAACTCTATGAAAGTCTGCCAGTGTCTGAGCCAAAACCCAATAGAGCAGCTAGTGAAGCACCTGGAAATCATTGTGTATCGATGCTGTCTCGCCTTACATCCACCTACTGAAACTATTTAACCAAGAGGAATGGGAGAAACCTCCAAAAGAAACATGTGTCAAGCTTGTATGGTCATTCCCAATACGTTTGTTTTGCCATTACTGCCAAAGGTGCTTTGATTAAAGGGGAACTCCACCCATTTTCAACATTTTAATATGCCATTAATTATACCCTAGAGATGTTGTGTGGGCATGAGAAAAAAAAGTTCCCCCAATTTTGCATTTCTTAAAAATGGAGGTCTGAAAAAATCATTAACATGGTAAAATACATCTGATGACATCATCAAGATGTATTTCACCATGTTAATGTTTTTTTTTCTTTCAGACACATTTTTCCTGAGAGGGTACAAATGTGAACCAAATGGACCCTAGCAGGTCCATTTGGTTCAATTTTTTCCATTTGGTTTCCAAATTTTGAAAATGGGTGAAATTCCCCTTTAAGTACTAATTGAGGGGCCAGAGTATAGTCATATCATTATAAACATCCAGTTATGAGTTGTTTCTTTTTATATATGGCAGGTAGGTATATTTGTTGGTATACACAACCACATTGCTATTTTGCTCTCTCAATGAGGAGCATCGTGTGAATATGCAATAGACTAGACGGCAGAGAAAATATCCTACACCATTAATTAGTTCACAACAAGGTCTGGGGACAATGCTACATAGATTATTTAAGAAAAGGCTGAAAAATGACATTATGCCTGAAAATTCAGCACTTTCTCCATATGCCAGTGCTTGAAAGAATTAGAGAATTCATATAAATGAATGCAGTGAACGTTCCTCTCCAGTCTCCATCCTTCTGCAGAGTAAATACTTATCGGTGAAACAGAGAGCACAGCAGACAATGGGAAGACTGCAGCTGCTTGGATTTTATTCTAACTTATACTTTTTTATCTTATACTTTCATTGTGTGTGTGTGTGTGTACATGCCATTTGTTACACTGCTGGTGTTTGGGGCAGGTAACAGCTTAGACTATTTAGTATTTTTTCCCCCAAAAAATAAGACAAAGTAAAAAGAAAATGACTTTACACAATCAGGAATAATACAATGGAGAATTCATAAAGTGCAATAACCAAAAAATGTCAAAAGTAAATACATTTTGGCATTAACACCATTATTTACTTTCTCTTGGAAAATAAGGCCCTTTTTCCCCCTTAACCAGAAGTAATAAACAGTTGGATTTAAAATCACAGGTCAAAACTGCTACATAAAAGTCCTTGCAGTTACATAGCCTCTCTTTAAAATGATGCAATCTATCTATAAAGGTTCCTGCATGTCTCTCTGTCCGTGTGTAATCCTCGACAACTCGAATTGGAGTAATCCACCGATTTCAAATTCAACACACGTATTCCACACTCCACATAGGGTGCAATCGCCGGTGTCGACCCGTGGTTGTCCAGAACCACTGCAAAAAGGACTGTGCCCCTGCTTTGGACAGGACCCCTGCCCAGGGTCCATACCATACAGTATATGAACCTGTTCTGACATCATCATGACCTCTGCACAGGGTCGGATTTAGCCAGCCCAGACAGGGTGGGCTGGAAAAATGGCAAGGTGGTCAACTCCAAAGTTTTTCATATGAAGCAGTCGTTTTCAGCCTTTTCAACACCAGGGCCCACTATTTATTAGACATTTGAGCCACGGACCAACATTTGAGGACATTTTAGCCCCACAGACCCCAAAACTAAAGATTTCTTTTGCTTTTGTCCACAATTCCAGGCTGGATTTGGGAAACAAAACAGTCGAACATACAAATCAACATGACCATTAATCTTCTACTATCTTCTCTAATCTTCTCTAGTTGTGTAGGCTAATTCACATGATGAATATTTTAACCCTTGAGAGCGTAAAATGAAACCAAATGGGCCCGCAAGGGTCCATTTGGTTTCATTTTTACGCTCTCCAAGAGTTACATCTGGTTAACCGACTTTATATCATTTAGCTGGTCCCCAACCTCTGGTTGAAAACCACTGATATTACGGGTGGGCAGGATGCACATTTGGGTGAGCTCTGCCCACCCCTGCCCCCCTCTAGATCCGGCCCTGCCTCTGCGTATACTAGACTACAGTTTTGGGCGTATTTGGGTGGGACATGCATCCTGCATCCTGCATCGTTCCAATTAGGCTAATGCATAACAGGGTGCCACTCTAGTACAAATGAAGTTAAAAAACAACACCACCTCCTGCAGATCTAGGATGAGATCTGGCCAGATAACTCCCTCTCAGCTGTCTCTCTCAAACAACCAATTGCCACTGATATACTGTACAGATTCAGACATGTCATGAATTATGAACATTAATGATTAATGATGCCCTGGTAGGATGAGCTGTCCACATTGCGGGCCAAACAGTTTACCTCACAGCAGGACAGGAGCTCCGGGGAGCTCATGAAAACCACGGCTGTTGAGCCACTGCAGTTTTTGCTGATTTTGTGAAACGAATAGGCATTTCATATTATTATACATTTATATTTCATATTAATGTATTTTCCACACTGTATTATAAGATGCACCATCAATGAACAGCCTATTTTAGGACTGCTTTTCATATATAATGCGCACTGGATTATAAGGCACATAGAATATAAACTACTGCAGTCAATATACTGTAGAATAGTCAAACGCCAAACGATCCATAAATCGTGTACATGTAGAGTATATGCTGTTTTTACTGTATACTGTACTGTATGTTTTACAGTACACCAAAAATAACAAAAATGCAAGTTGGACCAATGGTTTTATACGTAGAAATAATCTCGCTGTATCTTAATCTAAGATTAGCAGCGGGGGCAGTGTCTTGACTGTAGCCTATAGGGCCCATTTCTAGCCGGGACTTAATTAATTCTCGGGCCTGTTGAGAACTCTTTTTCGCCGGCTTCCAGCTGTGGCTGCGCTAATGACGTTGGGGGCGGGTCTGTCCAAAGTTTGGATGGACAGATATCAGTAAAAAGGGAGACATCAAAGAGTCAAGGAGGGAATGTGTGGATGGCACTGGCAATACCAGCGGAAATACCGTTGTTGGGAAATGCACTGGCTCCTCTTGTGTCACTCTAACTGCGAGGTTAACATAAGTAAGCCTTGTCGATCCATGAGGCCCATGAGCCAGGATCCTATCTCCTGTTTCTGTAGCATGACGCAGCTTGATGTACAAGTACACCCCCTGGACATGACGGTAGTATGTCACAGGGAATTACCCAATCCAACCCATTTATCTACTCACTCCATATATACAGTACTGCATACGTAAGTGTAGTGGAGCTGCTCAGTGGGTAACAGTAGAATACTGATGTTTATATCAGAAGCTCCCATTAACAAACAGTTAGAAGGCTATAGGCCTACTGGGCAGTTCCCCAGTGTAAACTGTCTACTTCAAGGTGTTTCTGTCAAAGAGCTTCCATGCTTGCAGAAAAAAAAGAAAAAGAAAGTGTCCTCCTCTGACTTTAGTGTCTATATTTATCTTTCCTCATTCTCACCAGGCTCATAATTTATCCGTCTGACTTATGAAGTCCTGCCAGAGAGGCATCAACAAAGCAATAATCCTCTGAGGGGACATTGATGAAAGTAATGCATAAATATCCTGGGCCTGCTATGTTTGAGGTGCGTGCTAAGCATCTGCAGAGATTGAAACGCCAAAGCTGATTAGGATGTGTCAGCAAACAGCATAGTCCTAAGCCCTATAGCAGCCAGAGCAGGAGATTCCAGCACTTTAGCTTCAACCAACCAATTATTATTGTATTTTACTGATAATGAATTGGAACCTTTGAGTGTCATTTTACAAAGCAAAAGGAGCAAATATCTAACATATGTAGTCTGGCTCAAATGTATAATTTCTTTTAGCTGAGTTTTTGAAGTGATCCCTGTCTATAGCAGTGCTACAGCCTTTGTTTACATTCATCCTGATAGATCATCATTTCAACAACTTAATATCTTTCACTTATTTTTATTGTATTTTCATTGGAATCTCACAAAACAGATTATGCAACAATCATGAAATATCATATTTTGAGAGTAATTGAGGGCTCTTGAGAGACAGCAGGCTTATTTTCTCTACTTTAGCCCATAAAGCTAACATCCATAAAACCTGTTGATCCTGAGGATGTCAATGTCGGACATGGAATCCCTCTGTCCGATCTGCACAGCAGGGTCCGGGATAGGAGTGATGGTCTCCGCTCCGTATAGTGCGCCGAAAGCAGTCTTGGCATAATGCATGATGGAGCCGTAATCGTAGGCGGTTTCCAGGTTGTTGGTGTTGCCGTTCTGGAAGTTGTACTCGGTGCCTGGCTGGATGTTCTCCCAGTTGATCCTGATGTAGTGATCTCGGTCACTCCTGGTGTGTTCGTGCTGGAAGCCCAGGGCATGGAGGAGTTCGTGTTGAATAATGCCGTGGTGAACGCAGCCAAACACAGACAGGGACAAGTCCTGCTTCCCACCGCTTCTACCCAGGGTGGACCAGCACCCGCTTTGACTCTCGATGTTGAGGTAATCGGTATGCCCCTGCACCCAAGGAACAAAGCGAATACAGGTGTTCCTGTGAAAGACTGCCATGGCTGCCCTGATCTTAGCCTTCTCATAATCATAGAAGTAATCGCTGATGGAGTATGGCACCTCGACCAGCCCGTTTGAGGACTTTGGCCATTTGCAGGAGTCAGAGTCAGTCCAGCACCGCATGGCGTTCCTCTTCATCGGAATAGCAACATCTCCCTCCATTAATGTTTGGAGAATGTCCTCGTTCACACCTAGGATTCTCGAAGTGATGCCTAAATCCCTTGGCTCTTGTATCATGGTGTCTTCTGTGGTAGCAGGGGTCCCCTGGGTGGTGTTGAGTGCTGCAGACAGACCCAGCAGCACTGCAGCCAGAACAGCAGAGAAGAAACTCAGACCCATCATGGCCTAAAAGGTGTTCCTTCCTTTGGATGAAGATGTTGTTCCTTTAAGTTGGTGGTGGTGAAGCTGGAAGAGGATCCTTGGCTGGAGAGGATAGTGACCAGAATGGCCTCTGTCTTTTTATACAGTCAGAGAGGGCAGGGACCTCCGTTGTCCAAAGACTTAATGTCAACACACCGAGGCCCAAACAAGCATACAAGCAGCGTAAGGGAGGGATAATCTCTGCAAACAACCTCGCCCAGTGGTTTATAATCTCAAATCGTTTTTATTTTTGTAGGTTTATTTTAACCAAGAAGTCCCTCTGAGATGCCTTTACAGTAAGTTACATATATATACATACACATATATAAAACTTAATCTATATAATTATGACTGTGGCTCTGCAGGTTGTCCAAACACCCACCCACAAAGTACTAGATCGAAGAAATGTCTAAAAATGAAAGTTTTTTTAGAAGTCTAATCTTACATTATAACTGTATAATAAATTGTGAATTCTCATTAATTGTGAATTGCAACTGTAATTTCAACTAATCTGTATATGAAGGATTGCAATGTAAATCGCTCTGGATTAGCGTCTGCCAAATGCCTAAATTATAAATTCAAATTGTAAATTGTAATTACATTAAACCTTGATTAGTGGTTGTTTAAAGGTCTCAACTGCAAATCAGCATTTTTAGATCTAGTATGGGTAAATTTGTATTAATATGTATATGAATGCACAGTTTGCCATTTACCACAGAAAACAACAATTCTCCTGCAAATAATTGCTGACAAATAGTGATGAACCAGGCTGTCTGTTGCCTAGAGACCAATCACCTGCCAAGTAGTTTGGAAGAAAAAGGTCAGGAAGTGAACCCAGTCACCTTGTTCACACAGTTCAAAGATGGTTCCTAGTTTAATAGCGACACAAAGGCGTACTCAACAATTAAACCCATGCTTTCGATTATTTATATTCATCTACCAAATCTAATTAGAGTTTGCTCACACTACAGAGGCTGCACATTGTTTAAGGACATTTGAGGACAAGCTCTCTCTCTCTCTCTCTCCCACACACACACACACAAACACACACACACGGACGCGCACACGGACGTGCACACTTACACACACAATATATTCATATACACAGCAAGGCAGACACACACATGTATGCATACAGTACACCCAGAATCACAGCCACACGCATACAGATGAAGTGGCATGCGTGCACGTGCACGCACGCTTTCACCTCTTTAAAGATCTAACTGCATGATAAGTGGAGACAATAACAGAGATGACGCAGAGGTCAGAGGTCATATAAACATGTGCTTTAACAGCACATCAATTCAGATGACTCCTACAGAGGTCACCTATACATCACACACGCATGTGCACGAGCAGACACATACACTCACATGCACACATACACACACACACACTTGGTATGCGCAGATATAAACACACACGTGAACACCCCCACATGTGCACAGGCACACAAACTTGTCTTCACACACACGCACGCGCACACACACGTCAACGTCTGGCAGTATTTCACAGCCGGTGAAATATATTTCAGGTGATTTGTGCGAATTCATAGAAACCGTTTCAATAAATTCAAATAAGAACGTCAAATGAGAAAGGTTAGTTTATGGGCCTATATACAGTGGGATTAATATGCAAGCGCAGAGAGCGAGAGAGAGAGAGAGAGAGAGAGAGAGAGAGAGAGAGAGAGAGAGAGAGAGAGAGAGAGAGAGAGAGAGTTGCAAACCTGCAAACCAATCTATTCCTAGATGTGGATGGCTGTGAGCAGTCAGACAGCAGATTGTACATCACCTGTACATACATACTGTATATCTGACTGACTTATGACCAGCTGTCTCGCAGCTAGCCAGTTGGGTGTGTCCTTCTGGGGGACGAATGTACACCACAACTTCCACAGTAGTTATACAGTAACTTGCAACATGACAACCGTTTGGGCCCCACAAGAGAAATGCTTGTTTTATGGTTTCAGAGGAGTTTCAACCCTGTAAGACCCGCAGGCACTTGCAGCCTTTGGAATTTTGTTATGTTTGGTGCAAACATGCGTTTAGGCCACTGCTACCAACACACACGCAATGGCCGTATCTCACACGGATTTGATGGATATCACACGAGCACACGCCACACCCCCATCTTCACACGCACGGGTCTCGAAAATCAGAGCCAAGACAAATTGGCCCGCGACGGCCACGAGTTCCACCGTCAAACCGACCAGGCAACCAAAAGCATTTGCGGGAGAACAGTCTGTTACTATTGACTGTTGATTGCTGAGATCCTGTTTAAAGCCCGCCTACTGGCTTTGCCATTTGCACAGAATAGCAAAGAGGAACCGGATATGCACACTGAAACACGCCCCTCCCCCCGTGCAGTTTAGTTCATTCTGATTTGTCGCTGAACTGTCAATCTGAGGAAATGCAATGACGCCATTGGCTGCAGTACGGGCGAGATCCTGTCATGGCGTCTCTCTATCCACCGCTCCTTGTTTACAAACACATGTAGGGAAAAGAAAACTTTGCCTTTTTACCAGGGACTGCGTTCGGTTTGATAAATAATGACAGCGTAGCAGTTTTCTAAAGCCCGATACGGGCGGATGCATGGCTTATAAAGCAGCACGCTGAGCTAAGGTAAGTAACCTAAAACGAGCTGTTGTGTCCCCCTTGCCCGTAGTGAACGGTGTTGTCGTTGCTCCAGGGCAGGCTTACATCTGCGCTGGATAGAATCATAGCCATCTAGTAGAAAAGTTGCGACATTGTGGGGTCAGAAACCGAACGTGCTGAATAGTATTTTCAAAGCCCCATTGAGCGACCACTGCAGACAGCATTGCCAGCAAAGATGAGACGTCGCGCAACTGGTATATAGTTTTCAAAGAGGCCAGCGCAAATAAATAAAAGCCTATTTAGGCACGTGTAAAACATGACAACTATTGGGAAACCAATGCTGCTAGTTGGGCCTAAGTGGCGATTCTGATGGTCTACTCTAGCGTCATGTTTGCAAGACTAGTTTCTCAGTGACACTGACAAACTATATTTTTGATTTTATTTATTTTATGGCGCTGCTTTGTAGTGGCTGTATAAGTTCAGAATTGCTGTAGTTGACTTTGTTAGGAGGAATATAAATTGATAGATAAAGTAAACATTTTGTTACTGCTTCCTTAATGGTTGTAATTCATGCCATCACAATCAAATCATAGCCACTTTGTTGATGGGTTGGCTGGTCCAGTTAATTATTTTGTCCAGGTGTATTGTTTGTAGGTTCTATTGTCCAGTAAATAGTTCATTTAATATTGTTCAATTATAGTTATTATCATCATAATCCTATTATGTGCTACTGAATGAAACAAATAGCACAGTGGTATCAAAAGGAAGGAAGGAATGGAAATAGAAAGGAAGGTCACACGAGAAGTCGGCCCGCCGCGAAGTCGGCCCGAATCGTGTGGAGAGGTCGGGCCGCGGCTGTGGAGAGGTCGGGCCGCGGCTGTGGAGAGGTCGGGCCGCGGCTGTGGAGAGGTCGGGCCGGGGGAGTGGAGAGGTCGGGCCGCGGCTGTGGAGAGGTCGGGCCGGGGGAGTGGAGAGGTCGGCCCATGTCTGTGGAATAGTTAGTTACTTAGTGAGCTAGTGTCAGCTGTTTTAGGCCCTTGTATATCATTATCCTTATTATTGTGCACTTTTTAAGGCTACAACAGAATGTAGAAGATTAATTGTCATGTTGATCTAGTGAATTGACTGCTTTGTTTCCCTGGTCCAGCAAAAGTGATGTGATTGACTGATAATTGCTGAGGGTATGTTCACACTTGGACCTGAGGTGAAATTGCTTGCTAATGGCTTCAATAACTTTAAAGTAAAATTAACTCCAGACAACTCTGACATGATCAACTCTATGAAAACTCCAACACTGAAGCCAATTTAACTCTAAATGTGTTGAAATACACTTTGGGAGTTGAAATCAACTCTGAAATATGTAACCCTGAAATTTTAACTCTCCAATTTTTGCTGTGTACTGTTTCCCACAATTGGGAAATGAAAATTACGTAATTCAGATGTTTAAGTATAATGTAACATTATACTTGGGAGCTCAAAGTGTATAAAAGTGATTATTACATTATTCTTGTCTAAAGTTCCGTTTCCTTTCCTCAACCCTAGTCCTGCTGCAGTTTGGAAGAACACATCCACAATGTTTCAAACTGTTTTAAATATGTGTTATTGTCTAATTACTTTAACTCTGGTAAAGAGTGAAATATGTATTTATTCAACTCTGGTAAAGAGTAAAAAAATTAATTATTCAACTCTAGTTGAGAGTAAACCAGTATTATTGAACATGCATATGTCTTGATAATGGTTGATATGCAGTGATAATGGTGCCTATACATGTCTATTGTCATGACTTGATAATGGTTGATATGCAGTGATAATGGTACCTATATACATGTCTATTGTCACAACAGCAAGACATATCAAGCATAAAAGACTTGATGATGGTTGGTATATGGCCTGATAATGGTTGATATGCAGTGATAATGGTGCCTATGCATGTCTATGATATGCAGTGATAAAGGTGCCTATGCATGTCTAATGGGCCGACTTCTCCACACCCCCTGGCCGACTTCTCCACACCACCTAGCCGACTTCTCCACACCACCTAGCCGACTTCTCCACACCACCTAGCCGACTTCTCCACACCACCTAGCCGAGATCTCCGCAGTTTTGCTCGGTCCGAGTTCGCGGCGGCCCGAGATCTCCTGTCCCCGAAAGGAATAGAAATATTATTATAGAGATGTTATTTTTTTTGTGCGACACAACACCACATATGCACACACTCTTTATCCCACATTGGTGAGTCTGAATATACTTAAATTTAAGTGAAATGAAGGCGAAAATGGCGAAAAAATAGGCTTGAAATGGCAAAAAACGTTTGTCCATGTGACGCGCTGTGACTGCGGCCCGGCCTCAACCAGGCTCTGCTTCTAGTGGCCCCAAGGCAAATTGAGTTTGAGACCCCTGCTTTAGAATAAGACTACAGAAATGAGTGGGGATTTTGGGAAATGCATTTGATGTGAACATAAATATTTAAATTATATAAAATATTGGTTAATGACATATATTGGATGTAATGTTTGGGATCAGAACTTAATTTAGGGAAATGGATGGTAATAATTGCGAAAACGTGTCAAATCATGGTAAAAAAAATTGCATTTTTTCCCCCGCCACCGCGGCCAAAGGGTCTTTGTGCCAGATCACACTCCAGGCACTTTCCAAAAGTTGGCAGCTGTGGTTTAGGCTTAGGTTTAGACGTGGAGGAAGCTCAAATGGGCGTGGCGCAAACCAAGCCATCTTTGGTAAACAGGTAGACATTTGGTAAACAGTTACATTTGGTTACATTGTTAAATGACTCCACACAAAGTAAGCACATCACCTTAGAGGATTATTGGGGAAGGGATTCAGGTTGCTCTTGGGATTAGACATTTAGAAATTAGGATAAAGGCTGAGTTACACTGACATATTGAGTACTGACGGCACGTGTGTGTGTGGTGCAGATAGCTCTACTTATGTGCAACCCCTTCTTTAGATATTTTAATGAGCTCAGACTCTAATATTTCTGACTGATTGTACAGTCATTTACCATCGGATCAGATGGCGGATCGACTAGCCTTATAACCCTTCAGGGTTTTTTTTTCCTTCTTTTTTCCCTCCTTTTCCCCTTTTTTTAGTGGAAATGTACAGTATCTAATGCTTCGATTGGGCAGTTTTATATTCACTTTCACTATTTTACTTTTGGTTTTGTCTTTATGAAAATTTCAGATTGTGGAAGAAAAATTGTAGCTGCTCTACTTATACATAATTATACTCTGTGCGCATCCGTGCGTGTGCGCATCCGTGCGTGTGCGCATCCGTGCGTGTGTGTGTGTGTGTGTGTGTGTGTGTGTGTGTGTGTGTGTGTGTGTGTGTGTGTGTGTGTGTGTGTGTCCATGTGCACGTGTATGTGTGAGTGTTTGTGTGTGCATGACCCTCGGCCAATGTGTCCATTACTAGTCTAGATCTTTTTTTATCAGAGGTTTCTATATGGCAGGACAGCAGACAAATGTCTAAGGCAGAAAGGCAGAGCATTAATGTGAATATAAAGTGTGAGATGTGGCACAGGAGAGACCATGCAGTGAATTTTAAGTAGAATAGTAAATCTTAGCTGGCTCTCCTATTCTCTGAACAAACACCTCACACTGTGCAGAGGAAAAAGGCAGCTTTTTTTTTTTAGCACTTTGCATTTTATCCGGGTAAAGCCTGATTTATACCTTGATGTGCCAAGGTGCTTTGTGCCAAATATATGTACAAGCATTTATCTACCACTGAGGTTGCAGATCTCATAGCTTGTAGATCTGCTGGCAACAGCATTCTGTGACAGAGTAAACGTTCAATAAAGGTGGTGGTACCAACAACGCCCTTTGTTTACAACAGCTATATCCACCCCGGAGGTGTCGAGGGGAGGCAAAATCTTTCAGGGCATGATGGTCCAAATTGAGTTGGCTCAACACACATATGTAAGTTATTTTTTATTTCAAACTTATATTGAAAGTAATGTACATTTGGTGTAATTTCATAAGCGAGGGAATGGTTAGCTCGTTGTTATCAACTGAATCAACCGCAGTGCTTACTGTATCTACTCTACAGAGCAGTGGTTTTCAACCTTTTTCATACCAGGGCCCACTGTTTATTCATTTTGTAATTTTGGCCCCACAGAGCCCAAAACCCAAAGATTTCTCAGTTTTTTTTATCTACAATTCCGGGATGGATTTCGGAAACACAAAAGGCAAACCTAGATCTCTAGTTGTGCGGATTTGGGATAATTCAGATGATGAATTTTAATGTAAAAATGAAACCAAATGGACCCGCAAGGGAAAAATGAAACCAAATGGATCCGCAAGGGTCCATTTGATTTCTTTTTTTGTTTCATTTGGTTTCATGAAGAGTTGAAGACACACCCACGGTTAGAAGACCCACAAGTTAAACAAGAGAAGCAAAACATTTACTTAACATTTAAACATTTATTTATTTTGCAAATACCCGGTGGCCACTTACTTCAATCATGAAAGCAATACTCTTACATGAAATATAGATTTCTTCATTAAATTCATTACATTATGTGATTAAAAAAACACACACAGGGACTCCCCAGTTGTCCCAAGTTCAATTCCAGACGTGGCCAGCAATGTGTTGCATATTTAAACTGTCAATTCACCCATTTTGACAGCAGCTTCATGGGAGACTCTCTAAAATGAGATGCAGCATCTCAAGGGGCTTTCAATACAATTCTGAACAAATTATGGTTTCTGAGTTGCAGTAATTTCACCACCCCAGCCTCCCTTAATTCAATGCAGGACTTTGGGGATTTCGCCATATCATACTGTATATACAAGGTGAAATATGATTACATATAAATCTTGACGGATTTAAAAGTACACGTAGATTGTGAGGCCAGACCTTTTGTGAATTTTTTTTTTTTAAATTTATCTCCACCCGTAACTGTCCAGACAATGATAATGGACACACTTTGGACCTCATTCCATCGTATGGTCTACTCTGTATCCTCCACTGTTGAGGTCATCTGCATATCATTCTGCATCTCAGATCACTTTCCTGTTTTATTTACTGCATCAATTCCCTGTTCTATTGTGAAATCTTGTGCCCCTGCCCGCTCCCTGCATCGAGCAATTACCTCTGCTCCTCAGCTTTGGCTCATTTTTAATACGTCCATGATACGTGCCTTGAGTGGTAACTGCAGTGCACTCCGTATACGATCGCATATAAAGAAATGCATGGTGAAACAAGCTTCTGCCGACAGACTGGAATAAACTCCTGTTACACTCAAGACAAGTGACCACTCATCTCTTTAAAGGGAATTCCACTCATTTTCAACATTTTCTTGAGAGGGTACAAATGTGTACCCATTTGTACCCTCTCAGGAAAAAGGGGTCTGAAAGAAAAATCATTAACAATGATTTTCTTCAGACCTCCATTTTTAGGAAAATTACAGAATTGGGGGAACTTTTTTATCATGTCCACACAACATCTCTAAGGTATATTAATGACATATTAAAATGTTGAAAATGGGTGGAGTTACCCTTTAAGGCGCTTAGCTCCAGATTATGTGTTTGTGGTGTTATTCATGTCCCCTCTGATTCACCGCCTTATTGTCTCCACCAGGCCGAAGGCATGGTGACCAGTGTGTGTGTGCATGCGTGTGCGTGCGTGTGTGAGGCTAATTTGGGGCACCGTAAGTCTGATAGCTGCAAAACTTTGCACACACATCCCTGGATGCCGACAATAAAAATCTGCCCCAATTTTTCTCATTTTACAGAATGACCTGTTATAGAGATGCGCAGTGACGCCACCGCCCCGGTTCCGAAAGTCTTTCCCTCATTCATTTTTCTCATAGACTTTTCGAAAATGGTTAATAAAAACACGATCGCGCCGCAGCCAAAGCCAACTTGGGTCGTGACAAATCATGACAACAAACACAATATCGTCATATAATATATAATTAGGAAGAAGTAGAAAACGGCATGATACAAGACTTTTTGTTTCGTTTTTCATCTTAGAAATTATTTTATTGTCCCAAAAGTTTGTGTGTGTCATCATGATTCGTCACGACTCGAGTTGGTTTTGTCCGCGGCGTAATCGTCTTGATATAAATTATTTTCGAAAAGTCTATGAGAAAAATGAATGGGGAAAAGACTTCTGGAACCGGGGCGGTGACGTCACTGCGCATCTCTATAGCACCACCCTTAGGCAGCGTGCAAGCACGTATTATTCATTTAAGCTTTTTATAGCGCCACAAGGAGGCCGATTTTTGTAAAATACATTTTTTTCATATTACTCCAGATTCTGTCTGGAAATCCCACAATCTGTTACCCAGTATCTCTAGAGTCATGCCGGATGTGTCCCATATTTCATATTCCATCCTAATTGCCTACAATTCACAAGCAATTTACATAAAATCTTGAATGCACTTTTATAGTAGGCTGAGAAAAAAATATCCCACTATTTTCACAATGGCTTGCCAAGGCCAAAGTCATAAGAAGAAATGGCCTATTATAGCGCCACCAGGAGGTCACAACTTGACCCTGTCTGGTGGAGGCCTGTGCCCAGAAGGCCACCTTTCTAGTTTCCTACTAGTTTAATGTTGTTTTATGCTTTTCCTGTGACGCCCTTTGAGCTGAATTTCAAAATCGACCCCGCAAGGGTCCATTTAGTTTCATGTCTACGCTCTCAAAGAGTTAGATCTGGTTAACCAACTTTTATCATTTAGTTTGGGGACCACCTGGAATCCTCTCAGTGCCACTGGTGGTCCACGGACCACCTATTGAGAACCCCTGCTTTAGACAAAACAAAACACACTAAAGCACTTTCCAACCTTTGGCTCATTTACTGTATGCGTGACCTCAGATGTTCTTACTGTGGAAGGTTTGAGAGAAAGTGGAAGAAAGACAAGACTGTCTCCATCTCAATAGAAATTATACATGGCTGCCGCAGGTCTGCCAGGGAGACGTCAAAGTTGGAAAAAACTATTACATATCCAATTTAGTATGCATATAATAAACCCCAGGTTCTTTTCAATGTCCTCACCTCTATTATGAATCCCTGCGATACCTCTCCGATTGTCGTCTAAATGTGAGATGTGCTCCATCATTCATTTACTAAGGGAAAGTTATGGAAATCTGGAAACTGCATCGTTACCAAGAAATTTCATCACCAGTGTGTTTCTAATGGTGTCTAATAACATGTGCTAAACGATTGAAATTCAACTCCGGTGGGAAAGCTCATTTAAAAACAGGTCAATGTTGGGATATTAGTCACAACCTATAGAAGGCCAAAGAAATGCAAACTTTAATCATGCTTAATGTAGCATGTGATATGTCTAACTAGGGGGTTCACATGATCCTCAAGCCATTCCAAGCATTAGTTGAGAAGCATTTGCTCAGGAAACATTCCTTGGTCTAAAGACCATACCTGTCATCATATGAGTGAGTGTGTTCTTTTTGCAAAACTAATGAATGGATTCATGGACAGCAGGGATGCCCAAAAGATAGATTGTGATCTACCAGTAGATCACAAAGGTTGTGCAGGTAGACTACAAGACCTACCCATAAGATTATCACTTTATATATTTATCTGCCACATGAATTAAGGTGACATATTTGATTGGCATAAAAAATGACCTGTCGATGGAGTGGAATTCTGAACACCCAAAACGGTGGGTGACGTTGAATAGCTATCAACGTCACCATTTTTTAATCCATTGCAGCAGAGTGATTCATATAAACGGGCACATTTAACAATAAAAGCTCAGAACACAAAAGAAAGCCCCTGCTTTCTTTTGTGTTATTTCCAACATTGCAGCCCCGGTCAAGGTTCATTTCTCAATATTGCCCCTCTAATCTCTCTATTTGACCCAGAGTGGAGTTGGAGTTGAGGTGGAGGGGGAGAGAGAGAAGAATAATATTTTTTGTTGCAGTATTTAAAGTTGCTGTTCTCAGTGACCCCTGGAGAGGGTCAAAAGCATTTCCTACTGGGTATAATTCAAAATGGGAGCTCTAAAGAACAGAGTTCATGCGTCACATACAGCATTGCTCTATGTGACGCATACGTTTCCTGTCTGTATTAGGTTGTTATAGTAGTAGTAGTAGTACAGTAGTGCGTGTTGACTTGGTCATTTTGAAAGACGCTCACAAGTCAAAAAAGTGCTGGCACCCCTGCTGTGCAGTATATCACATGCTACATAAAGCATGATGACATTCAGCATTTTTTGCCCTCTATAGGTTGGGACTATACCCATCTTTGACACCATTAGAAACACATTGGTGAAGACATTTATTGGCAACGATTTAGTTCCCAGGTCAAATACCTGCCTGCTCTTACTAAGTGTTTAAGTAAAGTTAAATCTTAAAAGTCACTTATGGTAGCCAAGACTAACAAGGGACACGCATGTCAATAGCCATGTTTCCATAAAACCTATGCGAAAATAGGAAGAGTATGTTAATTAAGTCGAAAAAAGAAGAGCGAATTGTCCGCTGTTTCCATTAACTGATGAAATGCGACTTATGGGAGTCTAGGGGAAAACAAAATAGGTTCATGAAACAAGCAGTAGGTGGCACAGTTTTGCCAGTAACATATATTTTTTACTTTTGAAGTTATTTTAGGCTTTACACACGGACTGCCTGCTTTATTCCTATTGAACCTATTGTGCCGTGCAGAGGCTGTTCTGGCTCTGCTGTAGCAAAAAACAATAATTAATATAGCCTACTACTATTAATATATCCTAATACATAATCTACACAACTCACTGTTTTCCTGAACCGGAGTGCTTGTGAGACTCGGTACCCTACTGATTTGGTGTATGTCTACTTTGTGATGTAGACTACACCATGTTATCTGCAGCACGACACGTGCAAGAAAAAAAAAAGGTTTGAATTTTATTAACGAAATAATGTCTATAAGGGCAGAGCCTGGTCATGTAAAACAGCTGTTTATGTCTGATATCACTTGCATATCTTAGCTATCATGCATGATGATACAGATACTGTAAATAGGACCTGTAGCTGCCCTGCGACTTTCATGAACAAACGCGATGGGAGTCTGAACGTTTTGGCCATGTACGTGAGTCCCCTTGGCTTGGATGTCTGTGTGTGCACGGCCCTCGTCTGTTTTGAGCGGTTTTGTAGAAATATAACTTACATTAACAAATAACAATGCTCTCAATGGCAGACCAGAACTCTTCAAATGCGCTATAATGCGTGTCCAGTGCTTTCCAATAGAAAGTCTTTTCGCAAGCTGTTTCCATACCTCATTTGCGCATTAGACTCTTTCGATATGCTCCAAAATACGGCACCTTTCAGCGAGAAAGTATTTTTGCGCAAAATGGAAACTTATTCGCATTTTGAAGTGTTTCCATTCAACATTCTCTTCGCAAGAGCCATTTTTGCACAAAAATAGGGCTTATGGAAACGTGGCTAATGACAGCGACAATCAATGTCTCTGATGATAAACGCCAATATCCATCTGCGTAGTGAAATGGAGAGTAATATGACCCTTAAGACACAAGGAGTGAAACAAAAACAAGAGACAAGCAATTAAAAAAAAGAAAAAAATCACCTCCACCCCCCCCCCCCCCTCTCTCTCTGTCGTTTTATTCCTTCAGGTTTTCTATTGTTTTTCTTTGCCAAACGGCACCCTTCATGCCCAGAAATAGGGATTAAAGGGGAATTCCACCCATTTTCAAGATTTTCTCCTAAAAGAAAAATCATTAACTTGATGATGTCATCACGATTTTTTTCAAACCTCCATTTCTAGGTAACACAGAATGGGGGGAACTTTTTGTCCACACAACATCTCTAAGGTATATTAATGACATAGTAGAATGTTGGAATAGTCGATGATAAACAGAGGAGTTCTTGTTAGTAGAATGCCCTGCTGAATAAATTGTCTGTCTGAATGACTGACTGACTGACTGATTAACTGACTGACTGATTAACTGACTAGCAAGCAGCTGTTGCCTAATGGTGCCAAAGAGACCCGGACAGAGAGGAATCAGTTCAGATGTGAGTCCTGGAGACGCAGGTGTTGTGCCTGGCTAACAACACCCCTCAGACTCCACAGCTCTCGTTTAGTCTTTTTATAACCCCACTGTATAGTCACATCATGCTGTTTTTTGCATCTGCAAAGACCCAGGAGGTCACTGCAGGGAGTTGTGCTCCTGGATCGCAAACCAGAAACCTTTTCGCATTCACTATCTAAAACACACGGCCGATGTACCGTCTGTCAGCCAGTTTCAGTCTTGTATCTTTGGGGGAAAGATTTACACATCTACACTATATACCGTACAAAATCTGCTATTCAGTATAGCCCTGTAATTGCAATAATACCACTAAATCACTCAAATCAGAGCATTCATTCAATCATTCATTCATAGGAGCATTCAGTGTTTTGGGTGATTCACCAAACACACTCTACAGTGGGACAACCAAGCCCAAGCCCCGACTCGATCCTGATTGGAGGAAGGCTCCTCACCGCTCTCATCCTCATTGGATGAAGGCTTTTCTCCCAAAGCTCAAAACAAAACTAAAGTTTTTTTGACCCCAGGGGCTCAGCGGGGACAGGGAGGAGCTCCTTATATGGTCAGCAGACTGTATAGTAGGGAGGATTATCCAATATACTGTATATATACACACCTTAAAAATAAAAAAATGAAGTCATCCGACGTCGTTCCAATTGCCACGTGACTCCCTGGTTTAGCAGCAACACCTGCCATCAACATCGCTGGACAGGGGCGGTCGCGAATGCGTACCGGAGGCTGCCAACATGTGGCGAGTAAATCCTCCTCACCGGGTGTGCAGCGCAGCGGAGGAGACACCGCCAGGCAGGGACCGTTACAACGCCTATCACTGCATTCACTCAGGAGACGCCAGAGTTTTGACTGAATGCTGTTATATCTGTGTCAGAGCTGTGGTGGTGTGCCATCCGAGATTATAAGCACACACATCTGTCTCTCTCTCTGTGTGTGTGTGTGTGTGTGTGTGTGTGTGTGTGTGTGTGTGTGTGTGTGTGTGTGTGTGTGTGTGTGTGTGTGTGTGTGTGTGTGTGTAAACACATGCACAGGCCAGTGTTCTGTCACTCAGGGATTGGGAGACAATAGAGAGATGATGAACACCAGGGTATGAAATATGTGGATGACATCCAAGTCGTCAACATCACGCACACACACACACACGGTGTGTGTGTGTGTGTGTGTGTGTGTGTGTGTGAACTGTGAAGAAATGCATTCTTGAGTGAGAGTATAATATTACCATTACAATAAGGTCTCATGTCTCCTGCTACACACATGTTCCAGTGCATGTGTGTGCACATGCATATGTGTGTGTGTCCGCACGCACGCACGCGCGCACGCACACACACACACACACACACACACACACACACACACACACACACACACACACACACACACACACACACACACACACACACACACACACACACACACACACACACACACACACACAAATCATATTAACCTTCTCATTTTCCAAGTTCATTCATTTTTAAAGGGGGTCTTCATGGTAAGCATCAGTGGCTCTAGGGGCCTTTTGGCTGTGTGTGTGTGTGTGTGTGCGTGTGAGAGAGAGAGTGAGAGATCTGATGGTGCTTCCATTAAACTTCTCATCCGAGGAACACTGTGTCATAATCCTGGGTATGGCTGTCAACCATAACTCTAGGCTGTCATCTCAATGTTCTATGCTGCATGCAAATGATTGTGACTGCCACACACACACACACACACACACACACACACACACACACACACACACACACACACACACACACACACACACACACACACACACACACACACACACACACACACACACACACACACACACACACACACACACACACACACGACAAAATCATCCTACATCACATTTGAATTTTGCAATCCATAATTACAAACCCTGTGTTTGAACCACAAATATTTCCAAATCACTGGTGTATTTTTCCCTCCATCTCTACAGTTAAAAGTGAGTGACAATCACTACACAGAAGGATGAAATTATCTACGGGTCCATCTTGGACGCAAATCTTTCTGGTAATAAAATGGCTGCCAACGTAATCAAATAAAGTCAACCAAAGAACAAGGTTCCGATACAGGATCTCCTCACTGGTCAACAAAGACACCCTGAAGACCTTAACAGGAGCCGTTGTACGAGGTTTCCATGGCTATGCCTCCACCTCAAAGGCCATGAAAACAAAGCTAAAGACCCCAATAATAATCCCATAGGTGCAGCAAATGTAACACTGGAACAGCATCCACATTCGGTTTAATAACTCCCAACCTGTTTCATTGATTGAAAAACATGGGGTGGTTTGTGATAGCAGACATGAGTGGGCCGATTGCCTGAAAGTATTACATATACAGATCAAATGATAAGGGTTAACAGTTATGGTTTGTTACATTATACATTGGGAGTTCAATAAGAAGATTCTCCCAATCTCTCAAACTCTGTTCAGGTCTGGATATCAGTTCCATTCGAGCTGGAGAAACAACTCATACAGGGACATACGAGTAAAAGATATCATCCATGCATGCTGTGTCCAATCTGGTCCAAATTGTAATTATGCATTTATATTGCACTCACAGGGGGGCATATACTGTAATACTAATGTCACCATCTGTTTAAACAAAATGATCTTGAGACAGTGACCGTCAAACAGTGTATGATACTCAAATCCTCACAAAAAAGCATCATCCCATCACATTTTGAAGTTAATGGGACTCTAGAGCGCACCTCGAAAAACGCTGTCATTCTGGACCACAGGCTGCCCCAGATGGGAACAGACTGTTGCACAAACTGTATTTCCCCCATGTGTAGCTCTGTGTCCTGGTGGCTACCCCATGCCTACCCCACGTGGAACTCATATTTTAAGAGCCACGTTTCCGACTGAAAGGGGACATATTATATCAGCGCAAAAGATGTGGCTGATCCATTTTTGTGAGATGGCAGCCTAAACTCACTTGTGACTGTTTTAGGCTGTGGAATTTACAAAAATTAAGATACAGGTTTAGCATTTGGAGATACAGGTGCTTGAAGGAAATGGATAGAATGGATGAAGAATGGATGGATATACTGTAACTATTGTTTTATATCCATTCATTGACGGCTACCTCCACCAATGGCAGATCCTGCGTTAGGTATTTGTAATTTAGGCTGCTTGAGTATTTACAATTTCCAGTACTTTTACTCCATTACATTTCAGAGGCTAAGGCTTCCCTGAGATTTTTTTTTTTACTTTTACTTCCCTAAAACTTTAGTCACTAGTTAAACTAGTTAACTAGTTAAACCCTATGCATTTCGGCCAAATGAAAATAGCAGATCTACAAGGTCGCTTTTAGATCTTGAGTGTCTTAAGTCCTACACACACAGGCTGTGTACGGTGCGCATCAAAACAGCCTCCTCTATTATTTACAATGGACTTATCCCACACCGGCGCAGTCAGACGCACGGCCACGCATCGCACGGCGCTCCAACGCGCCAATGTTCTCTCCAACTTTGTGGCAACTCCACAAAGTTGGCAGCCGTGTGACAGCACACCTCGTCCTGTTGCTGTTGATGGGTGGCATATTTAACCTGGTCAGCCCAGGTTAAATATGAGCCAAGGCGAAGCCTTGACAAAACTACACCACAGTCAAAACTCTTCACCTATACTCTCTTCACCCTGGAGTGTGTTTGAGCCTTTGGTGTTAATTTGTTGAGGGTTTTGCTTAAGTGCTTTGTGTCACGGCTTACACTCATGGTTGGGGTTAGGGTAAGGGAATGGTTTTGGTTAGAGTCCTGCCACATGAAAACAATAACAGCCATGGCTGTTCCACTCTCTCTCTCAGGAGTGGAACCCCAGCAACCAGTACAGGGCAACCCTGCGCGCGCACGCGCACGCGCACGCACACGCACACGCACACACACACACACACACACACACACACACACACACACACACACACACACACAAATCCATGTATTTAATTGTTTTGTTTATTCCTGTGACTACTAGTTAATCGATTCTTATGCGAAAGCAGAACTAATTAGGCAAATCGTTAACTGCAACCGTTTTTTGGCAATGGGACACGGACATCAATGACTGCCAGGAGGACACAAGGACACCTGTCTCCTTTTTCCCTGACCATTGAACACGGGACAACAATGGCCTTTTGCATGCCTCGGTTTGAGATCAATTGATCGGAAGCAATCAATTTTTCAGTGTCTTGAGCGGATGTTCGAGATGTAATTCTACACCACGGAGAGTGTGTGTGTGTGTGTGTGTGTGTGTGTGTGTGTGTGTGTGTGTGTGTGTGTGTGTGTGTGTGTGTGTGTGTGTGTGTGTGTGTGTGTGTGTGTGTGTGTGTAAAATGTGGGTAAAGTGTCCTTGATCAAGGCACACGTCACCTTGCATTTGCTTTGGGCGGAGCTGTTAAGTGGTCAACAGGAGTAGTCTGTGGTTTCGCTGGGCAGTTCCCAGTGGCGACAGTCAAACAATGTGGTAGTGCTGGACATGCTCCCAGTGGCCAACGGCAGAACACTGCAGTTGTGCTGGACACACTCCCAGTGGTCAGCAGGTGTGCACTGGGGATTTACTGGGAAGCTTCCAGTCGCCGACTGTTTGATCGCTGCGGCTGTACTGGGCGGCTTCCAAGCGACAAACAGTAGACGAGAACAAACAAAGGAATCCACAACAAACAGTAGAGAGTGTTTGTGCTCAGTCAACCATTTCTGGATGAATGTAAATGGAACATAGCTTAAAAGTGAACTGTGGGTCTAACAACAAACACACAGTGATCCACAGAGAAGACTGACAGGCACTGTGTGTGTGCTCTGGGGAGATAAACAGGCTTCGCTTCTCCCACTGATGTACACAAGATTGCTCTGCAAAGAGCCAGATATTACTAATGGGTGCAGACTGAATAGGCTGCTAAGCTACTGCAGCCGGTCATTGTCAATGATCTGTTGTTAGCAGTGCTTGAGTTCACAGCATTTAATGAACGTTTTAAACATCCTGAAATAACCTTTGTGTTTTAGCACACGAGCTACAAGTTAAAGACTTGTGCGTCTTCCTTAAGAGTTCAGAGCAGAGTTGATTTTGACAGCAAACTTAGGGATTCAGTCAGATAACACTAATAGTCATCTAAAGGGTTTTACCTGAGGGAGTGCAAGGTGAATTTATGATTAGACTAGTTAGGTGTAAAAGAGTGCCATGACATTTTCCCACCCTAAAACATCATCAGGTATTATTGTTATGAGGACGACGATTCTTCCCAACCAAAAGTGTACAGTATTTGTAAACATGTCATTTTTATGTGGGCTCCCTCATCAGTTACAGTAATTAAGTATGCCTTGTTTGCCTGGTGGGTGGTGATGGCGATCCACCTGAACTGAAGCCACACCCATAGCTCTAGTTGCATGACAAAGAAACCCTAAATACAAAGAGAAGACATCATTACACATAAAAACACACATCTCTTGTCAGCATGTACACACTATATATATATATATATATATATATATATATATATATATATATATATATATATATATATATATATATATATATATATATATATATATATATATATATATATAATGTTTTTCATATTTTAAGTCGACAAAATCAGCACTGCTTCACAGAATACAAAAGGTAAAGGCTATAATGTATAAAAGGTATAGGCTATAAGGCTATAACAACAAATATTTATCCCACCACTACAGGACCGCCTGTGTTTGTTTTGTGTGAATGCATATAATATATTTAAAGTCCCAGTGTATTACTCGGTTTAAACTTCACGTTGGAATGTACTGTATAATTCGGCCCAGAAAGAGAAATACAACTCCTTCTTTGGGACAAGTACAATCACGCTCAGCGAGCAGATGAAGGTTTCGGTCCCTTGGGCATAGACAGCAAACTTATATGGACCAGCCATCTGTCCAACATCTGCAGATGTGCTGGACAATGCCTTGGAGCACTGCACAAGCTGGCCAACAAGCTTGGTGCTAAAGGCAGGGCCAACATCTACAAGACCAGGGTCAGGAGCATCATGTAGTACTCCTGCCTGGATCAATGCCTCTCTGAGCACCCAGAGGCAGCTAGACCTCATCCAAAAGAAGGCCTAAGAAATCATTGGCGGAAGATGAGGACCTTACCCTACAGCAACAGTGGTTTTCAACCAGTGGTCCGGGGACCACCAGCGTTCCTTGAGACAGTTCCTGGTGGTCCCCAGCTAAAGGATGGACAGTTGGTTAACCGGGGCAACTCTTGAAAGCGGGTTTGGTTTCTTGTTTACACTCTCAATAGTTATAATATTCATTGTCTGTCACGAATCTCAAGGACTGCTATCCATACATCATTCAGTGTTCATATACCCCTGACCGAGTAGCTGTAGATCACTGATAGGCTCATTGAATGTGTTTTTTCTTATAGCCTGTATCTGCTAAAGCCTAATTTAAAAAAAAAATGCACACCTTGTACGGTAAAAATATGCAACATAGCAGGAAGGTAGCAGAGCTGAGTGACTGTGTGCCAATACACTGCATTTATGCAACACTACTCTATACTTGTACTTTATACTGAATGCTATAAAAGGCAAACATAACGTAAATATCATTGGCGTTATATTCCCCTCTCCCATGCATCCAACATAAGTCTATCCGAATAAAAATGATGTAACGTAACATAATTATGGTAAGATTAAAACAAGCTCTTTTCTGAACAAGCCGTCATGCTCAAGTTCTCGTGTGTGCCTTGCATGCAAAACAAAATCAGCAAAAACCCTTGGGTTCTGCGTTCATCCCATCTGCTCTGAGGCCGACACACAAGCGTTTCCCAACCAATGCCATTTGATTTAAGTTCTGATATTTATTGCTAAGCACCTACTTGACTTCAAGCCCTTTGCTCCTCTCCGTGCATACTGTAGGTCGGTGAAAAATGTCCTCTCTGCCATGTCTGCCTCGATAATACCACAAGTACTGCCTAAACCACATATGTCAAAGTCAAGGCCCGCGGGCCAGATCCGGCCCGCGAGAAGATTTATTCCGGCCCCAGGCGTGTAGAGCAAAAATGTCTGAGTCTATCAAAAAGTAAGTCTCTAGCACGTTCCTATCAAAAGTTATGATCGTTTGAAGAAATGCTTTTTGAGCTCTATTCTGAACGGCATGGAATGCATGTTGTCCAGCAGGGGGAGTCGTTTTACCAGGCTAGACTGCTGGCGCTGCAAAGTGAGAACTATACTTCAGCAGTACAATGGTGTATAACCGAGAACTATACTTCAGCAATACTAGGGTGTATAACCAAGAACTATACTCCAGCAGTACAAGGGTGTATAACTGAGAACTATACTTCAGCAGTACAAGGGTATAAGCGAGAACTATACTTAGTTAACTTTACATACTTGCTTAAATTTAGTATTTGAAATTTAAATGCTATTTTCGTTTGGTTTATTGACGCTCTGTAAATAAAAATAGCATCTTTCATAGCAAATGTCTTAATCTAGGCTACAAGTATAAAACCAATAATATATATTAATATCTCTTCTTAATAATATATATGACTTGTGTGATATACTGTAGTGTAGAAGTAACGGCTGTGTACGTAAACATGCGTGTGCCATGCATGCTTGCGGTCTGTGACTGGTTGCAACGGGCGCTCCGGCCCCCATGAAGTCACATTAAGTCCAATGCGGCCCCCACCCCAAATGACTTTGACACCACTGGCCTAAACAAAAAAAATGGTTGCAAGACTCTGAAATTATATCTGATCTCTGATTATTTTCAGGGCCATATTCCGATACAGATTCTGACCGATCCCAATATTATGCAGAGGACCACAATGGAAAACAACCCTATAAGGCAGGGGGTTTCCACAGGTGGTCCGGGGACCACCAGTGGTCTCTTAGAGGATTCCAGGTGGTCCCCAGCTAAATGACGGACAGTCGGTAAACAAATGGACCCTTATAGATCTGTAAATCTTGAAAGTGTTGAAATGAAAAACCAATGAAAAATGAAAAAACAAATTGGTTTCATTTTACAATCTAAAGAGTTAAATTATATTTAAACTTCTGAAGTACTTAATTTTCAAGAATCTACACAATTAGAAAACATTATTGTTAGAAAACAACAATAATTGTTATTTTGACCAACGCTTTGTCAGTCTATCTCTCCTAAATTGTGGTCAAAAATCTTTGGGTCCGAGAGACTAAACTCAACATCAAATGGTGGTCCGTGGCCAAAATGCAGGATAAATAGTGGGCCCTGGTATGAAAAAGGTTGAGAACCACTGCTCTAAGGGCAAATCGAGGGACTGATCTAAGATCCCAAGACCCATATATCAGAAGGCCCTGCCGGTTGGCCGCCTTATTACCCTGTGTCCATGCTGCGATGTGCTTGCAGTTATGGTGAGGGTGAGTAAATTAGGACAAATGGGAGGTGGCAATAAATGGAGGTTGGAATAATGGCATGGCACTGCTTATTGACCCAAAGCCTGTTAATAATTAAAGCATTCAACCAATCAATAAATAGCATAAACTCTTCTCCAAGTGTCTTATTTATTATGGCCGCTATTATGGCCAATTCCAAATATGGTACCAATTAATCATGCATCCCTACTGAAAAGCATCCAAAAAAAACTTGCCTATACTTTTCTTTCTTACCTGCTCTCGTACAGTGTGTGCCAATGTAACTATACAGGGCCATTTGATTACCATTTGCACACATACCGTATACTTTATTAATGCCAAAGGAAATTAGTTTTGTTCAACAGCTCCGGCGCAATGATAGCATTCCAAAAAAAAGTATTACAAACATATATTATGCATTACAACAATAGAATGCAGTAAAAATATAAGATGAATAATAATAAAAAATACTTTGGCTGTCTCTACATTCTGCAGAAAAATATATTTTTTATGGCCGGCTCCCACCAAAACATTGGTTTTATGAGTGTGAGCTGCAGAGCACAGCGAGGCGCTAGCAGGCTGCTATACAGAGGGATTCTCCCCAGACATTCTCCTGGGAGGCTTGTTGGACAGCCAGTGTTCTTAATGGCCATTTCTGGTTCCAGCAACCACCAGGGACGTCCGTGTAGGAGGAGAGGAGATGTGTTAGGGTATGTCTGTGTCGCGCTGCGTGTGTGTGTGTGTTTGTGTGTTTGTGTGTGTGTGTGTGTGTGTGCGCGCATGTATCCACTATGTGCTGGTGAAGTTTTGCACCATGTGTGTTTGTGTGTATGTCCGTGCATGTGTGCATGTGTGCATGTTTGCGAGCATGTGCGTGTGCGTGTGTGTGTGTGTGTGTGTGTGTGTGGAGGTGAAGTAGGGAGCAGGGTTAAGATCTCTCTGCGGTTTTGAAACCAAAGTCGATGCCGTACACGTATTGATTATATGTTTCTCTTAAAAGGCAGACCTGCAAGGAGAAGGTCGTTGCAAGGTCCTTTAAACACACAAGGAAGAGGAGAGTTTTAACCTGTCGTTGGGGGAAAAAAAACACTTCAACGTGCTCAGACTCGCACGTGCAATTAGGTGCAGACATAGTGCATGAGCGTGCACGTGCACACGCATGCACACGCACACACAGACACATTAACCAATTTTGTCCTAACATTCTAGATTCTACAAAACATTCACTCTGAAAGAACATACTGAAAGATTTGTATTGCATTCTCACATCCTCCCCAAAAAATAGGAGGCGTTCACGGCTCATGGCGCACCACTCTGTGGCACTCTATGAGCTGTGAACGCCTGCTATTTTTCAAAGAAAGTTAAAACACCACAAGTATAGAACAGAATGGTTTAACATAATCATTTATACACAGTTTGTAGTCTTGCGGTGTGTTTTGGAGATGAGAGACATTATTGTCTTAATTAAATTCAGAGCCATAGTGGCTTCAAACGCTTCTAAAAAGGTCACAATCATTTGATTCAAATTATATTCTAATTAAATAGTGAAACCATTTCCCCGGAACGACTTTAATGCACGATGCGAACACCATTTGTTTTGGGAAAACAACAGTCTCTTGTTAACTTCTCGCTATGGGAGTTTCATCCCATTTACAACATTGTGGGACGTTGTGTATTGGCCGTCACGGTATACGGTTGCAAGTTCCGCCCCGCGGCCCACATACGGAAGACGTCATTCCATTCCTTTTCTGTGCATGTGGAGTGTAGAGTTTGCTTTCTGAGTTGCCCAAATTGCAAATGCACATTTGATTGAGGAGTCTGATATAAACACAACACGAAATATACTGTAGCTGATACCTATAAACATAACACAAGATCAGAACACTGGTATTCGGTATTGGTATTGGCTAGTGCAAGTGTAAGGTTTTATGATCTCAATTACGTTGCAGATCTCAATTAGACCTTTAATGCCTACCACAAGTAGGCCATGGGCGTCAGTGGTCGTGAGAGATACTGATAGAGATCTGTTAAAGAGATATATAGAGACATAGAGAGATCCATTCATTTCCTCGCCATTATGTCATCAACTAAACTGGCCATTCCATGGAGTACTTCGGGTGACCTATGACCGCAAACCAATTTTTCAACATGCCCCCTACGCTCTCACGCAAGTAGTACACCCAGGAAACCTGCACTTTGAACATGGAGTTAAAAGGCTTTTGAGCTGCAATGAAAACATGCCAAAACAGTGTAAACAGCGACATATGCCGTCAAATTCCACTGACATAATTTATATGGGATTGCCAGAATGTGATATCAGACATTCAGCAGGAGAATCAGAGCACTTGTTTGAGCCAGAAAAGCCCAGACCACAGAAAATCTACTGAATGTGAAAAGTTTTTTTTTAAATGTCACAGTCCCTTTAAGGCTAAGCATAGTACTGATCCACACTTTGAAATAAGCAGCTGAAAGGTATAGTATTAAATACCTTTGCGTTTTAAATGGCTTTATTGATGTCTCTTTTGGCCAAGTTAATGTTCCTCCAAATCTGTTCATAAAATTGATAAAAAAAGGTGGCATGCCTGACAGCAGGATAACAATCCTGCCATACTGGTACTGTATGCAGTGGGAATCCCCCTTCGTAATGGACCCTTACGGGTCCATTTGGTAAGGGGGGCTCCATGGAAAATCTCCTGTGACGTCACACCTGGTGCCCACCAAGGGATAAAAGTATGAACTATTATTTAACTAAAGAATGTGTTTTACTGTAAATGTTAAATTCTAGTTAGAGGACAAGTATAATGTATTTATCCATATGAGGTTTATTAGCCTGGGATCCTTTTAAAGCATGTCTGGTGCTCGCCCGGTGTCCACCCCCCACCCTCTTGGCGCCCCAGGCAACTGCCTAGTCTGCCTAAGGGCAAAAACGCCCCTGACTGTATGCGGGTCAAACGAGGTAAATCAAGCCTCCACTGCCTTTGGTATGACGGGGGGGGGGGGGGGGGGGGGGGGGGGGGACTACTGTTCTTCCTAGCACTCTTTAAACGTGTGCGTGAATGATTTATCTCACCAACTAGGAGGCTGCAAAACTGTCTGATGATGATGGATAAATTCCCCTAATCTTATGCAAGAAGATCTGGCTATTACAATACAGTATTTCCCCCAACGGTGCTCGGTTTCAACAACTGCTGAACATATTGCATGCTCTGATTATGGGATCAAACATCCATGTGCAATGCAAATGTGTTGTGTCATGATTAAACAAAAGAGCACAAAGAACCTCAACTTCCCGCAGTTTTATCTGTCAATGAAAGAGTGTTACATGTATAAAACATCAAGATATCTGGGGCACGCCATTAACGGATGTCTGATGATGATGACACGTATGTGCAATGCTAAGAGCGTCATACTATTCTACCTAGTACCCAGTGAGCCGTGTTAATCCTTCCTGAAACGTCAGCGGTGAAGGGAGGGAGGTTCGTTCTGTTCACTTTGTTCACAGCAGTGGTTAAGTTGTCCGATAATTGTACGAGGTACGGCTAAACCCGCTCACCAGTCCAGTTCAGTCCAATTGTTGTTGGCTCCATTACGGCGGTAAGTGCTCCAATGTCACAACATGCGTCGGGTCATTTTGAAAGCAGCGCTGTTCCCTGTGGTGTGCGGCACTGCGACTCGCCATGTTAAATGCCAGTGAACAGAATCAATGGATAAAGCAGCATTGGGGCCTTATTTACTGAACCCTCAAACAAAGGGAGTCAAAGACGGCTTTGTCCCTCCGTTCCTCACGAGGAGTCGAAGGGACGAGGGAGAGGAGGATTACCCCCCCACCCCCTCCATGCACTCCCATAACACTAAAACTGCACAACAAACATTAAAACAATAGCAATAAATTGGATGGGATGCGCCATGTGTCAGCATGTTGAATTACTGGGAGTCTAAAACGGCACGGAGGCTTTCTAAGTCCAGGGCCGGTGCGTTTCCTTCTCCAACCTCACGTCCCCTTGGGGGCCAAACTGGCACTTAATTAACCAATTGGCATGATTGATTGGCTGCCGTGTGCAAGACTTAACGAGGTGCTGATTAAAACCGTTAAGGAGGAAGCTGGTATTTCACTCTGGTAGTAGACCACAAAATAACCTGATCTTGTTTGATCAACACAGAGAATGGCTGCTTGTCTGCATTAATGAAACCATGTTAAAGGGGAAATAAATGCCTAGCCCCCCCCCCTTACTTTAAAGCGCAGATAACATAAAGTCCAAACATTCCAGTTATAATCGTTGATACTAGCCACAATGCAACTCAAGATTCTTTTATAATTTGGGCTGAATCTAGAGCTGCAATACACTCTGTATAATTGGGCTCAATCTAAAGTTGCAATACACTCTGTATAATTGGGCTGAATGTAGAGTTGCAATACACTCTGTATAATTGGGCTGAATGTAGAGTTGCAATACACTCTGTATAATTGGGCTGAATGTAGAGTTGCAATACACTCTGTATAATTTGGGCTGAATCTAGAGCTGCAATACACTCTGTATAATTGGGCTCAATCTAAAGTTGCAATACACTCTGTCCACTCATAATAACATGAATTTTCATTTGCGATTTGCTTGGATTGAACAACTCACCAACTATGCAGCTGTAGAGAAAGCTTGAATTATCCGCTATCTGCAAAGCTTTTGTGACATAAAAATCACTGTAGACATGTCATGAGCTAAATTATTCCTCAACAAACAACACCAAAATATTCCTCAACAAACAACACCAAGCTGCCATCTTGACTTTTTACAACATACCATATAACGAGACCTGTTTAATACACTGACACACAACTGGTGCACACCTGGTCGGTGCACGCATGGTATCACCACCTGCTGTTTGAAAAACAGAACAGGCTTGCAACTCTAGATTCAGCCCAATTACGATAGAATCTAGAGTTGCATTGCGGCAATGGTCTAACCGGTCCTTGTATTTCTTTCTGGACATTGAAAGCAGTTTAGCTGCAGTACCACAATGTCAAGCCCCAATTCACATACATATATAAAGCATACATACTGTATATATAAGATAGGACAGGACTGTAAGATAAAGTGCATGTGATAATGCATCAGTTATTTCTCAGTCAAGGAGAAGCACTGTGTAGACAGATAAATAGGGCTCATTCTCTCCATCATTCAAAGTGATGATGTCTAACAGACTGTAAACAGCACAGTGTAGCATACATCATGGCAAATAACAAAGCGTCTATATGACATATGGCTTTTAAAAATCCAACATCAATAGTTATGTGAGAAACTTCAGGTCACATTCATCACCATCTGTTTAACTCCCCATTCGCCACGCATTTGAGGTCATATATTATCTGGAACCTCTTGGGCAGGACGGCATATAAAACACAGCTTATGAAAGTGATTCACTACTTATATATTGAAAGCTTTTGGAGTATTCATCCTTTTGATTCATATCCTTTTGACCAAATGGACCCTTGCGGGTCCATTTGGTTTCACGTCCATGTTTACACTCTCAAGAGTTAATATTCATCATCTGAATTAGCCTAAAGTCTACACAATCAGACAGCGAATGTAAAAGAATGGTCATTTTTGATCTATGTTATCCTGTTTTGTTTGCAAACCCAGCCTGGTATTGTGGATAAAAGCAAAAGAAATCTTTAGTTTTGGGGTCTGTGGGGCTAAAATGTCATCAAATGGTGGTCCGTGGCGGTCCGTAAATAGTGGGCCCCTGTGTCAAAATGGTTGGTCTTACTCCTACTTTTATCTTGAAATTAAATTAATATTATACAAACTTTAGTCCAGCCTTTAGTCTTGGCTCTCCACAATATTTTATGTATCTCATTTGGCCCCTTGGGAAAAATAATTGCCCACCTGATCT
This sequence comes from Benthosema pterotum, assembly GCA_039105355.1. Lineage (NCBI taxonomy): Eukaryota > Metazoa > Chordata > Actinopteri > Myctophiformes > Myctophidae > Benthosema > Benthosema pterotum. The sequence goes on from CM076969.1 coordinate 27,098,845, forward strand.
ACTGCCATTTGCGTTTTGGTGAAAAATGTGACAACCTTCCAAGCTAGTGGAATGCTTTTTTTTCAAATGGCCAAAAAGGTATATAGCGTCAACTTTGCCCCAGACTGTTGTAGTAATGTCCAACATAATACAGAATCTTATACAAGTAGCAGTACAGTATAAGGTAATAAAAGATACAGAATTCACACACCTCCAGGGTTGGAGGTATAAGCAGTTATTATTAGTCACCTTCTGAGTCACAGGGACTCCAGAGGACAGCACAAAACAATATATGATACTCCACCTCACGGTGTCACGCCATATGTCTTCCCCCCGTGCACCGCACCTAACATGTAGCCCAAGAGTTCTCCTCCTCTCAAAGCCCCCCTGGGGGAGAGTAACCTAATGTTTGTTTTCTAACCTTAGTTATGACTCTCACTCACCCAGGGGGAGCAGGGGGGAAATAGCAAAAAATAAAAATGATACGATTTAATGATGCCACCCAGGCCAAGCTCCAGGGGACACTTCCAAAATTGCCCACCCCCACCGCGTGTGCACACGCACACGCACACGCACACACACACACACACACACACACACACACACACACACACACACACACACATACACACACACACACACACTCCCCTGGACCAGCCCCATCCTCTGGCCACTTCAGTGCTATCTGGATCATTGGTCATGGACACTTATCTAGGCGTACACACATACAGAATACATAGGAATTGTATAGCCTAATGCAAGGGTTTTCAACCTTTTTGATACAAGGGACCACCATTTGGGGACATTTTAGCCCCACAGGCCCCCAAAACCAAAGCAAATCTCTTTTGCTTTTGTCCACAATATGGATTTGGGAAACAAAACAGGCAAACATATAGATCAAAATGACCATTAATCTTCTAGGTGTGTAGACTTGGGCTAATTCAGATGATGCTTATTTTAACTCTTGAGAGTGTAAAACATGTAAACTCTCAAGAGTTACGTCAGGTTAACCAACTTAGCTGGGGACAACCTGGAACACTCTCAAGGAATACTGGTGGTCCCCGGACCACGGGTTGAAAACCACTAGTATGTCTAATGCACAGATCAACATCATTGTGCTCAGGTATTGACGATTCACTCCTTATGCCCGCTGAATCTCACTCAACCTTCAACCTTTTAAGCGTCCACAAGCCAAACACGCGGAATGTATAACTCACTAACATTTGGCCGGCAGACACAACACAGCATGCTGCACACGGTAAATTCACTCCTGCCTTCAATTCCAAAGCCAGAACCTGCACTGAATGTGATTCATTGCCGTCCGATAATTGGGTCCCCAAAAAAGTACAAGCTTGAATCACAATCATTGCACAACAACACAACACAAGCAGCAGCAACGAGAGGGAGAAAGCAGAGAAAAAGGATTCCTACCTTGAACCATCCATCTTCTACTTGACTTCATTAGTTGTGTTAGGTGATGGCCGGAAACAAACTTTGGCGCCCTTGGATGACCTCTCCAACAGCATGATATGGTCCGTTGGATTTTCACACACATTGGCCACACCGTTCTGAACGCTCCATGCAAGCAAGGCTGTCCTGCAATACTACCAGCATGTCTCCACTGTTGCTGCTGTCTGGGGAGCACCGTAACTGTTGGACAAGACAGACAGACAGAAAGAAATGCATATGTACCGATGTTTTGAATTAGTCATTACAATCACACAGCGGACACTGGAATAAAGGACGGTGCAACAATCACTGGAGAAAGGGTAAAGCATTGACCTATTGATCCTTGGAAATCTACTGACTTAATAACTAGTAACTATGGGGTGCCACTATAGTGCAGTCACACCCCAGGGAGAGCATATAATGAAATATGGATCATTTCCAGGGAAGGCGCTTATCCCGTTTTTTGAAGGACAGCAGTCCATTACTTTAGATAGAAAGTAAAGAAAATGAATGTTTTCTTTTATTAAAAAATGTAGGGTGGAAGTGGAATATAAGCAGTATTATATTCAACATGTGCAAGTACTGCTGTACAAAACTAAATGAAAGAATGGAGGTGTATGATGTATTGTTCTGCCGCAGTGCGTGTATCTTCAAGGTTGCAGAGCTAGTCAGGCAGCATCATAAAGATAAAAGGACCAGGAGACGTTTTTCTATTTGAAGCTTAATTTAATCCTGCTTAAATATTTTAATCGTGATTCATTTTTACAACTTTATAGAACTGAAATGACATGACTAAACACAATATGCAAATGCAACCAATTAATTAATTAATGAATTAAACAAACAAACACATTTCCACTATAGCTAGTGTAGATACTTACGTAATAACCCTTTTTAACAATGCTCTAACTACATAAATTATTATAAATTATTATATACAAAGATAAATTACAGACAGGTAGGTAGAAGACAGCTTAACTCATTGACCGCTAGGGGGACCTTCTTTGTTTCCTCTCCATTGCCGCGGCTCAAACCAGTTCGATCGGTAAAAAAGCCCTTATTTTGAAGCTCAGATCTCCTAAACAGGATGTGCTGTTTCTGTTATGCTGTGTCTGTTGTCTTGCCTAATCGATCATCTGGCGATGTACCCAAAAACATCCGGGTCACAAGTCAGGAAGAGCTGTGTAGCCCTGGCTGCTTAACCCATGCGCCAGCAACATTGAGGGGGCAAACCGGAGGAGAGCCGTTTGAATGCATTGGGTTGAACGCATGTCAATGGGAGGGGAAAAAAAAAAGTTGTCCCCAATTCTGTCCCAAATGAAAGTCAGCAACGGGATGATCATCAGACGATGCGCACGGACTAATAGTTGGATTAAAGAATGAAATCTACATCTCGTCGTGATACGAGCCGTCCGCGTGACCGGCGGGGGGGTCTCCACGGGATGTCCACGAGCAGCTCGAGAACGGCGCTTTAAGAACTAACAAGAAAGGAGCATCAGAAAGGGTGTTTTGTACATAACCATGTAAGCTTGAATCCATTTTAGAACCCATGAATTCCAAATCTGAAAATATCCATAATCACTGATTAAAAGAAAAAATGCATTATTGCTGTCTGAAAGCATTGGAATGTGCTCATAGACAAATAGACAAGCTAACAAAAACACACAGTAGCCTACAGCTTAAAGAACACGTGCCAGGCCTCACGACCGGTGAATAATAACAAACATGTTTTTGTAGCAAAGAAAAAACACAGTTGGTCTCTCAAAAATGACTTGGTAATCATGTCTCTGATTCTGAAGCACAAGAACAGCACTTACAGGCATACAGTATATTCAACAGGTCTCCTCGACTAGAAGTGAGAGCTGAGTGACTTTTGCAGCTCTTAAACAGGAAGTGAATGACTGAGAGAAGTATAGTAGCAAGTATAGAAAAGTGTGACCAGTATGGCGCGCTGTTTCACAAAAAACATGTCTAGCAGAGCTCAAATAGCTGAACATGTATTTTTGAAAAGAAGTGAACGTTAAATCAGCTGGTTATCTGTACCGTCTAGTGGTAGGGAGTCAGGACTCAAATCAGGATTTGAGTCCTGTGACGGCTGGCCAAACGGTCACAGCCGTTGGCATACTGGTTGCGACTAGTTATTTTACTACTTCTGTGAAATATTTTTGCCTCTATTACCTTTAGTGGTCATTTTGGGTTTTTTAATGGTCATTTTGATCTATTGTTGGTCTGTTTGGTTTCCCAAATCCAGCCTGATATTGTGGACAAAAGCAAAAGAAATCTTTAGTTTTCGGTCTGTGGGGCTAAAATGTCAACAATGCTGAATAAATATTGGGCTCTGGAAAGAAAAAAGGTTGAAACCCACTGCCCTAAAGTAAGCCAAAGAGCAGGTCTCTAAAGAAAATCTCACTGAAGCATCTGCGTTTCTCCATCTCTCTCTCACACACAGACTCACATAGACACACACACACACACACACACACACACACACACACACACACACACACACACACACACACACACTCACATAGACACACACACACACACACACACACACAGTGGGGACTCAATCCTGACAGGTCTTTCTCCCCTGTATAGGTTTCCCACGCTCGTGTCCCGTCACTTGACTGTTTCCATCCTGTCTACTGCACCGCCGTGTCTCCTGACGCCATCTTCCTGTCTCTGAAAAAAAAGGACAATCGACGACAGCCTGGCACAGCTCTTTAGAAGAAAAGGGGAGCAATAGGTAGAGAAAAAAGAAAGCTTTCCCTCCGTGACACGTCGAACCATGGCTGGAACAGTCAGTAAAGTGCGCTGAACTGAGTTCACAATAAACAGATTCATCATGAACCACAGTTTTATCTCTCTAGATCGCAGCCCTCCATTCTCCTCTCGGGTGCATGGGGGAGGGTATGGTGCGACTGTGCGGCGGGGGTGGGTGGAGGTGCTGAGGGCAATGACTCTCCGCACAACCGCCCACTTGACATCTCGTGAGTTGATCTTTGCAATATCAGCAGGGAAGGTGAAGTAAATATACTGCAGTATTGATTGCTCTCGCATTAGCATTTCAGCTGGATTAAGTGGAATGTCGCGCGGGGAGGGCCGGGGAACATTGGAGAGCAGAATGGGTGATTTTTGCGTGTGTCTGTGTGTTGGCTTCGGGAGGTAGTTTTCTTTCAGACATCAATCACCTGCTTTTCAAACACAAGTGGGGAAATGTGCTCCAGTTTGAAGCAGTGTTGGTCATGTGATGGAGGCATGGCCATTGAAGGACTAACATTGTGCGTTTGCTGATACAAGGTACGCTATGTAGGGTTTGATCATTGTAACGGCCTTGCAATAGCCTATAACAGGTCATCCATAGTGTTTTTAACAAGCAGCAAATGGAAGCCAGTGAACGGCCGACAAGTCTTTCTCTCTATAGGTATTCAGAGATTGGTCTGACAAAGCATGATGTGTTTTTTTTGCTTAAAATAGTCCCTTTCCCCCTTCCTGAACAGAAAACGAAATCGAAGTGCTATTGTAACTATTTTGGCATGTGGAGTCGGCGGATGCATACAATCACTACACTGTGATGACTGATGGCTGTTTAACTTTCTGTTTAATGTATAATAACTACTAACCTTGTCCACATGGACCATGCCTTCATGCATAACATTGCACCCCCCTCTCCTGGCCACGGTGCATAGGATGCTCCATAGACATTACATTGTGGACGTGGTGCACTCAGTTTCCCAGACACCTTGGCGTGCACGTCATTGGCTTGATTTTGCTTTCATCATCACAAGCAGCCAACATTAACCCTATGTTGGCGAATTAAACACTATTAAACATTAAAAACGCACGGGAAACACAGGATGGAGGTAAAACTGTTAAAAGTCAAGCAAAGCCGGAAGATGAGTGACACTTGTGTAAGGAGCTGACCAAACTTCATGGTGATTAATAGGCCTGTCACAGTTACTGCATGATGATTGCCTACTCGCACTTATTTGAGGCAATCACAGTCGTCTTGGCATTATTGTCATTTCACCGCCTTGAAAAAGTATAACCAAATGCCCTGTGCAATTTGTGATTACGAAGCAAGGCTGTCACAATGAATCATCACATGATTCACAATTAATCATGCGAATCTAATCTTATTCCAGGAAATCTCTCCTGTGCCCTCTGGAGTTTGAGTAGTAGTCAGTCAGCTGGTCGTTATCGCCAACAGACCCCGCAGGAGGTGGCGGCAGGCTTTACGGAGAAGCTGAGGGTGCCTGGAACGATGCTATACCAGCTGCTTCCCACCATACTTGTGCACTCTGGTGTTGTTCAACGTTCTCTGGCCGCTGGTCAGAATGGGATTGGAGGGGGTCACAGATGTCACATCTCACGGAGTATAGGATGAGGATGGGTCGCACAGTTGCACTCATGCTGTTGGTAAGTGGCAACTGGCAACCTAAGGCTACCCTGCCACCCGCTTCAACCGTTAAAGTGATAATTCCCAGGAGGCTGCTTATTAGCTGATCTTCGTGACGAGGCGTGCTGTCTAGGAGCCGACTGTCACGATTGCATTGAGAGGACGAAAACTCGGAAATACTAGGATCAGCACTTGTGCCTTGTGACACCCTGTGTCAGCGTGGAGTCGTGCTTGCGGTTAAGGATAGTTTTAGAGGAGGCTAGTATATTGACCAAAGCGACCGCAATAAAGTAGCCGAATGGGCGTTAAAACAGACTGCATCACGGTGCGGTCGGTGGGCGGGGCTGAGGACGCTTATCAACTCAGTCGGCTGGCAGCGTGTGACGAGACAACATCGGAATAATAAGCAACCTACAGGGAATACACACTTCATTTTTGGCAGAATCCGCTGGCTCTGCCAAGCTTCGTGAGGATGGGTGACTACAACCTATTGAAAAATGCTTGTCTAAATCTATTGAGAAATAGGTTTAGCACGTTTTTCCACACGATTTTTTCCATCTACTGTGGCCATGTTTGGAAAGAACAGTCGTGCACAACAAAGTTTAAGTGTTCTTTTTTGTGTGTGATCCCAACAAAGCAGTGCTTAGCTCAATGATTTCTGCCCATCGGTACACTGCAAGGTTATTGCAAGTGGGCCCCCACCCCAAATAATATTTTTAACAATAATATAACCCCTCAGCACACACGCACGTACACAAACACACACACACCTCGCCGGAGCTGTTGGCCTGTAGCCTACCCTCCAGGCTGTCCTTGAAACTGTCCTTGGACACCGCCAGCTCCCTCTTTAGCACCTTCTGGACAGCCATGGTGCTGTCAGCGTGCCTTGCCATGAAAAGCCCTCCTATTCCTCTTCAACCAGGGCTCTAATGACACCACTGATCCAGTGGCTTGTTGTGGGGCAAAGTATAAGTAAGTAACCTTTACAGACAATGGCTGGCAAGCTCAGTTTAACAATCTAAGCTGAACATTTCAATGTATTTATCTTGTTATTTGACTTTTACTCCTGTATTTCATCGGCGTTTCAACCTTGTTTTCTATTTGCTACTATAGGCACTGTGCTGAAGTTTTACCCTTTGACACTGACTCTAAGCTTACAAAAGATCCACGGCAGGTTCTGCTCCTGCAAGTCTGCCTCGGGGTTGTTACAGTAAAAAAAACAAATAAAATAAAAAAGACTACATAAAAGACATACGTAGAAAATACAAAAGCTATAGCTAACGTCTTATCTGGCTGAGAACTGGTCAGCCCAGGATCTACACCGCCATGGCATTAGATCATTTATTTATTTGCAACTAGTAGGCAATTATTTTTTCCGGTTTATCTGTTGCCTGTCCTTGCTCACCCTCTGGTGAGGAACTCTTTACCTCATTTTACCTCCTCCTCTTTATTGACTTGTTTAAGCTGCTGTCAGTTCCCATTCCATGTGGGCACATCATTTATATTCACCACATCATTGCATCAGTGAAAGGATATACCAGGATTTAACCCTGATTTAACCCTGATTCTACAAACGTCTACAAAACGAAGCCTGACAGTTCATTCAAGGACCCCAAAAAACATCTGCAGATGGCTATCTCCTCCCAGAAGCAAAACATTTGAGGTAAAAATGTTCACTGTGACAGAATATTCCAAGATTTGCGCTGAAAACTAAAACTCTGACAACAAATATCCGTTTTCCACTGAGGAAAACAAAGCCACTGTGGCAGAGACTACGTAATATTGACATTTTTTAAAAATACAAAGGCGCGATTGCCCTGTTGCACAGCAAGCCTGCTGTTCAGACTCGTCTGACCATCCATGGGTCAGAGCACCCTGCCCAACCTGGAGGACACAATCATGTCGTTTATTCATTTTATTTCCAGCTTTCTCCTTGGTGATTACTTTCCAGAACCACTAGCCCCGGTACTGCAGGTAACAGTGTACAATTACATTTTGCGTTATTCGGACATGAAAGACGTGCAGCAGTAATTCCTGTGGTGCTACATTAAGCTCTGCACATTCACAATGTGTGTCCATCGCCCTGTAAAGCTGCTCTTTTGGCTATCTTTGCTTGACACTCTTATCTGATCATTATTTATTTGTTATAGATTAACATTGGACAAACCAGATGCATTTTTAAAAGAACATACAAAAAAAGAACAAATATCATTTTTTGCCCACCCCTACCTGACAACAAATGCAAAAGCAGAAGCACAAAGTGAGCCGTGCATCCATTCCATCCGTTCCAGAGAGAAAAGACAAGCTGCCCAAGGCAGGAGGAACAGAAGAAGGTTATCGCCAATACGGAAAAAGGAACGTAAGAACAAGCACTCCCATTGCCACTCATACAGTATTTGTTGAATAAAGATTATTTCAAAATGATTATGTAAAGGTTCCATATAGCTGAGGGGCAGATTACTAATGTATCAACCGTGCCTTTGGGTTGTCATAACCTCATGATCTTTGCTATCTTTACATCTGGCTAAATGTCTGGCTTTGAGAGAGAGAGAGAGAGAGAGAGAGAGAAAGAGAGAGAGTCTGTAGTGATTTTGAAATTACATTTTCATGTGGTCTTAATTGGCAAAATAAGTGATTTTAGTCGGCCACACACACACACACACACACACACACACACACACACACACACACACACACACACACACACACACACACACACACACACACACACACACACACACACACACACACACACACACACACACACACACACACACACACACACACACACACACACACGAAAAGTGGAAACCATCAAGAGTAACTTACATTGGCACATTGACACATGTTGACAGGAGACCCCAGGATTCAAACCGCCGACCTCTTCTACCTCCTGAGACACAGTCATCCCAATAAATGTAATGCAAAAATGCTCTCTTTCACTAAGTCTCTATCGGATTGGCGATCATGATGCGAGCCAAATATAAATCAATTTGGGTCTCTCTCACATCGCATACAAGTGTTTGAAAAGCGCCATTCTAAAAGCACATACCGTACTTCACAGCAGTTTGTGGAGTGCTTCATGTTAATGCTTCACTGGTGCATGGTTTGGATACCTTTGCTTTGTAGAACATAAGCCAGACACAGACGGCAAAATCGTACGCATAATCACCAATGTTAACGCACTCACGGTGTGCCTTCTAAAGTTTTCTTTAATCATTCATTATTAAAAGATAAATTAAAATTACCCTTCTGCACACCTAATGAAGGTTGCTCCCCTTTCAATATGCACGCTAGGAAGACAGGGGTATTAAAAGATTGTTTTTCTTTTGATATTCTCTTGAGTGTCTGTAAATCCTGTGCATGAGTCTTTGTAATATTAAGGCCATTCAATTTTTTTCTGGATTGGTGTCTCTCACACACACACACACACACACACACACACACACACACACACACACACACACACACACACACACACACACACACACACACACACACACACACACACACACACACACACACACACACACACACACACACACACGAACAAACGCACCCTATGCTTCAACAATAGGGGCTTTAAGCCATACAATGGCGAGGTCTCCACTACGGCAACAGGAAGTCGATCCGTGCTCGATAGATAAACCTGCTTGCTGTACCAAGCAGGTTTATCTATTGAAAAATGTCCTATTATCTATTGAAAAATGTTTTATATAAATAGTTTAAAAACGCAAAGAATGAACGGAAAGGGGTTTAGCGGTGACACAATGCCTGTTTGACACACGTCACCATGGTAACCCGTCGCCGTTGTGAATGGCTGTTTGCATAACGATTTTGACAGCTACGTCGATTGTATCATAGCAGCAGTAGTTCCGTCCGGTAAGGAGTGCCGTTCTGAAAATGCGGCAGATTAAAGAGCCTAATGACCTGCTGCTTCCCATACGTCTCTCAACTGTCTTCTCAGGCTGTGAGCACCAAAAATAATCCTGTTTTAAACCCAATTCACATACCCTGACAAGGCTCATCCTATAGGCAGTACTTTTTGTTTGACTCTGTAGCTATACTGTAGTATAGACTTCTGCCTCTATCTTATATTATTTGACAAGTTGACAAATGTTCTAATCTCATTTTAATCTTAAATGGTAAATGGTGCATTCATATAGTGCCTTTACCCGAGGCGCTTTACATAGATTGTGCATCACATTCACCCATTTATACACACATTCATACAGTACAGACATGGCGGAAGAAACCATGCAAGGCACAACCGACAATCACAAGCACATATGGGTTCAGTGTCTTGCTCAAGGACACTTTGACACTAACTCTAAGGGAGTTCGGGTTCGAACCGGCAACCTTGTGCTTACCATAGAGGGTGACTCTACCCCTGAGCCACTGTCGCCCTGTCTTAAAGAGGGGGTGCCGTGATTTTTATATTTTTTCCAATTTTTTACATGTTTAAGAGGTGACAGTATGTAAATAGACCCCTTGGTGTGTTTGTTATATGCAATGATGTCTTCCCTTTGTATTTAGGGTTTCTTCCTGGGGGCTGAACCTTTCCAGTCAAACGTGCCAATGAAAAAAACTTCAATATAGTGACATCATGTGTTCAGCCCCTCCCCTAACTCCTCCCCTTTATCATGCAACTAAAGCTGTGGGCGTGGCTTCAGTGCAGGTGGATCTCCATCCATCACCACCACCCACCAGGCAAACCAGGCATACTTAATGAACTGGTAGGGTGGAATCATAAAAATTACAGTTTAACAAACACTGTACACTTTTTTGGGAAAAAAATCTTACTTTTCATATAACATTAATACCTGATGATCATGTTTTAGGCGAGAAAAAATGCATGGCACTCCATCTTTAAGTTTTGATGCAGTAATTGTCTCTCGCGTGCACACACACACACACACACACACACACACACACACACACACACACACACACACACACACACACACACACACACACACACACACACACACACACACACACACACACACACACACACACACACACACACACACACACACACACACAATAAAAGCCACAGCTGCTGTGTTGTCTCACTGGAAGCTCACAAGGGGCTACGTGGCATTTTGGAAAGGCCGTAATCTATCACAGAGTCTGCTGGACAGCACCTGCCCTGGCTACCTGGCTAGCTGACTGATTGAATGGCTGCCTGGCCGGCCGGCTGAATGGATGGACGGCGCGCCTGCCCGCCTGCCTCGATGGGTAACGGCCTCAGCACTGCCTGGATGGCCGAGTTGCTGGCTCAGAAGAACCCCCAGAGATCTGTAATGTCCATCCCAGAAGAGAGAGAGAGAGAGGTCATTAATGCCATCATCTATCAAGAGGGAAGGAGACAGACCTACAGAGACAAGCAGATGTGCTCACTGCATTCGTGTGTGTGTGTGTGTGTGTGTGTGTGTGTGTGTGTGTGTGTGTGTGTGTGTGTGTGTGTGTGTGTGTGTGTGTGTGTGTGTGTGTGTGTGTGTGTGTGTGTGGCCCGGATGTAACATTTCCCAATTGGGGGGGCAGGTGAAAATGGTATGGGGGCGGCTTCACAGGCGATGAAGTTGCACCCATAACATTTTTGTTACAGGGTTTATATTAGTCAAGTAAGCATCAATAATCTCTCTATATAATTCAAGCAAGCGTGTCTGTCTGTTACATCCTGTGCAATGTACTGTGTCATTTGTCTCCATTTACGTAACGCCACGGCGCACGGACAACCTAAATGAACCTCGAGTCACACGGCCCTGTCATCCAGCATCAATATGCGCGGCTTAGAAGCACAAAATATTATACCCATCATTTTAATTTTAATACTTTTGTGTCAAAAACTAATCTTCGCGCATATGACGTGTCACCGGATAACAGATAAAAAAAACATCATGTGTAACATCACGTGTCACGGAGACACATTTATTGTGGTCACAGTTTGCCGTATAACCTCCCCTTACGGGTACAGCCATTGGCGCTGGGTACAGTGTTCTCTTCTCTGCTCTCGCTGTTTCGCTTTCCATGCGACTGATCCACACAGGCAACGTTCTCTCGGCACGGAGCGGTGTTGTCACTGTTCCGCCTGCTAGGCGACTGACCAACAGGCAACACAGGCAATCTCTCGGCACGGCGCGGTGACACACGCGCTATTACGGTCCGAGTTGCCAACAACTTATTTTCTACTTTCTACTACCACTACACTGCAACCGCTGTTCCGCCTGCTAGGCGACTGACCAATATTGCTATTCTCTCGGCATGGCGCGGTGACACACACGCGCTACTACGGTCCGGGACCGGGTCGCCTACAACTTCTTTCTACTACCACTACACTGCAACGCCTGGATATTAACGCGCGGCAGCCCACGGCATCCAGTCCTCTCCAATGTTATTATTCAAATGCCACATTTACGCCTGTGCGTCTGTGTACGTGCGACGGTCCGGGTCGTCTACAACTTGGTCTCTGGGGGGTCCCCCAAACTTGCAAACCCACAGGAACACGGCAGGCGTGCTGGAACATATCACTTTACAATTAATATTCATATTAATTGTAATGACCTTCAGGGTTTATTGCAATTCCATTCAGCAGAGAGGTTTCAACAGGTGGTCCAGGGACCACCAGTGGTCCCTGATATGATTCCAGGTGGTCCACATACAGCTAAATGCTAAATGGTCAGTTGATAACCAAATGGACCCTTATAGATTTGTAACTCTTCAAATAGTTCAAATGAAACCAAATGGACCCTTATGGGGTCCATTTTATAATTCATTTTCAACAATTAAAAAATGTAGAATAATTGTTATTTTGACCAACATTTTGCCATCTCTCCTAAATTGTGGCCAAAAACCTGAAAATCCTTGATTGTGGGTCTGACAGATTAAACTCAACATCAAATGGTGGTCCTCCGAGGCTACAATCCTGAATAAATAGTGTCTATAACATAATTTCTATCCAGCTTACCAACATCAAAAGTCCCAATCAATGTCATCTAGGCCTATACATCCAGATCATATATTACAACGCATCAATATCAATAATAATATCAATTGTTGTTGAGGTTGCAACATGCACGCAGCATGCATAAAGCTCAGAGTTTTCGGTTTTGAATGATGAAATGGTGTTGGTTTAGTGGTGCGACAATTGTAGTTAATTGGTTAGTAGCATAGTGTTTCAAATCATTTTAATTATAAGCACTTTAATTTGAAATATGGGTTGTTTTGCATGCCGTCATGTTTGGTGGGACAGTCTGGGGCATTTAGCCCCCCCCATGCGTAGATCCCTGGTGTGTGTGTGTGTGTGTGTGTGTGTGTGTGTGTGTGTGTGTGTGTGTGTGTGTGTGTGTGTGTGTGTGTGTGTGTGTGTGTGTGTGTGTGTGTGTGTGTGTATATAAGATTAACCCTACAGGAAACTGTTATCGCGATAGCAGTATCCGTAAATAATCGGATATCACGTCGGCCAATACCAATATCCAGTCTGTTTCAACCACCCCAGGCAGCAGTAGTATCACATGACTCTATTCCTTTAGGCATTAATCCAGTTATTATTTCATTCTCTCAGATTACTGCAGTGTCTCAGGATCCCTGCTAACCCCAATTGTAAATTATACTACCATCAGAGAGGGTACAATAGAGACTAGGCGATAATCACACACCATGGGCAAAAATATAGCAATAAGTATTTAATATGCGTGGTTGACGGGGGCTGGCTGCCGGCACGCATGCCGGCATGTCAGAGCGCGGCATAACAGACAATGGAGGGATATTAAAATGTCTGCTCCATGGAGAGGCAGCAAATGCCAGCTCCTTTCATATAGCACAGGTGTCATTGAAATTGGCAAGAGAAAAGGGACTCGTATCGCACTGGAGGTTACTTCAGAATTGCACCGCACAGAAGTTATTGGTCCGTTTCCCCTTGTGACCGCTTGTAGCTTACTAGTTCGGAGATCCACCGGCAAGGTCACGACCACTTTGGTGATTGCAACGAGTTGCAATTAAGTTGCTCCCTAGTCACGATCCCAAGCACCTATAGCTGCGACTGCGACCGGTAAAGTAGTCGCGGCCAATAAGAAACTAGTCGTGACGACATTGTGACCAGATCAATCGTCACTGGTGGATTTTTCGCTGTTTCTCCCATTCCCTGCAAATTGTCCGTGCTTCCTATTGTGGAAAACTGAACTTTAGACAGATGTCACACTAACTATCTATTCTATACCCATAATACATTATTATATTATATCATTATTGCAGATATGGGGACCTTTAACTGACACCTTATACAGATATACAACCCGCATTATATACATAGTATTGTAGCAAGCCTTTCTAAAAATACTCATGGCTGAACAGCTAGCAAAATGGGAGGAAAATGTGTCACTCTTCATTCCTTGATATAGCAGATGTACAGCATACCTGTTCACATAATGTATATATACAGTATATGGTGTCTACATAGCTTACAATGTACTGCATCTATAACATGTTACAATAGATGCTCGGTTTGATTAGCTGATGACCTAGTTTCCTTTTTGAGTCCTATGAACAGAACGTGCGTATACCATATGCCTGTCACCACACACACACACACACACACACCAGGGATGATGGCTTGTACACTATGTATACTACAGCATGTGTACATTGTTTTATATACGCACAAAACATCCCTTTGCTTGACCATCTACAGGCATACAGTAACTAGGGCCCATCCATGCCCTTCACTTTGTAAAAGACTGTGGGTAGCACTGCCTGCTCAATGCTTTCAGGTATTATGGGCAACTTTTGAACCAAAAATCAAAACATTGCTATATACAGTATATTTTTTGCCTTTTTCTCCTCTACATCGCTTCTACTTTGATGCTGCAGCAGTTTCACTGCAGACAGATACTTTTGTTGTCAACAAATCCTTTTTGTCCTCTCCTTCGAGAGAGAGCAGCAGACAGGCCGTCTGCAGAGCAGCTAACCATTGTGGTCAGATAATTGGAAATAATGCACCATCAGAGTGAGAGTGTGTGTGTGTGTGTGTAGCAGTGTAGGGAGCCGAGGCAATACTTCGATCAGATGAATATTGCGAAAATAATAACAAGCTCACGGTGATCTTGTAGATCCAAATAGCTGACTCTTTGATCAGTTTTACACTAGAAGCCAAATCTAGCCTGAATCAGGTCTGTGTCACTTCAAGATTGATTGGCCTAACAGGTCACATGACTCATTTAAACAAATCAGATTTCAGGCTCAATGTGTCTCAGATCTGATTCAGGCTGGTTTGGGCTGCCAGTGTAAACCAGGGCTTTCTTATATGATTCGAACAGTTTTTCTAAGAAAGATTTGTTAAAATTATTTTTCAGCAATAAAGGTTATATTCATAATTTTTGTTAGGGAATGCCCTCAAGGAGCCCACTTTCAGAACCGCTGAATTAAGCTCTCTCCACCTATCTTCGTCTTCTAATCCTCCTCTCACATATCTCTCTAGTATAGACATCTTTAGGTGTCTCATTTCATCCTGATTTAAGATTACAGTTAACATAGTTAACACAGTTAGCATATGCACTCCAAAATGACTTTTAAAAAAGGCTTTGGCAGGAGCAAACCCCTGATGGAAGTGTCTATGCTCACTGCCAATGCGCACTCATTTCTCTTAAACTCTGCAAGCTGTAAAGTGCTGGAACCGTCATTTCACCAGACATCTACAATGTTTAAAGGTAATAGAGACCACTTTAGTCTGTACAAACACTGTGTTTGTAAACAGATTTGTTGAAAAACAGAATCCAACTCCACCTCACCTCCACTCTATTGGCTCATTATGAAACTGCTGGAGACTGCCGCGATGTGATTGGCTAACACACTGCATCACCCCATACAACCTCAGAAATTAGCACTGCCTTTCCTGAGCTTGGCGAATGTTTTGTTTTCATGATTTGTTGACAACAACAAAGTTCTGGACCGTCTGCAGGACGAAGCAGTCTGCAGGAAAACAGCTGCAGCATCAAAGTAGAAGCAACATAGAGGGGAAGAAGTAACAAAAATATAGCTATACATCCATTTGGATTTTTGGCTAAAAGTTGCCTCTATTACCTTTAATGTTTGGCATTCTCTGACATCCTGTGAGACATCATGTCAGATATAGTTTTTTCCGATTGACCTTCACACAGTAGCAAAAAAAACCCCACAAACAATAAAACGTTAGAAAAGCGTGCCCATCCTTTCATCATTATGTACGTAACAGTGCCTTGTACAGTACAGCGCACAGTGTGGTCTGTCTGTCCTGCTTAGAAAACACTCCCACAGGGAAAGAAAATATATGTGCATGTATGCCAATATATGCATCATGCATGCATATATGTTGCATATATACAATTATCAAGTACATATATGTACATGTATGTGGATTTATAGGGCGGTCATACATATGTGTCATATATAACCACATATATGCACATACTGTATATGTGGATACATAGGACATATATGTGGCATATATAACCACATATACCGGTATGCCACAGTCAGGTAGGGAGCCAATTTCATATATGTGGCATATATTAAACATATACTGTACGTACATATATTTTCTTTTCACGAGGGCCTGAGCAAATATATCTTCCTGCTTAGCAGAAATGGAAAATATTTTAAAAATAAAATAAAATGTAAAGATGATTTCAGGAGGTGTACTTCCAGACTCTATACAATTTGCTGTCTGGCTATGTGAGAGACTGTACAGTGTAAATGTCTCCATATCTATCAGACAGCTGAAGTTGGAGGAGCCTCTTTTATCCTGTAAACAAACAAACTCACCCAGACTGGATCCGTGGATCTGGATCCATATCTGGTAAAAAGCAAAAATCAACAGGAAGGCTAGGTAATAACTAGCACAACCCAAAGTGGTCTTCTTGCCCTTTAAATAAGGGATGGCCATGTCTGTTTTTTTTTCCTCTGCGACTCAAGGATGGATCACATGAGCATCCATCATCTGTCTGCCTCACGTCTCCACTCAGCGTCGTTTATTGAGTTTCAACCCCTTCATGGTGTCGGAGCACGCACGCACACGCACACACACGCCACTCTTTAGTCCATCCAGTTGAGCTAAAGCACTAGTGTGTCTTTCATGTATGTTCTCTTTGCTTCTCAGTGTTTTTTTTTTATTTTCCGCTGTGAGATCTAGAACAGCGTCACTGTGGTTTTGAAGGGGAGATGATTGATGTGTTTGCTGCCTGTTCTTTCACCCTATACCTCCTCCCTCCTCCCGGACGGACGGAGCTCATTGATTTTCTGAGGTGTGGTTGGGAATCACAATCAGTCTTGGGAAGGGACCAGTGGTGGAAGGAGGAGTAGAAGTATCAATACCACCATGTAGAAAATACCTTGCCAGTGTTGCAAACTGCCAAAATCCAGAATGCACTGGTGGCACATCCAAAATGCACTAGATTGTGCTAGAGCAGTGGTTTTCAACCATTTTCATACCAGGGCCCAATACTGGCAAAATAACATTTTCTAAATGTGTAGATTCTTGACAATTGGGTAATTCAGAATTTCAGATGTTTAAATATAATTTAAACATCTGAATTACCCAATTTTCAAAACCCAATTTTACAGGTCTATTTAGTTTCATTTTACGATCTCAAGAGTTACAGGTCTATAAGGGACCGTTTGGTTACCGATAGTCCTTTCTAGGAAGGAAGGCACTACCACTGTGCCACCACCACGCCCTCTGGTATTCAAATTTTACTTGAGTAAAAGTGCAAAAGTAAAGTGACAAAACATCCTTCAAATAACCAAAGTAAAGGTACTCCTTAGGCAGCATGTTTCAAATTCAGATTTTCAAAATGTATACATATTTACAAAATAGCTGAAGAATACGGAATATAGGCCTGACATGATTAATGTAATATTCATAAGCTACAGTTTACAAACTACATTCATAAGCAAGTAATGAACTAAGGTTTTAAATATTTGTAGTGGAGTGTACAAAATTTGGCTCAAATTTCTTACAGTAAGTGGTTACTCTTCACCACTGCATATAAGATATGAGGAATCAAATCAATGCACTTCAAGACCTTCACTAACCTAGAGGTTGTGGGTTTGAATCCTAGAGAAGAGAAATCTGACCAGAAATAAGAATACTTTCCAAGTGATACTGATGAGATGGCCTTGAACAGTGCATCCAGCAGCATCAATCATAATGTTAATGTTTGACATAACAGTTTCATTTAGCTCAGTGTGTTCCACCTACAGTATTTGTATAACCAAGCATGAAGTCACTTTTCTTAAGGTGGGCGATTGCATACAAAGTCAAAGCAAAGTTTGAAAGTACACGAACGGCTGCAACGTGAACTGCGAACTAAGCCACCTTGGGTGAACAAGTGGGTTCACTCACAATGTTAAATTGTAGCCAATCTGGGTGTGACTTGAGCAAATTTGAGCCAAACATTTTTCTTACTGACATCAAGATTAGGGGTGGGCAAAAAATTGATATGCAAAAATATATGATATCAATATCGCCAGGTTCAAAATCTTTTTTTTTAATATTTACACATTTATTAATGTGTCAGAAAGACTGACTGACAGTTATCTGGCTACATTGAACTTTTCATGTTCTATTGCTTCAAATTGCTTTAAAATGTAGTTGATTGAACTTTTCATGGTCCATATTATTTAGAAAGTAGTAAGTATGTGTTAGTGTAGTTAGTAAGTGTTCTAGTATTATAAAAGCAAAGTAATTTGTGGGAAAATAGCACAATATAGCCATATATCGAATCGAATCACAACATAATTAAGATCGCAATATAAATTGAATAGGCACCCTAAATAATCAATATCATATTGTGAGGAAAGTGAATCGTCCAACCCCTAATTAACATGTACGACCAAAATTAGGCAACGCAAGCGCCTGGAAAGACATATCGCACCAGTTTAATCATCCAAGTAAGAACGCACCTTTAGATCCTAAGATTTCTCCCTAGTTATTATTTGTTCAGTAAAGTAATTACAAAACTCAGTAAACATTTTTCGTTATACTTGACGTATACTTAATGTATGACCAGTTATGAACACAGAATTGTGAAGCGCCTGTGACGTAATATGCCCTCTTCCATGAGGCTCTCATGGGATCAATAAGCCTATGATACGCCATCACAGTGTGTGACAAGGCAAGTAATGTTACTGACATCAAACTAACATCGACACTTTCATCGAAAGGTCACCATGTGTTTGAGCGGATTCTGTGGATGTTGACCGTGATGGTTTAACACTGAGCGACCAATCCATTGAAGCATGCAATGACACTAGTAAATCATCCGAGACCAGAGACAGGCCCTATCAACTGCCAAGCACAATCCCACAAAAGTGACATTTTTGATCTTCTATTATCTTCTATTGTTATCCACTATTTTTTACTTATGTTTTTACTTTTTCCTCTGTTTTAAGCACACACTTTTCTTTCGTCAAATTTGTGCTTCTGGGGTTCCTGGAACAACATATTTTTAGGTATCATTTTTTGGGTTTTACTCAGTTTAAACTCAATCATCATGGTTAGAATATATCTGAACACATTATATGGTATAGACATAAGCCACATAGAAGTAAAGTGGCAGAGCTGACAGTATTGTCAACAAACAAACAAACGTGCATAGGTCTTGTGTGGCAGCAACACGCTGCAAAGTGGGGAGTGACAAACAACAAATGGTGCATGGATCGAGATTCAAACCCGCAATTTGTGGTTGTCTGAACCCGTCAACGCATGGTAGTAACTCATAAACATCCTTCCAAGATACAGTAGTAAACAGCTTTGTGCTTCACGCACGACTTATAACTTACACTGGCTTCTATCAGTGACCAGGAAAGCCGAACAGTGACAGTCTTAATAGGACCGAACCAACCGCAGCTGCACTCTGGATAATAAGAATAAGCGTCATTAAGCATGCCTCCATCATCCGATCCCAGCACAGTCTTAAACCGTACGCATTACTTCACTCACGATTCACAATGTAATCGTTTAGCAGACACTCTAAGCCATGCTAGAGGGGGCACGGTGGCACAGCTGGTAGCTTTGCGGGTTAGAAGGTTTTGAAGGTTTGATTCCTGCTGGGTACGCTGTGAGAGCATGTTATCTCCTCCGCCTCACCTGTGCCGGGTGTGCCCGTACCCTAGGTGGAAGCTGGCAAAAGGGCCATTTTCTGTGTGCAGGTTGCATGTCCTCCCTGCGTCCCCGTGCCCTCCATGACTGACACACGCACGCACACACACACACACACGCACGCACGCACGCACGGCTATGCACCGTTGACAGCGGCTTGCGTCAGAGTCCAAATGCAAAGCTAAACACGCGGCCAACACAGATGGGATCATACTACATCTCATTATGGGTTTGAAAGTGCATAATTTCCATTTCATTACTGTTAAATCTGTGCCTGGCAGTGTTGTGTGTGTGTGTGTGTTGTGATGGAAAGACAGATGAGGTGAGGGAAGGGGAGGGAAGGGGGTTGTTAGAGTGACATTTGGCGGTTTTGGCAGAGAATAAGGAGAGCCACAACCACAACGTTACACCGAGTATACTAGGTGCATGATGGAAACCATGGGCATCTCACTTTGTCATCTGGTGCTGTCGACAGCCACTTAAAATGCTTTTAGAAATGATCAAGATTGCTGGCTCGCGCGCACACGCAAACACACGCCGCTGTGCAGGAAACAGTGCACTGCATAACATCACACACACATCATATTGTACATTTAACTCAGACAGATTATCAGACACAACACAACACAACATCCATTCAGAGATACATTATGCATTACAGTAAATGCAACATCGATTTAGACAGTACACATCATACACACAGTAGACGTTACACACAGCATTCATTCACAGGCAGAGTAGACTATGCATTAGAGACACATTCAGCCAGACAGCCAGAACAATGTAATGACAGTTAATACATTTCAATCCATTTAGACCCGTACAATAAACAATAGACCAGGAATTGTCAAATACGTTGTCTCAGTTCCTACCAGGGGCAGATGTAACATTTCCCAATTGGGGGGGAGGCATGAGAAAATGGTATGGGGGCGGCTTCATCGCCCATGCCGCTTCACGCCACGGCCGATGAAGCCACACCATTTTCAGTTGCAGGACTTTTATTAGGCAAGTAAGCATCAATAACACCATCAGTTGTTTCAGAGTTTTCTGTTTTCAATGATGAAATGCTGTTGGTTTAGTGGTGCTACAGCTGTAGTTAGTTAGTAGAGGTAGTAGTGTTTAAAATCATTTTAAATATAAGCACTTTAATTTGAATTATCTTGGGTTGTTTTGCATGCCATCATGTTTGGTGGGGCAGCCTGAGCATTTAGGGGGCATTGCCCCCCCATGCCCATGCCTAGAACCGCCCCTGGCTCCTACTCAACGATTTTTCTGCTTCCTATGCTCTGAATCATGCATAAGCTATAGCTAATCTACCTCACACTGCTCTGTACACATACACTATTACATGTGCATATACTGTAGATAACAGTTTGTTATGTATCAAATTAATGCACCGACATCCAGTGTGCACCAACATTCTGTTTACCTTCTATCATTGCTGTTGTTGCACATGAGTCATATGTCAAATCGTGATTCATGTGCTATTGTTTTGCTAAACGATCTATTGGACAGTCAAATTTATATTCATTAATTTGTGCATTAAATTTCCCCATTCATTTGAATGGGATAACACAGAAACTCTCAACTCTCAAACACAACTATTTCTTATTATGAGATCATAAGGGCAAAGGTTACAAGACTTGGAGGTGAGGTTTATGATAATTTTTAAGATTAATTAACTTTATATCAGTCTTCCTCGTGGTGGCGCTATAACAGCCCACTTTACATTTTGGGCTATAACTCTTGAACCGTACGTCGCAAAACCAGAATTATTTTTTCCTTGTATTCCTTGGGTCATGCTGCATCTCTCCATATAGGCCCTGCATCAGGACAATTTTTCCGCCATTTTGAATTTTCTTCAAAATACACTTTTGCATCCTACACCTCCAGATTTGACCAAATCTTCCAAATTACTTACATATGATAATAAGGTAGACTTGACATTGCAATTGTTTACTGGGAAAGGCACAGTTAGTTATGGTAACCTCAGGAACTAAATACAAATGCATTGATTAAAAAAAGACAGAAATAACATTGTAATACTAGTCATTAAGCAACTAACTGAAGCAATAAAATGGGTCATGTTTGCATGTTCGAAGTTGTAAAAGCAGATATCAATGTTGACCTGAGAGCGGCATTAAGTGAAGGTTGGGGCACCATGTTGGCCATGTATGCTCAAGCTGTTCATCACTCACACACAGAGGCACAGAAGGCTGACAGGCACTCAGATGGAGTGAGCATCCTATATGTTGAACAGGACATGTCATGAATGCAGAAAATAGACACAGACCCTCAACACTCTACACAGGATTAGGAAGCACCAGCTGGTCTCAGCTTCCAAGGCCATAATCTTTATTTCGCACCCTCGACGACGACGCCTGTTTCATCTGCGTTGATGTGGTGCTGGCAACCCGACAGAAGGCAAACAGAGAGGGGTGTAAGACTGCAGAAAGCAACCACCTGTGTGCAGGGCCAAAGATTATCACTGAGTCATAGTTGACTCAGAGTTTGTTTTTAATTAGTATGCTAAGGTGGTGGTTGTCAAACTTTTTTGATTTGAGGACCCCCCCCCATTAACTCAAAATAATAGATCTGTAATGGTCCATTTGAATACATGAACTGTTGCATGAATACAAATGATTTGTGTGTGTTTTTTTAATTACGTACATAACTCAGAAGATAGTGTGCAGGACCACCGGGGGAAATATCTGAATCATATTGTTTTTAATCTAAAAGACATAGATCAGTAGGCCGTGTGATACCTCTAAAAATGCTATCACAACATTGGCATTTCGAATAATGAAAATTGCCAATTTCATAATTAGCTCTGTGTTTCCCGCCCACCTCTCTTACTTAAATCTTGTTGTTTGTGCCAATTTAATGAAAGGCATGATGAGTGAATGGCAAGATGTGGTTTGAACTTGATCCCAGGCCTTCAAACCAAAAAAATAAAATAAAATAAAATAAAGTGCTAATTGGCTTAGCTAGTAGAAACAGAGGTTTTGGATCATAAATAGTTTAACAGGCGTTGCAAACAAACTGGACGCTTGCCTATGTTCGATAAATCATCACTACTATGCTGTGTCTGTATTATTCCCCCACATGCTCTATTGACAGGCCGAACATAGCATTGCAAATGCATACATCAACTGTTCATTTATTTATTTTTTCCCCTTCCTTTATCCCACCCAATTGAATAATTGCCAATTCTCCCCATGTTCCTGCATGCCCGCATCGACTTCCCACCCACAAACACGCTCAATTGTGTTGGCTGTGTGGCGTGCGGCAGCCCGGCCCGAGGCGCTGCGGTGGAATCCTCGGTTTTCGTGGTGGGAGGGCAGGATCTTTATCCCTGTGCTGCAGTTTAAAATGGACTTTTCTTTGTGTGCAGCCTGAAATAATAATATTTCAGACAATGGCCCGCTCCTGCGCCGCCGGAGGCACTGTGTCTAATGGCAAGAGGCAAAGAAGAAAGGAAAAGAGTTGAATAGAGTTCACTGTAAAACTAGAATAACTACATGAGCAGAATTCGGAAGGTGGCGAGAGCTTGGACACACGCAGAGCTTTCATTGCTTCTCCTGGACACGATGAGATTCTCAGTGCAAGTTGCAAAATTGGCACTTTAACAACTAAAACCCCCTCAGGGTGTTATGGCCTCTCCGGCACAGCATCTTTTGTCTTTTTGATTTACTTTTTTGTATCCGGCTCTACCATTTCAAGGAGTTGTTGGTAAATTAGTTTCTCCCGGCCCCATCAAGTGGCAATAGAAACGGTACTTCTCCACAGCACTGAAGCTTTGGTTTCTCTGTCCTCTGTCCCTTTTAACACAGCGAAAACCTTTGAAGGAAAAAGATATGCTGTCCTGGTGGCTGCCAGAGCCTAGACCAGGAGAGGTCCTCCTGCCGGACTTCAAACCAAGTCCACAGACGCTGGTCCCAGCTCAGCTTTAAGCTTCCACATCACTCTGCAGACCTTTCCATCTGCCCAGGAGGAGATTCATGGTGAGTTAGTGATGCATGCTGCTTAGTTTTTAAGGGTCTTTTTTTAGATAGGGATCTAGAGAGACAGGCAGAGAGAGAGGTGTGTGTGTGTGTGTGTGTGTGTGTGTGTGTGTGTGTGCGCGCGCGCGCGCGTGCATGCCCACGTGCATGCGTGGTGGCACAGTTCATCACCAGATTCGACTGGTGATGACCTGGATGATTCGACACAGATTATGTCTTCGTCCCTCACATTACCCTAACTCTACTAACATTACTTGTGGTTTGTGCGGCGCCCTGATGGGTGAATAGTGTGCCAAACATTCTTCTCCCAGCCCAAAGAAAATGTGTCTTCCAGAGCAGGTCTTCCAGTGTTCCATGAGTTGGCGGTTTGAATCCCTATTGTCGATGAGTCCTTGGGCAATACACTGCACTGCAGGGGAATACAATTGCTCCTGGTGGCTTGGCTTCAGTTGTGTGTGTGTGTGTGTTATGCACTATGTAAAGTGCCTTGGATAAAGGCACAATATAAATGGACTGTGTATTGATTCACACATGAACGAGAGGTTAACTGGCTTGTACATGGAAGTGTTGTCCATGGTATAAATGCATAAAGGACAATGATATGAATCATGTCATGAAGCACATCGGCCCAAACCCAGACGAGGTAGAGTACTGTATGTGGTGGGTGAGCACTTTCACCAAGTAATATTAGCTGCCCTACAGTTATTTTAAGATTATTTAAGATTCTGCGTGCATGCACACACACACACACACACACACACACACACACACACACACACACACACACACACACACACACACACACACACACACACACACACACACACACACACACACACACACACACACACACACACACACACACGGCAGTGAAACAGTTGGTCTCACATTTTGAACCTGTTTTTCCCCGTATTCCTACGGGCTTCACTAAAGAGCTGAAAAATAGCGGCTGGTATATAAGCTTGCAACGTGTCACCATATGCTATTTCAGTCAAAAGCACTCCCCACAATAGGGTGGTTACCATGTGACCATGAAACACTTTGACCTCAATGCCAGGTGGGACAATCATTATGTAAATTGTGGGAAAAAAATAAACAGATTTTGGCTGATTCAGTCCACCTGCATGTCAAGCCTAGATGGAACATAAATACCACACCCACGCATAGTTTGGTATACCAGAAGTCCACAGCAAAATATGGAATATTTTGACCACTTTAATCCCATTTACACTTTGAAAATAGCCAATCTAGAAGCTCACAGTGCATTCCATTACTGCCCATTTTGAACATTTTGATAAATCTACAAAACATTTCCCATTCAGAAAATATTTTCAGATATTATAGGGGTCGCAGAATCTAGGTTGATTTGAGGGTCTTTGACATGAACAGGTTTAAGAACCACTGCTCAAGAGTTATCAACCGGCCTGAAAATTACAAACCAACCCAAACAGGCGAGTTGAGTTAAAGCCATGCACCATATCCACCTCATGACACCCACCACCATCTTCACCTATACCCCAAACCCCATGCAATTACTAAAACCAGGAGGGGCGAAATCAATTTCCAACCGCAACGTATGTCGCGATGGCCAAAACGGCAGTGAGAAATGTATTGTTTAACTTCTGTGACATAATTTTGCGGCCGCAGTATGTGTCACAGCCGTTTCGCGGCCATTATGAAATGTTCGTTGTCAGCACCTTACCCTTAACTTACACTGAACTTTGGTAGACAGATGCAGAAGAGCTTCACATCCAGGACCATGGACAGCTCTCATAGCAAAACACAGGCCTCACACCAGGATCATGGACAGCTCCCATGGCAGAACACAGGCCTCACATCCAGGACCATGGACAGTTCCCATGGCAGAACACAGGCCTCACATCCAGGACTATGGACAGTTCCCATGGCAGAACACAGGCCTCACATCCAGGACCATGGACAGTTCCCATGGCAGAACACAGGCCTCACATCCAGGACCATAGACCTGGGGTTAAATTAAGTACACTCCCATCTGTAAGTAAATTACAATCTGCACACAATTCTACATTCATTCAAACGCAAATTCTTTGAACTCTGACTGGAGAAACAGTGGCAATGATAATTGAGTCTAATAGTCATACATTCTGAAAGAAAATATTTCTAAAGAAAAATAGAAAATGTAAGGTTGCTGTGCATATGGAAGATGAAAATTGATGGAAATACTGTATATAATTGTGTTGTGGTATCATAATTAAACATAATATCAATATGGCATGCCGACTTTCATAGAAAAGACACGGCACTTCATCTCGAAAAGGTTGCCTACTGCTGCCATAGACAACTCCTGTGGTGGAAATACATGGCTTACACTATGGTGAAGGAACCTTTTAGTGCTCTACAGAACCAGAGCCTCGTATTGTTGTGTAATTGTGTGGCAGAAACCAAATTGCTGTGTTTAATAACATGAATTAAAGTGATTTTCTGCTGATGGCGTCTCCGTAGAGATGTGTAATACTCAGCAGGGGACCTCTATAGGGGAGCCTCTAAAAACTCTGCTCCCGTATCAGCAAGTTAATTAGTTCTCAGCACTCGGGTCCTGCAGGGCTTCCAGATATTGTTCCGAAATGACAGGCTAGAAAACATGCAATTGAAAATATCAGTTCGGTGGAGTGCTTGCTGGCCTAGCAGTACAGGAGCATCCCACAAATTGGCTCTGGCCTGAGTGTGTCACATGTTCAAGTCCCGTTCGTGACGACCTTTGCAGCATGCCGCTCCTTCCCTCCTGGTCAAAGAACTCTAGTGGTGTAAGTAGTTTTTCCTGAAGCTCAAAGTCGAAAATATCTACTGTGCCTTATAAAATGTTGACTGTGTTGCTTCATGGATGGAAGGCATGGGTGGCACAGAATAAAACGTATTATCACTGTAAGATTTAAAGCACTGGCAGTAGTAATATACAGTAACGTATGACATTACTTTATATCATTCTCTCTTAAGATTTCATATAAAAGTGCTTTCTGGGGAACACTGGTAATGGAAACTGCCCAATAATGATTACAGTACTCTAGGACATACAGTATTTCAAATAGTTTTTCACATTTCTTGTGGAAAATATGCAATGGATTGAATGAATGAAATTTATATCACACCATAGAAAGTGAAAATACGAGCTGGCATCAACTACTAAAAGGAGGGGACTTCTCTAGTCAGTGTGGTTCTATGGCTAAAATCCATACAATATTCCGATTCCATTTTTCCAGATATATTGTCCACATCATTCCACCAAGAGTCCAACTAAAACCCTCATAGAGCAACGCAAAACAAAAGGTATTAATTAAATTTGTATTTATTTTATATAATGAAATATTATGAAAATGTTTATGGCCATGATTCTCTTCACTTTGACTAATAATGTGTGAAGGCAGGTTTTTAGTCTTTTTAAGATCATTTATTTATGGCCATTATACTGCAGGAGCCTGGATGAGTTTAGGCCTAAGGTAATTGAAGTATTTTTGTAAATCCCTATGAGAAAAATGAATGGGGTCTGGATTTATGAAACCAGAAAATGGCCACCGCTGCTTTGCCCTACTGACATCACCTACCTACCCCCAACAATGTGCAGGGAGTACAGATGATGATCACACAGCTTGCCACTTCATGCGTTGGGGTAGGAACAGAGAATCTGGAAAAAGATTCACAGCTGAGCGGATGAATTATTTAATCCTTCTCATGGATGTGGAGATCATCGTACAGACAGATCACCTAGGGCTGTAGTTTTTATGTATGCATAGATTGGTTGAATTAATTAATCACGACGTCTAAAATGTGTATGGACACATTGATTGAGTACTCGCTCATCTCGTCATAAAAAATTAAATGATTCTTGTCTGGTGACTAGTGGAGGAGAAGCACCCAGGAGAAAGATCGATGGGCTGTAGGAGACTTCTCAGCAGGATCAAAACCAGGCTGAAGACTTGCTCCCGCGACTGCATTATCTACTGTAGAAGTACAACGCGCAGTAAGTTCTACATATTCGAGTCAGATATGCCCAAATATGAAGTGTGATGTGAGGTACAGACACAGAAATGCATATTTCTGCCTGGCTTACATAGCAATCTCAATTAAGGCAATTAAGGAAAAAATAATAACACAATACTGAGTTGAAGTTTAGAGTTAGGCTTAGGTTAGCCATTACAGTAGGCTAATAGAATAGCTATGAATACCCTTATAGGAGCCAACCAGTGAGCCCTTCTCAAAACTCCTTTCTTTGGGGTGAGGTTTGTTCACTGTCCAATCGCGAATCCAAATACTTTAGCAACTGTTGCTATCCAGGTCAAGCTTTCAGTGGTCAAGCTTTCCTCTTCTACGTGCCTATTGGACAAGGCCAGATTGGGGAGGGACTTAGTGAAGGGCTAATTATATCGAGAGGTACTACCGCCACCAGCTCAGTGGCCTTGCGGTTAGATTGTCCATCCTGGGACTGGCAGGTCGTGGGTTCCATCCCCGGCCGGGTCATATCCAAAGACTAAAAATGGGACCCAACGTCCCTGATTGGCAGCGGGTATACTTGTATATCAAACTGCCTCACGCTACAGAAACAGGAGATAGGCTCCCACCCCAATGGGCTTCATGGCCATATTTCTGTAAGCTTCCAACGCCACTGAGTAACCTCCGTTGAAATTAATAGGTGAGTGTAGGACTATGTGCACTTTAGTTTATAAGTCGATGCCACAAGCCTGTAATGCTGTATGTTGTACATATCAGTATTCCACTTCACATACTCACAGTTTTGTGCCCCAGCTGCTTGAGAAACTGCGGGGGCGAATTGAACGAGGGAGTTAAGAAACATATTTGGAAAATCTCCCCATATGAAATTCAATCAATTTCTTAATCAAGACTGAATTATGAATGCAGGAAGACTAATTGGCTCCAAGGCTCTTAGTGCGGTGATGGCAGAGCGAGGAGGAGGAGAAAAAAGGAAAAGCTAATAAAACTCAAGACTGTGGCACTAATAATGAGAAACGATTGTATTAATAATCAGTGACTTGTGCAGACAATTCAGGAGCAACACATCAACATTTAAATATGCCATGACTTCAACCATCCATTAAATTCAGACTACTACATTATAATGCAAATAGGAAGGAGGTGGGGGAGGTGGCGGTGCATCGATTATTTAGTTTCCAGACTTAACCCAACGTACGCTAGTGTTATCCTATATGCCACAGCTCTGGGCCACGGCTTTCGGTCAAAGCGCAAAGTGCCAGATCTGCGAAACCGGATTATGGTGTCTTGACCATTCTGCCCTCTAACCCTCTGTGCACTAACAAAAAGGTCACGTGTGCCGGAAGGGCCATTCAGTACCCGTTGTTTTTACCCATTCAGGGGGCGAATTTGAGGTAATGCCATTTGACTACATGAGATAGCATGGGTGTGGGCAACAAGCTTTTTTTTTTTCAAAATGGCCATGCCCATTCTGTCCCAGATGTAAGGCAACAACACGACAATCAGACGATACAATTCGATCAAAAGATGGATTAAAGAATTTTTTTTCCAAGATTTTTGGTCTTTTAAGTTAGTCTGTGTGTGTCTGAACAAACCTTCAGAGCTTGCACTTCTAGAGAAAATGCAACTACAACATAATTTAACAGCAGTAACATTAGTGTTTTCTCCATCAGTTAATTCTTTCCATCCATACGAGTGAAATGGCCAGGACGATTTGCTTACTTTTCAAACACAGTTCTTATAAGAGGCGATCGAAAACCTCCCTATGGGGGATTACAAAGCACATGAAAAGTGCACAAACCCATAGATGTACGTATAGCGGCCTCTAACAATATTGAGGTCAGACCAGGGGCGTAACTAAGATGATGTAATGTGGTCAGTGTTGTCTAAAGCTGGACTCAACAGTCCTAGCTACTGTTGAACTAATGTTGACAGTAGACCCAGATAATCTCAACCTGTCAGAGCATCAAAGCCTCCTCAAAGGCTCTGTGCTGTGTTGCTTCATTTCTGCTTCACCCCACCAGGGAATTACTGTATGTGGAAATCAAATTCTGTACACTGCTGTCAGATGTATTTACTCAATAAGCACATAACCTAACCGCATCAAACATGGCACCCGAAAACTTGCAGCGTACTGTAGCCGTGGAACAACTGATATAAAGCCTATGTGTTGATTAATTTTTCGAAAAATATAACTGACTGAGGCAGAGGCAAAACTGAGGCAGAGGCAAAACTAAACTTGGATTGTACCCTGTAAGTGGAATTTTGATCCATCTCAAGCTTGTCTGCCGTAGAGAGAAGACAAAGGAGAAGAGACGAAGAGATGAATGATAATTCTGGTGTCTTGATGCTAAGAATACTGTTCGTATACTCCCATGGCAACGTTCACACCTGGAATACCAGGGTAATTTCATCGCTGGCAAGTTGTTTGTGAAGCTCTTGGTAATACTGTTTTCACCAACCTACTCATTATTGCAGCATCCATTAACCCTGGTTACTTCTCTTCTGGCCACTTATCCCATTATTGTACAGTGAACCGATAAGTTCAGTGATTAAACACTTTTACTGCAAGCCGTGATTCACTTGAGGAAAGCTTGCATAGTCTTTGAAACAATACAAAGTCTGTCCAAAGTCTGACCAATTCTAGATCTTTCTAGAATTCCTAGAGGCCTAAAACATTGATTACCAATGTTTTGATCAATACATTATGAATACTTTATTAGACATGTAAACAGCACAAGGCACAGGCCATGTGAACTAAATAGTCAACGTTCAATTCCATCTTTTCGGTCTCCTTATTGGTTCCGTAATCTCAGAACCTGTCCAACAAACACTCATTCATCCCTGCAATTAATTTGGGTAAGACTGTGTGTGCCGTACGTGTAGTGACAACTCACCATCTGTAGCAAACATTATCTTTAGAGTCTTGGCTTAACACAAACGTGCTTGTTCTATGAGAGGTGGTTGGATTTACATGTACTGTAAGTGCAATCTGTTGTAGAATCACAGCCAGGTTTGGTATCTACGTGATTTATTAATAATGTCTTCTCAAGTAGGGATTTGTTTGTTAGCACTTTAGCACTTCAGGTAACAGAGCAGGTGTCAGTGTTTGTTGTTTTGTTTTATCTGTTTTCGGTAGGGATAAGAATAGCCAATTTCAATGTTTTGCTTATTGTGACCTTCGGTCGCTGTGTGTCTGTCTGTCTGTCTGTCTGTCTGTCTCTCTGTGTGTGTGTGTCTGTGTGTACTTGTGCCATGATTCCATATACGTATGGTCACGTCTTGTGACATCACACCTCCATATACACTATGTTCACACCTTGTGACATATGACCCCACATATGGTCAAGCCTTGTGACATCACACCTCCATTTATGGTCACCCCTTCGACACATCACACCACCATGTCTGACCATTAATCAAGACCATGACACTGACCACATCTAACCCTGGATAACCATTCCTGGAGAAGACTGGATCATCACCTATAGATCTGCATATATGGAGCCAGCCTGGCCTCAAACTCTTAGATCTTCAATATGTAGAGTTGACCTGTTTTCATATTCCATATGTTGATCCTTCCCCACCTGTCCTTCCTCTTCTGACATCCCATACAGTATATTGTTCTGACCTCATAAAACCATCTACAACAGAGGTGTCCACACTTTTTGGACCTGAGAGCTACTTTCAAAAGAACCGGCTCAACAAGATCTACAAAAAAAAAAAAAAAAATCCATTTCAAGGCCACCCAAGAAAGTTTGACTTTGAAATAGTGGTGATTGTGTTACTTACTGTTATAGTGTGTAAGAATAATGCACTTATAATGAAAAATGAAGGGGGAGAATTGGAAGGTTTTCTTGTTTTCTTGCTATATGGTGTTTGAGTTGACAGATGTTGAATTTAGTCTCTTGCAACCAAAGCTAATAACTTTCACGTTTTTGTCCACAATTGGGAAAGAGAACTGGCAAAACGTTGGTCAAAATAACAATTATTCTCCATTTTCTATTTGTGTGTACTCTTGAAATTACGTAGTTCAGATGTTTAAATATAATGTAACTCTTGAGAGCGTTAAAATGAAACCAAATGGACCCGTCTATAACTCTCAAGAGTTATAGGTCTATACATTTTAGAGGACTGTCATGTGATCTACCTGCACGGTCTGTGTGATCTACTGGTAGATCACAATCTACCTTTTGGGCACCCCTGATCTAAAACATCTAGACACACTCCATTTATGGCCAATACAATCTGCCACCTGCCATCACTCGCCCTCAGAACATCTTACCATTAGTTTTTTGGCATGAGAAAAGGGTTCCTCTGGCCTTTACTTTGCTGCGCTACTTTTACCTCTGTACATAGCCTTCACTGACCTTTGTTTAAGTTTAATTTATGTTAAGCTGTTCTCTCTAATAAAATCTAAATTAGATGCATTATACCATCACCCTTTCCCCTGGACCCAGAGGGAGGCAAAACATGCAAAATCATCTCATTTGAAGTCTCTACTAGAGAACATTTAACTTTCGATACGAGCGTGGCCTTAACTGCACTGTGATTATTAGTGTGGTTGCCTTAACAGGGCAACCATACTATTGACCCTGGGTACATTTTGTGGTTTGTGCGGTTGCCAGGAACCATTGTTTCGTTCCTGGTACATTTTAACTTTTATTGAATTATTTGTTTTTCTTTTATTTTTTAAATTCATGTATTCTTTGATTCGCTACTCCTCCCACAGTTTACATTGCATTGACGACTATATCATGAATGGAGTGACTGTTGATTGCTAAGACATATGTTGTATAGATTAATTGATATTAATTAATGTGTTATTTTTCCCCATTCAATTAACATGCGAAGATCCAGTATTTTTTCCTATGACACCATAACAGGTGGAGTTACATAACTTAACCATAATAATGACAAAAAAATAATGCTCACATTGGTCAACCTCATGGTGGCGCTATAACGGCCCACTATACGTTATTCCCTATAATTATTGAACTAAATTCACTTTTCCATGGAGTCCTTGGATCATGACGTATGCCACCATATGGCCACGCCCATTTCCATATTTCCATCTTTGTATTGAGTTGTACTTGAATTAGTACTGCAATCCTGCAAACTGATAATCAATCAACCATCAATAGATTTTTTTGTGTACAGAAAATAGCATATTTCCATTGTGAACTTCCAGCTAAGCGATCACAATACAGAGGCTGCGATCATGAAAAGGAATTTGTGGATAAAGCTTATTGAAATAGTTTTTTGAAATTGAAACAATCCCACCAAAACCACCTCAGAAAACCACGAAGACTGTGATGCCAGACAATATGGGTTTTCCCTATTGTTGATAACAACAAGACAATGAGGTTGGAAAAAGGATTTTGTTCATGCGTGCACACACATGCGCACACACACAATTGGACCCAATGATGCCAAAAATATCATCGCTCTGACATAGGATTTCATAAATAATTTCTCTCACTACGGAAGCCGCCTGACTAAAATAACCCTCCACATGGGGCTACTGACACATTACATGAAGATGCTATAGTATGAGCGATGCACTTGCATTCTGAACAGCCACGTGCCGCTCACAAGAAAGACATGTATTGGTGTACTGTAGCATTCATGAATTGACTGTTGTTTTGACATACCTTCCTGTAACCAAAGAAATCAGAGGTTCGATCCCCACCGCAGCTGTAACGTGTGTGTGTGTGTGTGTGTGTGTGTGTGTGTGTGTATAGTATCAAATTGCCCATGGGAAAATACAGACCCGCCGTGAACACACTCACTCGCTGCTGTCAGGCA
Organism: Benthosema pterotum; assembly: GCA_039105355.1. NCBI lineage: Eukaryota > Metazoa > Chordata > Actinopteri > Myctophiformes > Myctophidae > Benthosema > Benthosema pterotum. The sequence continues at coordinate 27,132,602 of CM076969.1, forward strand.
GAAACCATTCTTTTCAGGAAAGGGAGGAGAAAAATGTGTTATGTGATGAAATGCGTTGTAAGGTTGTAGGTTGGCTATTTTAGCAGTTTTGAAATGCACCTACTAATATAAAGTATTAAAAAACAGGGCCTACATCATTAGAGGAAAGCCAATAGCAATTATAGCAAGTCGACGGCTTGGAATAAACTCCCACTAAACCTTAGACAGGCAGTCTCTGTAGATGTCTTTAAAGTGCAGCTCAAGAACCATTTATTCACTCTTACTGACAGCTGCCTTTATTACAAGCATTATTATTACTACTACTATACTACTACTAGTATATTATATACTACTACTACAAGAGCACAGGCATACTTGAAGCAATTCAATTCAAAGTGCTTTATTGGCATGAGAAAACACATGCTTACATTGTCAAAGCAAAAAAGCACAACAGTATATAAAGATCAAAAGTAAAATTCTGAACATTTGAGAGTCAGAATCTTCAATAATTCAATTTATGTATATCACTTGATGCAAGAGCATTTGATGCTGTGGTTGCACATTGTTGCACTTAGCCCAGCAGATATGGGAGGGTTTTTTTGTCTTTAGTCATGTTTTTTAAAATATCTGTGCCTGATTGTAATGTGTGGGAAGTATGTGTCTCTGATGTCTTAGTACAATGGACAGATGGTCAGGACGTGTATAGCTCTTCTCTCGGCATACAGTCTGCCTATGGTAGCCTTTCTCAAATGCAAGACTGCTCACCGAGGCTGTACCAAATTAAGATTTTTCTCTGTTTTGGGGCCGGTCACAGTTCTCAAATATTCCGCCATTGTGTATTCTCTGTTTAGGGCCAGGTAGCATTCCAGTTTACTAGTAACAATGCATGTTGGATTTGTTGTTGTTGTTGTTGGAAGTTGTTGGAACTGGAAGGGGAATTTGAGTTATTGGTTCTTGAGGGATTACAGATATACAATACATACACACCTGGCGTTGTTGTTACCTTTTGTATGTTCTTTCCTATAATTTTAATGCTTTCATTGCTCTCTAAGGCACTTTGCACTGCATTCATGTGATAAAAGGTGCTCTATAAATAAAGATTATTATTATCATTACTACTACTACAAAAACGCAAAGATGAAAATACTCTATCTATGGAGATGTGACGTTTTCCACCCGTCAGCAACTAAATATAATGCAGTGCATGAAATATCCTACTCATGGGTCTTCCCACGGGAGTCAATGTAAAATGGGTCCGGAAGCAAGCGGCTGTCGTCTCTCATCGGTTCGCAGGTTGTCATATTGCTGACTTGATGTGCGGTGGATTGCATCACTGTGGTAATACTGAGGCATTGTTTGTTTTGTGCCCCGGGCTAAGTAATGTGATTAGAGGGGAGTGCACCCTAATGGAGTGCTAATCTTTTCTAGCAGCTAAGATGTTTACACAGGATGATTTATTTACACAGTGCAGGAGGAAATTGGGCATTGTGGGGTGATTTGGAAGAGACAACAGAACCAATAGGGCAGGTGTTTGAGACTATATTGAATTGAGTCTTAAGTTCTAAAATACATTTTCGTCACCGCTAAACCCCTTATCTTCTTTGCCTTTTTAAACTATTAAAAAAGAACATTTTTCAATAGTTTATATGACCAGTCTACAAGCTCACAATGTGTCAATGGATTGGCATGGTGAACTATTCCAATACGTTTTTCAAAATAGTAAAAAAAAAATGAGGGGTTTAGGATAAGGGGTTTAGATGGTAACGAAAATGGAGCCATAAATCTATAGCAGTGCAGACAGCTGCTACTTAATGCCTGAGTAGTTGTTAGAATGATCCCAAGCATGTCTGAAAGTGAAATATCTATTTAATGATGATGACCAAGAATTAATGTTGAGTTCATGATAAATCCATAATGAATGAATGTATTCATAATTAATTAGGGGTTGATTGTTTAGTATTAATTCATTAAGGGTTAACTGCCTGTGAATTTGCATGCAGTGCAGTGGTCAGGGGTATTTTTCAGGCCACCAATCCCTCAGTGGAGGTGGGACCCCCACTAAATTGTATAAAACTAGTTCTATACCCGTTGTGAAATATATGATCACACTGGTGTATTTGGTGCACGCACTGAGCAACCCTACACTGGAGACAGGGTTGGCCGGTGTGGAAGGCATGATTGCCTTCCACACCCGCTGTGTCTCGAGCGCTCCCGTTTAATGAAACATGTGTGGGTGATCCTCATTGCACAGTGCATTTGCGCAGGTAACAGACAGACAAACATTCCTAGAATTATATAGAGATGTTGCTCTATGGCAGGGGTTTTCAACAGGTGGTCCGGGGACCACCTGTGGTCCTTGAAAGGGTTCCAGGTGGTCCCCAGGCTAAATGATGGAAAGTTGGTTAACCAGATGTAACTCTTGAGAATGTAAAAATGAAACCAAATGGACCCTTTGGTTTCATTTTTACACTCTCAAGAGTTATAAATAGTCATCATCTGAATTAGCACCACTTAATTAAGACGTTTACACTGTTTTGTTGGCAAAATACAGCCTGGAATTGTAGACAAATTCAAAATAATTCTTTAATTTAGGCCTTTGGTGTGAAAATGTCATCAAATGGTGGTCCGTGGCTCAAATGCTGAATAAATGGTGGTCCCTGGAGTCCAAAAGGTTGAAAACCACTGCTCTATGGCATCATTTGACAGCGCTGTTAACACTGTTGTGTAAATGAAATTGGTGGTGATGGTGGGTGTTTTCCTATGACACAAGCATGTCGAAGCCCTTTTTTCTATTTCCTGTTTAACAGATTGACTGAAAGATAAAACACTGCAACCCCCTTTTTGTCATGTTGAAAAATAATCCAATCTGCTGGTCACTAACAAAGAGCGCATAGGACTGAGCCACCATTGGAATGCAATAGGCCTCAATTTCCCTGAAGCTTTAGGAAGCATTGTGTGAGAATTGTGATCATCCAAGCGTGTCACATATCACACAATGTCTGATGGAAACCCTTTAAGTCTTAAAAATGTGTTAAAAATGCAAATTAAGCAATGAAAAGGTAACTTGAGTAACTATTTAAACGGAAGGAAGCCGTTCTACCTCACTTAACTTGTGTGACGTGTTAATTGTTAGCGCTAGTATCACTGCGAGATTAATTACTGGTAGTTTTTCCACTATCCTAACCGTTTTCCCTCTATCCTCGTTCCGTTTAAGAATTCACATTAAAGTGGTGTGATCATTTGTAATCGTTTGTACTGTTGTTGGAAAAAATGATCTGCCATCCGACAACAACGGACGCTTAGAAGAGGAAGGGACGGGCAGAGCCTCGGCTGGCCATCGTTATCACCAAACATGTCAATTCATATAAAATTAATATAAAATTAATTCAACTCATGTCACCTATCTCACTCTGGCCAATGGAAGCCCTATACGTTTTAAAATGTATTTAGTCATACAGTAGTTCCTCAAAGATTATGTCTCATGTTTTTGCTAGTTCATACATCTGCTAGTAAAATGGTACCATCATGTAACTTGTCCGAAGATACATTGTGTCCAAATTACTAACAATATTTCCTAACCCTAAACATAACATAGTCGAAAGTTAACACTACTGGTGGTATTGATTTGAAGTCATATTTCGCAATACAGCGACAACCTTTTTAGCTGCCCTCTGATCAGAGGTCAGTTCTATAAACGACACACAGTGCTTTGGAATAAAATGAAAGGTTAATGATGGAGTAAGGCTACATTACATATAGATAGAAAACTCACTGTTGGCAGTGGAACCCAGGAACCATCTGGCCCTGTGGCAGAGCTATAACTAGACATGGAATCACTCCAGCACATCTCACTACAGTGAGCCTCAGTTCACGGGGAATTGCACAGGATTTCACATAGAATTAACACATCAAAATAGAATTTGCAATTCAAGTTTCAATGATCGACGCAACACATTTTCACACGAGAGGTGCAGGAGCAAAGACATTTGCAATAAAGCTATGTAATATAGAGTGGCTTAGTGAGTAGTTACTGTTCTGGTACTGTGATCACGTGTACTCACAATGACTTTTAGCTTGTTTTGTTGGATTTTAAAGTTTTAGGATGCCCAATTGGGTTTGGAGTTTTTTTTTTGTCTCCTTTCATGGCAGTCAGTCTGTCCAATTTCATCTATGGCTGCAAGCGTGTTTTGACCCTGATGGTTCTCAAAAGGAGCCATGTTTGTTTGTAAATTTGGTTTTGAAGCCATGCCATGCTTCTTTGACTTGTGAGCTCCTGAGCTCATCGGAACAATGCAGATTCCCCAGTCCAAGGTCAATGGCCTTGCCAGAGTAGTGTTTGATATCCCTTCATGTGACTGTTTTGTGACAACCCGACTGTAGTTTTTTTTTTTTTTCTTTCTTTTTGCAGGAACGGAAAATCAGATCAATATGATTCAGGAATATGGTAAGTATGCGCACACGCACACACACACGCACAGTACAGTATTATCAGTCACTGCTGCACACACTAGAAATACCCAGCAGGCAAACTTGTGTGTTGTGTGAGCCAACACACAGGCATCGATCGCGAGGGCATCCCACACCAGTATGTGGGCGTATACTAAAGAAAGCTGCAGGGAAAGTACGGCAGAGCTGGCCAGATGCATGAAGGAGTGCCATGCCTGGAAACACCACTGAATCCTTCTCATGCGACTCTCCCCAGCTTCATGACTCACAATGTACACACCCGACAAAGATGTTGAGCATGCATAGTGCACACACATACAGATTGCTATAATGATACGGCAAATAAAACTGGAAATACTTATAGGGTTTATAGCCTATAGGTACTTCTACCACTTTCTTTAGTCACATGTTCAAATACTGGATTGTGATTGGCTTAAAAGAATGGAAAATAGGGCCGCAACCCTCGGAACTTCAAAATGCCCGGAGGCGTTATGATGCAAATTAGATGCAAATGAGTCACCAGCGGCTCAGAACGGTTGCGACTAAAGATCCTTAAGTAAGTTAAAAGTGTGTTTCTTTCATTTATATGTAAAAAGTGGTAGAAGTGTAATTTACCATGAAAGGTTGGCACAACCCTGAAACAGTGGGTAAATCAGCCAACAACCCACTCCCTTTCATGGGGATTTTACTGACTTCAGCAATGCCTTGAGTCAGTGCGACTGAGAGAAAAATATGCAGCTCTTTAGCGTTTGAGAGGCAGGAGAGAAAGGTGTCCACTGTACAGTACATCTCTATTTGTTTAAACAAAAACAACAAGATATTAGTTTTGTTTGTCACCCTAGAGTTCAATGAAGGATTCTGCTGATATTACTTCACTTTGTTCTGGAAGATGAAAATATATTTATATAAAGACAACCAAATATCTAAAATTCTGAGATTTAGAGCTTAGGCACTTTGCCATGTATATTCATATAATTGGGCCTCACTATAATGTACTGTAAATGATAGAATGCCACATTTATTTCTACCCGGTCAGTGTCTCACAGGAGGGCTGTGGGCAGAAACACATATTCCAGTCACATCGTTGTTTGACAGATTTTTTTTAAATATTTTTTTCTTTTAAATAGTTTTTGCATTGCAACTTAAAAATAGAAAGCCTGCGGTTTCTGTTAGCTTGGATTCTCCATCGATGATGCTCATGGAAGATGGGTTTCTGAACTGCACAGTTGTATTTTATCATGTACATTAGTGAGGGACTATTATATGAAGAAATGTTGAAACGTGGTGAAGTTTAATACTACAAGTCCAGATTAAACATTATACCTCAATGTCCAAAACCTTTTCTTTTCTGTTAGACCTCAAATGATCCAGCATTTATTTTACGAATAGTGTCAAAGAGAATATATATAATATTCAGAGACAGTAAATAATTAAAACTCTTTGACACGGGAAGACCTTCAGCACCTTTTGACTGACTTTAATACCGTTTAAATATTTAATAGGGCTGCGTTACAAAAATATAATAGATAAAATTACCATGATTCCTAGTTGCTTCGCTGCTTCTGGGACAAAATAAATCTCAAGATGGGCTAAATGTCACCTAAAAAAAATAAAGAAGGCTTTGAGCAGGAAATTAACTTACAGCGACACTTAAAGGGACACTTCACCCTTTTTGCAAAAACATATGACATTTAGAATATTTAGAACACTTTCCGAGGGATCTTTAAGTGTGTAATTGGCCTACGTTTTTTTTTACAGCCCAGTGCCTCTGTCACCAAGAAGGCTCACTTCCTTTCTGGACTACACTTCCCATAGTGCTTAGGTGCAGAGCCCCTCCATGTGGAATGCAATATGCCTCAATTTCCCTGAAGCTTTACGATGCATTGCCACCACTGTAGGCAAAGTCGACTACAAATACTACAAATGGTCTCCTAAAGAGGCATGGCTTTCTCCTCTCAGAGTCTCACTAAAAGAAGCATTTTAGTATGAATGTTGTAAATATTATATACCTTATGTCGATCGGGTCCAATATTTAGTTTAGTATCCATGGAGTTAGTGAATGGATCATAAGTTGTTCATTTTTCTATTGGAAATGAACCAGCATTCCAACATTCTTGTGGTCTCCTAACATTGCACCGCCCCCTTCACCTAGAGTCAGGAGGCAAAGGAAGTTGGCCTCCTTTGCCCTTTACCTATTAGCTGAGATAACATGTAGCCCAGGAAGGGACACTGGGCTCACCGCTAAAATCTGAATTATCAAAAAACACATATTACATAGATCCCCAGGAAAGTTTTCTAAATGTAATTAACATATTATTTTTCCCCAAAAATGTGTGACATGTCCCATTAACACACTTTAGTTTCTCAGAGTTAAAGGTGTAAAACATTTTAGGATTCCTTCTTCTAAATATGTATGATGTGTGAGTGTCTCAAATATCACATCTGTCTGTGATATTGTTGGGGAGGTGGGAGGTGTGTGTGTGTGTGTGTGTGTGTGTGTGTGTGTGTGTGTGTGTGTGTGTGTGTGTGTGTGTGTGTGTGTGTGTGTGTGTGTGTGTGTGTGTGTGTGTGTGTGTGTGTGTGTGTGAGAGAGAGAGATAGGCATGCCGTGGTATACCTAGTGTGCTATAATACGGAGAGTGGCGACACGCTTTGATCTCGCCGCCTCACGTTTGGCTGGAGCTCTGCAATTTTCAAACATAGTACATAGCTAACCACTGCAGCACAAATGTCCTAAAATGCTGTGATTTTGCCAATTTTCCTGCGAATGTGCGTCCTGCTGTCAATGGAGCGGAAGGAGAGAGTGGTTTGTTTGGAACTTGAATCCTTAACATCCTTCCTAACGTCACATGCACTTTTCAGCCAATAGAAGTCTCTTATTAGCGCGAGTCAACGGGAGAGTCATTACTTTCCTATTACAGTGCACTAGGTATTCGTACTTTGGTATTATCATGGTATTAAAAGCCATGATATTGACACCGTGAGCTGGTTTGAGAATGAGGAGGGGGGGGTGTATTTTTTACTAGCGTGAATACTGTACATACCGTACTGGAAAGTCTCATACCGTGGCATCTCTAGTGTGTGTGTGTGTGTGTGTGTGTGTGTGTGTGTGTGTGTGTGTGTGTAAACACCCACGCAAGCTTGCAGACTCGGTCAATCGAACGGCATATAAAACTGTAACCGCACAAGCTGTTCTCTTCTAATAGGGAGGCAGCAGTAACATTAGCATTTTCTCACTGTCGGTTGATTTTTCACTCAAACGGTTTGTTTATTTTAAGGTTGAAAACCAATGCTATAGTCATATAGATGGAACTCAAATTGAGGAAAAAAAAACAGTACCCCGGTGTTGGATGTGTAAATTATGTCAGATTCATTTCTTCTATACCACAACCACATATACCATCACAAAACATATGTAAATAAAGTACATCCTGACGGTGACACTTAAATAGGCAGCACAACCCCCGAGCACCTCATGCCCCCCAATCTGGAACCGCCAGCATTCACCACGAGACCATGGATGTACTGAGCATCCTCTCATGTGGCCCTGTTCAGTTACAAGACAGTGGGGGGTCATATGAGGAGAATGCAGTCATAAACTATACAATTATGTGCACTATTAGCCCAGAGCATGAGGCTATTATTTAAGAAGGGGCTTCTCGCCTGCAGTAGAAATCTGCTTATTAAATGTAATGCAGAGCTGCGCAAGGCAGAACATAAGTTAGATAGTCCGTCTTTGCACTGTGTGTGTGTGTGTGTGTGTGTGTGTGTGTGTGTGTGTGTGTGTGTGTGTGTGTGTGTGTGTGTGTGTGTGTGTGTGTGTGTGTGTGTGTGTGTGTGTGTGTGTGTGTGTGTATGCACACAGGTGAGTGTTTGTGCGTGCCTTTAACATACTATCTTTAACGTTACATTTTTAATACTCCATACAACTAAATTCTACTTCAACATGTAGCCTACTTGAGTAAAGTACAAAAGTATTGGTATAAACATGACAGTAGAAGTCCATTTCAAGATTTCAAATGTACTGTATAAATCACAGATCATTTGGGGGTCCACAGGAGTTTGCGCCACGAAGCAGCCTGAACTTCTCCTTATGTACTGGCAGTGCAGGCTGCACTGTAGGGAACGGTACGATGGTGCGTAACCGAGAATTAATTAATTTATGAATGATAAGTTTACTCGAGCAATTTCTTATCAACAATTAATCAAGGATCGATTAATCATTAACACCCGACCCAACAACAATGAAATAAACCCACATCTTTTAGATGGATTGAAATGTAGTCAATATTAAGTTGATAGGGATCTGTATGTGTGTGGGGGTCACTTGGGGGTAAGGGGGCTGGCAGAGCACTTGCCAAACACTGCCTGGTTCTCACTCTGTTGTAATGACCTGATTTCACAACTCACAGAGGCTGAATCATCTGTCAGAAGGAAAGAAGGCAGACAGATTCCGGCTTTGTTTTCCTGTTCTGTAACACTGCAAGCAAGTGACAGGAACCCTCTGTTGTCTTTTCCCCTGGCACAAAATACAGTATATGGATCAAATAACGATATGGATATAAACAGATACAAACCATGACGAAAGATGAAATACAGTATGTCTTCACAGAAGACCAGCTAGACCATTTCATATGGTCTGCATTTTGATATCCTAAGCTCTTCACAACATGTGTTAGGCTACCCATTATTACTGAACATCTCACCGTATCACCGTAAGGGAGATGCCAGCCACACTAATGAAACAACTCACTTTGTCCACTTGTATCCACAACCTTATTTCTCAGTCATGACTGACACTTCATGAACATCACTTTGCCTTCTGGCTCAGCCCACTTTTTGTCACAACAAGGAGTCGCCGTTTCTTTACTGGGAAAAGAGCCAGCTTAGCTGGTCTGGGCATCTAGATAGGATGCCTCTCGAGCGTCTCGCTTGGGAGGTCCTTGATGGAAGAGGACCCCGAAGCAGACCAAGCACCATATGTAGGGATTACAGAAAGAAAGTGATTTAAACCTTACTACTTTGTACAAATAGCATTTGTAGAGAAAATTATGTTAAAAAATAAAAATACTATTTTTTGCACTATTTTTTAATAAAAATAATAATGATAATTCTTATTCTTTTTTATTTATTTTTTGCAATATCTACAAAAATATTAACCCATAGTAGACGGGAACCCCTAGTGGTAGTTTTACCCTAGTTGACGGGAACCCCAATAGGGGTTCTGTACAGTATGTACAGTATCAAAAAATGTCAAAAATTTGATGGTGTTACACAATAATTTTAAGTTTTTCAACACACTTAGGTAAGTATTTCAAAGACATTTTTAGAATGGGGATAGTCTACAATGGGTTAATTAATATTACAGACATTTTACATACTTTTAGTGTTAAAAACATTAAAAACTGCACTCCAGAGAAGTCCAGAGATTGTTTTAATTGTGTCATTTTCAGCCTCTGTGGGTGGTAGTCAGCTGGTAGCTGGTAGTAAGCTATCATCTATTTTCAACATTTTGTGTTGAGTGAATAAAGGTTGCAAGGGTTTCCATTTCACCAAGAATTGAAGCTTTAAGTGGTTAATTCACTCAGCTGCATCTCTAATCATCAGATCAGTTCTTGGAGTGCAACATGGATAAAAATGCCTCACCTGCTTGGGTTTAATGCAAAGGCTTTAGCTCAATTGTGTGACAGCTCATAGCGTGGTGAATGGCTTATTGCATGTGCATGGGAAATGCTACCATGTACAGTATGATTATCCAGATTAGCCACGCAATGGGGAAAATCCATATAGAGATATCTCCTATGTGATATCAGCTCTGCCATAAACATGGTATTCACGCAGAGCTCGCCAGTGTAAGCTCACTGTGAACTTTGTTTTTATCCCTGGGATGTAACAGGGCAGCGCTGCACAGCGAATCTCCATCCAGTCAATAACATGTTTGAGTGTTTTAATGCAGGGACAGATGGGGTGATACACTATAGCAGATCAGTTAATTCAGGCCATATCTACATGATTTCAGTGTGTGTGTGTATGTGTGTGTGTGTGTGTGTGTATGCACGCACGCACGCACGCACGCACGCACGCACGCACGCACGCACATACACGTATAGCCTGGCAGCACACGAAAAAGAGAGTCATTGCTCGAAGATTAAAGGGACATTACACCATATATAAGTGCCATTTGTGGTTTTAGATATTAAGTAGATCAGCACTCGGTAGAGTGCAAACTTTTGCGTGAACGGAGCAGAACCTAATACTCATGACATTAGCTATAAAAGGTCTCTTATTCACGTCATCATTTCGTCATCACCTAAACCAGCCAATCGGAGTACCCCGAGAGATGACCGACCGCGCACCGTGGACCACCCTGCACCGATCACTTAAAGTGTAAGTAACCTGTTTTGCACTACTTTTCCCAATCAAATTGTGTCATAATTACAAACACATTTGCCAATACAACAATACTTGGTGTGTATTTGCTCTGGGGGCTATCAGAAGAAAGGTGGTCCAACCCCCGAAGCACTGGCCAATCACGCCGGAAAGTTACGAGTTCATATGGCGCGTCATTAGGAGAACATCTCATCGGGTTCCCATTGACTTGCATAGACTTGCATAGAAGAGTGGCCATGGGAATTACCATATTAAACACTCTCGTAACGGAGTACATACATCACTCTGTTAATGATCGTGACCGGGGACCACACGGCCACCACACGTTGTTTTTACTCAGACAGTCTCTCAGACCGTTTTTGCAATATCCATGTTGAAACAGAGCTAGCGTATGTGGCTAATAGTTCTACACACTGCAGTCGCGAGGGGCGTGCCTCACTCCAGCTGACTAGTGGCTCAGAGCCATCTAGTACAAGACTTGCGACATTGCGGAGTCGGAAACTGAGCGCTCGAGCTGCCTGAATGGAGACAAACTGGAGTTCTCCACCAGCACCAAGCCAACGTTTAGTTGTTTTCTGCCGCTGGAATGCGAGGGGACTCGGTGGATGGATTATGGACATTACGTTAGCAGCAACTGTGCTTTATGCTGGGATAGAACCATGACGATAACATTAAAAACAGGAGGAGTATTTGTGAAGGAGAGAGTAATCTTGGTAAACATGCTCGTACGTAAATAACCGAACGAGCCAGCAGACCACCGCTGCGTCTACCCACTGATACTGATCCTCTCGGGGATCAGCAGCAGCTTCGCTTTTACAATCTCTTTCACAATCTCATGTCCGGGCAGTAGCATTGTTTCCGAGTTTTACGCACACTGCTGCCTGCGTACTAGGAGTACACTGCGTAAAAACATCCACGCTCAGTATGCCAGGTCGGACAGGTCCCTTTTCAAATGTGCAGCATCCCTTTTCAAATGTGGCTTTGAGGCCATGCCAGATTTCCACTGGCCAAACGTGTATCGGAATTCCCTTCCCACCTATATTGCTGCACCCACCGAAAAAGTTGTAGACGACCGAAAGGTTGTTCCAAGAACTGAGCGCTATAAATAGTCTAGACTCCACGCTGATTCTGTCTATACTCAATAAGCACATCTGCGTTGCTGGGGCGCTACCGTGCTGACGAGGAGAAGGGCGTGTCCATCGGAGTTAGCATTGCAACAAGATCTCCTATTGTCGTCACCCACCCGCGACATCAACAGATTCAGAACTACATTTCCCAAAGTGGCAGATGTAGTAATTTTATTTTTATAAACCTCAAATGTGAGATGTGTATGGCCGCATCAGGCATTTTAAATATATCATTGGGATACTTAGGCTATTTTTGAGGGACATGTGTCAACACTTTTGAGAGTTTTTTGCAGGTTACCTACACTTTAACCCTTAGTGTACTGAACGCGTTTTGGTGTCCTAAACATTATGTTTTAACTATTGAAAAATAGCAGATCTACAAGCTCATAGCGCGCCACCGAGTGGCGCCCGCTCTGCTCATGCAAGTAATGATTTTAGCAGTGAGCCCAGTGTCTCGGATGTTATGGACTGCAATTCCCATAATGCAGGGCTTGACACTAACACTTGCCCGCTTGCCCGGGGCAAGTAAAAAAATGGTGGGGCAAGTGAAGACTGCTACCTGGTTGCCCGATCGGGCAAGTGTGCAACGTAGTGCACTATAACACAACACAAGATAAATTTGTCTTGAAGGCAGTCATTGCACTCTGCCTCTGTGTCTTTCCCTGCTTTCTAGCTATCCACAATTCCAGGCTGGATTTGGGAAACAAAACAGGCAAATTAACATACACATCAAAATGACCATTAATCTTCTACAGTGTAGACCTGGGCTAATTAAGATGATGAATTTTAACTCTTGAGAGTGTAAAAATGAAACCAAATGGACCCTTGCGGGTCCATTTGGTTTCATTTTTACGTTCTCAAGAGTTACATCTGGTTAACCAACTTAACTGGGGACCTCCTGGAACCTGAGGGGCAAGTGACCATGAGCTGAGGGTAAGTAGAACCTGACTTGCACTTGCCCGATGGGCAAGTGCCTCGGAGACCTTAGTGTCAACCCCTGATAATGCCATCCCATAATGCCAATTCCCATCTTCTTTGTGGACACAGGGAGGGGTGTCTCACTGAGACAACATATAGCCCAGGAATCGTTTTGATAACAACAGAGACACTGGGCTCACTGCTAAAATCTAACCCATCTAAAACAACACATACACATGAAGACCCCCAGGAAAGGCCATGGCCTACTAGCGAGCGAGCAGAGGGTCAGTACCGCCAACACCTCCAGGAGATAATACTCATGACACTACTTATAGATATCTAAATAATCATCAACTAAACAAGCCAAACGACGTTCTTAAAGGGGAACTCCATCCATTTTCAACATTTTTTCTGAAAGTGTATACAAATGCAACCAAATGAACCCTAACGGGTTCATTTGGTTCCATTTGTACGCTCTCAGAAAAAAGAACCATCTAAAGAAATCCATTAACATGGTGAAAATACATCTTGATGCTGTCATCAAGATGTTTCACCATGTTAGTGGCTTTCTTCAGACCTCCATTTCTTGGGAACACAGAATGGGGAAACTTTTTAATCATGTCCACCCAGCACCTCTAGAGTGACAGAATGACATTAGAATGTTGAAAATGGGTGGAATTCCCCTTTAAAAAGCGCTCCACCGACTGACCCCCGCAAACCGATCGCAGCTTGCTCTGCTCATACAACTAATAAGCATCACAACCTTTGTTTTACTGTAGATGTAATCCTAGATAGGAGCTAGTAATGCCATAGGCCTATTTAAAATACAGTTGCCACTACTTTTGTTTGACTGTACTGTATTATACAGTAGAGGGCAAATGGTAAATGGTGCATTTATATAGCACCTTTATCCAAGGCACTTTACATAATGTAGACTGTGGATCCCATTCACCAATTCATATACCAATGGCGGCAGAAGGCATGCAACGTACTGACCAGCCCATTGGGAGCAATTAGGGGTCAGCAATTAAGTGTCTTTGGGAGCCTGGGTTTGAACCGGCAACCTTGTGGTTGCCATCCAGCCACTCTCTAGCCCTGAGTCTGAGTCAGCACCAGTACCGCCGCCAACACTACTGTACTGTGACATAATAAACACCTTGAGTGGACATGCTGATGGTGAAACCACTCCAGGCTGTTTTCTTGGTGTTTTCATTTTCCTGCTAAAGTCTCCTGACAGAGAGGAGGAGGAGGAGGAAGGAAGGGGAGATTTAAATGGAAGAGCCTGCAGGGGGGAAACACCAGTGAATCACAGCCTGATGTATATGCATAGCCTGGGTGGTGAACAACACCAGAACCACCGCACGCCAACACATCATGAAAATGTGGCTAATATAGCACGACAGGAATGGTATCCTATCTTATTGTTTCTTTAAAAAGAGAATTCTACCCATTTTCAACATTTTATTATGTCATTAATAGACCTTAGAGATAAAATAAAAAAAGGTCTCCCCATTCTGTGTTTCCTAGAAATGTAGCTCTGAAAAGAACATAAACATGGTGAAACACAGCTTGACATCATCAAGTCGTATTTCACCATGTTAATTATTTATTTATTTTATTTTCATCATTTACATTTTTGTTTTAGGATTTTTTTTCTTGAGAGTGTACAAATGTAAACCAAATAGACCCTCCACGGTCCATTTGGCTCAAACTTGAAACTTGGTGCTCTATGATATTTTGAAAATTGAAGCTCTATGAAATCCTTTCCATTAATACAGTGGTATCAACTGTATTAATTGTCAGTGGTGGGAGTTCTGCTATGGTGTTGGTGATATGTAGTTCCAGTCATTTGGGGGGGGGGGGGGGGGGGGGGGGGGGGGGGGGGGTCACTGAGGGCCACGCAGTAAGAGTAAATTAATCGAAACAACAAATGTAATTTGTATTGTTGACCCGTTTCTAAAATATTAGCACGTCCTTCGTTCATTTTTGACCCCTCTATCACAGGGAAATAAAAGAACAACACAAATTACATTTGTTTTTTTGGATTAATTTACTTTTACTGTGTGGCACAGTGACTCGCTCAAAATGACCATAACTACTTAATATTGACCAAAACCAGAGCAGAACTCCCACCACAGGACTCTGGCAATCAATTAATACAGCTGACACCACTATATTGGACAGCATTTCATACAACTTCAAAAAAAATCTGAACTAAACCAGAGTTGATAATTCAAACATGACCACAACACCAACAGCAGATTTTCGAGTGGCAGAAAGAGCATCTGACCCCATCTGGATAGTTTTCTGAACCGAAACACGTGCCGTCGGGAATACGCTCCTTCCTGTTTGGTCAAATTTGTCCCAAGAATTGGGCATGGTGCCCTGTGGGGCATGCCTCCACTCCTCTCGACCAATTTTCCCATTACCGTGTGGGGAGTTAGAATTCCCCAGGAATAAAACAATATAACTACTCGCCAAAACAAAGCCTAGTGAAAGTCTATTTTCCAAGCTAGAAAATAGCATCTCAGGTCCCCAGCTTCTCTAAAATTCATTACATTTTTTTTTAAATAACGCAATATACCGAACTTCTTCTTCTACAGCATTTCTGGGTTGTGCATGTGCCGATCCATTTGTTCGAAAATAGTGCATTTTAGAGAGAAGCTGAGAGCTGAGAAGCTGAGAGCTGATTGAGCCAATTCCCATGTGTAAAACAGTCACAAAATGACAATTACCATGTTACAGCTTTCCGCACTCGGACAAAAGGACACACTTGCATACGGACACACATGGCTACGTTAGAGATCTTCACGGGAGGTGAACCGTACCAGAAAAAACATGAGTTCGTCCGAGACCCGTCGGTTCCGGCGGTGCGTTTTATCAAAGTCACTCGGACAGGTTTGGAATCTGACACATGCCCCTCGGAACTCTGACCTGTTAATCATTATTGTGTAAAACCCGAGAGTATCAGAGAAGACCCGTTCTACTGTGTGTTGTACTACAACACTAAATACACGTTTGTTTTTTTGTTGTTGTTGCAAATGTTAATGTTAAGAAAATATGTGGTATGTGAATGTGATTGTTTCTGTCTCCAGGCAGCGCGCTACCCTGCGCTGAGACAGAGGGAGAAAAGAAGTGTTGCTTGTTGCATTTCGTACGGGTTCGGCGCCGCCATTTGAAAGAAATCTCGGAACAGTTAGGAATCGGGGAAAAAATGCCACGGATCGGTTCTGGTTTATTTATTTGAAAATATTTTAGGAACAGTTCGGAATCGGCGATGTTGCACGGATTTATTTTGGTTTACAGATGGATTTTTTGAGACCCGTGAATACCTCTAGGCTACGTAAAGAACCACTCAAAAAATAAATAAATATGTAAATAAATAATCATGGTACTATACTAGGCTGTGTTACACAAACACAAGATTGGCTATTTCCTGTGAAAATATTTGATAGAGGGTAGAGGAGGAAAAAAAAAGGCTGGGGCGTACAGACATGAAGGTTAAAGCTTTTTTAAAAGCCTGCCGTCTTAGTTGTGACAGTCACAATTCCCCCATCAATAAATTATTCCCCGGAGTGCAGCATTTGCCCTTATGTGTCATAGTACGAGTCCTTGAAAACAGATTACTCTCAATTAGACAAATTTGTGGCCCTGTTAGTTCAGAAAATGAACTGTGGGAGCTACTAACCCCTTCCACTCGGCAGTGTCACTGGTGAACACGCCATGTGGCATGCCAGGTGGCAACGTGCCAGGTGGCAGTCTTGTTTTTTTTGTGCATGTGTGTTATCTAGATAACATGATGAGTCGTTCAACGCATAGAGTACTACAGTATACCAAAATTAACCAAGTGCACACTTTCATTTTATCGCTTTTGTTAAACATAAAATGGTGCCCTCGAGCCTGCTCACCCAGTCATAGTATATTAATGCATCATGAAGGGTGTGATGCAGTTGCTGTTTCAAAACAATCCTGGGTAATAAGGTCACGCTTCCTTTGTTCCATTGATGAAGCCTTCGTTGTACTGTCAAGAGATTTAATTTGACCCTCTCTGTGAAGTCACAGCGGACTACCAGGTTCATTCACCCTGACAACACAAATTAACCTTTGACCTAAGCTGGACCCGGTCTACTGCCTAAATTCATGGATGAAAATTCAACATAAAGTAAGATTATGGATACAGTGAGATGAATTTGTGACCTCCAACTAGGTTGTTTTAATAAAAAATTGCGACCGTTTTAAAAAGGTCAACCTCTTATACGTTTCCCAAATTGTTGTGACCATTTTACAAACAGTTGCGACGACTTGGGAAATTAGCCCTAGTCTTAGGCCTAAACTTATTCCGATCATTTTAGAAAAAAGGCTTGGGGGAGGTCCACCCCTCCCAAACTTCTCCTTTTGGTTGTGCCTGTTTTAAAAAGGTCGGGGCGGGTGGGAAAAGGTTGCGACAGTTAAAATTACAACATTGTTGCCTTGCATGGTTTCTTCCACCATTGGTGTGTGAATGTGTCAATGTAATACACAGTCCATGTAAAGCGCCTTGGATAAAGGCACTATACCCACTGACCATAGACTGAAATTATATGTAAATCTAAAAATGGGCTAAAGAGTCTACAAACGAAAAGGTTGCAACAGTGAAAATTACAACATTGTTGCCTTGCATGGTTTCTTCCACCATTGGTGTGTGAATGTGTCAATGTAATACACAGTCCATGTAAAGCGCCTTGGATAAAGGCACTATACCCACTGACCATAGACTGAAATTATATGTAAATCTAAAAATGGGCTAAAGAGTCTACAAACGTCTATAAAGCTAACATGGACATCTGTTATGAGTTTATTTTTCTTGTTTCAGGCACTCATGAATAAAATATTCTTTGTCAAGAAACAGGCTTTGTTCAATATAACAGTGTAATAAGGCAAACTACTCAAATTAAATACAGTTAATTAACACACTTAGTGCCGCCATTATTACTAGATTTCCAAGCTAGTGCCACGGCGCAATCAAGTAAATTCGGTAAAAAAGCCCTTATTTTGAAGCTCAGATCTCCTAAACAGGATGTGCTGTTTCTGTTATGCTGTGTCTGTTGTCTTGCCTAATCGGTCATCTGGCGATCTGCCCATATACATCCGGGTCACAAGTCAGGAAGAGCCGTGTAGCGCTAGTTGATTCACCAGTGCGACAACCCCATTCAGAGCGAAAACACAGGAGAGCCGTTTGAATGCATTGGATTGAATGGAAGTGAATGGGACAAAAAAAAAAGAGTTGTCGCTCAATTCTGTTCCAAATGAAAGTTAGCAACGGGATGATCATCAGACGATGCGCACGGACTAATAGTTGGATTAAAGAATGAAATCTACATCTCGTCGTGATACGAGCCGTCCGCGTGACCGGCAGTGGGGTTCTCCACGGGAGGTCCACGAGCAGCTCGAGAACGGCGCTTTAAGTACAGTTAATTAAATGAGTCAGTTATTTTTTCTTCTGGTACAAAACAAGCCCCAAATAGTTTTGTAAGGGGTTCTGTCTTCAGCTTGCTTGACAGGCTGTTATTAAATACAGTGAAAGACACACATATGATCATGGATATCTTTGAAGCATATTCAGACACACTTTAAAATTTAAAACGACTATTTTCATAAATTAGCAACTGTAAATCAGGCTTGATTGTCTTATCTGCTAAATAGGCATGACAGAGGCAGATGCCGTCAGGGAGAGGAGGGAGAGAGAGAGAGGGAGAGAGAGAGAGAGAGAGAGAGAGAGAGAGAGAGAGAGAGAGAGAGAGAGAGAGAGAGAGAGAGAGAGAGAGAGAGAAGGAGAGATGCTTAACGTGAGACTTGAGTCTGTGTTTTCGCCATGAATCGTTTCACATCTGGCTCGTACGCTGAGGTTGATGCCCAAATTGCGCATAGACAGTCATGGAGGTGCTTTGCCACTGAGAGTGTTGCACTGTTTTGACTTCATAATTCCCATTGTTGAGAAAGCACCAGGCACATAGTGCATCCATAAATCCACCACTGATTCGTCATTATATTCCTGCTTCAAAGTGTTAGCATTTTTCAATTCAATCAGTTCCTCTTCAAATCTTTCCCTTGTAAAGCCAAACTTGTCACAGTGCTGCGAAACTTCCCTCTGCATTAGTGCGGTATGATGAATCACTGGTTTCTTTTATGTCAGGGATATGATTTGCAAACTCAGTTTTACACAGAGTTTTACCCAGCTGGACTTCGCATGTGGAAGGAACGCATATTCCAGTCAGTTCCCCTGCATCAGGCGCCCCAGCTGGTCACACGGAGGTAGTTTAGAGACAAGGATTACTGCATGTTTTTTTTCTGAGGGTACCTCTGCTATAGTGTACGTGGCAACCCAACTCAATTATGAAAATTGCTCAACATAATCCAAGTTAGCATCTGGCAGTTTCTACATGCTGGGGACCCAAACTCAACCTTTCTATTCTAACATAAAACATTGAATTACTCATTTCTCAACATGTCTGGGTTCACATTCTGGCAAGTGTACTAAAATGGGGACAGGGGAGAAATTCTCATCAACTTGACTGTTAACTGGAAATCCAGCACCACCATCAACAAACTCATCTAACTGCGCTAACTGGACAGACTTTTGACCACTGCCCTGCAATTAAGCATGATGCTTTTGTACATTGCAGTGTGGTCAAGACTGACCGTGAACAGACATAGGCCTGGTCCTGCCATCCCTTTTCAATGAAAGTCAGTGACAAGATGATTACAGACACAGTGTGTACAGCCAATGTTTATAGCTGTGACGCTACAACAGCTAGAAAACTACCAAAAAGAACTGGAGCACTGTAACATACATAGCTGGAGACATTTATTTTCCATGAATAGTGTGTACTGTTGATGTTGTGCTGTTGCCCTAATTCCACACTGTTGTTTCCCCATGTTGCATGTTCCCTGCTGGTTTTGAGCCAAGTGTGTGTGTGTGTGTGTCTCGCACACACACACACACACACACACACACACACACACACACACACACACACACACACACACACACACACACACACACACACACACACACACACACACACACACACACACACACACACACACACACACACACACACACACACACACTTCTCCACATGGATAACAGATGATGAATATTAATTAGGCATGCTGTTTGGCCCCAATACGTCTATCTATCTGTCTATCCCTCCATCCGTCATGTCACAAATCTAATCTTTCCATCCCCGGGTAACCACGATCCATCTGTCCATCTGTCTGTCTATACTAGCAAGCTATACAGCTACCTACCTGCTTACCTAACCATTCGTCAAGCTCATCCTATCCTTGCCATTGTTGTTGACATTGTTGTCTGTGTGGGTAGGTGTGCGAGCGTGTGTGCGTACGTGCCTGTGTAGCCGCGTGCCTGCGTGTGTGCGCGCAGAGATTTCATCCAAGGAACTATCAATAATTTTCTGGCAGAATATTCATACACAATCTGTTCATGATTACTCGCAGTCGCAGCCTGACAGCGCACAGCTCTTTACTGCATTTAAACTTTACACACGGTAATATCCTTGTTTACCCAAGCCCCGCCGTTCACGACAACAGTGTAGAGGAGACTCTATTCTATATGCCACGGCACTGGCCACAGCTTTCAGTCAAAACCCTTATTTTGAAGCGCCAGATCACGAAAGCTGGATGCGCGATGATGTCATGGTGTTTCTGGTGTCTTGACCATTCTGTCCTCTAAGAATCTGTGCAAAAATCTCCGGGTCACAAGTTCCGGAAGTGACTTTCATTCCCCGTTGCTTTTACCCATGTAAGCGACATTTAGGAGTCAAATCTGAGTGCAATTTGAATGCATGGGATAGAATGCATGATAGGCCACGCCCATTCCGTCCCAAATAATAGGCAACAACACAACGAATGGCAGACGATACGCTTGGATCAAAAGACACGTGTTCAGCAGGTAGGCTAATTTACCAGTCAGTTGTACAGTACGGTATTTTAGTGAGCAGAGATGGTCACTCACACTGCTAAATACATTCACATGCAGTAGCTACTGAGGCTGCATATTGCCATAGAACTGGCTTTTCTTTTCTTCTTTTTTGGGATGGGTGTTATGCCTGACAGAAGAAAATGTTCCATGTGAGGCCTGCAGCCTCCAACAAAAGGTGGAACAGATGTACACGCCTCCATTATGCAAGTGACGCCTGAGGTGATAAACATATGTATGGGAATGTGAAATCCCTCAGGAGCGTGCAACATACTGTAAGTAGACAGTCCTCCCTCTCTTAAAGAGGGATGACTGTCTACCTGGTGTTTATGCATGTGCAAGAAGTCTAAATGAAGAAATAACACGAACACCAAATTAGCCACAAAAAATGTTTTAGAATAGAACAAATTCCACTGCCGATCGTGCCCAACCCATGTAAGAAGCAAGTTATCGGCAAGTTAGCTGACGCAAGAGTAGTGAAAGAGTAAAACAATTTGGATAGGATTATCACATTCCCATATTTTGTTTTAGAACATTGCATGGCATGAGGGCATTATTTTGTTATCCCTTAAAATGTTATTGATTAAAAAAGATTTAAAAAGTCTTTAGGTAATGTCTAATATTTTCCACCCTTTTACGTCCATTCTGTATTCTTGGAGCGTCTTAACTGTCAGATTCAGACCATCTACAATTCTACATTCAATTACATCCTCAACATAGTAATCATCATCATCCTTATTGCATTACCCCTCATATTCATCCGCTACGGCAACATCAAGACTGTACGAATATAATACAGCCTCAGCCACACCAAAACATATCCCATATCAGATGAGGTAAAGTGCTATAAAACTCAGCGACAGACCACATCTACAGTACCCTGTTGGCAAAGTCCCATAGATCTTATTTTTACGACTGGGGGCGGATAGTCATTGTCAAAACCAAGATCAGTTCAGGAGAAGAAAAAAAAATGTTTGTATGCAAAATGAGTTAGCACAGTTAAGGCTCTACACACTGGAGTACAGTGGGGCAAATAAGTATTTGGTCAACCACCAATTCTGCAAGTTCTCCCTCTTAAAAAGATGAGAGGCCTGTCATTTCCATCATCGGTATGCCTCAACCATGAGAGACAAAATGTGGGGGGAAAAAATCCATAAAATCACAATGTCTCTGAGTTTAAAAAAAATTATAAGCAAATTATGGTGAAAAATAAGAATTTGGTCAATAACAAAAGCTCATCTGAATACTTTATTATTTATCCTTTGTTGGCAATGACAGAGGTCAAACATTAACATTTTCTCTAAGGTGTGTTTGGTCTCATGGTCATGCTGAAAGACCCAGCCACGTTTCATCTTCAATGCCCTTGCTGATGGAAGGAGGTTTTCACTCAAAATCATATAATACATGGCCCTATTCATTCTTTCCTTTACATGGATCAGTCGTCCTGGTCCCTTTGCAGAAAAAAAGCCCCAAAGTATGACGTTTCCACCCCCATGCTTCACAGTAGGTATGGCGTTCTGTGGATGCAACTCAGCATCATTTCTACTCCAAACACGAGAGTATAACACATCCTCACTACTCCACACCAAAACAAATCCCAGATATCATACGCTATAAAACTCAGCAACACATCTACTCTGTTGACAGACAGTCCTGTAGACGTGCAGCATGTTTCACTAAAGAAGAAATACCATGAGTACAACCTCAGACATTCCACCAGATAAAGCAGAAACACAAAGATAAATGGCCATTGGTGTCGTATTGAGTACACCTCCACCGTTGACTGAGACACATCAATATCCATTTCCCTGTTTCTGACTGAGTGCTCACGGAGCTCATTTGAGGCAGTGTGAAGAGTTAGGATGTTCTGCTGCCTGTGAACTCACTCGTTGGCAGAGAAACTAAATGGCTTATTTTAGACACATGTATGTGGCCCATGCACGCTTGCATGCATGCACACACACACACACACACACACACAGAGTTTAGATTATTGCAACATGGCTGACACATACACCATTAAAGGTAAGAGAGGCAACTTTAGTATGTACAAACACTGGGTTTGTAACCAGATTTGTTTAAAAACAGAATCTAACTCCACCTCACCTCCACTCTATTGGCTCATTATGAATCTGCGGCAGACTGCTGTGCTGCGATTGTCTAAAACGCTGCCTCACCTCCACACAACCTGGGACGTCTGCAGGATGAAGCAAGTGTCTGTCTGCAGGGAAACAGCTGCAGCTACATGATGGATCAGACTATAAAGATATTATATGGTGGTGTGTGCCATTCCTTTGATTGCTTCGTAGCCAAACATCAGGGGTTTTGATTCTTAATTTTACATTTATTTTAGTTTCAGCCCCTACGCTTTTCCCTCAATAGAAAAAGACAAACAATAAGCAGTGGGTGTGTATTGTAGTAGAACAGAAATAACAAGGAGGAGTCATGAACCGTCCATTTTCACAGGAGAAGCTGCAGGTTCAGCATGCTTATCTTCACGCCTGGAATCTGCTCACGCCTCAGCGGGCGCGCACACGCGCCTCTACTCTGACATTTAAATATAGATGGATGACCGTGTGTGTGTGTGTGTGTGTGTGTGTGTGTGTGTGTGTGTGTGTGATGAGCAGATGAAGGAGAGACAAAGGTTGACTCTTAATGCTCAACCCATCAAAGGTGATTATACCACCTGTTTCAAGGGTCATAGGTCAGGTGTGGCAACACATTATGTCACGTGGATCTAAGTAGGGCACGACATTTTAGCACATAATTGTGATTAATGATTCCACTGTGTTCTATCCATTGAAGAGTAAAAATGCATTTTCTTGCTTTTAGGCTTTGCACGGGCGGATATTGCAAATAAGTTCGCCCGGCCGATGCCACAGCCGCGTATGTCGGTAGTTGCATCTACTGGTTGTAGATGCAATTATACACATGCTCATCTGTTCTCATTTGTACTGGACACATCCGATCTATAACGTTCTCTTGAACATCATCTTAAGATGATTATGCAAAGGTTAGTTGTTAGTTATGATTAGGCCATTATTGGCCTAGTAAAAGTGACGCTCTGATTGATTCAGAAATGTACAGCCTTCCGTTTCAGGCTGAAACTTCAAAATAAAATGCTCCAAACAGCCACCCGACTTTAAATCTTGTGGCCAGAACCATTGGTCTATGTCGTCCCCTGCCAGGTTCAATCAGAAAGTGCAGGAAAATAAATTGTCTACTGAAGAGGGAAGAGAAGTGTTGGAGTAGAAAAATGTGTCATGCTGCAATGCTTCTGTACATTCCCTTGCAGTTGCACACACACATTACAACTTTACAGGCTCACCTTTTCACACTAGTTGTGTTCAATGATTATTTAAATAATAAAAAAGTAATTGTAATAACAATTTAGGCATCTGGCAGACGCTCCTAATCCACAGTGACTTACTTTAAGAAACACTGCAATATATCATATACATACAGATGAACAGATTACAATTTAAACAGATTTAAGCAACATGATAATGACATAGGTAACCTCTATCTAAGTCTACTTAATATGCCATCTAAAATACCTGCTACTGCACAAGTGCACAGTGAGATGGAGTCTGAGCAATGACATTTGTGCATGTATATATGTGGCAGATTAAGCAAATATGCTGTGAGTTTTTGTTCATTACTTTAAGGGTGAAAGTGCTGTAAACTCGGTTATCTCCGAGACTGTTTTATTGTCCTGCATGTTATGCATTTATATAAACATTCTGCTCATGGCCTTTTGCAGGCTATTTTTAGTCTTTAATTATTTGAAATAAACAGTCAAAGCTGTTGGATTGATGATTACCTCTCTGTCCGGTCTGCATCGCTCCTCATTGATTAAGTGTCTCTGATCCTTATTCAACTTCACAGGCAGAAGAAGTCTAATTAACTGAGAAGTCAAGGCCAGGGCGTTTTTACATTTGTCCAGACGGCATAGTCTAGCCATCTATAAGAGGGGCTGTTTGTGTGTGTCTTTGCTCATCCCTGCTCAACTACGGGACCTCCTGAGCTGAGCTGGCCGACTGTCTGACTTGTGAACAAACACACCATGTGTCCTGCGATGGGCCTGTGTGTAGCAGAGCTAGCGCTCCCATCGGCTGAAGGGATGCATGCTTTGGTTGGTTCAGAAACTTCACAAGCCAACAATTAACCTTCAGACCTTCAGGTGGGAATTATAATAACATCCCCACTGTTTTACCTTCATTGCACCTTTAAGGTGGGCAAACATGCATTATGCTTGGTGAACATGCATTAAGGTTGGCAAACAGGCACTGCTCCAGTGCTTGCGGATTGTGATTATATTTAGGTAGAATTAACCTTCTAATGATATGACCAACAAACCTGTGAAGCAACCAATGTGGAATGACGTGGTGCATATGATATGCACCATGTGCATATCACATGCCTTAGTGATATGGTGCATGTGCACCTTCGTGCTGTGACATCACACTGTACTTTAATGGGCCCATGCTTCTATTTTGTATTTTCTCTTTACTATTGAAAATGTGTATTTACGGCAGGGCTGCTGCCTATAGGAGCAATACAATACAATGTAATATGATTGTGTCATTTTAAAGCCGCGTGCTTCGCAAAGATAACACATCCACTTAGTTTGGATGCAGGTGCATCAGACAGTAACAAATGTACAAAAATAAATGCCTGTCAACAAAAAATGCACACACTGCTCTCTCAGCACCTAGCATCCAATCTAGTGTTCCATCTGTTGTAACTAATTGTGTTGATATTGTCAAGCGGTCCCGTCCCGTCCTGCCCGACAATAACATTTTTCCATGTTAACCACTTCCAAGCTCCAAACACTATATATTAGACAGGAAGGGCAAAATCATTTTTCGATCTCGACCTTTTTCAGGGGTCACAATGTTTTTACACCTGCCCTGACGTTTTTAAAACAGTCGCGACGCGTTTTAGAAATTTCTAAATCAGTTGAAACATTCCCAACAGACAGAGAGACAGAGAGAGAGAGAGAGAGAGAGAGAGAGAGAGAGAGAGAGAGAGAGAGAGAGAGAGAGAGAGACCAACTCCCCTACTGGCCTTCCGAGGTGTTTTCAGGGTCCAGCTGCCAACTACCATTGACATGTTTAAGGTGAGGGGTGGAGGCAGGGGAATACTCAAGTCCATCTGCCGTGGTGAGATACCCTGAACCTGCATGGATGTTTCCGGGTAATGGAGGCTAACTGGAATACAAACGAGGGAGGAGACCATGCTGACATGACTAATGGATGGGGAAAAATAGTGGGTGCTTTTAAGTCAAGCAGCTCTCCTACGGAAAAGTGGATCAAACCCATTGTGACTGACTGCGTCTGTGACTGACTGAGGGGTACCGACTGACTGTTCAGATCGTTCCTTGGTCCATTCCTCTCATGCAATGCAGACAGATACTATATACTGTATAATGACAAAAGGTCTCCTAGCAACTTGGTGTTATTCATATGTAGGAGAATAATACCATATTTATCATAAGCCACTGAAAAGACCATACTCTGACCCATTATTTGCGACATATTATGTCCTTGACAGTCCAGCATTGGATTTGATATGACCTATTATTACAGTGCGTAACATTGTATGCACTGTACAGGTTTGTGATCAGATTGAATGCCTAATGAAGAGTAAAGACATCAGGATTAGGCTAATCCTGGCTGGTCCGGAGCAGTCCACAGCCTTAGTTTCCATAGTAACGAGCTCAACATATGTTCTAGGTTACCTGTCTAGATGCATGTGGCAAAACTAACCAGTTTTCATAAAACCAGTTAAGCACTGATCCAGGATATATTAAACCAGGACATCTGTTAAATCCTGGTTTAATCTCTAATCCAAGTTTCGTGAAATAGGCCCCAGGTTACCTGAACTCGCAGGTCCCAGGTTATCTGTATTATATAATGTCTGTAAGACTGAGCATAATGTCTGTAAGAGTGTTGGAGACCCGTTGAGTCTCACCACACCTCTCAGCAATTATAAATTACAAGATAACCTGAGGCATAAAGGGCATTACAGATGGCAAGTCTGAAACGCACATATTATCATGGTGATTCCACCGTGCCACTCAGTGGTGACAGACGAGAATCGTGCAGCAAGAAAAAAAAAGCTCACAGGATTGAGGCCTAAAATAAATCGCCGGCATGTGCAGGAAATGAGCACCTGCACAATAAACAACACTGGACACCGCACAATAACGCCCGGCATCACACATTCCCTTTGTCATCGTTTTCTGAGCTCAAAACACCGGTCCCGCTGAAAATGAACTAGAATGCGCGATTTGTTACTCGCCATCTGTAAAGCCCCTAAGGCCATTTGTGGTTTATTGCTTTATAGTTCTACTGGATCTCTTATCCTCAAGTTCAATCATGAACTTTTAGTGGAAAAAAGTAAGCCTTGCCGAGCCATGATGTCATGAGGCTAGGCAAAGCCATGAGGCCCATAGGGTAGGAGCCTATGGGCCTTATGTCCTGCTTCTCTAGTGTGAGGCAACTTTGATGTACAAGTACAGCGCCTGGACATGACACTAGTATGGACTTAACCCCCAATCCAACCCTTTATGCTGAGTGCCAAGCAGGGAGGCATGGGGTCCCATTTTTTATAGTCTAGTCTAGTTTTATAGCCTAGCGGTATGACGGTCCCGTTGGGAATCGAACCCAGACCTCCCAGTCTCAGGGCAGACACACTAACCACGAGGCTACTGATCAGTTTTTAGTAGGATCTGGACTTATGACTTTGTTGGTAGCAGTGAAAAAAGAGCAGCTTTTTTGTCAACAAATTTCACTCTGCCAAGGTCATAAAGAAACTTTAACATATTATTGTCCTCCCAGGGAGCAGGCAACGACAGACACAAAATTCAATCAGGGCAGTGGCAACAGAACCATGTGGAATTCATCTCCAGCTTTATCTGTTCACTCCCAATGTTCTCTCTGTCGCTGGAAAAGGTAATCCACACATAACCACTGTGAGTGTAATATCATTTTCAAGGTTCAGGAGGTGCCAGACAATCTGTCCACTGTCCTAACAAGTGTACATGTAATAAAAGAATATTGTCCCAGGCTGCAACCTGCTTGGACTTCAGTGAAACATGAGAACTGACAATAGGAAACGCATGAAATCGGAAATAAGTAAAAAAGTAAACAAATACATAACAATATGTGATTCTTGGATGTTATTAAATAAGCAGGTGCCACCATTTTGCCAGATTACTTGACACTTTTTTGTTTTTTTGAGAGGGGGAGAGAAAGAGAGCACTTTCTCTCAGTATCACTGTCCAGTCTCCACTAACCCTCTCTTAAACTGATTTCACTCTGAGTGGCCATGTGCATGGGAAAATAATTTAGTTAACATCAGCCTCATTTGGAGGGATACTGCACAAAATGGCACCTCTGCTGTATAACTAACATGTTCGTTTTCATGAAATCTGGGCAGTCAATTGGCACAGCACTTCACTTTTGGTCACAAAATGGGGCCCACATTTAACATGGGAAACATAACACACTCCCTGACCTTAGAACTCCCACTCCACTGACCAAAAAATGAAATATTACGAATTTCCACAACTGCAACAAATGATGAAGCACACTTTTTCAATTATTTAGCCAATTCCAGCTTGTTTTTAAGACCAACAAAGAAAACACTTTGCTAGTCTCTTAACTGGCAACCCATTTTATTTTTGTGTGACATCATGCCACTATTAGATGTTTTTTTCCTAAATGAATGGCTCAGATTCAGTGCCACCATATGTGTGCTATTTCAGAACCATGGACAGTGTTAGTAGACAGTGACCTGCTGATTTACTATTGCATTAGACCACTAATTAAATTAAAGCAGCAGCTAGCTAGGGTATTTCAGAGTCAGATTTTAATGAATTGGTATTTTTCAACAAATTGCTCAAGCAAATACTAAGGCAAATGCAGTCAGGCACCAAGGGTAGAAAGCAAATTAATACAATACAATGAATACATACAACAGCCATATAGCCTACTGTACACCATCTCTGGTGCTGCCATTCAAAGCAACCAAGGCTATATGTCACCCCCTTAAGTCTGATCGGACCCTACACAGGGCTTGACGCTAACACTTGCCCGCTTGCCCGGGGCAAGTAAAAAAAAAATGGTGGGGCAAGTGAAGACTGCTACCTGGTTGCCCGATCGGGCAAGTATGCAACTTAGTGCACTATAACACAACACAAGATAAATTTGTCTTGAAGGCAGTCATTGCACTCTGCCTCTGTGTCTTTCCCTGCTTTCTAGATATCCACAATTCCAGGCTGGATTTTGGGAAACAAAACAGGCAAATTAACATACAGATAAAAAATTACCTAATCTTCTACATTCTCTAGTTGTGTAGACCTGGGCTAATTAAGATGATGAATTTTAACTCTTGAGAGTGTAAAAATGAAACCAAATGGACCCGCAAGGGTCCATTTGGTTTCATTTTTACGTTCTCAAGAGTTACATCTGCAAAATTTACAATATATTTTTGGGGGGCAAGTGACCATGAGCTGAGGGCAAGTAGAATCTGACTTGCACTTTCCCGATGGGCAAGTGTCTCCGAGACCTTAGTGTCATCCCCTGCTACAAACACCTTGCATGTTCAGATCAGCCAATTACATTGTGAGACTGACAAACATTCACTCAAAAAGCCCTAGACTCTTCTCTTCTCTCTTTCAACTCCAAAACTATGGAATGAACTTTCCATTGCAAAAAGACACTGCAGAGCAGGCTCACTCCCAATCTTCAGGCTCCATCTTGGCACATAGCACTTGTCATAGGATACCTGTATGCACTAGCCTTGATGACCTTACAGGTATATGCAAAGGATAAACATTTGTAATTTAGATAATATAATAATTAGCATTTTATGTATAGCATATAGTCTATAGTGCAAACTCTTGCATATGATTATTCATGGCTATTTCAAAGTATTAAGTCCCTTATTATATTGTTCTTACTTGCTGTAAGTCAACCTTGATTAAGATTGTCTACTAAATGCCTATATTGTAAATTGTACAAATGCATAACACATTTTAAAGTAGCAGTTTAACTGTCCATGTGAAATCGTATCTATCCAGATTGAGAAACTACATGGCCCATTTCTAGAATGAATAAATAATGTACAAACAAGTTGCCAGAGAGAAGCATTGATTGTCTCTACTTCTCCTCCCTGTCTTTGAGCTCCCCTGAGGGAGCTGCTAGCTTTGATCTGCTCAGAGCACCACAGCTCCATCGTCCTGGAGCACAACTCACATTTAGTTTTGCTGGTGTGAATTTGGCATTAAAGGGATATTTCACTTTCAAAAAATGAATAAATAAATAAATAAATAAAACTTTGGATCATTTTAGGCTTTACTCAAGCTCATATGAACACCACAGACATTTCATAAGTTACTCCATTCATTATTTAAATATTTGATGTTCATTTTAGCTGCCCCAACCCATTCCTACACAAAACTACATGTTAACTGTACTAGATTAACCGAAAACACCCAACATCTTTTTTCTGGTTGCCGATTCTCTCCCTAATACATGAGGGGGCCATGGAATTTGATTTACATTTTTTGTTTCATGCACACACCGGCAATTTATTTTAGACTTTTAGACTACATTTTAGACAATCCTGTGAGCTTTTTTTCTCGCCTGTGTAGACGTGATATTCCTTTAAGCTCTCATGTAGTGGGGGTCAAGCTTGGTTGTGAGTTGCTGGGAAGCATAAGTCTATGGGTGAATGTGATCCTCACCCCACTAACACAACATGGGAGGGGATTGTGATTAAAGGGATTGTGACATTATTATTATTTATTTTTTACATATCCTGTGGTATGGACAGGTTTTCTGGCTCAAACAAATGCTCTGACTGTTCTGTTGAATGTAAAATCCTAAATGTGTCAATGGGATTTGCCAGCAGTTACTGATTCCACTGTTTTGCCCATTTTCATTGCAGCTCAGTACGCCTTCCAAACCCCACAGAAAACTCCAGACACAGAGAATCCTCCCCTTGTCACTACCTCTATATGGTCCAGCTTTAGCACCAACTACAGAACTACGGTATCATTACATACTCCGTTCCTTGCTGTTTGCTCTAGACCAGGTCTGCTAAATACAGTATACAGGCTATGGATACACTCAGGCTACATTGTACTATGTGTTCATCCCAAAAGAGAGCTTTAATGTCAATAGGTTTGGTGAGGATGAATTAAATAACATAATACATTGACAGCAGACAGTCACTGTACAAAAAGCAGATAGCAGACTGTACTGTACCTCCATGAATTGAAAAAGCTGTCAACTCTGTGTGGGATAAATGCTAAAAGACGGCTAAACACACACAGACCTGATGGAAAGTGTCAGTGCTGTGAAAGGGCTTTGGAGAGAGCAGTTCTCCGGCAATATGAAGAGCTGATACAGTAGCTCCCTTTTTTGTGCGGATATGTTGTGTCAGCTTCACACAAACTGTTTAAACATACACAACGACTACAGCACTACAGCAGGCACAAACACAAACACATTTCACAGTGTGTTGAAATAGCAGTATCATCTCTATCCTTACACCCCGGTGTTTTAGACATTCTGCTGAAGCTGTGATTAATTGTCCAGATGGGACGGACACCATATGCTCACTGTGTGATGCAAAGCAGCATGTGGAGGTGTAAGCATTCGTATGTCAACAAAATGCTATAGTCCGCTAGCTCAATTAATAGTAGTACTAGTAGTACTAGTATTATTAGTAGTAGCCGTAGTAAAGAGTGACAGTATGTTGATAAAGTAGCACTAGGATTATTGGTAGTAGTACCAGATGGAGTAATATCACAAGTATTAGCTTGGATGTTAAATTAACACTTTGACTTCAAGTAACGATTTACCCAAGTTGCTTAATTCTAGAACAGCTTCCCTCCAGATAACGGGGCGACCGAGTTGTGTTTTCATTGTTTAATCCACATTTATAATCCTGCTTTCATTCATATGGGCGATCTATTGGACAAAAATGGACATGAGACGCGTGCTGATGACGTCACAGTTTGAAAAAGCTGTTCGCTCTAGAGCAGGGGTTTTCAACCTTTTTGACTCCAGGGACCACCATTTATTCAGCATTTGAGCCACGGACCACCATTTGATGACATTTTAGCCCTAATAAAGACCTAAAACTAAAGAATTATTTTGTTTTTGTTCACAATTCCAGGCTGGATTTTGCAAACAAAACAGTGTAGACTTCTTAATTAAATATTGCTAATTCAGATGAATATTTTAACTCTTGAGAGTGTGAAAATGAAACCAAATGGACCCGCAAGGGTCCATTTGGTTTCATTTTTACATTCTCAAGAGTTACATCTGGTTAACCAACTTTCCATCATTTAGCCTGGGGACCACCTGGAACTCTCTCAAGGACCACTGGTGGTCCCCGGACCAGCTGTTGAAAACCCCTGCTCTAGAGCACAAATTGGCTTCTGGAAAAAAATATTTCAGTGGAAGTCTATGGTCTATTTCACAGGGTTCCAGTGGCTATGACAGCTTGTAGTTATTTTGGATCACAACGGTGTTGTGTGTGATGTGTTGTGTGTTTTGACAACAAGCCATGAAACTATTTTCAAGGAGTTTGGAATATAGTAAGTTTGGAATATAGTAATTATAGGCACTTAAAATGGAACTCCATTTGTACACTTTATCATTGGATTTCAACAGTGTACTCTCCAGATAGGCGTACTTACCTAGCATTCCTACAATTGACTCTGTCATCCATTATTTTGAAGTGCCGGTGCAAGGTCTTTCTTGGTTGTTAATTGAAGTTTTAATAAGGTAATCTCTGCTGGTTGCAGTGCTAACATTGTTCCCTAAGGATACATTTCATAATAATAAAGAAAACACTAGCTCCAAACATCTGCACTTCATTATGCTTAAGAGGGAATAATTTTCAAATAATTTCAGCTTGCTTCTAGCCATGGTTGCGGTGTCCTTGCTATTTTGAGCACCGTAAAGTGTAATTTATCTGTGTACGTGTGTGTGCGCAGTGCATGCATGCATATGTGTATGTACTACAGAGATGAAAGTGCAATGCAATTGGTTATAATGGCAACAATGTTTACATAATCCTACGGTTGATTGATCTAAGAAAATCCCTCTACTAGAAGTGTGATTTTCAAAATATTTTTCGGTGGAACTGATCCAAGCTGAATCTAAAGCCTCAAATCCAACATACCAAGTGCTTGTGAGAGTGTGTTGGGTCCAATGATTACTTTTGGAGGTCACAGCCTGAAAAGGTTTAGAGCCACTGCTATTGATGAGGGGTTCTCGATGGTTTTTGAGAGCCTCAGAAATACTTCTATTGCAAATTTTAGTGTTTAATTCGTTCGTAGGACTGTAATAGTGGTTTTTCACCAGTGGTCCCTGAGAGAGTTCCAGGTGGTCCCCAGATAATTGAGAGACAGTTGGTTAACCAGATGTAACTCTTGAGAGACTCAAGAGTTAAAACATGAATGTAGAAAGTGGTAATTTTGATACTGTATGTACTGTATGTTTTGTTTCCAAAATCCAGCCTGGAATTGTGGACAAAAACAAAATAAATCTTTAGTTTTGGCGTCTTTGGGGTGAAAAAGTCATTAAATGGTGGCCTGTGGCTCAAACTCTGAATAAATAGTGGTTCCCTGGTATCAAAATGGTTGAAAAACACTGAGCTAGAAGTCTTGTAATGTGTCTGAGATGTGTCATTTTGAATAGCTGTTAGATGAAGCGTTCCATCATGTTCCAACTTGGTTCTATTTACAACATAAAATAACAGCGAGATAAATAAAGGAGTTATGGAGGAGCGAGGAGGAGTCGGCGTGGATGTGTGAATAAAACAATCATGCACTGGAACACACAGTGACACAAACATCTTGTTATTCCTCCACTTGCTCTCCTGGCTGCTCAGACACGTGTCACATTTAAATATCTTAGCAGACCGATCTAACATTCTCTCTTTCTTTTTTTTTTTTTACTATTATTCCAATTACAGAAGGTTACCAACTTCCTGAGAGAAAGAAAACCTCATCAAATGAATCTGGGCCTAAGGGGGAAAGCAGAGCATTTTGAACGTGGCCTAATGAAAAACAACCAGCCTGCTGTGAGGGTTGTTAGGGGCAAAGAAAAGCAGCCAATTATTTGTTGCCTTGCGTGTGTAGATTTTTGTACAAAGGGACACACCGGCATTTTCGTTTGACAAAAAAGAGCAAACATAATTATACCATTAGATTGCCCACAGGTGGGCGTTTTGGGGACAGGTGTCGTGCGGGCGTGTGTGTATGAGGTTAGAAACCAAGCTTGCAGCGTTGTTAAGTTCCAAGTAGCTGTACTTGTTAGCAAGAGGGGGAGTAGAGCCAGACGCCAAGCAAACAACAAATATTGGTCTACTAATTATAATTATTAAAGTACAGAAAAACACCATACTAATCAGCACAATAACAAATCGTGTTTGACCATTGCACCCTGTTGTTGGCGGCTTAGCATTTAATTCAATCTTACAGTTGTTAGACACCAGCGAAAAAGCGAAACGATTTTTTTCGCGCGAATATTTCGCTTTTTTTAAAACATATTGGAGTCAATGTAAGCTTACACACCACGGCGAATTAGCGAAATAGCGAAAATGCGACTATTTTCGCTTTTTGTTTTTTCGCTTTGGTGTCGAATTTTTCAGCTAGTCGCAGGCGACTAATACCCCCTGACCAATCAGAATGCAGTCTAAACTGCGCTGCCGTGTTGAAACCATAAACTGCAGCGCATCCTTCTCTTTCTCTCTCTGTGTGTGTGTGTGTGTGTGTGTGTGTGTGTGTGTGTGGGTGTGTGTGTGTGTGTGTGTGTGTGTGTGTGTGTGTGTGTGTGCGCGCGCGCGCGCCCTCGTTATTAAACCACAGTGTTCACTGTTCCATGTTGCGCCAGGGCATATCCAGGGCGCATCGCGCATTGGAAGGGAAAGATATCTGTAGCCACGTTTCCATAAGGCCTATTTTTGCGCAAAAACGGCTCTTGCGAAGAGAATGATGAATGGAAACACTTCAAAATGCGAATAAGTTTCCATTTTGCGCAAAAATACTTTCTCGCTGAAAGGTGCCGTATTTTGGAGCGTATCGAAAGAGTCTAATGCGCAAATGAGGTATGGAAACAGCTTGCGAAATGACTTTGTATTGAAAAGCACTGGACACGCACTATAGCGCATTTGAAGAGTCCTGGTCTGCCGATGAGAGCATTGTTATTTGTTAATGTAAGTTATATTTCTACAAAACCGCTCAAAACGGACGAGGGCCGTGCGCACACAGACATCCAAGCCAAGGGGACTCACGTACATGGCCAAAACGTTCAGACTCCCATCGCGTTCATGAAAGTCGCAGGGCAGCTAGGTTTACAGTATCTGTATCATCATGCATGATAGCTAAGATACGCAAGTGATATCAGACATAAACAGCTGTTTTAGATGACCAGGCTCTGCCCTTATTCCGTTTTTGCAACATCAGAGCCAGAACAGCCTCTGCACAGCACAACGGACCTATAGTTCAATAGGAATAAAGCAGGCAGTCCGTGTGGAAAGCCTGAAATAACTTCATAAGTAAAAATATATGTAAAATAACCATACGTATCACGTTACTGGCAAAACTGTGCCACGGTATTGCTTGTTTCATGAACCTATTTTGTTTTCCCTAGACTCCCATAAGTCGCATTTCATCAGTTAATGGAAACAGCGGACAATATCGCTCTTCTTTTTTCGACTTAATTAAAATACTCTTCCTATTTTCGCAAATGTTTTATGGAAACGTGGCTAGTGTCACTACCTATAGCTCTGGTTTGGTTTTGGACCTGCCTATGTGAATTTCTCTCAACTAGGCCTACTGCAAATTTAAAACGAAAATAAAACGTTTAGCGCTGTCCCCTGCAAACACAACGGTAGGCTACAGGTGGAAAAAAATCTTAGCCTATTATGTGATGCGATTATTGTATTGCGCATCAATCCATGGCCAAACTTAACATACCGCCTCTTGTTGAGGCTGCTGTGAGCTATACGATCTGCAAACAATGAATCTGCCTTAATATCTCATAGGCAGTTTGGTAGACAGTTTGTGCATAATATAGAACTATAGGCTACAGCTTTCTCTATAGGGCAAGGGGTCTGGAGCGACACGCGCTCTCATGCTTTAATAGGATAACTTCTCGTAACTTCCCGAAACGTTCTCATCTTGCGGGCCGCGGACCCCCAAATGGATATGCCCGTCATTGAAATGAGACCACGAGAAGTTGGGAACTTTACCAAGTGAGTATAGTCCTGGCGTTGTGCATTCCCTCGAAATTGAAATCAGCTGTGGTGCGAGCGAGGAAAGCTGCTGCGCATTTGTCACTGATTCATCTATCTATTTGATTGATCTACTTCGGGGATTTTCAACAGGTGGTCCGGGGACCACCAGTCGTTCTTGAGAGAGTTCCCGGTGGCCCCCAGGTAAATGATGGAAAGTTGGTTAAACCAGATGAAACTCTTTGAGCTTGTAAAAATGAAACCAAATGGACCGGGCCCATTGCATTGCGCATCAATCCATGGCCAATACCGCCTCTTGTTGAGGCTGCTGTGAGTTTTCAACAGGTGGTCCGGGGACCACCCGTGGTCCTTGAGAAGGTTCCAGGTGGTCCTCAGGCTAAATGATGGAAAGTTGGTTAACCAGATCATGTAACTCTTGAGAATGTAAAAATGAAACCAAATGGACCCTTGCGGGTCCATTTGGTTTCATTTTCACACTATTCATCATCTGAATTAGCACCACTTAATTAAGAAGTTTACACTGTTTTGTTGGCAAAATACAGCCTGGAATTGTGGACAAAACCAAAAGAATTCTTTAGTTTTAGGTCTTTGAGGCTAAAATGTCATCAAATGGTGGTCCGTGGCTCAAATGCTGAACAAATGGTGGTCCCTGGAGTCAAAAAGGTTGAAAACCACTGAGATTGACGATATGGCATTTTTAATTTGGTTGAGTAAGATGATCAACTTGTATTTCAGTCTTTTTAGCGCCGTCGGATTAATTAATTAATTAACTCGATCGTGTGCATCTCCGGTCATGACTGATGATACAAAAAAACTTTTATGACCAACATTTCGATCGGTTCCTGCGTGCGTCCTTCCATGGTTAAAATATATAGGCTAAAATGACAACACAGCAGGGAGGAGGGTAGTAGAAGGAGGGGAGGGGAGAGGAAAGGTGAATTTAATCGTTTTATACGCCAGGAGGGGAGGGGGAGAGGAAAGG
The DNA here is from genome assembly GCA_039105355.1 of Benthosema pterotum. Lineage (NCBI taxonomy): Eukaryota > Metazoa > Chordata > Actinopteri > Myctophiformes > Myctophidae > Benthosema > Benthosema pterotum. The sequence goes on from CM076969.1 coordinate 27,169,710, forward strand.
CGAATTTAATCGTTTTATACGCTTCGCTTTTTGGTGTGTACAGGAGGCCGCGACTAAATTCGCCGGCAAATATTTCGCCTTTTTTTGTTCGCTTTTTCGAGTCGTTTCGCTTTTTCGCTGGTGTGTAACAAGCATTACAGTTGTTAGACATTGACAGGTGTAAAAAGATGTTTAACTCCCATTTATGTAAATGAAAATATGAATCACTTATATGAAAGACCAGGCATTCAAAGCAAAATGTATGAATGGTTGGTAGTTGGTCTACATAGAGCCGTTAAGAAGATGTTTCTCAATGTTTGAAAAATAAAATGTGCTCTCTTCATTCAGTTATTATTCAGTTATCAGAATAACTCCATTGTCAGAGTGACAACAGTTCACCGAAATATGGTGTAGCACCCCCCATCGAACTGGTAGATTTAGTCATCGATTAATTTGATCAGCAACTAAACCACTGCAGTTATCATGGGTGTTTCCCACTTAACCATAGATATATATTTTTTTTTCAGTGTTCAGTGTAACTAAACTAAAAAGCAGTGAGCCATCTCTCTTCCCTTACAATCTGAAGATAGTGGTACAAGCACACAGTACCAAATGCAAAGCAAAATACTGTATACCACATACTGTAACAGTGCCCTGCACAATACTACTTGGTCTTCTATTCTTCTGTAGTTACATTGGCTCTTGTTAGCCAATGTAACTACAAGATCCCTGCCACCCACAATAAAAAAAAAATCAAGGTCTTCTTTTTCTTAAGTTCCATGGCTCATTGTGCATATTGTTCCATTTTCTTATTGCCTTAGCTGCTGCTCGCAGCTATATTTTTGTTATTGTAAAAACTTCAAAATCCATTTGTGAATGCATCTGCTTTATGACATTGTGTTTTCTTTCTTTATTATTAATTCATCCATCCTTTCTTTCCTTCCCCTCCTCGTCTCCATTTAAATTTCAGGCAGACAAACAAACTCACATCACCACATCAGTATGCTACACTATAAAGTGTTCAGCCCTGATGTTTTTCTTATCAATATCTGAAGCCGTTCTACTTCCATTTAGTCTGATGTGAGATTCAGACTGGAAAACTCACTACTGAATGACTGTATTCCACTCTGTGCTTACAAAGCACTACAGCAAAATTAAAGATGCTGCCACTGAATTGACTGTCTGTACTGTGCACACAGCGGCATATTATCAGCTCGCAAGTTCTCCTATCGCCGCTGTGCAGATGTCACACAACCGCTTTCCTCCCCCTTCCCGTGCCACGCAGGTTTTGACGAACGCACAGCTCTGCGTGCCTGCCTGGCATACGGTGAAGGTGTTCTCGGCACCTCAAGCCTCGACTTAGACAAAACTGAGCTCCCTCTCCTGGAAAGCCGCATGGACAACACTGTGGTGACTCCTTGGTAAACCGCCAAGAACAGTCAGCTGTCCAGCTGCTTCAAGATCACTCCGCTCTCGTTAGGTTTTTGCACATTACAACATCAAAAGAGTCTGTCCTGCTCCTCATCCTAAGCATTTTGGCATCTCTAAAGTCCCTCCATGCTGGTCGCCCGGCATGCGCACACATAACATCCCCCCCAACAACTCACTGAATGCCAGGGATCACCACCCGTCCAAGGTGTTCCCCACATCTGCACTCCCTTGCTGGCTTTTCTGGCTGGTGCATGCATGGGCCGCCTTCCAATTCAAAACACTGGTGGTGACTTACAAGGGCATGGCACACAGCCCTACAGTATCTGATCCACTGCATTACACCCCCACAGCAGCCAACCACAGCAAACAATACATGTCCCTCTTGGTGGAAATTGAACTAAAAACAAAGTGCTCTTCTGGGCACAGTTCTCCACCAGTTCAGGTTGTGGCCTCCTGGTGGCGCTATAATAGGCTAATGTGAAAACGGTGAAAATTATTCTTACAGTCTTGGATGGGCATTTTGTTCCAAAGATGTGTCTTGCAAAAATCCACTATAATAGTGAGCACTATATTACTATACTATGGCATTGGTGGCACTATAACAGTGAGAAGGGTGGGATATATTTCTCAATGTAGTAGGAAAGTGCATGGAAAGTGCAAATTGCATTTTGCGGTTATGATTTTATGCTTTTTGTTCAAAACAGGCCAATACTGCAAACTTCGCAAGACAATTACAGCCAGCTAGAATAGAATATGAAATATGGGACAGATCTGTCTTGAGCACATGACTATACTGTGGAACGATTTGGGGGATTTGGGGACAGTCTGGATGAGTAATATTAAACCATGGCCTCCTAAGTGGCACTACAAAAAGATGAGTTGTGGAGAAAAAAAAATCAGGTCAAAGTTTTGTCCTTGGCAACGCTTCATGCCGATGGCGGCATTTATAGGTAAAAATGTGAAAAGCTGCCTCATGGTGGTGCTATCACAGGTCGTTGTAGAAAAAGTGGGGCATAGGTTCATTGTTGGTATGTAGGGATTGTGTGTGCAAAGTTCAGCATCGACCAGGTTAACGGTGGCGGACGGACAGACAGACACACTTCGGCCCGGGACGCTGGGTGAGACCTACGGTACCCTAGAGCCTATCAGCAGAAGTTTCAGGATAGGCAGAAGTACTGCCAGATCCAGGGGAAATACATCTGACGGATGCTCCAATGCACACTTCCGCTGCCTTAGATTGTGCCCAGGCTTTTCTCTTCGCAGATGAGTAAGCCGGGGAGTGAGGCTACTGGCGTGGTGACAATAGCCAGAGTCACTGATGAATGTCTCAGTGGTCGATAGACTGTATAAGCCTTGTGGCCATCGGAGCGTGTCCTCCGACGGCAAAACGCAGCTCTTGGCGTCTTGTTGACAACGTGGACAAGCACGGGCACCATGGAAACCAGAGATGCCTGTTGAAGGCTTCTACGCCGTCGGCGTTGCCTGCCTTCTTAACTATGTTGGGCTTCTGTGGCGACTACGACAGAGCACGCCCAGTCGCCCCCGTCCTCGTCGTGTCTAAGTCATAGAGTCTCTATTAACACCGCAAGTCAGGACTGTAGATTCACACACTCTAATTTGTATAGTTTTTCTTTTGTTGATCTTATTTTTATGCAAAACACTTTGCTGCATTTGAAGTCTATTATATTGTTAATGCTAATAATAATAAGGCTAAGAAGAAGAAGAAGCAATCATTATCGTCATCATCATGATCGTGTCCTTGTTTGTCCACAGTGTCCCCATCTGTACCATCAGAAATAAAAGACTAATAAAGTGGAGATAGCAAACACAGAGCTATAATTCTTTTCTTTCTTCAAAGAAGACTGTTCCCAATGAATGTAAATACATTCATTGAAAATGTGTTTCCAAAGAGGGTTATTTTTCATTTGAACATTTTCTTTCATTTTGACCTGGAGCAAAAAGAAAATAACAGAATTATTCTGTATTACTAACACACGGTATCTATTGCTTTGGACAGGCAGTGGGTGTGTGTGTGTGTGTGTGTGTGTGTGTGTGCGTGCGTGCGTGTGTGTGTGTGTGTGTGTGCGTGCGTGCGTGCATGCGTGTGCATGCGCGTGTGTGTCGTGCGCATACACATGCACGTTTGCAAGGCAGAGCCTTAACAGTTGAATTGAGAGAAATGGTGTTAAATAAAGCTAGAAGGGGAGCACAGCTGGTCGCACGGCTCATTCTTTCCCAATGTACTTCCTCAGAGTTTCACTGTGTAACTGGAGCAGAGATAGTTCTACATGCAAATTGCAGGAAGTTCTGTTGCCTTAAACTTATCCAACTATCGCTCTTCTTTAAGACGAGGAAACAGTTTCCATAAGACCAGCAGCTGAACAGCTGTGGGGCGTTTAAAATGGGGAACTGGGTCGCCAAATAACAGCTGATTTTAAATATTTATGACGTACTGTGTTCTCAGTCCCCAGCTGTACCATAAGACAACACTGTCCTAATGGCAGCATTCGATGAGACATGCATGCCCACGTCATTTTACAGCATTCCCAATACCCCCACACTGGACATCACAAAACCCAGTTGTAGAAATTAGGCACAGGGACATGTCTATGCATGTAGGCTGAAAAAATGTATATTACTGCTGTTTTGTGATTCTTTGGTTTTGGGATCAATCAACTCATTAATGCATATAAATAGATGAAATGTGGGCGCCACAGGCTGGCAAAATGGCACCCAAGGAATTAACGGTGACAACTCTGAGACCGACATTGGCCACCCAAGGCTCTGCCAACTAATTGAGTCGCAGGCAAGCAAGTCGTGTTACATATGGCATGGTCAAATTAATTGAATAATGAAAAGAAATTGCATGAAAAACGGAAGAGGGTTAGGGTTAGGGTTTATTTGGGACATTTATTTTCTATGCTAAAGTCTGGCATGTTGTGATTGGCCACTACAAACAATACATATTTCCATGCCCGCTGTCGCCATCAAAAGAGGAAACATAAACTTCAGTGATTTAAATTTGCTTAGCTCAAAATCGGAATCGGCCTGGAGTCTGGACTGGTGGTGTGATTATTCAAACGAAGCGAGGGAGTGAGAGAGAGAATAAACATGATGGAGATCTCAGGCCCCCACAGAATCAACATTATTCATCCTACCTTGTCATCCATCCATTTCCAGTACTTACATACGCGATATGTACTTTGTCGTACAAAGTAGTTGATCTACAAGTTCACGATGCACTGCATTCTGTGATATATTGTGAGCTTGTACATCGACTATATTCAGTACACGGTGTTGCTGTACTACAGGGGTTTTCAACCTTTTTCATCCCAGGGCCCACCATTTATTCAGCATTTGAGCCACGGAGCACCATTTGAGGACATTTTAGCCCCACAGACCTTCCCAAACCTTTGCTTCTGTCCATGACCATTAATCCTCTCGTTGTGTAGATTAGGACTAATTCACAATTAATTGACTAATTGAATATTTTAACTTGAGACCGTAAAAATGAAACCAAATGGACCCGTCCATTTGGTTTCATTTTTACGGTCTCAAGAGTTACATCTGGTTAAACAACTTAGCTGGGGACCACCTGGAACCCTCTCAATGACCACTGGTGGTCCCTGGACAACCTGTTGAAAACCCCTGCTGTACTACAAAGCCAGAATCAAGTGTAAAGAGTAATTCCCTCTTCTGCCTGCATTCCTCTAAGAACAGCCCACATGCACACAGAGATATTTTTCCTTGGCTTGTCATCTGTCCTGTGCTGGGCCCACTCGCTCACTCACCCCACACACGTTACCCACAATTCCCAGAGCTGGTGTTGTGTACACATTTACTTATGTAATCGTGTGCCATGTACACATGTACTTATATAAGCAGCCACCTACGTTTTTTAACTTCTCAGCCTTTTGCTCTAGACTGTCATCTTTCCCAGAAATATACACTCGCACACAAAGGGGTATTGTGTCCAGTCTTAGCTGTATTCGGTATGGATGAGATTGTCTTCAAAATAACAGTCTTTGATTCTATTCCATACCATACGAGTACCGGGTTTGTTGTTGCAGTCCAACAACATGCTCTCATCTTAGCTCTCATCAACATGCTCTCATCTTAGCTCTCATCAACATGCTCTCATCTTGCACAATATTATACAAGCAAGAAATGTTAGCTGAACTTTGATGAAGAGGTGCAAAGATCATCATAACGCAGGGGCGTTTTTACCATTAGCTAGGCTAGGCAATTGCCTGGGGTGCATTTGCATTTCACTTTATCGTCTAACGGTCCATTAATATCGTGAAACAGTGCCGTCTCATGCGTGAGCGACTAGCTGCCAAATAATTTATACTGGCAAGCAAGTTGTAATGTCTAACACTTCATCGCGCGGAGAAAGAGAGAGAAAGAGATCATGATGTTTACATTTTAATGTTAGTGAAACATCCTAACACGTGAGTTGTTGAGATGTTTAATTTCTTTTGAATAGCATATCTACACTCGAAGCACTGATTAATCTCATAGATTATTTGTTCCATTGCCCTGTGTGCAAATTAGTTATTAATTCCACCCCAGAAGGCTTTCTTCAAATTGACCTATTTCCACCACTTCAAAATGCATTTTCTTTTTGCTATATTGTCTTTCCGCCATGTCAATAGTGCGTTGACACTCACCCTTTCACTTTTGATTCAGCCATGGTTTATGGCACACGTTTATCGATAAAATCTCACCTCTTGAGATGGCTGAACCACGGCTTTGGTGGGGTAGAAGAAAGTTTGTTCACAAAATAGCGACTGGACCACTTTTTGGGAAACAATTCAACCTTAAATAAAAGGTAAGACGGCATACAATGCCTTCTTAAATAGTGTTTGACCAGAGAAAAAGGAATGTGAAAGGCAAACACCAGTGCCATACCCCCCCCCCCCCCCCCTCCTGGTGGCTGCAACCAGTGATATATGCTCTGCGAAGCATCCCCTTCCGGTAATTTAAACGATTAGCCATTAGACAATGCAGTGCATCTTTTAGTTTTCCATTAATTTTACGCTCGCCACCATTTCTGTGTAAGGGCCCTTATCTGAAGACGCGGGTAATGGATGGGGCCGGACGTAACACAACACAACACTTTTTCTTTTATTTGGCCTTGCAGTTTTTGGACTGAATGCATTTACCTTGGCACTGGATTGGGTGGAAAATTCAACTTATAATTTACGGCAGTCAAAAGCAATCAGAGACTTTTCGCCGGTAGCTTCCCACAAGTCATTTCTTTGAGCGAGTTTAATTATCTTTAATGGGGAAGTCAGCCTTCGCATATCTGCTGCCAAGCAGGGTCCATTCCTCATAAATTCATTATAGTTGTTAGGCCAGGGCTGGAGGGTCTAACATCCGCTGCTGATGTTAGTGCTTAAGGTTTTAGCAAATGGGCTTTTGTTATTTCCTGAGAGAGAGAGAAAGAGAGTTAAGTGCTACTTTTGCTCTGTTTTTGATGAAACTACAAGTTCTTCACATGAAAAGAGGAAATAATTGCACTATAACCGCCTTCAATGGGGTGAGAAGGTAAGAAAAGTAATGTTTGATGATGGTTATTGTGCATTCATTGATTCACTTGCTTGCTGCCTCGTACGTAGTCTGTGAACACAGTATATTAATTTTGTAGATCAAATTACAATGCCTGTAGAAGGATTATCGTTTTCCCAACAGTTCTCTGTTGAAGTCATTTGATTTGACATAATCACAAAGGGACTTGAACCTGTGGTCTCCAGATTCCAGGCAATCTCTTCATCCAGTGAGCCACTACTGTATGCTTACATAAATGCCAAGTAGAAAATGGCAGAGAAGCCAAAGGCTTGCTTCCAACAGCACAACAAAAAGTAGACGTTTTTGTATAAAAGTTGTTACTCAAAGGCAAGGGAAGACTGTATTGTGGCAGGTAGTAACTCAGTGAGTTAATGGTTTGGGTGACATACTATAGCATGTTGATTTACATCATTGTGGAGGATTTTGATTTTTCGCAAAAATACGACCTGCTATAGTTCTCAGGCGACATGTCGTTTTCATCATTTTCAAAGGATTTAAAACAAAGATGGAAATCACAAAAAAACTATAGTTCATCGATGTCTGCATTACAATGAGATTATCTAAAATATAGTTACTGTACATATACTGTACATACTGTACAGGATCCAAATATGGATTCCCGTCCTGAATGGGCTAATAGTAGTAGTAGTAGTAGTAGTAGTGTGTTTTAATATATACCACAGATATGCAACATATAGTATATGACGCATATAATGGCATATGTACATATATTTTCTTTCCATGTGGTAGTAGTAGTAGTAGTAGTAGCAGCAGTAGTAGCAACAGCAATAGTAGTAGTATACAATGAAGCGTTCCAGTTAGTACTGGGACTGGCTGGGATCATAATTATATATATATATTTTTTTTTTCTATAGTCATAAAATATGATACCTTTGGCTGCCCTGGTAATATTCCACCTGCAGCCTGCAGTCAGCCGGGGCTGAATTAAATCTTGTTACATTCAAACTGGATTTTACACCCCAGAAAACCGGCTCCACCCTTCAACCCGGGGTGGAACACTTCATCTTTGGTGCCAAGCAGGGCTCAATTCAACCTGAGGAGAAAATATTACCCCAGATTTATAATGTACTGTGAAAAGATTTATTTACTCACCCCGGGGTTGCCGTCTGTTGGTGTGAAACTGTCTAATTAGTGTGAAAACAACTTATTAGTCAATACAAATAAGTGTGAAAACACACAGGCTTTCCTTCCCCCGTTTAAATGATCTTCAATCTACAGTTTAAGTGGTGTCAATCTTTATCTTTCTTCATCTACATACCGTAATGAATCCTTTAACAGGAGGTATAAATATAACAATATTGGCTACCACAGGACTAGAAAAACGATTTATGCAATTCTGAGCCATGATTCGGTTACTGATGAAAACCACAAACTCGGATGGCAGACTCAAACGGTCTCTGAACACCTAATATCAGGCGACAGATAAGGGTAACAGTATATCCAAAACATTAAGATGGAATCTTACATTAGAAAGGTTGGTGGCATCTGAATACTGTATAATGTCAAGGAGTGAGTCAGTGGCCCTAAGCACAAATCTGTTGTGATCATATCTGGTAGCTCCCATGCAATAATGCTTTGTGCGGATGACTTTAAGCATAAAGGCAGGCAAGAGTGGTCCGTCGAAGCTTCGGCGAGTCCACAGAGGTCAAACAGTGTGCTTTCCATTGTTGCTCAGCAGAGCGGGAAAAAAAACAACATATATATTTCTGTACCACAACAATCACATGCAATCTCCACCTAAACACCGCTCATCGAGGCCGCAAATTCAAACATGTCGCAGGCAATCGATGCTAATGCCGGCCATAAAGCAGGGCAGCAAATGCGGACGCAGCTTGCTTGTTCTACATTCCACATTGTCCGTTTATCAATGTGTCATGCTACCAAAGAAAACAAATGGGGGAGGGAAGCATTTACTTGAAATTGAAAATGGGAGGCAGGGGTTGTTCTTAGGGTTTTTCCTTTGGAGAGTAATTTGATCATACGTAGGTATATCTAAGGTATCTATCAGCCCCAGATTATGGTGTCTGAAACATTGCATGTTGTCCACGTTTGACATCTTTTGTGGTCAATAAACCACATAGGATGTATTCATCCTATTCTGAACAAAACTACTCATCTTCCTGCTCTGTATTCCCATATTCTTGGGCCTTCAACTTCTGCAATTATTATTTAACTTGCTGTAATTTGAATTTACGACGTTAGGGGTAGGCATTAATACGGTAAGCTTCGGCTACTGCCTATAGCCTTTCGGCACCAGTATGGACTGTACACATATCTGTAAGTCTACATATGTAAATTTACTCATTTTTCTTTTCTTCATGTTCTTCCTTTGTGTAAAGCTTTTCATTATGTGCCGAAATAAAAACCCACAACTACTACTATCTATAAATTACATAATCTTGTTATTAGTGTTAATGTACTGTGCTAACCAACGAGTACAGCAAATGCCAATGGGATCCCAGCAATGCATTCCCAACTTGCATCGTTCTCAGCTTGCTGGAGGGTCCCCAGCTTGCAGCCTGAAAAGGTTGACAACCACGCACTGACAGTGAACAGTGACAGTGTCAATGAATAATGCCAATAAACAACTGTAATTCTTTGAACAGATGTCGCTTCATAGAAATGGAGAACTATACAGGGATTAAAGTAAAAAAAAATCTTGAGACTGAAAATGATCTTTTGCAAATAAGCACTGAGCTAATTAAATGACACCTGTGAAATCCTCAGGACTGAAATCAGTACCCAGTACTGAGAACTTTAATCCCTGACTATAAGAAAACACAATTTTCACACCACCGGGGTAATTTGCAAGGAGCAAAAAGACCAGCATATTATGTTTGCTTTTTGGCGTTTGGACGCACAGCGGCCAGTGGACGTGTCACTCAGAGCCACAATGTGAACGTGGCTTTGATACGTTCCCCAGTGAGCCGGGTGGGTCGCCTGTAACCCAGAGAAATACTTCAAGCAGCTCCTTTATGTTTTATTTTGTGAGACAACTGAGGCATCTCCAGGGCTCTCTCTGCTCCAGTGTAATTTGAGGAGAAAAAGGATTGCCACCACCGTCCTCCACCGCCCCCCTCTCTCCCCCTCTCGTTCTTTCTCTGTGACCCCTTTTAAATAATTGAGAGCTGTGGAGCAAAGCTGGGGCAATTCTGTCATGCTGAATGAGAGACGAGAGAGATAGAGAGAGAGTAGGGATGGAAGGATGGCTGGATGGAAGATAGATAGGTAGATAGATAGGTGGTGTATGAATGGGAGAATGTAATGCACTATGTGAAGGCGCTATACTGGTATAAAGGCACTATTTACAACCACCAGGCAGAAAACACACACCACCAAAACACAAAAAACAGAACCAAAGCCATCTTACATACGTACTACTTCAGTTACTCATACCCAAATAAGACCATTTAGCTTTAAAAGGTATACTAAGTGATTTCAATTAATTCAAATTATTGAATTATTATTTTTTTCTTCTTCTTTGGCTAATCCTCCCTACTACAGAGTGTGGTGACCATATAAGGAGTTCCTACCTGTCCACAGTGAGCCCCTGGGGTCAATAAACCCTACTTTCAGTTTGGGCTTTGGGATAAAAGCCTTTCGTCCAATCTCATCCTCGAATCAGGATTGAGTGGAGGTGGGCCTTGGTGTATGTGTTGTTGGCATGTTGCACTTCCCCTCGCTGTAGAGTCTGTGCATGTGCACATCCCTCCTCCCCGGTAGCATGCATCATGCTGTGCGGGGGGGGGGGGGGGGGGATACAGTATAGTACAATGCTCTTCTCTATGGATGTATCATATCTCTGACAGAAAATGCACAATTGTTTTTCTAGTACAAAACAGTATTATGGAGTCTTAATCTAACAGCTTTGTGCGCACACACACACACACACACACACACACACACACACACACACACACACACACACACACACACACACACACACACACACACACACACACACACACACACACACACACACACACACACACACACACACACACACACACACACAGTATATATTCACTGTTGAAATTGATAGAATTATCTCTCTTCAAAAATAGACACCTGAGTAAATGGGGGTAAAGAAACGCACATTATAATATTCCATCATTTCCAATTGGTGTTTAGGCATTTCTACTCGCTCATTGGTACGCTGTGGAGTGTCCAGAAAGCTACTAATGACATCATTAATGGGGATTTCAAGATAATAATTTAGATAGAAACTACGGCTCTTCTCTTCCTGGAGTTCATTGTTCTTGCAGTGATCTGAATACAAAATAAAAAATAAAAAAAGATCTTGTTCATTACCATGTCTGCCTACCGATGGTGTCACTAGTAGGCATCTGAACTATCCTCAACCCTCATCTGAGAATATTAGTGGTGTCTTATAATGAGCATTATTCGTGAGGACCAATTATAGGAAGTGGAGAATGGGTGAAGTGGTGGAGAGAGTTGGTGTCCATGCATGTTGCATGGAGGAACCAGCCGGCTTCAGTAATTATGGTAGATACGCCTTCACTTGCTCAGAGATGGAGTGTCAGTGTGCTTGTAAGTCAATCATCCTTGGCTCGTAATTGGACAAAGCTGAGCTAGCCATTCTGCCATCGAATCAACCAGCACCTGAACAAAAAAAAGTCAATATTTAAAAAGGGAAATAAGCTCTCATTTGATTGGTCGGTAACACAGACAATCCACAACCACCACAGTTTGTTGATTTCTATGTTGACAAATACTTTACGTTAGGTTTCATATAGTGTAGGCCTGGACGAAAGGATTTTCCCAAAGCCCAAACTGAAACTACGTTTTTCGTCCACAGGGGCTCACCGGGGACAGGGATGAAGTCCTTATATGGTCACCTCTTTATTAGGGAGGATTAGCCAAAAAAGGTTTGTGGAATGCTGACAGAAAACCTCAGCCGTGTAGGCATTGCATGTGCAACCTACAAAAACACTGTGGGTAAACTTTTCACCATGTACTCAAGCAGAAAGTGAAATCCAGTACTAAGGACGTGAATACAATTCCACCATTAAATATTGCAAGTTTTAAACTATTCACCGTTTAGATTTTCTTTTGGATGGTTTCCTCAAACCCATCTTACAGGTGTGTGTGCATCAGGCGCAGAAACACAAGAATGCATTTTGTCTGCCCCTCAGTCATGGTGGAGAGTGGAGGAGTCACATGATTTGCAAAGTGAGGTAAATGGCTGACAGTAACAGAAAGTGCAGCTCTTAGAGATGCAGTTATGGTTGAGTTGAGAAAACGAGTGAGCAGGTTCAGTGCCTTGCTCAAGGACACTCACAGGGACAGAACACATGACTGGATTAAGAGGGTTACATGCCTCCATTCCGACATGGCTCCATTCTGACATGCCTCCATTCCGACATGGCTCTATTCCTACATGTCCCTATTCCGACATGGCTCTATTCCTACATGTCTCCATTCAATGACAAAAAGATAATGGTTGCCATTCCGACACATAATGCTTGTAGGAATGGTGCTACCTCTTCTGTCGGAGTGGCGACATGTTTTCAAATAATATAAGTACTGCTACTCCGACAATTGGACGTCAATGTAGGAGTGGCGGGATGTCGGAATAGAGCGGTGTAACCGATTAAGAGGGGACTGAAATTGTGTTCTATTTTAGTACAGGACAACAAGATGCTAATAGCCAGTGGGTTCGGGTCACCAGAGATCTCTGTGTGTACTGTTCTCCTTACTCCAATGTCTTACTAGTCACCTGCAGTGTCGTTCAATTTCTAGTAGTCATAGGATGTGCTGACCACATTGATTGCAGTCTGGGAGCCTAGCATCTAGTTCTGCTATTTTTGGCATCTGTGTACGACAGTACATCATACAATGGTGGTGTGTTTGCCATCTCAACACCTATTATCACAATTCTAATTAGAGATTGACCAAATAACTCTAGGGGGGGAAAAAGACTCAAACATTGGATAGCAAGAGGCTGTTCAAAAACAGAGCAAACGGAAATAACACACATACAATTAACTAATGTCAATATGTTTCTAATCCTCATCACGCTAATTATACACCTATCTGATCACACTATGATTATGGAAGGGAATACCAGGTGTATGTGCAAATGTGCAATTATTTAATGACACCTGTTTGGAACAATTTGAAGATCTGGGCTCGGAGTCAAAAGGGTAATAATATGTGACAGCACAGAGCTGACCTTGCTCATACTGGCTGGCTTTAGAATCAAATCTCCTTCGGAGAGACATCTTCCTGACTGGCGTCTCCATGAAGACAAAGCAGCCCTGGGGGGAAACGACTGCCACTTCCCTTCAAAGAACAAACGATCACAAACATACTCACTATAGGACACTCAATAACGCGTTCAAAAAGGAGCAGATTGATATTGAATGGAGTTATTGCTCTCTCTGTGAACTCGCAGAGTCCAGTACACCTGGGACAGCAGGTTAGTGAACTCCTTAGTGAATCAATAAGCTCAATTCATCAATTAACTACCAGAGAGACTGATCCAATACCCCTCGAGCTCAATAACCTTTGGGAGCAACCGCATGTCTGGAAGGGTTTGTTTGGGCAAAAAAAGCTGTTTAAGCATTTTTGCAGCCTTCTTTAACCTACAATGACAACTAGAAGTAATCATTTGTTTTCTGTTTTAAATTTCACAGGTCACGGCACGAAAGTCCGAGATTCATATAATCAAAAGACAGATCGATAACTGCTACCCGCTATCCATTTCTGCAAGAGCATTGTTTTGTTGTGGCAGGTGATGTAAGGTTACACATGCAGACATACAGTAGCATGTGCATATTGTTCCATTGCTCCACCATGTGCTGGGTGTTGAGTTCCATTTCCTTTGCCTATGATTAAAGCTCTTGTTTCAAAGTTTCACTTATTGGAATGACACTTCAAATCACTTCAAGTACTCTTCAAGGTGAATGAAAATAGGTTACCTATAAGCAAAGCGTCACAACTCACAACGTTATGTATTGTGAGCTTTGTACAATTGCCTGGGGTAAAAGCTGATGGTATTGACTTATTCACTGCCAATGTTTTTTTTCCAAGGCCCATACAGCAAAACAGTGTTTTCAGTGATTTACGCTAGTTCTTTGCTAACATATGAATCACCATTGAAAAACAGTCTACCAGAAAATCACAAATCACGCAATCGAGAAAAAAAATGCTCCACCTTTACAGTTATACAGCTTTTTTCATTGCAGATTGACCCCGCCCAATCAAAAAATCTAAATCTCTGGCATTGGAGATTATTTATGTATTATTGTTCATGTAACTAAGGGGCTGTTCGTTTTTTATGTGGAAACATGATTACATGCACACTGCACAAACGACTAAATGATCAAATACAGTTACAGTATGTTGAGCATCTTCACAGCAGGAGAAAATGCAGGAGAATGCTATACCATAACCATTCACAAACCAACAGCATTAGTTGAGCATTCATTTGTAATCTTTATGTACAGCATGTTGCTATCTCCACAGCGGAGGTAAGGAAAGGGCTAGGGCTAGGCTATATGCACCAAATAATAGCAGTCTGTTTAAAAAACTGAATAAAGCCCAAAATCCTTATAGTGGTTTTATTTCCATGCATTGGGAACACTGCACATCATATTTTAAATCAAAACATGAAGAAAAAAGCAGAAATTATTTAATTACTTTACAGAAAATGAAGAAAAATGAACTTTGGGCTTTTCAAAAAAATAGCAGTATCTGCACTTTACTTTATAAACTCAAATATTTACTTTATTAACTGAAAAATATCCAGGATTCAGCATTCCTGTGAATCACTAAACTAATATTTAGTTGTATAGCCACTGTTTTTGAGAACCGCTTCACATCTGTGTTGCATGGAGTCGACCAACTTCTGGCATCTGTGAACAGGTATTCCAGATTTGACAACGTTCCATAATTCCTCTGCATTTCTTGGTTTTGCCTCAGAAACAGCATTTTTAATGTCACCCCACAAGTTTTCTATCAGATTAAGGTCCGGGGATTGGGCTGGCCACTCCATGACTTTAATTTTGTTGGTCTGGAACCAAGAAGCTGCTCGCTTACTGGTGTGTTTGGGGTCGTTATCTTGCTGAAACACCCATTTCAAGGGCATTTCCTCTTCAGCATAAGGCAACATAACCTCTTCAAGTATTTTGATGTATCCAAACTGATCCATGATCCCTGGTACGCGATAAATAGGCCCGGCACCATAGTAAGAGTATCAGGATGCTTGCACCACAATGCTTTACTATGGGGATGTTTCGCTTACTATGGTGCCGGGCCTATTTATCGCATACCAGGGATCATGGAGCATTTTGGATACATCAAAATACTTGAAGAGGTGATGTTGCCTTATGCTGAAGAGGAAATGCCCTTGAAATGGGTGTTTGAACAAGACAACGACCCCAAACACACCAGTAAGCGAGCAGCTTCTTGGTTCCAGACCAACAAAATTAAAGTCATGGAGTGGCCAGCCCAATCCCCGGACCTTAATCCGATAGAAAACATGTGGGGTGACATTAAAAATGCTGTTTCTGAGGCAAAACCAAGAAATGCAGAGGAATTATGGAACGTTGTCAAATCTGGAATACCTGTTCACAGATGCCAGAAGTTGGTCGACTCCATGCAACACAGATGTGAAGCGGTTCTCAAAAACAGTGGCTATACAACTAAATATTAGTTTAGTGATTCACAGGAATGCTGAATCCTGGATATTTTTCAGTTAATAGAGTAAATATTTGTGTTTGTAAAGTAAAGTGCAGACACTGCTATTTTTTTGAAAAGCCCAAAGTTCATTTTTCTTTATTTTCTGTAAAGTAATTAAATAATTTCTGCTTTTTTCTGCATGTTTTGATTTAAAATATGATGTGCAGTGTTCCCAATTCATTGAAATAAAATCACTATAAGGATTTTGGGCTTTATTCAGTTTTTTGATTAGACTGCTATTATTTTGAACACAACTGTATGCACCAAATAAGAACAAACTGAAGTTGGGTCAAAGTGGTCTTGGCTATAATTTTGGTTGCCCAACCAAACCCTAAACCACAACTATCTTCTTGTTGATTCAACTGGTTATAATAAGGCCTGTGACAGCTGGTTATTACTGATAACCAATATATAGGATCCATGTGTGCTCAATGTCCATCCTTATGTCCTTATGTTCTTGGATTTTAGCAGAAACATGACACCATCATTTCCATAAATCACTGAGTGACTTACTCAGTCACTTGGCACAGAGCATGGAAGGCAGCATGGCATGCAAACTAAACAAAACATGTTTTTAAAGCTGAGATTTATCTCTGGAAGAGGTTAAATTTGAACACTCCCACCACCGCACTGAGGCCCTCCAACACAAACATGAAGCTTCAACTTACAGTGACAAATGAAATAAACCCCCTTCCCCACCAATGCCATGTGCTCATGTATCTGTACAGACCTCATTTGACATGACTGGACAGACCGTTCCAACTAACATTCTCAGACAGTCAGACGTGGGTCAGCCTTCATATTTCATAGGCTATGAACTAGAAAGTATGTCAGAGACAGAGTAGGCTACAGAGTACAAACAGTATTATGCCATGCACTCGAACCAGCCAGTGCGCACAATGCCTGCTCCATGACGCGCGCCACGGTGCCTTTTCTCAGTGTGTAGAGGCCAATTATATCAGTGGTTTTCAACCAGTGGTCCTTGAGAGGGTTCCAGGTGGTCCCAGGGCTAAATGATGGAAAGTTGCTTAGCCAGGTGTAACTTTTTGAGAGCGTAAACAGTTACAGTTAAAACATTCATCATCTGAATTACCCCTAGTCTACAAGACTAGAGCATTTAGATTAATGGTCATTTTGATCAGTATGTTTGACTATTTCGTTTTACCAAACCCAAGCTTTGTGGACAAAAGCAAAAAAGAAATCTTTAGTTTTGGGTCTGTGGGACAAAAAAAGCCCTCAAATGGTGGTCCGTGACTCAAATGCTGAATAAGTAGTGGGCCCTGTTATCAAAAAGGTTGAAAACCACTGCTATATTTACACAAATAAAAGAAAAGAAAAGAACTCCTCGGTGAGTGTCTTGCTTCTTTTACTCACGCTCTCTTCCGAATCAAAGTAAGGGCAATATCTGAAAATCTGTGAATAAATTCGTTACCAAGCAAACTCTTCACCAATGTGTTTCTAAAGGTGTCTAATAACATCTCCTAAAAAGTTGAAATTCAACTCCTGTGGGAAACCTAATAAAAAACTGCACAAAGTTGGTGTACCAATAGGCGATTTTCTAAAATTCGGAAATGTTTAATTTGGCCTTAAGTTACTTGTGAGGAGTCAAACTAGGGGTTTTTCATCATTCTGAGTTCATTTATAGCATTTGTTTTTCACTAAAACCATTCCTTAGTGGAAAAACTGGCCCACACCTCATTACATTTACATAAGCTTGTATTTTATTACAATTTGTTTAACATTAGTCAGAGCAAACAGTGATTCCATCCTGTGGAATGCTTTATGAGTTAATGTGTGAATATACATCCTCAACAGTGTTGGGCAGTAACTAATTACTGTAATATTATTACTTTTTCCAGCAAGTAAAGATATTACTCTGCCAAAATGTGTAATAAGTAATATGTTACTCTGTCAAAACATGTCTAGTTACTCTTACTCTCTTTTACTACTTTTGAGCTTGTTGTTGCATGTGAAAATAGAACAGATTTACAAGTTAGCAACAGATAATAACAGAGATCCATGGTAGTTAGTAGATCCTAACCCACCACACATGACCTACTCTACAAATTAACACAGTTTTCGCTAAACGGATTGTGTTGTACATTTCTATTCCTTTGTGTGTGTGTGGGTGTGGGTGGGTAGGGAGGAAAGTAACATGTAATATTTAAAATCTAGTAATAAGTAAAGTAATAGCATTACTTTTTCTAAGGGGTCATAAGTAAAGTAAAGACAGACAATTGGACTCGAGTCCTACCGACTCGAGTCGAGTCAAGTCCAAGTCGCATTTTTGCGGTGACTTGACTCGCTTTGGACTTGAAGGTAAAATACTTGAGACTCGGACTTGACTTGAGACAACCTGACTCGGCGACTCGTCCGAGTCATCATCCGAGTCACCATTGCCGGGAGGCAACGATGTGCAAATGAAACCAAATGAACCAGTCAGGGAGCTAACACGATCACCTATTTGCGGGGGTCCCGACCCACGGTCTGAACCACTGACGGGAGCGGAGCGATGGTGAACGCCATTGCATACCTGCACGCACACGGAATTAATGATCCGTGTGCGTGCAGGTATGCCTGCTCTACAAAATGCTACACAAGCACAATTGTACTGTAACTCTCATCTCTATTAATACATTTTTTCTTTCATTCATATAATTCAAGTTATACACTGCAACAAAACTGATAACTGATAAAACTGATATTTATTTTACATTTGACCGTAGGAAGTTGTAACCTGTGACTTGACTTGAAAACCAGTGACTCGACTTGAAAACATTGTGACTCGACGTGACTCGAAACAACCATGCGACTTGACTCGACTTGACTCGCCCAACTGTGTGGAGTCGACTCGACTTGACTCGCCCACAACCTAAAAAAAACTTGACTTGCTTGAGACTTGGGACCAAATGACTTGCGCTTGCTTGAGACTCGGCTCGGAGGGACTCGTGCAATTGTCTGAGTAAAGATATTACTCTCCTAAGTAATATTGCCCAACACTGATCCTCAATGCCTTCATCATGAATAGCATTCTTATATTATTATATATTCTTAATAGCAGGTAATGCCTTGACAGACTTCACAAGCTGAGATCCACTTGACGTCATTCTTCTTAAAGCTGCATCGTTGGCTGCTGCAATCTCCATGGCAATTGCAGCTTGCAAACTGGAGCACTCTTCAGGAGCCATTGGGAACTGGAACTGGCTAGAGTTGGAACTGGCTCATAACCATGAACACCAACTACCTATCCATGGTTACTGGGGTCCAGAGACATGCTCTGTAGAAGGAGCCAGTTCCGAGTCTGTAGGTAGGCACGGAGCAAATAGAGTCTCCAGTGGTAGAGTCTCCAGTTTGTTCATCTCAGCCGCTGCCTTGTGTGAGAAGTTGCTGTATCGAACCTCACCCAGAGTAGTCCCTAGTATATGTAGAGGAAGATTGATGTACCAGCCTTAATCACTGTATATACTGTATGTCCCCTGCCCAAAACCTGAAGAAGAATGCACTTGAAGGTTTGTTTCATTCAATATAGAAAAAAAACATTGATATAAATATTGGTATTATTACCTGTCAAACAGAGTTGTTTTACCATGACCATGATAGCAGAGACCATATCACACAAGGCGTGACAGAAAACCAGGTAACCTCTCTGTTTTTCAGTGAGAGCTTCTCGAATCCAGGTGACATCATAAGAGCCATTTGATGTCGTGAAGAAGAGTGGGTGTTTGGTGCCTGGGCTATGCACTAACATTACAGGACGTCTGTGTCAACTGCCCGAACCAGAAAATATAATATATGCAATGCATGTCCAACTATGTGAAAATACGTAAAACTAGTCCAAGCTCTACTTTTAAGAGAGTCATAGCTAATAAAAGTATGTATGTTACTGACAAGGCAGACATTTGCTCTCACAACTAAATTGTCAGCATCAGTGTCACTTGGCTCCATAGTGATGTTAAGCTTACAAAATGTTTAAGAGAGGAGGTGAATGAGCTGACTGTTTTTCTGGTATTTGTTCAAGAAATTTGCTTTTGGTGTTCAGTGTATGAGATCTGGTGGTTGATGGTGGATGGCTTCTCTATATGGTGAGAACAAGGTCGGACTTGGCAGGAGATTGCCACCAGTGACCTAAGCTACTTGCAGCATCTTGGCCGGAACTCTCATCATTGTGGTCTTTGATGGTTACAACTTGCCAAAAGATCATGATCACATCCGCCATAGTCATGCTATGATGTCCAGATTCAACCAGATCTTATACACTGGGCACCAAGAGCGAAGTTCTTGGACAACTGCCACAAAAAGTGTCAGCTCATTCACCTCCTCTCTTCAATATTTGGAAGCTTAACATCAACGTGGAGCCGACTGACAATGATGCCGACACTTTAATTGTGAGAGAGCCATTGTCTGCTGCTACAGGTGGCTCTTTGGAAAGGTGGAGCTTTGACTAGTTTTATATATTTTATTATTTCCGCATAGTTGGACATGCATTGCATATATTATTATATTTTCAGGTCCAGGCAGTTGACATATAGTAATGTTGGTGCACCATAGCCCAGGCATCAAACACCCACTCTTCATGACATCAAAGGGCTCTATGATGTCAGGAGGATTCGAGAAGCTCTCAATGGAAAACAGAGATGCTACCTGGTTTTCTGTCAAGCCTTCACTGGGTGTGATATGGTCTCTGCTATCGTTGGTCATGGTAAAACAATTCTATTTGACAGGTACTCATACTAATATTTTGGGTTGGTACTGTGATCTTCCTCTACATGTACCAGGTACTACTCTGGGTGAAGTTCGATACAGCAACTTCTCATGCAAGGCAACGGCTGGGATGATCAAACTGAGAATCTACCTTCAACAGAGAGTGCCTCAGCACAATATTCGCTCCGTGCTTACCTACAGACTTGTGACTGGCTCCTTCTACAGAGCATGTCTACGGACCGGATGGACAGTTCCAGTTCCAACTCTGGACCCCATGGCTCCTGAAGAGCTGCTCCAGTTTGCAAGCTGCAATTGCCATGGAGATTGCAGCAGTCAACGATGCAGCTTCAGGAATAATGACGTCAAGTGCATCTCAGCTTGTGAAGTCTGTCAAGGCATTACCTGCTATTAAGAATATATACATATATAAGAATGCTATTCATGATGAAGGCATTGAGGATGAATATTCACACATAGACTCATAAAGCATTCCACACAGTGAAATCACTGTTTGCTCTGACCAATGTTAAACGAATTGTAATAAACACAACTTTATGTAAATATAATAAGGTGTGGGGCAGTTTTTCCACTAAGGAAAGGTTGTACTGTAAAACAAATGCTATAAATGAACTCAGAATGATGAAAAACCCCTTGTTTGACTCCTCACAAGTAACTTGAAGCCAAATTAAACATTTCCGAATTTTAGAAAATCGCCTATTGGTACACCAACTTTGTGCAGTTTTTTATTAGGTTTCCCACAGGAGTTGAATTTCAACTTTTTAGGAGATGTTATTAGACACCTTTAGAAACACATTGGTGAAGAGTTTGCTTGGTAACGAATTTATTCACAGATATGCCAAATATCTGATAAAATTCCCTTACTACAAAGTTCCACGAGGCTCCACAGCTGGCGAGTGAGGGAACAGCCACGTATATTCCACCGAACAGAAATCACTTCTCCATGCAGCGTCCGTCCAGTGGTCGGTCCTCTCCTCCTCCGGTGGTCCTCTTGTTTCAAACTACTGGCCGCGGTGACGGTGTGCAGCCTGCTGTCTTCCCTATGCTGTCTTCACGACAGGTAGAGCAAACATTGCCACATATACGTCCCCGAAAGACAAGCCTCCAGACGGCACTGTTCAGTGCTCACAACTCACAGTAAACAAAACTTCGGGTAATAAACCGCGAGGTAAACTGCGAGAAAAACGCGACTGTAGAAGGACAGTTTTCAGCGCGACACTTGACTTATAATCAACAGAGAATACTGTCACAATACTATAAAAGTATTTCGGCCTACACACAGCTGTTGTTGATGCAGAAAGTGTCTTTTTTAATACTAGAACGTAGTAAACCTGCTTGCCGTCAGTAGACGACAAAACCCTCCTTTCTTTCTGGAAAACAACAAGGAAATCCCGTTTCGTATTTCCTTTCCTTCACTCCAACAGTATATTAGGCCTAGGCTATATCATTGGTTCAATAATACATGATGCCAGCCCCCTTGTGCATGAAAATATCAAAATAAAAGCTCAAGTAAAACAATATAGGTCTCATCTGTAGTCCTCCACCAGCCATGTTTACTTTAGGACCTCACAGGTGATTCAATGTCGAATCACCTGTGAGGTCCTAAACCTAAACAATAAACATGGCTGGTGGCAGACTATGAGACACATGAATTGCATTCGTGACAGCAGTAGGCCTACATAAAAAACGCAGGCCTACATTTCATATTCTAATTTCTGTAGGGCTCTACAACTAGAAAGTAGGCTCTTGGATGTAAGACTGTAGACATACCTGTACCTGTACAGTATGTAGCAGATACTGTGCATGTTCTGGGAACTAAATAGTTACCAAGAAATTTCTTCACCAATGTGTTTCTAATGTTGAAATTCTACACCTGTGGGGAAACCTCATAAAAAAACAGGTCAAAGTCCGGCTCCCATTCACTAACCTAATTAGAAGGCGAAACATGCAAAAAATCATTGTGCTTTATGCAGCATGTGGTATGTCTAACAAAAAATGTCCCACAAACTTCACTGATATGAGACCAGACACAACAAAAAAAATAACAAACGTCTGCTAGAAAAGTGCCCAGACAGACAGAGTAGAAAAGCGTGCACAACGCCCAGGACACAGATGGAGAAAATAATGAAAAATGAAACCGCTTCTCGCTCCCCTGCAGAGAGCTCTGGAACAATGCTGACAAATGAGAGCTCCGTCTGCAGGCAGGGATGCTTTCATCAAATCACAGCATCCCTCGCACCTCCACCTCTCCCCCTATACTACACCTCTCTGCTTCCCTCCACCTCTGCTCTCCACTTCTCCATCTTCAAATTGTACCACTAGTCTGCTCTGCTTGTGTCCTTCACAGACCAGAAAATGTGGAAGAGGGACAGATAGAGAGAAAGAGAGAGAGAGAGAGAGAGAGAGAGAGAGAGAGAGAGAGAGAGAGAGAGAGAGAGAGAGAGAGAGAGCATGTACTTCAAGGTGAACCCATTCGCAGCAGCATAACACGACTGCACAGGATTCAGTATAAATTGTGGACAGATTTGGGGCCATCAAAATAAGTACAACGGGGGGAAAAAGTAGAACACAATTATGCGATGTAGCTTGGCTCAGGCCCACAACCCGCTTATCTCCGCCGCATATTTACCGTAATAATAACCACACTGGCCGGGGATCACCTTGATGATTTATCATGCGCTGCCAACAGGCATGCCTGGCGGAGCCAAACCTCACAAAATTCTGATGCTTCCCTACAGATGTCTGTGCCAGTGGGGGTTGGATTCTGCTTTTTCCAGCGCTCCCCCAGCCTGAGAGTTTAAGGACAGACGAGACAGACGCATGCTTTTCTGGATGTCACACATTTCGGAAATTGGGAGCTCATGACTCTTGCATGGGAGGGCTGTTAAATAAAAAAGGAGGCGAGATTGAGTCACCCACGGAGGCTCAGGGAGAGGCCGTGGCATGTGGCCCAGGTAGATAGTAAAAAGGGAACAGAACGGGAGGAGAGAAAATGCTGGCGTTTTTCACAGATTGTCTTTTTATTGGGAGGCTTCCTGGCATGCAGCGAGCTCGATAACTGTCCTGAGACCAGCCAAGAATGTGGCACAACACGGGGAAAAGGATGAAAAGGAGGGGGTATAGGGGGTGGAGAAGGGGGATCAGAGAAGGGGGGAGAGGAATTGGGTTTCTTCTACTTTCATCCTGCCTTCTTGAAAGGATTGTTTATTGTCTCTATGCCAAAGACCATGGTTAGAGATGAAGGGCAGATGAAGGCTATACAACACGCCTGCTGGAGTTTGGCGAGATGAAAGATGATCCCCGCTCACCGTGATCAATAGCTTCATGGAAGGATCTGAATCTTCGGCCGCACATAAAAATGGACCACCGTGTTGGGCCACTAGTGTCCATAAACACACGTGAACCAGAAACACCATCTCTATACACCAGCATTCAATGCAGCACTGTGTTAATGGTGTATTACTGAATACACCATTAACACATGAATTACTTGTGTGAGCAGAGCGAGCGAGTGCAAGTAAAGCGATCGGTTCGCAGTTGTTGACCGTCGGTTGTCTGTTGAAACCCAGAATTGCACATTTTTATTGGATAAGCCAAAAGTAAACCTAACAAATTAAGTTCAGCATTGCCTAAAGTTCCTAGTTCAGTTAAACTGATATTATCAGGTTGCGGTAATTAATTACTTAAAGTTCCTAGGTCAGTTGAAGCTGACATTATCAGGTTGCGGTAATAATTACTTAAAGTTCCTAGTTCAGTTTTAATTGATATTATCAGGTTGCGGTAAAAATGGCTGACTTAAATGAGTTAAGAGTTAAAAGCTTGAAGGCACAATCTTGTTTTGAAAAAATAGCATCGAAGTGTGAACTGTATTGTGAAAAAGGTTACTTCAGTGAAATAACAGTAATGTTTGCTAAGTTAAAGTTAACACTTGATGAAGTCATTGACTCATCAATTGACTATGCTGATGCTCTACATGAGGTAGACCAGCTTGAGCCTGCTAAACAGGCAAATGAACTTATGAAAGCCTGTATCGAAAGGTTTTCCCAGGATAAGTTTGAACAAATCGGAAAAATGATCCGTGTACAATTGATTAGGGCTACTAACACATTAGCCAGTGAGATGAGGCGTGACTGCGACTCCAGTGATGATCGAGGCGGGAGCCAGGCCACTGAGGAAGCGACAGCAGAAGCCCATCCACCACCGCCTCCTTATCTTCAGGAGGAGGCCATAAAAATTGCCTGCGGCTGCAGTGATGATCGAGGCAGAAACCCGGCCACTGAGATGACAGCGACAGCAGAAGAAGACGGAGCCATAAACTCCACAGAGGAGGAAAAGGCAACCATAAAGACGCCTGCAGATGTTGAAGCAGACCTGCAGGATGAAGGAGGCATCATCGATGACCCCCACCCGACAAGCCTTCTCTCTGGGAGGAGAGATGCATCAAATGAACCCCTCTTCACCGCGGACGCACTGGAGGAGACCGTGGACGGCATCCCAGGCGTACCTACAGCGAAAGATGAAGAGGAGGACAAGACACCGGAGCTCATCCTCAGTTTGAGGGAGCTAGCAACGACTCCGTGCCTGGGAGAGCAGGTATGCGGAGACCAACTCGTCGCACCGGTCAACAAAAAGACAGTGACCACCCACCAAGAGGTAGGCGCTGCATCGAAAGAGCCACTGGTCACCCTACAGGCGAGTCCAGCCTCAACAGTGAGTGCCAGTGCCAATCTGGTGAATGGCAGAGGTGGTAACAAACCACTCCCCACACCACCAGCAGCAGAAGGAGCCATGCATGCTGGGAAACAAAAGCAGAGCTGGAGAAAGCTTTGCAAAGCAGTGTTCTCCATTGCAAGCTATTCAGAGCAACGGGTCACAATAAAACCCAAAATGGAAGCTTGCCCCAAAGTCAAAATGAAGACTTGTGAGATCTGCAACAAGCGTCACTGATAACACTCACACACACACACCCCTTCTCCAGCAGGAAGAGAGGAGGGGGCTCAAAAAGTGAGCGCACAACAGGACACATACTGCCCTTCTTTATGGACTAAGAATGTCTAAAAGATGCCAATGTATGTGAAATTTATGCTTGAACCATTACCGAGTACGCACCAGAAAAAGGTATTAAGATAGGAAAGGAATGTTGAATCATGTAATTAATCCTTGTTGTTGCAGCACGGTGAAATGAGCCTACGTGAATGTGGTAAGAAGTGTGAAAGACGCACAAACTCATGCTCCTGAGGAAAGTAATATCAAGAATGCATTTTGAGTACAGACCTGTAAATAGGTATTAACATGGAAAATAATGTTTGGTATTACCTAAACTTTACATGTGAAATTAATGCAGTGTTAGGTGTTGGTAGACACGCACACACGCAAACATGTAACAAAATTAATGCAGTGTTAGGTGTTGGTAGACACGCACACACGCAAACATGTGGTAACAAAATGATGCAGTGTTAGGTGTTTGAAGACACGCACACACGCACACACACATGTGGTAACAAAAATGAGTGCAGTATTAGGTGTTAATGACACGCACATACGCACAGACAAACACACACACACACATGGTCCTGCGAAAAATGTGTATAAGATGTGTAAACCATTTTCTGTTGAATTCTCCAACATCTGTGATGGGAGGTAATCAAGAAAATGGAAACAGTTACTATCAGTGCTCTACTAAAAAACTACTGTGAGAAAGTAAGTTAAAGAGTTCTGAGGGTTTGCTGTAAGTAGGTATTACTTTGAAGAGTTAAATACTGAAGTGAGTAAATTCCCAAAAAGTAACGACAAAGCCTTGTTATCTCAACAAACAAACAGAGAAACAGGGCCAATAATCTACCAGTAAAGGGATCTTTCTGGTCAATAAGTAGCAATTTATTTAACGGGTGAGACGTAAATAATTGTGAAAATCAATTGAATCCACTGAAGTGTTAGATTCAAAATACATCGAATAGAGAAGAGTAAGAATAAAATCACCAAATGTTGTAATCCGTCCTGATAGCCGTGAGACAAAAGGCATATTAAAGGTGTACATTTGTGTGTATCTGAAATCCTATTCGAGTACAAGCTACGCAAAGAGAATGACCAATCAAAAGGGTTTTTAATAGGTCATTGTCGGGGGGTGTGGCGCCCAATTTGGGCATTGGGCGTATGTGTTCATCTTATGTCATGTTGATGGAGCATGTCCCGGTACGGACCTGAATGAGTGGTATTAACATGGAAAGGAATGCTTGAATTAACTGTGACTGGTTCCCCACTGCCATAAAACTGCCCCCTGATAGATAACGCTTGCTTGTGTAAACAATGGAGTTAGGCCCTCTCCTCTAAGTGAAACAGGACCCCTGCATGGAGACCCCATGTCCACATGCTAGTGAGTTACATCCTGGTCCTCAAAACACTTCCTGATAAGCAACCAATGGTGTCGATTGGCTGGAGTCACACACCAAAGGGGATGGCTTGTGGAAGTGATAATAGTGCTTGCATGGGTGTAATTCATCAGATTCACCTAAGCAAGCAAAGCAAGCAACAGCAGAAGCATCGTACCTTGTGCAGCCCGGCTGGGAGGCACAAAGGAAATCCAATATAACCAGAGACCACATAGACCAAACGGTAAATATATATTGGAAATGCTTAAATGATTGTATTCTGCAAATATCTTTAATTGTGAGATTATTATCTGTGTGATTTATGAATTCTATGTATTCTGTCTCTTTCTGTATACAGATTTATTACCTACTACTACTGAAGCTACTGACTATTGTTCAATGTGTACTAACCTTTAGATTATGAACTATGTTATGCATGCTAAATAAATAAATAAATATATGCCAAAATACATATTGAATCAATTCTTTAGTGTTAGATAAGACCATTGAGCAAGAGTAATAAATAGACCCTATGTGATCGCTGGACCCTTCCAATGGGGTTAACTGGCGTGAAAGGCTATGAATAGCTAATAACTTCGTGACCGGTTAAAAAGTTGGACAATTATTATAAAGACTATTCGACTACAAACATATTCAATTTGACTACCAAAAAACACGTTTGGTTAATGCCCTAGTTTGTGTAATATAATGACCTCAATTATGCAGTCCAGTTTACTCTCATTTAGCATGGGCCTACTCCATTATAGCCCTCAATGCACCAGATCATACTAATTTGGTGATTCCTGTTATCTGGCTAAATATAAAACAAGATAAGCACAAGTATCATGTTGATATGGACATGGTCAGCATCTTGTCAGTCACAAATCACAGTCATGTCTATGATTCGAATAATCATGGGCAATGCCTGAGCATCGTATAGTTTTTTGCCATGTGCCATCATCCAGGCAGTAGCTATCATTTTGGCAGCGCCTGTCATTCATGTCAATTTGTTTGCATCGACAGCCAGTGTGAATCTGCATGTAATTTAGTCTTCGCATTGACTTTTGGAGTTCTGGAGAAATGCTGATCTGCATCTAACCAATATGACATTAAATGTCACTTTTCAGTAAAACCAGTGGCACAGTGATAAAGTTAATTCTGCAAGCGCTAGTAGAATCAATAAAGCCCATGTGTGGGTATATTGTGTATAGATAGATGGCCTTGTCTTTGCATTTCATAAAATATAGAAACCTTTAAAATCAATCATGGCAATTCCACTGTCCCGTTTTAGCACTGTATATATCTTGTGTGTTCCTCCAGGCTTGTGAATTCAGCACAACCTGGTAGCCAGCAGAGGAGGCTATTAGTGGCTCTATTGCTATTGCCTATTAGGACGAAGGGAGGATATTTTCAGCTGGGCGACATCCAATGTTCCACAGGAGCAGAGTCCGTGTCAACAGGATAATTTGGGGACTTGGACATACACAGTATCTGCCAAGCAGTGGCTAATCAAGACACTTTGCTGGCCTGATATCATACTGTCAGCATCTCTTCGAATAGATGCAGCCACTTCCAGCTGCTCTTTATAAGGCATGATTGCACAATTGCTGCAGCCTTTGTCCTTGCTAACGAGGCCAGCTTGGTGCTGCATGCCTGTCTGTCTTTTCCCTTCATCACATACCTATACTTCCCACTATGCCAAGTCCATTTATTATTCGCAGTCATGTGCCCTGCCAATAACATTAACCTATAATACATCATCAGCTAAAGTATATGTTTTGCATTGAATAAAGTATAGGCCTATTGCACCAAAATTGTAATTAACTTAGAGTGCCTGAGTAATACTGAAAAATACTGTGCATTCTCCCCTTTCCCTTCTGAAAGCCAGGCGGCGGTTACCAGAGCCATACAGTAGAAACAATTGCGACATGGAGGTACAGAGAACAGCCACGTCACATGATTCAGAGAGCTCTCACACACTTCATGGAGAGCCTCTTCTCGTTTTGATAGAGAGTGTGGCGAATGTCGACTGTTTAGGGATTGATACAACATGACAACTGTTCAGTGACTACTAGCTCAGAAACTAGCATTATGCTCTTTCGAGATGTCAGTATAATTATATCGTCTGCAAATCATTAAAAAAAGTATCCAAAAATAACCCGTGACATGTCTTCTTTCATTTGTCTGCATTGGTGATTTTCTTTCTTCAAAACCCATGATGTTTCTTCATGCGTTGTTGTCTGCTGGATTTCATTAGATCCCATTCATTCCGGTAGAGCGTTTCGTCACAGTGTCCCTTCTCATTAGCCCTTTCCATGGAAGTGAACGGAGATGTCACATAACGTCTAGTGGTCTGGTGGTTACTATCCATCCCTGAGCATTAGGGATTAATGTCAATTCTGTTGCAGTATACCACATGCCACTGTATAGTTGTATATGACACATTTTATTAGGCCATACTAGGCATAACATAACCTCAGCCACTGCCTACAACCTGCAGAGTGACAAGACCAACAACTTTGTTGCATAGCGCAGATGCCATTACACTCCCAACCCAGACCCTTCTGTGCAGATCACAATGTGTTACATTGTGACACTGCTCAAATGAATGCTGGTTTGAAAAATACCATAATGAATAATTTCTGTTTGATAAGCATGGCTTGGACAATTATGAGGGTTGTCAGTAAGAAATGCTACTAGCCTTTATAGTTCAATATCAGCCTTTGGAATGTTAAGAAGGAGCAGGCAGATCACATGAACCACCCGCTTCGACCTCTATCCATCGATTGAATAGACACTTATCAACAGAAATGTTACGATCCAATCGTGCCGGTATAGCAGATAACAGATACCCGCCGGGCAAGTAGATATTTTGTATTCATTGCATCGGTGGATCACGGATACTACTAGTAGGGCGGGGCGAAGGAAGTTTTACTGAAGTTATGGTTAGGGTTAGGTTAGGTTTAGGCATAAGTTTACTGAGGTTAAGTTTAGGGTTGGGGTTAGGTGTAGGCATAGCCTAGTTTTACTGGGGTTATGTTTAGGGTTTAGGATTAGGCTAGGGTTAGGGTTAGATGCCGCTTTATGCGGTTACTAACCCTAAACAAAACTTCAGTAAAACTATGCTTCGCCCCGCCCTACTAGTAGTATCCGTGATCCACCGATGCAATGAATACAAAATATCTACTTGCCCGGCGGGTATCTGTTATCTGCTATACCGGCACGATTGGATCGTAACATTTCTGTTGATAAGTGTCTATTCAATCGATGGATAGAGGTCGAAGCGGCTGCATGAACCCATAGTGGGCATTTCTGGTGTGCATGAAGAACAATGGGTATTAACTGAACTACTAAAATGCCTTGTCTGAATTGGGCATCGGCACCAATGTTCTTTGATTTTTTTTTTTGAAAAAACAATAGCAGACGATAATTGTCCTGTGGCACATTTATCCAAATAAGTGGATGAAGGCTCTGTTACCATGTATCATTTAATAAATAATAAGAATTGTGAGTGCAGGTCATCTTTGATGCTCATTGATCTTAGTTCGAACCGTGTGGCCAGTGAAAGACTGCCGTTGATGATGAGTGCTCCTGTTTACTTTGCAGTTACATTAATCCTCTATCGAACGCTCATTTGTTTTTGGCCCGTTTGTAAATCTCAATGTCTGCAGGAGGCTATATTGCTCGATCAAACTGTCTGAGAACATTCGGCATTGAAGCACATGCTTTATGGGGATCTAGATGACATAATAATAGACTATCATCCTTCAGGAACAGAACACAACGGGACGATGACCAGTTGAATAGGATTATCCTCTATGTGACTTGAGGGCCGTTTCAAACAGGAATGGCAATTTGTCATGTCTACAGTACTCTTTGCTTAAGCCCAGAATTGCAAACCCATGGTCATTTGTAACCTGGAGTCGAGGGGAAACGGTTAATCTGTATATTCGCTTTAAGTGCTAAAGGAGGTACCATTATTTTGCTCCCTAGGAAATCACCTTCGAACAAAGTCATAGTAAGAGCATCAGGGTGTGTCTGTTCTGATGCCATAGAGTACACACAGCTTCGTCTTCAGGCTAAATGATGCGTGGAAATGACTCCTCTCTGTACAGCGATAAGCCTGGTTTTATGATAGCAAGGATGGCGGTGATACATTCCAAACAACCACAATGCCACACTGGGGTCAGACACGATAAGCTCCAACATCCCTCTGGGACAGACAGAGAGCTACAAACATCAAACAAGCTTTCATGGTGTGTCACATAAATTTGGAGAAGTAATATTGATACCAGAACACTGCTGCTTATTAAAACACTTATTAAAACACACACCCAACACCTATTCTGGAAAGAGTGGGGGATTGTTGAAAATAACCAATGTACAACATATAACCAATGAGACCTTCTCAAAACCCCACACTGTGGGGCGGAGTTTAGTCACTGTCCAATGCAAGTCCAAATACTCAAGCTTTCCTGGTCAAGCTTTCCTCTTCTAACGTGGCTATGGCTACAGTTTTCCTCAAAACCACACGTCCAGTCTCTATCATAAGAACAAGAGTTGTGCTCATGATGATCACTGTAACACTGTGCCTAGAACATAGACAGAGTTACACAAACTCCGTTGCGACACATGTCTTTAGTCTAGTTCTTTAGTTAACACAATTAGGGCATCTAGCATTGGGGAAGAGGCGTTCACACACTAAAGTTATTTGTTCGTTTTGATGATTGTTGATCTCAGGAAGGGAATCATTTTGCCAGCATTGCAAAATGCAGCGAACCAACAACAAGGGTATGAATGAATAATATTGAAACCTCAAAGATTATAAGTTGAGGAAATCTGCTGCTGACACATCATCCACAGCGTGTTTACTGTTGTCCAATCATTATTATCAGCCATAGATAGAGAATACAGGCTTTCACTCCGACCGTAAACAATACACCAAGTGATTTCGTTACACTAATGAGTTTCCCTCTGTGGCTGAAGGTGTGCTAATTAGTGAAATCAGCCAGTGTGGTTCGGGCTTGGAAATGAAAACCTCATACGCTCAGCAGGCAAGGATATGTAAATGAGGAGAGAACAGATACGTTCTCTTTCTTGGTCCGGCAATTCCAGCTGGCACGTTGGTCATGCAGGCGCTTTAGGAGGATTAAGAGCGCCTGCTAAATGCTTGAATTTCAACACTGAAATCCAGAGCTGGATGTTCAATAGAATACATCAAAGTGAATGTGCGTCGGCTAGACAATTGAGCTTATGAATATTTTTTTAAATAATTGTAAACTTATAAGATATGACACATCACACTTTGCTCTCTGATCTTTAGTCTTTCGATGGGGCACACGGCACACCGCAGTGTATACGGTACTTAATTTCCTGTTAGGCAGAAACCAATTGTACCTCCTATTTCAACTTGATTCTACTAATTGTGCAAGGGTGTTGAAAATAGCCAATCTACAAACTTCCCTGTAAATGCTGCATTAATACAGTATACTGATTCAAAGTGCCATAGTTTGTGCATTAGATCCACCCATTCATAGACCGATGGCAGAGGAATCCTTGCCAGGCTCCCATCTGCCCATCGGCAGCAATTAGAGGTTATTTGACTGACACTAACTCAGGGGGAACCCAGAATCAAACCAGGAACATCCTGCGAATCATTCGGCCACTCTACAGCCTACCACTAGACCACTGCCGCTCCTGTGAGTATATATTATGGAGTCTAGCTCTGGTCCAGAGCTCCACTGTTTTTATGAGTCTGCCTTGAATAGGAGCTCTGTGAAATACAGTGCATTCTGCCATTACTCGACCTGACCAGCCTCTCTTCTGGAGTGGATATCCTGATTGTTTTCTGGTGAAAAACAATCGCGTTCTGGCCAGAGAGTCCATTTTATCTGCGTGGTGGGAGTGTTTCCACTTGGCTATAATCACACAAACCATGTTCGTTTTGGTAGGTAAAATGCTCTTTATATATCCACTCCAGAAGAGAGGCTGGTCAAGTCGAGTAATGGCAGATTGCACTGTATGCTCCAATGCAAGGCAGACTCATAGAAGCAGTGAAACTCTGGACCAGAGCTACTGTATATGAAGTCCATGGAGCAAGCTGTGGCATATACTGTATAGTCACCTCCTCTTCCCCTCCTCTTGATCAAAGGTACAAAACTAGTTTAAAACAGTACCTAAATGACTTTTATTAAATCACTTTAAATGATTATCAGTTTGAATCAATTTTAATCAATTTACAATAAATCACTATATACTAATCCATCAGGATTCAGGAACCCAAATCCCTGCACGATGAAGATCTGTTGGTGCACTGCAATAAAAACAGCGGGGGATTTCTTTCTCTTATAATAAACTGATAATGAACAGTACTCTATGCAGCTATATATACACATAGTGGGTAATTGAAAGACTAAACACAGTGTGCAGCATAACGTACTGTACTCACAGGGCTGTGCATATATATATATACAGTAGTGGAACTGACACTGCTGCTGCATATATGCCTTTGATATGGTAATACCGTATGCAGAGCCATATATACTGTAGTTCATGTCACAAGCTACTCAGAGAGTCAACCATCTAAAGGCATCACTTTCTTCCTTTGTTTATCTCTGGAATCTGACGGGGTATTTTTAGTGTTACATAGATAGCTCAAATTCCCATTGGTCCTTATTTTACCTCAAACATTAGTTCAAAGTTTAAAATACTGTAACTACACTTAATTAATTCTCGCGTGAAATAGCATAAGGACTTTGGTATTGACTCTGGTATTTGACTCGTCTTTTTTTTTAACCAAAATAGTACAGAAGTACAAATACATTCAGGGAACAGTTGGTACATCATATAGGACCCATAATACCCGTCTACAATGCATGCATTCTGTCATTACCTATTACGATCAAGCCTCCATCTCTACAATACATGATCTCCTCTCAGTGCCTAATCCCTAATGTCTTGACCGGCAACAGGATTTTATCGTTATGGGGGGAAAAGTTTGCATTTGTATTTTCATGCTCGGTGGAGGAGAGAACAGGAGAGGCGATGGACGCACAGCGTCTGAATGAATTAACTCCTACGACCTTGAGATCATGCTCACATCCCATAATGGCACAGAAAGGATCTCCATCAGTTTCCGAGCGAGGCCTCTGGGGCCTTCAACAAAAGCCCCTCTGTCTCTGTCTCTCTCATTCTCTCTCTCTCTCTCTCTCTCTCTCTCTCTCTCTCTCTCTCACTCCCACCAACTATTTTTTTCTCAAGGCAGAAGATAAATGGGTTGCTTTGATACTGCTTGAAGAGAAACAAGAAGAAGGGAGGGGGAAAAAAAACTCAACAGTCCCTATGGAGTTATGAGCAAGGCACGTGGAGTGGTGTGAAATAGAAAGGAACGTGACAAGAGCTGAAGGCAGAGGCAAGGTCTGTGATATGGAAGTATACCACGGTAGACACTTCACCGCATCAATATTACCTGTCACCTCATAATGGAAGGCTGGATCCATTTTACTCCTGCTTTCACCAAGAGACAGGCTGCGGTGTTGTAACGATGGGATGTCACACGGAATCAAGTGGATTCAAATTCACACCACTGCACACGTTGCGTCTTTTATTATGCTCCTCGTCGTTAGATGTACATTTCAGGCATTTAGTTTATGTGTATTCTTCCAGAGAAACCAAGGTGAGGGGGTTGAACAAAATGTCCACTAAACCTTTTATCTTTAGTAATGAATTGATAATGGCTGGGGTTCTCGAACGCTATTGTGTAGCCAGGTACAGTATAGTGTAAGGCTTCTCATTGGCTGCATGGCAGCCAATCAGGTCTGGGGCCTGGTGTCTAGGCCAAAGGCCTACACCACCAGACCTGAGCCTGGGTTTACCAAATAATTATCGATAATAATTAAAACCTGCAATTCAAAAAGTCCAGAAATCACCTGACCCCCCAATTAAAATGTTACTCCCCTGCTTTCATCATCATGAGTTGAAGCTCTTGATGGCTGGTTTAAATAATTATGAGTAATTATTTGGTAAGCCTATGCCCAGGTCTGGTGGTACAGGCTTTTGGCCTACCACAAGGCCCCAGACCTGATTGCCTGCCATGCAGCCAATGAGAAGACTTAGTACCTGGCTACACCATAGCGTTCGAGAATACCAGCCTACTGTATGTAATTGTGGACATGAGTCACAGGGAAACACCAAATCTGTTGAGTTCAAATGAGTCAGGGTGGATATACTGGAGGTGTGACACAAAAACAAACAAAAGGGATAATTTACCGTTTTAATTTTTCAAACGGTTAACTAATCGCTCTGCAGTGTCTCGCATTAAGATGAAATATGAAATGCAAATCACCAACGCTCACCGCCATCTTTCTGCAATGTTTGGTCCTTGATCCTTCACTAATGTTGGTTAATTAGCAGAAATCACAACGAGTGGACTCGCAATTCCCATGTAAACAAGCAATTAGTCGTAAATGGGAATGGGATTTAAATTACCTCGCCGCCTCCAGGATGCCTGTATTTTTAATTAGTGGCTAAAGTAATGGAATGGAATGGAAACCTAGAAATAGTTTGTTTTGTGTATTTTTTTACTTTTACCAGAGGAGTGATAATGTCATCAAACTGAGCACAGTCATTACGTTTGGCGTTTTAAAAGAGAAATATGCCATCATGTTGGAGTGGATAGAGGAAACAAGACATGCAGGCGCCAAACATTGGCACAGGGCGATCACTGGCACACTGGTGAGAGGATTTATCTTTTAAAAATAAATATTAAAAAGGTTTAGTCAGTTAAGTGAAGTTTAGTCCTGGCTCAGGAGGTAGCAGCTCATCCAACAATCTGTGGGTCGGTAGTTTGAATCCCCGCTCCTCCTGTCTATGTGACAAATCGTCCTTGGGCAAGACATTGGACCCCAAATTGCTCCTGATTTGATGGTTTCCACCACAATCAGTATGTGTGTGTGAATGGCTGAATCTGAATGCAGTGTACTATGTAAAGAAGTGGTCCAACGGTCGTAACAGATGGCATAATGGTCACGATAGTTGGCATAACGGTCAAGTGTTAGGGTTACGTTTAGGCATAGGTTTTACTGAGGTTATGTTTTGAGTTAGGAGTTCGGTTTAGGTTTGATAGGGAGCAGTTGCGACCATTGGGCCAACTGTTACCCGTTTTCACCGGTTGCAGCTAATTTATAAAAGCCACGGCACCCGTTGCAACCGTTGTCCACCCGTTGTGAGCGATTGGCCATCCGTCGCGACATATGCCGCGGCCACAAATCTGATTTCACTGTCCCTCTCATTTATTCATTCAAACTCCTGATTCTGACTGTGGGTGAAATCGGGGAGAAAAAACACATTATTAAACACATGGACAGTCAAAATCAGTTGGAAAAAAAAATGTTGATGTGATGTCATCAGGCCTAATTGAACGTAATGTTGCACTATCAAGTCAAATAAAAAGAAAGGTAATACTTAGCATGTGTTTAAAAAACTCCATAGATGTTTAATACAACATACCATATTCTCAACAATTCAACATCAACAAAATGTTTTGTTAATTAAAAAAAAGAAAATCTGCATATTACCTTTATTGCACAGAACAATTTGAATGTTATTTTTTCCCCATAGATTTATCTCTTTTTTATGTTAATATCTTTTATTTTATTTATTTTTTGTTTTTCATTTATTTTTTTTGTAAAAAGTTGGCTTGGACTACATGTTTTTTTTTACATAGTCCAGGGGTCAAGAAGAAGAAGGGGGAGCAAAAAAACAACAAGGTAAATGAAATGAAAACCCCATTTGGGCGTGGGGCTGAGAAAACAGGGTTGTGGATTGAGGCGGGGGAGGTTGAGTACGGTCGCACATTTTGGAAACCGAGAGAGCATTCGTAATCAGAAAAAAGGGGGATGGGGGGTTCTGGAACGCTCCGCATCCTTTGCTGGAGTTTATTCTGTGTATTTTTTCCAGCCCCTGTTCTATTCCTTTCTGGAAAGAAGGGAATTAGACAACACAAGCTTGTGCCAGATCTCTCCATTCACCAGTGAATCCATCTATGTGTCTCTCTCTCTGACCATCTGCAGGCTCAGTTATCGTCGGCTTCCAAAACCACATGGCCTGGTTGTGTCTGTAGCGTCAGCTCAACGTAAATAACTTTAGTCCATTTTTCTTTTTGTTTCTGAATCTTTTCCTCAAACTCCACAATTCAGAGGCACCGTTGTCCGCTCAGTGTGGACTAGTTGAAACAAGGAGAGCAAAAAGAAAAAGACAAAACAAAACAAAGAAAACCATCATGGTTTATATCCAAAGCCTTGAAACAATACTGTTTTATAGAGTTCCGGCAGTTCTTCTCCTGTCCTCTGTTGACACCGTTTTACACACAGCGGGAAATATTGTTTCTGGGGGAAAAACAAATGTTTTCGTGGGGGTAGCCATGATGCTATGAACGGTTTATTAACATCATTAAACAGTTAGTACCGAAAATAATAAAAACAAAATTTATAATCGACAAACCACCAACAGCACTGCATTGAAAGGAAACATCAGAGGTTGAGGAGCAGATTGTTGGGACATATTACTAATATATTAGTAATATATTACTGATAATGAATGGCAAATATTACTTTCCGAAGTAATATTTCCCAACACTGTTGAGGAGCATATTGTTATGACCTGAACAAGCTTTTTAATGACCCCACAAACATGTGACGCACTGATTTGTACCATTACACTGTAACCAATGAAGTGCATTTTGAAATGGCCCAGGGCTAAGAAGAGATGAAGAGTGGGATAGACAGTGCAGGTGCAAGTATTATGTATCATGTCAGTTACATTTGATACAGTGCCAGGTAGCCGTTACAGATATCCCACTGTAAACAAAAATCCTAAATGCTTCCTGACAATGCCCGATTACAGTATTGAAAGCAAAAACAGATTTTTCATGACAATCTGATGAAAAAATAAAATAAAGGGAAGCTCTGCAGACTTTCCAGCCTGGCTCACCCATTCCAATGTAAATATCACAGACATTACACATTAACATACTGGTTCATTTGTTAGATCCACCCTCCTTCAGACTGAGGACCAAAGGTGACAGGGCCTTTCAGGCTGTAGCAGCAAAACTTTGGAACTCCCTTCCTCCAGCCCTCAGATCTGTCCCCTGTGTGGACTCATTCAAAAAATGCCTAAAAACTCACCTCTTTGCACAAGCATTTGCTGGTATAGCTTGATTTTATTATTTTTTATCTTTTTATGCTCTTGTAGTGGCTTTTTGTTTATTTTTATTGTTTTTTGTGTAGCACTTTCTTTTCCGTGTTGTTTTTATCATTGTATTTTTACTGCATTGTACAGCACTTTGTGAGCTCTCTCTATGAAAGGTGCTATAGAAATAAAAGTTTACTTACTTACTTTACTTCATTTTTGGAACCAGACCTTCAACATCTCTTCCAAATCCATCAACAAGGCATGCCCTATATGCAGTGGAAAAATGTGTGTGTGTGTGTGTGTGTGTGACATTTATTTTTTAAAATGATGTTTTATCATATAGGAAAGTTTATTGGTGGAGAGGTTTGTCTATCACGTGTCTATCACCTGACCATAGCTGTTTGGGGAGGTGGCTTACTGAAAGGTCTATTGATTTGTTTTGCAAGCTTTTGGTCTCCAGCTGGGATGACTTGGTTTGCAGATGGGGGTTGGCGGCCGTTATACAGATGGTTTTGGGGGTCCTTGACATGACATATCGTGGACCACTGACATGGAAACTTCCAGGATTTAGAAGACGTGGAGAATCAGTTCTCAGGTCAAAATGGGCTGACACTACAACCATCTAGACCCTTTAGTGTGCGGCTTGGTCCATCGAATACCATGTCACTATAGGGATGACACACGGCAATAATAAGCATTAACGTGCAACAGGACATACTGTATCACACCGCAGGGACAATGCCAAAAAACATCTCTTACTGTAGAATGTCATGGACAAACTAATACCGCTGTGTAGCTATTGGTCTAGAACTTTGTTGTGGAAGATGCATTTCCATATGATCAGTTTCAAACAGATTTCAAAGTCTTACTGTGAATAGTGGGGGTTTGATTGGCCACCCACAGCTCAGGGGTGAGAGGAAAATTGTATTTCAAACTGAAGAGTGCCAGACCAAACTTCCCCGGTCTATTTCAAGACACATACATTGATTGTATACAGATCTGAGTGTGCGGAGCTTCACTTTATTGTTGTTATTTTCTTCTTATTGTCAGCTGATGAGTGGTGTTTTTTGTGTTTTTGTTTTAAAATAAACAGGACAATTTGGTGACACCAACATGCGCTTGTTGGTTTTGGATTTCTGTTTTGTATAGTGGTGTCATTGGGGGCAACCCCCTTCTGGGAATCGGGAGCTTTGTGATGTGATGGATCAGAGTTGTGCTTTTGAGATTGGAGTCAGCACTGTAAACCAGTATTGGAGAACCCCTGTATGTTGCGGTGGTCAATATTCTTTCCTGGCCCTTATATGGATTTCCCTTCATCAGTGTGACATTTAACCCATTGTGTACTGAACGCATTTTGGTGTTCAACGCATTATGTTACAATTCAGCTATTGAAAAAAATATCAGATCTACAAGCTCATATCGCGCCAC
The DNA here is from genome assembly GCA_039105355.1 of Benthosema pterotum. NCBI lineage: Eukaryota > Metazoa > Chordata > Actinopteri > Myctophiformes > Myctophidae > Benthosema > Benthosema pterotum. The sequence continues at coordinate 27,209,123 of CM076969.1, forward strand.
TCGGTGGCGCGATATGAGCTTGTAGATCTGTTTAAAAAAAAACTGTGAAAATCTATTTGACACCTGATTGTAGTTTCTGACACTAGATTCTAGTTTCTGACTAGTTTCTAGTTTCTGTTTCTGATGCTAGTTTCTGACAGATTCTAGTTTTTCTGGAAAAAAAAAAAAAAAAAAAAAAAACTATGCTCCTGTGTCAGTGATGCTCAACATATTTCATGCCAAGGACCCCCAGAATAATCTATATTTGGCTGCGGACCCCCCATCTGAAAACGTGTTGTTTTAGGGATCCCCTAGAAGCAACGGATTTAGTTCAAAATATTTTCTTCCGAAAGAATATATTCAAAGATTTGCATCACAATTTCACAATCTTTCAAAAAATATCAGAGCTACAAGCTCGCAGCGCGCCACTCGGTGGCGCGCTGTGAGCTTGTAGCTCTGATATTTTTCAATAGCTTAAGTGTAACATAATGCTTTGAACACCAAAACGCGTTCAGTACACAAAGGGGTTAATTGTAACTGACCTATCAATGATACAGAATTGACTGTAGCCTATGTCCTCCATTCTATTCAGTGATCTGTTGTAATCATTCGGGACAAGATATTTCTGTTACATTACACTACGACAGAGAACTATTTTCAACAACCAAGTGTTTGTTGAGCCATGCATGGAACATACTGTATTGTATTGCATGGTAGCCTAAACATCACAATATCATCAAACAGATGTGTCTCACAAACCAATGTAAAGAAATGGCAAAAGTACAAACATTATCACATGACACTGCCTGAATGTGCTCTCCAACCTATAGAAATATCTGTCTTATCTCGTTTAGATACAAACATTACCTATGATGGGAAATGTATTAAAAAATAAGAAGAATAACAAAAAATACAAAATAATAAAAAAATAAAAATATACAAAGACAGCAATGGCCGAAATATGATCTGTGCTCTCTTAGGCGCCATTCACACCTTTCAATTTGATAAATCCAGAACATTTTATGAGATTAGCCAATGATAAGACCGGCTCTGTTCACTTCTAATTGAAGTCACGTAATTTGATGTGAAAATCACATGACTCCAAGATGGAGGATGGTAGGACACGGCATAGGAGGAGGAGTTTGACACGGCAAACCATGTGACTCCTATTGGAAATGATCGGAGCCGGTATTGATCATGACTGAATTCATGAAACATTCTGGATTTATCACCTTGAAAGGTGTGAATGGCACCTTACATTCTGGCTCCGAGGAACAAAGAGGTGTGTTTTGTTACCTTTTCCCCCAAATAAATCCACAGGAGAAAACAACAAAACCTGCAACAAAACCGCCGTTTCCAAACAACAGCAGTACCCCCCGGGGAGCCTAAAGTGTAAACTGTTCGCGTAAACTGTGCTCTCTGTTTCTCTCGTTGTTTTTTCCCCCCCGTTTTCTGTTTTTGTCCCCATCATATCCCCAGCAGTGCTTCAGTCAGGAAAGAAAAAACAAAACAAAACTACCATCACCAGACCAGGGATCCACAGGTTTGTAAGGTGAGAGAGACGGGGAAACAAACGTGTCTTTATAATTCTCCTTTTTTCCTCTTCTTTTTTTTTCTCCCAAACGTTTCAACAGTAGCAAGTTTAAATCCCAAAACATCGGGAGGGTATTTTTTCGCCCGGCTTTTCAAATCATTTTCATGTTAAACTTCCGTGGCGCGTCGCCGGTGGCGCCGCTGCTGCTCACGCCGGCGTCCGACTTGCGCGGCACGTACTCGATCTCGATGTTGTGCTTGGTGTTGCCCTTCCCTCTGCTCCAGAGGAAGAGCAGCACCAGGCAGAACAGCACCACGCCCAGGAAGGAGATGAAGCCCATGGTGGTGGCGATGATCAGCGTCTTGATGTCGAACGGGAATGGGGCGTTGGCCCGCGTGCCGTTGCCCCCGCCTCCGATGCCGCCGCCGTTCCCCCCGCCGTTCCCGTTGCCGTTCTCCCCCTGCGGCTGGTTGGAGATGAAGGCGAACGTCTTGTTGTTGGGCTGGTGGGGCCAGTCGGGCGAGTAGCTGTGCACGTGCAGGTGCGCCAGCGCCGTGTCGTTGCCGCCGGCGTTGCTGGCCACGCACGCGTACGTGCCGTTGTCCTGGATCTGGGCGTAGCGCACCTCCAGCGTGCCGTCGGGCAGCACCGACACGCGGCCAATGGTCTTGGACGTGATGTAGCGCTTCTGCGGCGAGAGCCAGGCGATGGCGGGCGCCGGGTCGCCGTCGGCCGCGCAGGCGAAGTGGACGATGGCGCCCTCGTCCACGAACTTCTGCTGCGGCTTGCGGTCGCGGATGCGCGAGCGGCGGCAGGTGAAGTAGTTGGGCTGCAGCACGTCGGGGAAGTCCTTGAACTCCTTGCCCTGGACGAACTCGGGGGAGGCGCACGTGGGCTGCTGCCGGTTGAAGTTGAGCCGCCAGCGGCGGCGGAACACCCACAGCAGGCGGCAGTCACACGCCAGCGGGTTGTCGTAGAGCGCCAGCGTCTCCAGGTTGCCCACAGAGTGGAAGGCCGACTCCTCCAGCGTGGCCAGGGTGTTGCCCGACACGTTGAGCACCTTCAGGTAGTTGAGGCCACGGAAGGAGTACGGCTCGATGACTGCCAGCCGGCCACCCACCAGGTGGAACTCCTGCGGAGCGACACGATCCATCAGTATTCATGAACTGTAAATCTGTAAAATGTGTTTTACAGGCATAGGCCTATGTGCTAATTAACTCTTTAACTTGCTGGCCAGTATTTAAAAAAAACTGATCAACTCATCATCATCATCACCTCATCTTATTTGTTCCCTTAAAGTAGACAACTTAATCTGTCAGAGTTAATCTTCCTAAAATAAAATCGCCAATGGCCCGGGGGTAAAATCCAGCTCACCTGCAGGCGGAGGAGGTCGTGCAGCTTGTTGCCCTCCACGGTGTGGATGGGGTTGTAGGAGAGGTTGAGGAAGCGCAGGTAGACCAGGTGGCGCAGCGCCACGTAGGGGATGGCGGTGAGGTTGCTGTTGGCCACGGTGAGCTGCGTCAGGTTCAGGCCGTACAGGCAGTTGGGCGTCATGGTGTCCAGGTACGGCCAGTTGGCGATCTCCAGCGTCTTGAGGCGGTAGAGCCGCTTGAAGGAGTAGTCGCGCACCACGTTGATGTTGAGGTGCCGCAGCCGCAGCGTCACCAGGCTGTGGAGGTGGGCGAAGGCTTCGGTGGGCACCTGGAACAATTTAAGAGATTTTAGGCTCTCTCAGCAGGGGGTGGGGGGGGCATAGATCGGTCACTCTTGAGAACGTAAAATGAAACCAAATGGATTTGGTTTCATTTTACACTCTCATGAGTAAACATCACGTAATTTTCAAGAATCTACAGAACTAGAAAATAAAGAGTTGTTAAGTTGACCAACGTTTTACCAGTTTATCTCTCCTAAATTGTGGGCAAAACTTAGTTTTGGGTCAGAGAGACTAGACTCGACATCAAACGGTGGATAAATAGTGGGGCCGTGTATGAAAAATGTTTGAAAACCACTGAATATAAGCAACTAAATATGCTAGACATACTTGTCCTACTTGTTTTTCTAGAACAGTGGTCCGGGGACCACCAGTGATCCTTGGGAGGGTTCCAGGTGGACCAAATGGTTTCATGTTTACGCTCTCAGGAGTTAAAATGTTCATCATGTGAATTAGCACAAAGTCTACACAACTAGAGAATGTAGAAGATTAATGGTCATTTTAATCTGTACATTTGCCTGTGTTGTTTCCAAAATCCAGCCTGGTATTGTGGACGAAAGCAAAAGAGATCTTTAGTTTTAAGGTCTTTGTGGCACACAATATCCTCAAACGGCTGAAATGCTGAAAAAATAGCGGACCCTGGCATGAAAAAGGTTAAAAACCACTGTTCCAGAACCCCATGTGATTTATTTACTAATTCTAGAACATACTACAGCCAAGAATTCACTAACAAAGAGAGGTTTTGTGAGGTGAACGTTTGTGAGCCTCACCTGCGAGAGGTTACACTTCTCCAGGCTCAGGTGCTCCAGGCTGCTGAGGCCGTGGAAGGCGCGGTGTGAGATGAACACCAGGTCGTTGTCGCCCACCTCCAGCGAGCGCAGCGAGTACAGGTCCTGGAACATGTAGTCCAGCAGGATGACGATCTTGTTCTCGCTGATGTCCAGCCGCGTCAGGTTGCTCAGGCCCGTGAACACGCCCAGCGGGATGAGCTTGAGCTTGTTGCTGCGCAGGCCCAGCGCGCGCAGGCCGTACAGGTTGTTGAAGGCCCCCGGCTCGATGCTGGAGATGGTGTTCTCGTTGAGCTCCAGCTCCTCCAGGGCGGGGAACGCGGCGAACTCGTCCGGGTTGATGGTGCGTATCCTATTCTTGCTGAGGTCCAGCAGGCGGGTCTCGGCCGGGATGCCCTCGGGCACCGACATGAGCTTCTTCCGGTGGCACAGCACCGAGCGGTCCTGGACGCTGCAGTCGCAGCGGGACGGGCAGCCGCCGCCGCCCGTGGCGCCCACCGAGCCGGACAGCACGGTGGTGCCCAGCATCAGGATGAGGAGGGGCTGCCAGCACGCCACCCAGACGCCGTGCCCGTTCGATTCCCCAGACACCATCTTTCAACGGTTACCTGCAGACACATGGGAAGGGAAGGGGGAAAAAAAGACGTTTTAGCCCAGGGTGCCCTGATCTAGGACATGAGGACTGCCCCAAAAAAACAGCCCAAAATGTAAAGATATTTCAAATTAAAGTGCTTTTAATTACAGTGATTTGAAACACTATGCTACCAACTACAACAACATTTCATCATTCCAGAAAAGTCTTTGAGTCAGACATTTAGCTTTATGCATGCTGCGTGGCTGTTGCAACTTCAACAACAAGTGATGTTATTATTGATGCTTAGTTGCCTAATAAAAGTCCTGTAACCGACCATTTTCACCTTCCCCCCCAAATGGGAAATAAACTTCAAAGATGTCCGAGAATTAATTGTGTTATAAGCTGTTCTGCATGGAGCGCACGGACAACACAACACTGGAGACGGAACAAAAAATAAAACTAAATTAAAGTTGGCGGTGGTGTTTGGGCATGTACTGTATGCTGCATGGCAAGATGCCTGAGAGAATAAAGTGTTCCATTAGAAAAACCCTTCAATATAATGAATAATAATCCACTGCAGATTTCAGAAGATTGAAATGTGCCAGCGTGCTAAACTAAATAAATACACACAGACACTAAAACAAAGGGTCTGCGTCCGTGGGCTGGCTCATTCTCACATTATTGAACGTAGTGCATGTGAACGGCTGTTATTGCTTAGTGTGTGGGTGTTTGTCTTGCTTTGTGTGTGTGTGTGTGTGTGTGTGTGTGTGTGTGTGTGTGTGTGTGTGTGTGTGTGTGTGTGTGTGTGTGTGTGTGTGTGTGTGTACGTATGTCTGCATGCATGCGAGAGATAGAGAGAGTGCATGCGTGTGTGTGTGTGTGTACATCTGGTGGTGAAAGTTTGGAGAGTCTTACATTTAAAGGTAATGGAGGCAACTTTAGTGTCTACAAACAGTGTGTTTGTAAACAGATTTGTTTTAAAAAAAACACACTCTAACTCCTGTGATTGGCTAAAACGTTGCCTCACCCCACAAACCCCCCCCCCCCCCTCATAAATTAGCTAAAAAGGTACCTCTATCACCTTTAAATCACTAGTAAGTAAATAGTGCATTTGAGATACAGTAGTTAATATACATACTTTCTTTGTAATCAAATTGTATATTTCTGTCAGATATATATTATTGCAAGCTATGCCTTAAGAAACGTAGCATTCGGCAGATGGCTTTTTATTAAAGCACTGCTCTTTTTTTCATTAAAATACGGCTCTCTTTTATTAAAATACTGCTCTCCCCGAACGCACGGCGGCCATTTGCCACTCCACCTCACTCAGTCAGCAATCCCTGAGCGATAAAAATGTAAAGTGTTGCCATCCGACGGTGACACAGTTCCAAACAGAATGGAAGTGCATGAGTGCCCCTTCTGCAATATTCATACCCACCACGGCGGGAGAATGAATGAGGGCAGGGAGGTTACGGGCAGAATAAGGTATGTGCTGGCATAATGGAGAGTGCTGACACATTTGAATTCTGCATCGTTCACGTTGATCCGTGCAGCTTCAAAGCGACGCAGGGCGGCTCCCCCACGGCTACACTGATGGGAAGGAGGCTGCTAGCTGCAGAGGCATCAGCACCCTATTCTGTGTGATTTCACATCATATCCATGTGCTTCTTGCAGCGAGAGATCCCTACGATATTTAAAAGTAATAGAGGCAAATTCTTGGCCAAAAGATGCATGCAGCTGTTTCCCTGCAAACAGACACTTGCTTTGTCCTTCAGGTGGGCCAGAGCTTTGTCAACTAGTCGTCAACAAATCATGAAAACAAAACATTCGTCAAC
>CM076969.1:27218043-27255543 GCA_039105355.1 Benthosema pterotum
GAGAGTGATTACACTGTTATATATCGGATAGTTTGTAGCAAATAATGGAGAGTACTGTAAATCACCACATGCTTTGAAACGCTGAGTGAACACAGAGCCAGAGAAAGCAAATGGATGGAAATTAACTTGGACTTTAACGGCAATCAGCTGTAAAAGTCCATTTGTGGTAGTTAACATCTGCAAATGGATATGAGCAGATGCCTACGCTCTCACACATGAATTGAATTCCTGGTCTCTCACAGACTGAGAGAAGAAAGTCTAATATTAGCATTAGCACAGGATGTCTTCCTTTTGCCAGAAACGTTGATCCTAATCTCGATGGAGTGGAAAATCACAACTCAAAACCGTTGCCAAGCAACCGATAAACGTCAGACGTTGACTTGTCACATCATCGGCAGTTACAGTGTTAATAATGGAAGAAGAAATTCTCTTTCTGTCTCTGTTCTCTCTCTGTTTCTGTCTATTATAATAGTATATACAAATAAATAGTATATTTGTTTGGGAGGCAGGTGTGCCTGAAATTCAGCTGAAATTCAGCTGTCTCATGAGACAGCTGAATTAGCTGAGTTAATTCAGCTGTTAATTCAGTTGCATTAGCTGAGTTACTAATGCAACTTTCCTGCAGGAAAGTTGCATTAGCATTGCTGACAGTTTTCAATTCAACATAATCTTGGTGAGCAGATATTCACCATGCCCCTCCCTCCCACAATTGTGACCACTCAGTATGGTCACAACTGACTGGTCACCTGTGTGTGAAAATCTTTGTGGTCACGTGACAGAGTGCGTTGGCGAGTTTCTCTAGCTAATTCGCTCTCAATGTGCTCACGCCCTCTGAGTGCACACACTGTTCGACAAGTAAACTTCCAAGTACAACGAAAGGTTGACAGGAAAAAAGGCAGCCATCGCTGAACCAATTTGCAGGTAGAGTCATGTGCAAACTAGTCTAGCCTTGTCCAGCTGTTCTCATTACACTAGAAATGAGGATCAGCTGTCACCAGACCTCGTGTGTCACAAGGCAGCGCACCACGAGTCACAAAGGTAGATCCCTGCACAGATGCTCTGCTGATTGGCAAATACACTCACCCTGAAAATACAATATGTTTCACCAAAAAGGACATTAACTGCCTGAACCCTCCGATCCCAATTCTGGGCATGTCATTATAAGTAGCGATGCGTGATATTATTGCTATAGCACATTCATTTAATTAAAAAAGCAATATCAGTTAGCGAATTGATTCTGATATTTTTTCGCCGATGTTGAGTAATATTGACTGGTCATTGAGACTCTTAATGTCTTTGAAAATGAAAACAAAAAATAATTCAGCCTATTGTTATTAGCCCATTTTGAGGCTTTTGATTATCTGATATCAATATTGGCCAACATTTGTATGTTATGCATCTCTAATTAGAAGCTAATGTCTTATTATTATTATTATTATTTAGAAGAAAAAAACAATCATCTCAAAATGTGATGTAATGTATTACATGGTAAAATAAATAAATAAATAAACCTCCCAGCACATGCATGTCGCTCTGTGACAGCTGTCAATTCCAGATCGGCGCCGTCAGTCAAACAGAGCAGAATTCCCCTGCGCTCTACACAGCTGAACCCATCCTGTCTCTCAAAGTGACCGGCTAACTATCCTCAGTGACCTGCTCTCTGCATGGCGTGCAGGCGGGGAATGTTTGTGCGAAAAAGATAAAGTGCAGTTTCTCGCTTCAGCGGCTTTAATAGGCCGTGTGACATGAGACCGAAAGGGACTGCGAAAAGGCGAGAGGAGAGGAGGGGGGGGGGGGGGATCAATATTGTTATGGTGGACACTTAATTAAGGCGTGACGTGCCGGAGCCATTCCGGGTCGCTTGCGCGTATCTCTTGTCCTTATCAGTGGGGGGAGCGCTGGATAACCGGGACATAAAACTTCACCAGTGGAAATTGGCAGGTTGAGGGTTTCATGGGGTCATCTCTCCACTGCTCCTGTCACTCATGTTTTACATTTGATTCCCTCTGGGGTCAGGGTTCAAGTGTGGGGATTTGACGATAACACATTGGTAATCAAGCCAACGGCACATCAAATCAAGCCCCCCAGATGACTGCCCTCCCTGCCCGTCTCGAGATCACAGACCCCCAGATCCAAGGCATGCTCGGCTGCCACTCCAATCTGCTCATGTCATATCCTCTGATTCTGCCATGACCGTTCCCTTTAACCTGATGTTGATGGAAGCTCCGGTCTGCCAGGTTGGGAGACGCTTTCTCAATGCAATGTACTTTCAGGTGATAGGAATGCATGAGATCGTCACTGGCGGGTGGAAACGTCATGCTGTATCTCCACATATGTTATTATTTTTCTGTAAAATAAATGCCCTGCCTACTTCAACAAACAATGACTAACTAACCTTTGTTTTGCAATTTCCTGAAAAGAAATTATTTTGGACAAAGAGTAAAGGTTTCCACCTGACAGCAGCGATGTATGACGTGATAATCCACAGTAGCTACTCTAAAGGACAGCTTTGTTTGTTTTTTCAACCAAGGTTCATGTTTTCATGCCGTATTTGTTTACAAAATTTTGGAGGGATTTATTTTTTATTACTACAGTCCTAATAAACCCCAGGAAATTATAACTGGCCACGAAGTTCACAGGATCTATAGGCTCAGTATGGCAGTTTGTCACATTCAGTAGATCCTGTAATTTTTTTGTAACCAGATGTAATTTCCTGGGGCCTATTAGGACTGTAGTAGATAATAAAAATAAATCTATTTAAAAAAAATTGTAAACACGTATTTAGGACCATGTTCAAATGCCCCGTCCCGCTGTCACAATACAGCTAAAATCCCTAGAGCAAAAGAAAGCAGCAAATTAAAACCAATTAACACCCATCTTTAAATTTCTCTACTAACAACCTAAAACATGAACCTTGGTTGAAAAAAGTGATGCCCTGGTAATATTGGTAATGCAACCACTTAAACCCTGTGTAGCCTACACTTTGTTGAGTCCTCCACTCTGCTGCAAATAAAAGATCTATAAGCTCACAACTCGTCACATTACAAAGCGGTGTGGCTTTGTGGGCAAAATAATTTGGTGAAGCCTTGGGTGTTCCAACTTCCAACCCCCAGTGTGGGAACCATTGATCTACTGTAGACTACAACACCACACAATACCCTCTAAAAGCACTGCACTAGCCAGGCCAAGTCAGAAGAAGAGAAAAAAAAGCCTGTCAGTGGGTTGGGTCTCATATAGCTAAGTTGTACGGCCACTTCATACTCCAGAAAACTGGGGTGAACAATCAGGACACTGTGTGGGCATGTGTCAAGCTATTGTTTGAAGCTGCCCTTCAGGAAACAACATGGACACAAATCTATTCCATACTCATAACACATGAGTGTCAAGTGTACAAGTCTGGCTTATTATCCAGGGCAGCGTAGCACAGCGCAGCGCAGCGCAGCACAGCACAGCACAGCACAGCACAGCACAGCACAGCACAGCACAGCACAGCACAGCACAGCACAGCACAGCACAGCACAGCAGTGAATGCCGTATGATATGGCTCACTGTTGGGTGAGTAGGGCAACCTGGCAGCACTGATTAAGTCCATTAGCAATGACACTGACACCCAGTCAAGACCGTGATTAAGTCCTAATCCCAGAGTGCGTGCGTGCATGTGTGTTGTGTAGTAGAGTGGCTACAGCCTCTGTTGTGATGGCCTCCACAGTCTAGTATCCACCCCCGGGCCAAAGGGATGTCACTTTGGCCTAGCCTAGTGGTTAACACACTGTGTGCCGTTGCAGTAGATCTATGTCTCGCTTACCATTATCAAATAATAGTTACAACTGGTGCCGTTTAGGTTGATCTACGTCACGCTACGTCGCGCAACATTGCTGGTTTGATACAATCCCAATGCTAGCGGCAGCGAGCAGCGATCGCCTCCTGTCAGCTGAGGGACCCAAATAAGAGACGGACCAACCAGAACCAGAAGTGTATGCGCCAACTAATTTGTCCGACGGGAAACATGGACCAAAATATGAATTTAGATGAAAATCGCTGGCACTAGCTACCTAAAAGAGACGTTACATGGGCATGCTGTACTCTCAAAGTTATAGTAAATCAAAGTTAAAGGAAATTACATTGCATATGGCACCCCTATACTTCAAATCACAAGTGAGCAAAATGTGCGGAGACGTGGGACCGGGAGCAGGGGAAGGACACATTAATATGAAAAATGCTAGCTATGGTTAAACATTCATGGCTGCGTTTTGTTAATGATCCACTGTTATCATTCGCTCGCAGGCACATGGCTCCTAATGCAATTCTTCACTCCAATCAGAGTGTCTGTTTCTGGGCCCACAGAGAAGCACTATTAATTGAGGCTGAAAGCAGATAGAAGGACACAGACCTACATCTCTCTCTTTCTCTTTCTCTGTGTGTGGTTAAGAAGGAGACAGAGCACAGCAAGCAGTAAACCGTTAAATTGACCAAACCAGCATGATGGGACACTTCATGACATCACTCTGTGATCTGGGAGCCATTGTGGCACAAACGGAGTCTAAGTACATTTACTCTGAAGTAGGCTACTGTACTTAGGTACAAGTACACACTGTCAAGCAGGGGCGTTTTTGCCATTTAGGCAGACTAGGCAGTTGCCTGAGGCGCCATGAGGGGAGAGGGGGGCACCGGGGTGACCACGAGACATGCTTTAAAAGGATCCTAGGGTAATAAGCCGCATATGGATAAATACATTATACTTGTCCTCTATGACTAGAATTGAGCATTTAAAACATACAGTATAATATGCACTTTAGTTTTAAAATAGTTCATAATTTTATCCCTTGGGGGGCGCCATTTTATTGTGCCCGTCATACGTACAGTATACGTACAGTTCCCACATGAGATTTTCCCTGGGCTCCAGGGAAAATCTCGCCTGGGGCTCCAAATTGCTTAGAAATGCCACTCCTGTCAAGGACGTTCATATGCTCTCCCTCATCTGGAAATTATTTTGCCACAGGGTATACAGGGTTTGTGTACTTTAGGCTATTTAAAAATGTCAAAGACATTCCACATTTTTCCTCACAGCGGCCGGACATTCTGTCTTTCATCGCTTACGTGGGGACGTGGTCCGATAAATTATGTTCCCCATCAACTGCTTTTTCTTTTTTTATCATATCACTCTGACAACGAGGCAGTGCATGTCCGACCAAGCCGTTAGGCGAGTAAGTGCAAGTGCCCGTACTATGAGCGACCGGCGGCCTGACTTGACAAGCTGCAGTGGACAGAATAGGTTATCTCCTGTCCCCGCAGCACATGCTACTATGCTTGACATATGTTGACGCGTGCCTTAAGCTAGCTAACGTTAGCCGGCTAGCACAATGCAGCGCAGCTACATGTTGTGATGTAAACAGATTGGCTGTGAGCCAGTCTGCTGCTGACAATGGACCGAAGACACACTGCCGGCCAGATCTAGGGATGTGCATGGGGGAGGCAATGCCCCCCCTAAAGTCTTGTGCAGTACAATATATAAATCTTGTAAATAATTTAACTGAAAATGGTATACCTGCCCCCCCCCAATCCGGAAATGTTACATCCGGGCCTGCTGCCGGCTACTGTAAATGTAGAATAGCTCACATAGAAGACATTTATTTTAAAGGACACCAGTTTTTAACATATGTTATAATAATATAATACTGGGTCCTCTAATGTAAATGAAAAAATACCACTATTTTCTTCTCCTCAGTCTGTAACTAACAACAGGGCTGTGGGCAGTTCAGAAACTCATCCTCCAATGACAACATCGATGGGGAATGCAAGCTAATAGAAACTGCAGGCTTTCTATTCCTGAAAATTCCTGATGATAATAAAAATATGATTTTTTTTTTCAAAAACATATTGTTTAAAAAAATGCCGAATGATGATGTCATTGGAGGACGGGTTTCTGAACTGCCCACAGCTCTCCTGCATATAAGAACTTCGAAAAGTATTGAAGTGGTCCTTTAAAAGAAGTAGGCTACAATGTATTTTCATTCCCCCTAAAATAAAATATTTTGCCGGGGAAAATATTGTTCTCTCAAGAACAGCTTGTACTATTACTGTGGAACACAACACAGAGAGTTTTTTTTCTATACCAGAGATTGCCACCGTTCATCAAATTATTGGCTTAGGAACGCCAAAAAATAAAAAATAAAAGCAAAAAAAATCCATGAATTCAAGACTTCATCATCTGGTGTAACTGACACAAAATAAGTATTTTGAGGGGTTTGAACCGAGGAAAAGACAACACTTACGTGAACGTCATAACTCGATGTTACGATGCCCGAAATCAAAGCCGGTATCTCTTCTCTCAGTGAGGTATTGGAATACATACAACCATAGAAGGGCCAGTCCTATGCCGAAGAAAAACATAAGTAATCTCCTCCTGGAGGAAGCGGCCAAATCGAGTTCACCCTGCCGTAACATCCCTATGAGCGCTCTGCAAAAACAAAAGCAGGCGAGGAGCCAGGAGGAGGAATATAAGACTGATCAGGGTAAGACTTATATACTGATGATCAAGTGAAAGCCATAATCTAGCCACCGGTTTGACCACCTGTCACCACGTATCGACGCGCTGAGGCCTGTTTAAATACCTGCAAGCCACCAGAGAGAGAGACAGAGAGAGGGAGAGAGAGACGCAGGAGCGGGAAATCCCAGTCGACAAATGCTGATGCCAGTTTATCCACCGCCCTACCCATCCATCCATCCATCCATCCATCCATCTATCGCTCCATCTATCCATCCCTCTATCTATTCATCTACTGTAGCCTATCTAGTGTGTCTATCTGCAGCAGCAGCACAAACGTGTTGAAGAGCCCCCGGGGAGGCTGCCGCCTCGCAGCCTCCATACTGCATCGTCAGCTCCTCTCCTGGGATGATCTGGGAGGTGTGTGTGTGTGTGTGTGTGTGTGTGTGTGTGTGTGTGTGTGTGTGTGTGTGTGTGTGTGTGTGTGGAGGGGTTCTACACCATCCTTCTGCAGGCACACACGCACGTGCATGGCCGCACACAAGCAGAAACGCACACTCGCATGTGCATGGCCGCACACTCGCAGAAACGCACACTCGCACGTGTGTTGAATGCTCACTGAACACAATCCACCTCTCCCCGCCTCCCCTGTTCGGTTTGCATTAGTATTGCATTTGCATGATGTTGATGGTCGATTCTGGAGCAATTTACATATCGCTGGCATATCAGCGCAAACACACATGCAGGCACGTGCACACACACACACACACACACACACACACACACACACACACACACACACACACACACACACACACACACACACACACACACACACACACACACACACACACTCCCCCTCTGATTTATTTTTTTGATTTTTACATTTTTACATTATTCTTCTCGCAGACAGCAGATTCTTCATTGTTTTTTCACTCATTACTTCTCCTGATGCATGCTGGGTAAATATGCCATGAGACGGGTTGGGGTGTGTGTGTGTGTGTGTGTGTGTGTGTGTGTGTGTGTGTGTGTGTGTGTGTGTGTGTGTGTGTGTGTGTGTGTGTGTGTGTCTGTGTGTGTGTGTGTGTGTGTGTGTGTGTGAGCGTGTGTGCATGTGAGTGTGTGCGTGCGTGTGTGTCTGTGTGTGCGTGCGTGTGTGTCTGTGTGTGCGTGTGTGTGTGTGTGTGCGTGTGTGCATGCATACTCAGGAAGGTTTGTCCTACCCGTTCAAGGTTCACTTTTATGCTTTATGAAACACACAGATGTGGACTGTAGAGCTATGTAGCCTCTACTCTAGTCTATTTCCATTGTATTGTTCATTCACCCAAACACATTGGGGCTACAATCTGAACTACCAACATTACTGTATCTGTACTTAATTCTGGGCTAGCATTCAATTTATAATTTAGGCATTTAAACTAAGAATGAATTGGGAGTGCAATTGGCAATTCTGATTGCAATAGGAAGTGCATTGCATAGTTTTGGAGCAAGAAGGGAGAGTAGTTTGGGACGTATCCAGTCCAGTACTGTGTGGGCAGTAACGTGTTGTAAACTACCTGACTTTAACCCAACACATGATTTGGCTGGCGATATATCTTAGCTAAGGCTGTTGAAATAACAAGTTAATGGGATTAAATTAATTTGGTTGATTAATCTGATTAAAATTAGTAACGCAATTAACTCATGTACACACTGATTTACAGGGAAACATAAACAGTACAGTAGCTGTGTCTCCCTGGAACCAGAGTCAGTATTGCCGTTTATGTTTTTTGACTACAGGGGCTCAATGGGGACAGGGTGGAACTCCTTATATGGTCACCACCCTCTGTAGTAGGGAGGATTAGTAAAAAAAGAAGACGACAATAACACTATTTGAATTAAAGGGATACTTCGCCGAAATGAAACCTCGGCTGTATGGTTATACTATTGTGCACCCGTGCCTCTGTGTCCGTGTCTCAGCACATACTGTAGTGGCCAGAGCAGGGGGTTCCGGACTGAGGGAGTTCCGGACTGTTTACCACCTACATCACTGCCCTAAAACTGACGTAGGTGGTAAACGTTTCCCAGAGCACTGAACACTAAAGGAGCCACAGGAGAGAAGCAAGGCACGCACAGAATATACTTTCTCTAGCGCCACGTGTGGATTTTTTTTTCACATATTTCGAGGCTGTTGTACAGCATTTAAAGGCATTCTGTACTGGCAAAGCACTCATTTAAGTAAAATCACTTACTATACCTTTAAAGTGAAAACCGACAATTTTCAAGCTTACAACATTGTGGGAGCATGTACTGTAATTCCTCACAAAGCATGAAAAAAAAACAACAACAATATTTGGTAAATCTGTAGTCAGATGGGCGAGCATGTGACACAGCAGGTCATCATTTGTTGCCAGGTTCAAAAAGCCATATCTCATGCACGCTGCCTGCATGCGGTACACGGATTAAGTGGGTGAGCCATCAGCATGTTCTCTTCCCAGTAAAGACTTAACAATGACATACTCAGTTAAGCACAAAGTTGCCACTGGCTGTTCTGACAGCTTTTTTCCAGTGCGATTGTAACTCCAACCGTAAATCCCTCATTATAGCACTCTGCTAACACAACTGACCTTTAAACTCCTCCGCTCCACGACCACCGGGCTATTGTATTACTCTGGCAAGGTCAGTACACACACTCACACACACGCACACACACACACACACACGCACGCACGCACGCACGCAGTGTACGTGCCTGTAAACTTATACTTGTGAGGGCCAAAATGCCCGCCACAGTAGAACTTAACATACAAAACAACACACAAAAAACGGATTGAATGTTAGAGTAGAGTAGGGTAAACATTCAGGTGCACATTTAGGCAGCGTGTAATGAAAAACACTAACAAAAACTACAATCACTTTACTTAGTAGATAGAACAAGTATGAAGCATATCCTGCAAATCCATCTTACCAGATAATAGTCTCTATCTGCTCTCTGCTCTCGCTCTCTCTGAGCTAATGGCTATCTTTCTGTTAAATATACGTTGTATTATTTTTTTTCAACCTTGGGGGTTCACTTTGACCAATCATATTTCATACTGGAGAAACACCAAGGCCCACTAGAAACTTTACATCTGGAACCCATTTGCGTGGGTGTTTGTAACATCCGTGTTCTAAAGTACAAGATGTTCAACGAACATATTCAGTACATTCAATACATATCTGGGTACATCAACATGATAAACAACTATAATTTAATCCATTTAGCCCTGACATTGTAGATTCTACAAAACATTCGTTCTGAACATACTGAAAGATTTGAGCTGCATTCTCACATTCTCCCCCCAAAATAGCAGGTGTTCACGGCGCGCTATGAGCCGTGAACGCCTGCTAAGTTAAAACACCATGAGTACAGTACAGAATGGTTTAAAATGGATTATTAGTAGAGCGCTTTTCTCCACACATACAGTATGTCGGAGGAAACCATGCAAGGCACCAACCAACCTCCTCATCGGGATCAGTTAGGCGTTGGATGAAGGACACACTGTCCCTAAAATGTTAATGTCCTCACGGGTATGATAATACAAGGTGTGTGTGTGTGTGTGTGTGTGTGTGTGTGTGTGTGTGTGTGTGTGTGTGTGTGTGTGTGTGTGTGTGTGTGTGTGTGTGTGTGTGTGTGTGTGTCTCAGTGTCAGTGTCATGGGGGGGAGTCTGTAAGCTGCCTTGCTGGGATTGCACAGGCCCGTCCTGTGAAATGGCTGAGGCTTAAATGTAAGCTGACACCGGCCAGATGGGGCTCCAGGACCGGGGCCTGTAATCCAGGCAGAGTGCGGCAGCTCTACCGTCTACCGGCGAGGCGGGGAGGAAGAGGAAGGAGGATGGAGGAGGACGGAGCCACTTGGTGAAACAACAAGGTGTAGGGTGTCCGACGGCGAGACCAGATGTTGTCCCGACGCCATCTCTCTCTCTCTCACACCCCCCCCCCCCCCCCCCCTTCCCCCACACACCTCTTTATTAATGTCTAGGCTCAATCATTTCGTTGGAGCGTATAGGATCTACAAAGGAATGAAAGTTTTCAACCATTTTTGATCCCAGGAGGGCCCACTATTTATTCCGAATTTAACCTACGGACCACCAAAACTAAAGATTTGTTTTGCTTTTGTCCACAATTCCAGGCTGGATTTGGGGAAACAAAACAATCAAACATACAGATCAAAATGACCTTTAATCTTCTACTTTCAATTCAATGGTTGAGAATCACTGCTAGAGCCATAAAAAATCATCGCTTACAGGGGACGTTGGCATTTCTTTTCAAATGGGGGTCTGCATGATCAGTGTTAATTTACGTGTCCTTGACAGACATGGAAAAGTTGGGGAACCACAGTAGCTTAGCTTCCCAGCTCACAATGGTTCTATTGCTTTTCATTGAACGAGAGCATTGGAGATGCAGCCAGAATCCCACCGTCCACACTGGCCAACTCCATCTCCAGGGTTGGGTCACTCACACAGACTCGGAGCAAATTCACTGAATAAACGAACAACATACAGTAGCACACCGGGGCACACCAGTGCGTTCACGGTGCATTTCGAACAAGCCCCTTGGAGACACTCAAGAAATACATCAAAACCTCATGTCGAGTACTTTGAGTAATACTGTAGTAATTGCACTCAGTTACTCCACACACCAGTGAGCTTTAAGGGGCGAGCCAGGCCTGTTTTGCTATGCTGTCCATGTGACTGTGAGATGAGTCATGCTGGGGCGTGAGTGAAACCGCTAGCTGTTTGAGCTACTGACCTGAAACACTGCAGTGTACTATACGGCTCCGCCGCTGGCCCACAGGCAAATGGTTTCATCACAACGCATCACTTTTCCTCCACATTAACGAGACATATGCTGTTAAATGCAGCTAATTTTTGGTGTCAGCTTTCTCAGCTTCATTATATTGCCCCTACTGCAGCGTGATGCTGAAGGGCTGTGAGCGTTTATGGAGGAAAATGCTGTTTGTGAAGACTGCCTTGCGGAACCCTCTGCACAGGCAGAGGGGGTCAGCACACTTCTACCAGCCCAAGGTGCCTGGACCGTTGAGCCATGGCCCTGGGGGGTGGGATTCTGTTTTACTTTAAAGGGGAATTCCAACCATTTTCAACATTTTACTATGTCATTAATGTACCTTAGAGATATTGTGTGGTGATGATAAAAAGGTTCCCCCAATTCTGTATTTCCTAAAAATGGAGGTCTGAAAAAATCATTAACATGGTGAAATACATCTGATGACATCAGTAACATTAAGATGTATTTCACCATGTTAATGATTTTTCTTTTCAGATACAAATGTTACGTTCCATTTGTTGTGTTCCATTTGTACCCTCTCAGGAAAATTTAGAAAATGGGTGGAATTCCCCTTTAATATGCCTAAGAGATATTGTGTGGACATGATAAAAAAACACATTGTGTTTTCAAGGAAACACAATGTGTTTCCTTGAAATGAAGATCTGAATAAAATCATTTACATGATGAAACACAACGTGATGACATCATCAAGTTGTGTTTCACCATGTTAATGATTATTCCTTTAGGACCTTTCTGTTGTTGAAAATGGGTGGAATTCCCCTTTAACAACTTGAAGCCTACACTTCTCTGAGCAGATCTTGTGCCTAAATCTAGATCTACAATCTTAGAACGTAGATCTACAAATATTTTGTTGTTATTGCGTCATTTCTCTCTCTCAACTAAGGGACCATTGACTCTACACATCAGTGTTTTGTTTAGCTAGCAGCCCCAAAATAGAAATGTAATGCCTCCCCAGGCCTAGTAAAATTCCACAAGCGATCTATCTGCTATTTTCAGTACTTACAAAAACATTGCAGGAAACTGTAACTGTACTGCTGCAGGCCAACAAGTAACAATTCTACCACAGTCCCTCTGGATTATGGGATAGAGGATACTATAAACAGGTCAGGCCATCTAAGGCAGGTTTTTTCAACCATTTTCATACCAGGGTCCACTATTTATTGAGAGGGTCAAATACAAGAGTTACAGATTTAAGGGTCCATTTGGTTACCAGCTGTCCATCACTTAGCTTGGGGACCACCTGGAATAATCTCAGGAACCACTAGTGGTCCCCGGAACCACTGGTTGAAAACCACTGTTCTAAGATATGGGTGCAAAAACTATAAAGTGTGCACAAAACATCTGACAGTACAGTATATCCGATAAGATATCAAAATGCCTGACAGCGAGATCCAGCATCGAAACTGGGACGTTCACTGCAGCTTACTCCCTAACTCTCTCCACTGTAGAGTCTCTTAAAAAAACTCTTAAAAAAATATATATACATGTGTTGTTTTCCTAAACTCTGTGTGTGATGCCCTTTGGGACCAGCTCTGAATTTAGAAGCATATATCGCTGCAGGATACGAGACGTAAGAGTTGCGAGAGCAACATATAAACACATCAGCAGTTGCCAAACTTTTTAGCTCAAGGCTCCCCAAAAGATGGCAGATCTACAAGCCTATTGCAACCCACCATTGCTTCTTGCCACATTGTGAGCTTGCAGCTATTTTTCAGTTTACTGCTTAAAGGTTACAGAGGCAACTTTGGTGTGTACCAACACTGTGTTTGTAAAACAGATTCGTTTAAAAACAGAAGCAAACTCCACCTCACCTCCACTCTATTGGCTCATTATGAATCTGCTGGAGATTGCAGCGCTGTGATAGGCTAAAACACTGCCTCACCCCACACAACCCCCATACCCTCACACATTAGCACCACCTGTCCTGAAAATGAAGTAATTCAGATGTTTAAATATAATTTAACTCTTGAGAGCGTAAAATGAAACCATTTGGTTTCATTTTAACACTATCAAGAGTTACAGATCTATAAGGCTCCATTGGGTTGCCAACTCTCAATCATTTAGCTGGGGACCACCTGGAATCCTCTCAGGGACCAGTGGTGGTCCTCGGACCACCCCTGCTTTAGACTATCGCAATTCCAGCAAATGAGGAACTAAGTGACACAAATTGTCCGCACTCAACCAAGTCAGCTTCATTTACAACAATGAGATACATTCAAGGAGCCGAATGCATCTCTAAATGCAGACCATTCATGCCTCAGTAAACTAGAACTGACTCTCCCCGGAGGCCAGAAAAGCATAAAAGACCTGCGATGTCATCAGCAATGGAACGTTCAACATGCTTGGCGCAGTGGGTTTTTGGGAACACTGGTAAAGTAGTACTCAGAGGAGGGGGGAGGCCACCTGCCAGGTCTGGTAATTTGAGGACATTTTCGGCTTTTTTGCGTTGATAGAATATCAAGGGACGGGCCTACAGACTAACGGTTTAGGCATTCATAGTTTCAACCGGCTCCAGACCGGGTCCAGTTAATGAAGGAAATACCGCAGACTTAGAGACTAGAGTGGAAAGAGTTTGAGCTATTCGGAAAACGGACGGGCATGGTGCAGAGATATGTGTAGCCCTAATGATTCTTGTTGTTAGAACTCTGTACAAAGTCATATTTCATTACCGCTTCTTGCTCCCATGGAGGCTAATTTGGGACTAGACATTTCACAGTGTTTTTTTTTTTTTTTTCGTGAGTGCATGTGTGTGTGTGTGTCTACGAGTGTGACTTTGTACGTGCCATCGTGCATACATATAAGTCCAAGTTGTGGATGTGTGATGTGTGCCTGAGACCGTGTGCATGCGTGCGCGCTGGAGTCATCTAAAGGAGACGCTTTTCTGTGTGGAACTCATTAAAATGCTCTTCTTCTCAGCCGAGGATCCGTGCAACCACACGGCGACTTCACACACAGCTCTAACAGAGGTCACGGAGTTCTCCACTGATCAGCAGCCAGCCAGCGCTTTGATCTTCTATCGCTGTTTAGGAGTCAAAGATGAAGACGGTTTCCGCGGTATTGCAGCCAGATAAAACAGCAATTACGATTCTTTAAAAACGTAATTTTCCTTTAAATGATCGTTCGATCCATGACTGGAGTTTCAGACATTAATATAGGCCCGACATTTCAATGACGGTGCAATCCCGGGTTTCAGATTAAAGAAGAAATTGATTCCTTCAAATTCAGCGTTTTATAAGACAGACTCTTATACCTTGGACACGCGTGTGAACTGAAGCATACAGAGCGTGACTGGGAGGAATTAAAGAGGAATTAAAGCAGTGAGACAGGAATGTCCTCTGTGGCGCGGTGTTACTGCTAGGACTGGCATATGGCGTCTTTTCTGTTGGCATTGACGCTGATTTGGCCACAAAGTGACTTTGTTAGTCACAGTAGACCTAATTAGTAAGTCAGGCATTGACCATGGGCATTACACGGGCAAGTGAACATTTTGAAAATATGTTTTGCTTTTGGTTCTACTCTGCCTAAACGGCAAACCTAGCGAACATTCTTTGAAAATGATCAACAAACAGGAGGGACCCGTTACCTACCCGCTAAACAAAGTATACAGAGCAGTGGTTCCCAGCCTGTGGACCTTATTCACAATGTAAGTTAAAAGTAATAGAGGCCACTTCTTAGCCAAAAGTCTAAATAGATACGGTATATAGCTATATTTTTCCCTTTTTCCCCTTCACGCTGATTCTAGTTTGATGCTGCAGCTGTTTCCCTGCAGACAGACACTTGCTTCGTCCCGCAGGCTTGGTTGTTGTCAACAAATCATGAAAACAAAACATTTGCCGGACTCAGGGAAGGCGGGATTAATGTGAGGGGTGGGGGTGGTGGTGAGGCATTTTAGCCAATCACAGCACAGCAGTCTCCAGCAGATTCATAATGAGCCAATAGAGTGGAGGTGAGGTGGAGTTAGATTCTGTTTTTAAGCATATTCTGCTTACAAACACAGTGTTTATACACACTAAAGTTGCCTCTATTATCTTTAATGGCAAGGTGCTAACAAGGCACAACTACCCATTACAGCCCATTCATCCAAATAGTCCTATTTGATTGTATTACACAACGTCAAACTCACCAACACTGCAGCTGTTCCAAAAGCTTACATTTATTTTTATGATCAATAAATGGATTGTCTTCTGGCGTGGGTCAACAAAGCTATAGTATACGATCTAGTTCCTGTTTACCTGTATCACAAGAAATGGATGACGGTGTGTGTGTGGTTTTAACTGTGTACTATAGCAGCTCGTTATATACCCGGTGGTCTTCGTCTAAACTGACTAATAAGCAACACTGAAACTGGGAAGGTCTATAAATGTAACACCACAACTCCAATTCCTCAACTCCACTGCTGTGCGGTTGGGAGATGAATGTGGCAGTTTGTTAACGAGCAGTGCGTGGGTAGTACGATAGTGTGTGTGTGTGTGTGTGTGTGTGTGTGTGTGTGTGTGTGTGTAGTGCACGGAGGACGTGGGGGTATGTGTGTGAGCGTTGTGTTGGAACTTGGCAGGCTGTAACACATCTCGCAACAAACAAGGAGACATTTACAACAATAAAATCCATAATTTGCAGACATCATTTTGCAAACGAGCAAACACAGTGTTATTGCAGTGCATGGAGCGACAACGCACAGGGAATCTATCGAAACAACTCCTTCAATCTATCTCTATCTCTCCTCTCTTCCACTAGAATTGTTCGTTCATTAGTTGTGCCCTCTCGACACCACCAAACAGGGCGAACTGAAGCGATAGCTACCACTTTCCAGTGTTTTGTAGACACAATTCAGTAGAGACATCTTGGTAAATCATATTGTAACACACACCAAACTCTTAAATCCAGTGCTTAACTCAACCAGTTCTGGAGCTCACCTCCAAAATGATGAAAAATTATTCAAATGCTTTATGTTACATTGTTGACTTGATCAAAATAAACTTAAACTGCTGGGGTTTGAGGGTTATTTTTGTCCTGTTATTTGTAGGTTATTCCACCCCAGAGTGACAATAGCTAACGACTTTTTTTGAACACATAAGCAAAACCATTTTTTCCCCTATGCAAAACATAGGAATTGCAGACAGTGCACCATCAAGCTTCATAATAGTGTTGTTAATTAGCATGCAGCACTTAATTGACAAGACTATACCTGTATCTACCGTATCTACCGGTCCGGGGACCGCCAGGGGTGGACTTCTTGATGGAGTTTCAAAAATGATATACCAAATCGACTGTTATGGGTCTGGAAATATATTGTATAAATATTGCACGTGAAATGTCATCATTCATTCAAGTGTTTTATGTATTGGAAATGGAAGTAGATATTAGTAGCATTTGGGTTGCTGGTACGTCTCATTGACCCCCCACTGAGCACAAGTGTGACTAAAAGTGTCTAAAAGTCTGAGGTCTGAAAGCTTTTTAGGGGTCTAATCTTAGATTAGACGTCTAGTCTAAAACACACTCAACAAATCTAAAAGAACAATCACCAGAATTACCGCTGAGGCAATAATCAATAGCTGCAGCCCAACGGCAACCACAACAACAACAACACAGTGCATTTCCTCAGATTCCCTCTCAGAGGTAGACCGGGGCGGATCTAGGCATGGGCATGGGGGGGCAATGCCCTCCTAAATGCCCAATCTGCCCCACCAAACACGATGGCATGGAAAACAAACCAAGATATTTCAAATTAAAATGCTTACATTTAAAATGATTTGAAACACTATTACTGCTGATAACTACAGTTGTGTCACCACTAAACCAACAGCATTTCATCATTGAAAACAGAAAACTCTCTGAGTCAGATCTTTAGCTTTATGCATGCTGTGTGTCTGCTGAAACTTCGACAATCAACTGATGTCATTATTGATGCTTAATTGCCCAATAAAAGTCCTGTAACCAAAAATGACATGTGGGGGCAGCTTCCCCCCATGGCATGGTATGGGGGGAAGCCCTCCCAATTGGGAAATGTTACATCCGCCCCTGGAGGTAGAGCGGCTCGCTGTGCTCCAGTGGTGCAGAAACAAACTGCTGCAGTTCCTGCATCTCATTGTTCCCGTCTGTCTGGTAAAACAAGCCCCGCGAAAGCCTCCGAAAAAATAATAACATCACTGTCAGCTTCAAGAGACTTCCTCCCGTTTCACATTGTGACAGAAATGGGACACTTATTGCAGAAGCGCCGCTCATAATTATAAAGATAAGATGAAAGAGGGATGCGGCGGGGTGGGGGGGGCTTTGTGATCAGTCAGTCACGCACCGGCAGACTGATGCCCTATCTCTCTTGTTACCCAGCCAAAATAAGGGCATTGTGTCTGCCGTTGTTGTAATAATGCCCTTCGCGAAGGCCTTGTGAATGGGAACGTGAACACTGAAAGGTCTGTCATTATCTGTGGAATGAATTCAACCCGCAGACGTACGGCGAGAGAGAGAGAGAAAGGAGCTTAAGCAAATAAATTGGCTCAGTAGCATAAACACAGTCAATCACGCAGCCAGTAACCTCCCATCCTCCTCGACCCCGTTCTCTCCAGTTTACAATGTCGCGTCGTTCTCAATCCAATTTCTCCCTGCTACTAATGCACTAAGCACAAAAACACACATTGGAACATGTCGAAATTAGTTGCTAATCGACTGCAAAAAAGGCCCGTTGCATGTTGCGTACTCATAAAATATGCATGAAAAGCTCCCGCCGTCTCTTGTTTTACTGTTTGAATACGAAAGACGGATTATTTTGTGTACACACATGGGGTAATGTCTGTTGTCGTTGACCTTTTCAACCACAACACACTTAAAAACAGAAAGTTCTTAGTTTGCAGCTCTAAGATGGGGGGGGGACTGAAACACTTCCTGTCGCTCCAATTCCACTTCCTGCCACTGCACGCGGGCTGATTTCAATAATATACGTTTTAACGGAGAATGAATGTTTCATGAGTTGTATGAGTTAATATTATGCAGCTAAATCAGGCTCAAGCCTCCTCCTCCTCCTCCTCCTCCTCCTCCTCCTCCTCCAAGGCAGCACGTGTGTTTGGTGAGACACAGTGTTGGATTTAATATGAGAAGGACGCCATTTAATAATGGTTAATGTTGAATTATGCAAACCCCCTCCATATAGAAGTCACCCCCATAGCATTTTCGGTTGAAGTCGCTGCCATACCCATCTTGCCCAATTGGGAAATGTTACATCCACCCCTGCCCCACCTCCACACCACGCCAAAAAAAGAGAGCATACAGTAGAGGCGTTTTACACGAGGAGAGAGACAGAATTGTAAAAAATTTAGCAGCAGAACTCGTCCCCGATATATGTCTGTAACCCTGAAGTCGACACATTAATCCTAGGCGAAATGGTGTGTTAAAAATTCAGAAGAAGTCGGAGGGAGGGGTTAAGTGAAGGTCTTACGTCGAAGACTGTTAACAATCTCACTCTAGAATTTACTGTATGGTGTGTGTGTGTGTGTGTGTGTGTGTGTGTGTGTGTGTGTGTGTGTGTGTGTGTGTGTGTGTGTGTGTGTGTGCGTGTGTGTGTGTGTGTGTGTGTGTGTGTGTGTGTGTAGAAATGTTTCCCTGATGGTGGAAAGGCATATGGTACCTCTGGCAGAGAATATACACACAGAAATAACGTGATCCAAAAAAAGCTCCAGCCAACATATTCCAACAGTAAAGTATTCCTCTCCCCAGATTGCTTTTTGGTGAAAACAAGACACATTCAACTGCCAATAACTGAAGAACAGCAGAAGACGGTATACGGTATGCGAATATCTATGTATCGTATCTCTCTCTCTCTCTCTCTCTCTCTCTCTCTCTCTCTCTCTCTCTCTCTCTCTCTCTCTCTCTCTCTCTCTCTCTCTCTCTCTATTTACATTGTAGATTCTCACTAAAGGCAACTATGAATGAACAGTAAACACGTGGAATTATGTAACAAAAAAGGGTGAAATAACTGTCTTATATTCTAGTTATGCCAAGAGTGTCTAAAGTAGTAATCTGAGCGAAGCATGGATACTTTGAAGAAACTACAATATAAGACATGTTTTCAATTACATGGTTCCACATGTGTTCATTCATGGTTTTGATGCCTTCAGTGAGAATCTACAACGTAAATAGTCATGAAAATAATGGAAACACATTGAATGTGTCCAAACTTTTGTCCTGTCGTTGTTGGTGGTGGTGTTGTACTGTTTCATCTTATGTTTACTTGACATACTCTATGCTTTGTGGCTTTAAGGTCTGGAAGGTGAAGAAAAACACTGGCAGTAAAGCAGGTAAATAATTACTTAATTAAAAAAAAAAACAATTTGCTTATCCAACTACTTACACAAAGTCGCGTACACAAAGTCCTTGTTACTGCAGGCCTCAAAGGAAGTAAAATTCAGCAGTGTGTGTGTGTGTGTGTGTGTGTGTGTGTGTGTGTGTGTGTGTGTGTGTGTGTGTGTGTGTGTGTGTGTGTGTGCGCGCGTATGTGTGCGTATGTGTGCGTGTGTGTGCATGAATGTGTGTCCGGATGCAGTGAAGGAGGTATAGGACAGAAACGTGACATCTATAGCTCCACTGTGACGTCACAGCCCCGCCCCCACCCAGAGGATATACAGTCAACATGGAAAACATTATGGCTTCCTCTTACCATCAATAATTAAGGCTGCAAGCTCACTGCTATACACACAGTATGGACTGGTATACAGTAAGTGTGCATGCGACACGTGCATGCATGCATGTGTGTGTGTGTGTGTGTGTGTGTGTGTGTGTGTGTGTGTGTGTGTGTGTGTGTGTGTGTGTGTGTGTGTGTGTGTGTGTGTGTGTGTGAATGCAATTATGACTGTTCTGGACTGGAATGTGTATACCTGCGCACTCAAGCCAATCCGTGTGTGTGTGTGTATGTGCGAGACTCATGCAGGGTTTCTAGGGGGACAGCGTGCTGGTCTGACTGTGATCTTGGACGGCAAGGCTTCCCTCACAGTGAAGACATGGCCGTCTCCCAGCCTCGCCCTGCAGTACACTGGCAGCCATTAAACTGACCGTCATGCATGTGTGAACATGCCCAGGAGCACGCACGCACGCACACACACACACATACACACAAACACACACGGTTCCATTTGGTTCACATTTGTACACTCTCAGGAAAAAAAACGAAAATGGGTGGGATTCTCCTTTTAATGGGAGGTGTTGCCTGTTGCCGTGTGTCTCATCGTGTTGCCTGTTGATGTTGACATTGCTAGTTGATATTGATCAAAATATTGCTAGTGTATCAGGGCCTTTAGTGTGGAAATGGTTAAAACTATCAGTCTGCAACAAATGATGGCAATACAACGCCTACCGAGACGCAGACGTTTCTCCAACACTCCCACATCCTACTGGCTGCCAATAGCCCTTCACATGAATCACTCCAGAGAGAGAGAGAGAGAGAGAGAGAGAGAGAGAGAGAGAGAGAGAGAGAGAGAGAGAGAGAGAGAGAGAGAGAGAGAGAGAGAGAGAGAGAGAGAGAGACAAAGCCAGTTTGAATAAGCTCAACCAGCCGCATATATTTAAAACAAATTATAGGCCTCGTCCTTGTAGAGCTTATACATCCTCTTCACAGGTGTTAGTGATGATGATACTAATTAAATGCTCGGCTCCATTATGTCCACACAGTCGTGTGGGCTCTGATATTACTATAATACACCACTATAATACTCCAGCAGCACCAAACGGGTTCCAAATGGACCCTTACTAGTGAGTGGAAGGAATATACGTGGACTGGTAAGGTTGTTTTCTTTCTTTCTGACGACGGACAGACAAACAGACGGACGGACAGAGACGGGGAAATTGAAGAGAGCGTCAAAATGACTTCCCAATAGCCCTCACTTCATTTACTTCACATAAAGGGACATCTTTCAAATGGTTTCTGGGGTTTTTTGCTTGTCCTGGAAATGACATTATGCTTCTGTGAAGGTGAGGCGTCCTCAGGGGGAGAGAGAGAGAGAGAAAGAGAGAGAGACATTTAAGTAATTCACAGGTTTCAATAGAGGTCTCTATTCTGTCCTCTCACCTCGTGTCGGGGAGACAAATGGTGTGAGAAAGATAGCAGGCACAATTTAATGTCCAAATTATCCATGAAGCCGGCGCAAGAAAGACCGAGAGAACTGTGGAAAATAGGGAGAGAGGGAGAGAGAGAGATTTACAGTGCAAAACGGTGCATTCTCTCGAGTGAAATATAAAAGTGAAGCCAGTGCTTGCTGCTTGGAATTTATCTCTTCCGTTGTGGCGGTCGGTGGGCTCAGCCAGAGAGCCAGGGAAAAGTAAACACTCGTAAAACAATTCCTCCTAAATACCACCAAGTCAGAGAGAGCGAGACTTTGTAGAGAGAACTTGTCCTCTCCTCTTTCCTCCCCACCGCAGTCGTCTCCTCTCCTTCCATCCCATCCTTTTTCACTGTAGTGTTGTGGTCAAGACCACCTAAATCGAAACCAAGACAAGACCAAGACCTAGGGGGGTCGAGACCAAAACAAGACAGAGACAACCAAGATACTTGGGGGGTCGGATCGAGACAAGACTAGCACCTATGGAGCCGAGGCCAAGACCTAGAGAGGTTGAGGCCAAGACAGAGACTACTGCGAGGCAAGACCAAGATATTTTTTGTGCTCCATCCATGCCTAAATTCACTCTGTAGTTGTGGACTGCTAGTGATATGCACGTCGTCCATCCAGCGCTGCGCACCGCTCTGCTGTCTTAATGAATGGTCTCATTGGTCCTCATAATCGATATAGAACATTTCCTTTGCATTGACTCGTCTTGAGTGGTCTCAGTGAGTTGTGAGAGCGGCGAGACTGAGACAAGAAGAGAAATTTTGGGCAAAAACAAATACTTCTCAGTCTCGAGACTGGTCTCGAGACGAGACAATGTCTCCAGACCTACAACACTAGTAACTGTCCGTCCTCTCTCTCATCTATTGTTCCTCTCCTACAGTGAGTCGGGAGAGAGAGAGAGAGAGAGAGAGAGAGAGAGAGAGAGAGAGAGAGAGAGAGAGAGAGAGAGAGAGAGAGAGAGAGAGAGAGAGAGAGAGAGAGAGAGAGCAACCACCTGGGCCTGGGTGTGTGTTGGCGTCGGGTCAACGTTTTCTGTTTATGAAGCCGGATTTAATCATAATTGTGCAGTGTGGTGGCGGGCAGCATGCTGAAAATAGCAGCTACAAAGTCCTGGACTGAAGAATCCGGCTATTTTCGGTGTGTGCCGGCGTCACAGCCACGCAAAAGAGTATAAATCAGGCTGTAATGAAAGCATGGGGCTGACCCTCCATCCATCTCCCCTGCCTGTTGACTCTGCAGCATAAAAAACACTAACACCGTCCTGCTTGAAATGCAGAACACACTGCCTCCGTCTCTCTCTCTCTCTCTCTAAATCAGAATCCCACACGCCGCCGCCGCAGCCTTGCCATGAATCACCCTGATCGGATATGCGAAAACCCACCGTTTTTCGACTGCGAGGGCGTGCAGAGCTAATTGTAAACGGATCGACCGAGGAGGCGGCGGGGGTCTGCGGCTGCAAGCATCGATTATTCCAGGGGGTGGTGGGTTAGGGGGGGATACCCGGGTGGTGGTGGTGGCGCGAAAATTGTTAACACGAATTTCACGATTCATCACAATTTATCAGCAACGTGGAATTAAGAGAGAGAGAGAGGAGAGAGAGAGAGAGAGAGAGAGAGAGAGAGAGAGAGAGAGAGAGAGAGAGAGAGAGAGAAAGAGAGACAGAGACGTGATTTTTTCTCACACTTTGCCTCAAAACTATTCAAGCATTGGTTAAGATTAATGAAAGTAAAAGAATTCTCATTTCAGCACATCAACTCCTGAGGACAAAAAGGCGAAAAAAGTGCAGCGATTGTGCAATAAGAAAGTGAACACAACTACTCCTACCCTGAGGCCTCATTAAAACAGTACGTTTTAACGGCGAGCAATGGACACAGCGTTGTCTGACATCCATTATTTGTCTATGGGAGCCGCCGATTCGGGTGATAGCAGCAGAACGGGTGACGTCAGCCGACGTGGGCGGGTGACGTTGGTGGAAAAGCTAAAAAATGGTGAGCTTTTCGGCCAAATCGGCCGACGTTTGCCCGGGGATAACCAATCAGAGCCAAGTGCTGCTTTCCCCTCCCCCTCAACCCCGAACCATTTGGTGCAGTTTGGTTCCTAGTTCCGCCCCACTTCCTCCTCCACCCTGCTTTATTTTTCGCTGCACCACAACATCGTTGTTTACGGTACTCATTTTGCATGCCATTCTGAGCAAGAATTAACGGTAATGACCGCCAGTGTTGCTGATATCGGCCGACGATGTTTGCCCATCCCCCCGCCATTAAAACATACTGTCTGTGGAGCAGGGCAGAGCCTCGACCGACCTTCCTGTAGTTCCATAGAGGAGAGAGATAGGAGAGAAAGGCGTGGGGGGGGGGGGGGTTAATCCATGTCCACAGAGAGATTGCCCATAAAGATGAAGCCTTAATTAGACAGATAAAAAACACATCACTTAATGCCTGAAAGACCCAAAAACGCTGAGACGGCGTGGAATACAGGAGGAAGTGACGTGGAGGTCATGGCGGCACGGCGGGTCGCAATCTCTCCTCTTTATTTTAGAGCAGGGGTTTTCAACAGGTGGTCCGGGGACCACCTGTTGGTCCCTGAGAGGATTCCAGGACCCTTACATGGATCTGTAACTCCTGAGATCGTGAAATGAAACCAAATGGACCCAGAAGGGTCCATTTGGTCTACAGTTCTACAGTTCTGCACTTTGTCTAGTCTACAGTTCTGCACTTTGAGAAACTGTAAAAGAATTGTTATTCTCATCAATGTTTTGCCAGTTATGTGGACAAAAAAATTGAAATATCTTGCGTTTGAGAAACTAAACTCAACATCGAATGGTGGTCCGTGGCTAAAATGCAGTATAAATAGTGGGCCCTGGTATGAAAAAGGTTGCAAAACCACTGTTTTAGAGTCAAGTTCGACTTACTTGAGAGACTTATTAAAAGAAAAGAAACAAAGCGGGGCGGCTCCCATGGGACGTCTGTGAAAAATCGGAATGCATAAAACATATTTCGTGTAGTAGGTATTGAGCTGCCTACCAACACAGTGCACAATAATGTAACAAACAAGTCCAGCGGTTGGCAAAAATAACTAC
The DNA here is from genome assembly GCA_039105355.1 of Benthosema pterotum. Classification (NCBI taxonomy): domain Eukaryota; kingdom Metazoa; phylum Chordata; class Actinopteri; order Myctophiformes; family Myctophidae; genus Benthosema; species Benthosema pterotum. The sequence continues at coordinate 27,242,523 of CM076969.1, forward strand.
TATAAATGCGCATGTGTATGGTTGCAATGGGGCGGCAGTGGCTCAGGGGTAGAGTCACTGGCTGGTAAGCTCAAGGTTGCTGGTTTGAACCCTGTTGGCTCCCCCAGAGTCACTGTTTCTCCAATTTTCCCTGATGTGCTGGTTGAGCCTCGCATGGTGTATGAATGCCCGGCCGACCACACAAAGGCTCTGCCAGTGGGCCTAATCAGCCAAAGTCCCCCCCCACCTGTGCAATTTCCAGCCTCTGCCTCAGCCAATTGAATGCCATGGCAACGCCAATTGATTACTTAACCAGTCCAATTTTCACAGTCTTTTCCCAACACTCTTCAGACTCGCAGACAGGCAGATACAGACATCTCCATTTACAGCATGGGCACAAAAGGGACACAGGTAGATAGTTAAAATTCATGCTATAGGCAAGTTGACAACAGGTTATAATTAGGTTCACATGTTCCATCGTTCTCAAGTAGGCCGGTAGGTTCAAGGTTTTTAATTTGATATATACGATGATGAAATAACATTTCTAGCTCTTCTATGGTGCCACAAGACAATAGACAAAAAGACAAACAATAGAGCAGCACGTAACGGTACAGCAACAGGTGAAGTGCTAGCTAAGTGAACAAACTAATTATAAAGTAAAGGTGTTAAACTATAAATCTTAAGAGTGACTTAAGAGTGAAAGTATTTAGAACTACAAACAGAAACTAGACAGGACTATGACATACTATGCATACTACAACTAAGCATACTACAACTAAAATTAAACTATAACAGCTGGGACAACTACAATACTAACAGCTATACCAGACAACTATGACTGTGACAATCTAATATAGGTGAGGTATTAATAAACTACAAGGAACCCAAAAGTATAGCAAAGTGGCAGGTATTATTAGTCTGAAGAACTAACAGTACTGAGCAGAGTGAGAGGTAGTTACATGTGCAAGCAGAGATACCAGCAGCAGCTTGGGTACATGAAACGAATACAAAGTCCTTCCTTAGTTGTATGTACTGTATGTGTGTGAATGTGTGAACCACCTGCCAACGGCCATGTAAAGGTCTAGTAGCCATAAGCACACAATGGTCAGGTGAAAATCCCAGTGGGATGGAAGGCTACTGATGGCATTCTATCCCATGTGAGCTCAAGCCACACTGGGTTGTGAGAGTCGGGGGGGGGGGGGGTGATCCTCAGCCTGTTAACCCTCAATTTCAAGCTGATATATTTCGTTTTACCGGGTCCCTCCTGGGAGGGACTTTGTTCTTGTCCCACTCTTTCCTTCCCTCCACGTTGATCCCAATGTACCATAGCGGTGTAGTACATTGGCTGGTTTTGAAAATACGCCTATTTTCACAGAATGTACCACCTATTTTATGAAGCGGCCAGACCTGGAGGTAACCTTTCACAATTGGGGGGGCAGGTGAAAATGTTATGGGGGACGGCTTCATCTCCCATGATGCTTCGCGCCACGGGCGATGAAGCCAGCCCCATACCATTTTTGTTTAAATTCACTTCAACACAAAATCTATATTCTATTTCATATCAGTAAAGTAAAAAAAAACATGTTCATTAAAAATATTTCAGTTTACAGCGAGTATAATGCAAGTATGTTTGTCTTATTAGCCATGGGATCCTTTTGCGAAAACACTCAGTTATTCAACTGTGAATAATCGTAAAATAACAGAATCAACAGTCGCAGCCAGCCTTAAATATGTATATGCAAAACAAAATACAAGTGTGTCAAATGTGGGAAAAAGTGTTTGGGATGAAGGGAGGGTTGTATGGGTCCCAGCTGGAAGACTTTGTGATGAGTGCACGCTCCACTTTCTACACTGAGACTCTTAATGAGACGAGGCAGAGGCAGAGGAGGACCACGCCACGTTTACAAAAGTCCCCGCGCCTTGCCAGAGCATCCGTCTCTCTTCCCTCTACTCTTGTCTTTGTTTGGTTTCCCCCTCCCCTCTCTCTCTCTCTCTCTCTCCAGAGCAGGGGTGGATCTAGGCATAGGCATGGGGGGGCAATGCCCCCCTAAATGCCCAGTCTGCCCCACCAAACATGATGGCATAAAAAAACCAAGATATTTCAGTGCTTATATTTAAAAGTATTTGAAACACTACTGAAAATGGTATGCCCGTGGCGCGAAGCGATGAAGCCGCCCCCTTACCATTTTCTTCTGCCCCCCGCCCCCCCAATTGGGAAATGTTACATCCGCCCCTGCTGAGGGGCCTCCAGAGAGCATCCAGAGAAATGAACACGCACGCGCTTCCATCTCATTAATCTGAGAGACGGAGTTGGTGGAACGGATTTTTGTCGTTCTTCACGGAGGGGCCTGATGTGCATTACGAGTTGAAGTGTTTAGAATCTAATTAGGTTGCTTTCTATTCCCTGTGACGCGCAGAAAGAGACATGTAAATATACACCCGTACAGTACGCTACACACACACACACACAAACACACACACGTGTCATAATGTGCCATATATAATCTGCCGCCCCTCTTGAGGAAGATCTTTCTTTGAGGGCTTTGCTCAGTGACACTTCTTCTGCGTAGATATACAAGCCCATACAACATGTCGTGCTGTGATGCAATGTGACCTTGTAGATTGGCTATTTTCAGTACACAACCGAGTGTTAATTCAGGTGTTATGATGCCGCATTTTTTTGTTGTCAAAATCAACCACGCATTTTGTCGTTTTAAAAGTCACACGATATTTTTTGACTGGAACTAGGCTCAAACGGAAACATTACGGATGGCTAAAATATGATGCAAACTAACTGGAATTTTATTCGAAATACTGCACGCTCCATTTTCCTCACTGCTAAACCCCTTAACCCTAATTTTCTTTGCCCTTTTTATGGTTGAAATGGCCAGTCTACAAGTTCACAACGTGTCAGGACAGATTGGGTAGTTGAACTATTCATACGGTAAATGTTTTTCAAAATAGTAAAAAAAAAGCAAAGAAGTTTGGGGTAAGAGCCCCAAGACTAAATCAAAGACCTTCTGTCAAACTCAACACTGGTCTGCGCTCCGCTTGTCTACAAGGTGTTTGGCACTCTGCAGTGTGGAACTGTAAAGCCCCTCCATCTGCTACACAGGGTCACCTTGTCATTGATCCATGCATGCCTAACGCGGCGAAATAACGCCTCGCACAGGAAACGACAACCACACCAACAACAACAACAACCACATCTACAAAACAAAAGCCAGAGATGGCTGCCGGGACTCCCAAAGGGAGCTCCCTCTGATTAAAGCCCCGGGCCTGGCTGAAATGTGCTTCCCTTTTCATTTTTATCTTTATGACCTCCGCTTCCCAACAACAACAGCAGGGTGGAGGGGTGGAGGGGTGGGGGATCCAAGGACAGCTTAGACAACTGTTTTGTCTTTTGTTTTTTTCCTTATTTTTTAATTGCTCGCAGGCCCCTTGGGTGCCATCGCTTAAGTATCTCCTCAGAAGTGTTTCTTGTTTGCCCCCCACCCTCTTCCCACCACACACACCCACACACTAACACACACACACACACCACCACACTTTATAATCTTTGTGAATATACGGAGGTCAGCGATTTCTACCTCTTGTCAGCCCTGGCGAACGGCAAACGTGGAGAAGCTTTGAGCGATGAACGATAATAAAAACAAACAAAGCCTCTCGCTTGTTTTATTTACCCCCCAAACTAAAACCCTGGCTTCAGTTATAACCACCTGAACCAGGGCCGGATCTAGACGTGGCCATGGGGGGGCAATTCCCCCCTGAATGCCCTGACTGCCCCACTAAACATGACATGCATGCAAACAACTTGAATTTCACTACTGATGTTATTATTGATGCTTACTTGCCTAATATTAGTCCTGTACAAGATATACAGTAAATCTTGTGGGTCACAGAACTCAAGACTTAAAAAATACAAAAAAGGGGGTTTTGTTGTTATGTCGCACAGTAAGAGAAAAGGCAACTCCCATCTTAATAAGACAAAATATGGGAATATTCCATAATAGAAAACAGAGAAAATGCCAGCACTCATTAAATGTCCTTTCTAATGTTCTTTATTTACCTCGCATAGTGTACAGCAACGAACGCGTTTCGACCTGTGTGGTCTTCCTCAGCGTTGTTGTTTGGAGTGTTGCGGGTTGTCTGCTTCGGCAGCTCTGCTTGTTTTCTCAATATTCCATAATAGGCCATGAGCAGGAGTCTAGGAAGACATCCTCTATACTGTCTTCAAATAAGAGTTAAGAGACATGCATTAGCGACCAACGACCTGGTCACAACCTGGAACCTTAAATATAACCGCAAGCGCTGAGCAGTACCGAATTACTAATCCTATCTCTAACCCTAACCCTAAACAGTAATTGGGTTAGTATTCTCACACGCTGCGTAATTATTTGGTAAGCCCAGGCCCACGTCTGGTGGTGTAGGCTTTTGGTCTACCACAAGGCCCCAGACCTGATTTGCTGCCATGCAGCCAATGAGAAGACTTACACTATACCTGTCTACACCAGAGCTTTCGAGAATACCAGCCAATAAGTGTGAATAAACCATATTCCGTAATAAGACATGAATCAGTGCTGCCTATAGTCCTCCTTGCCAGGTTAAATAAAGATGATTCAGTGAACAGAGGGAGTCCAGAGGAGATCCTCAAGCTCTGCCATAACAACGTCACATTCTACTGTCTTCAAACACCAAACTACAGCCTGTAGAGGAATTCTGGCAGGCTTATTACAGTAAATGCCAATAGGCATGCACAAGCACATACTTGTACATGCACGCACACATGTGCACACACAACCACCCATACACACAGTGTTTGCCAATCACTTTTGTCGGCTGCTCAAATATCTATCCTGTTTGGCAGATCTCTATTTTGAAAACTACTTATCTACTTGGCCAAGTACCCCCCACACACACACACACACACACACACACACACACACACACACACACACACACACACACACACACACACACACACACAGTATAACCACTCATCGGTACTGTTGGCTCATTGGCTGCCCTGGTAGAGCAGTTGGGGGATTGAGTGCGTTGCTCAAGGGCATGGTGATATTAGCTATGTCTGACAGCAGCAGCCTCTGTCACATCCCTGTCCTTGCCACTGGTGTGCCGATCGGGCCAACGTCGCCCTCGTTGCACAAAGGAGATGTTAACCCCATCACCGTGACAGTCTATATCTATCGCAAGATGTCCATCAGCTCTCAGCCTTTTCCCCTCCTACATTTTATTCTACTGTTGCTAACAGTGTTTATTAAGTTCCAACCGCCGCTATACGTGGTCATGGACAATGGCAAAAGATCCACCATGGACAGCTCTCCTGGATTAGTTATAGAGTTATGAAATAACAGAGATACGGTATATACTCTATACTTCCTATTTACTGCTGTGTTTCCTATTTGACACAGGGAGAGAGAGCGGCAGCAACACACAGCTCTGTCAACAAGACAAATTATTTATTTGACATTTGCATATGTACCGCAGCCTGAGCACTGAGCGTGTGTGTGTGTCTGTGTGTCTGTGTGTCTGTGTGTGTGTGTGTGTGTGTGTGTGTGTGTGTGTGTGTGTGTGTGTGTGTGTGTGTGTGTGTGTGTGTGTGCATGTGTGTGTTCGTGAGTGGCAAGGAATCCCTGGGGTGCTTTATTTCACGGGCCAGAAGAATGCAGGCTTTGCCTCTTTCAGGGAGCCGCCATTCCATGTCATGCTAAGCAGAGGTGTAAGGCATCAAAGTGGCACCCCGTCACAGCACACAGTGCACACTACCATTCCCTTACCTCACATTCACTTATGTTGCCCTGATGCGTTTTACACGTGACCAGTAATAGGCTGTGCTTGTACTGGACAGCTGAACTACCAGTGAGCAACCGTAGAACACTGTGGTTATTCTACTACTAGCCTTGACACCCAGGCTTTCATTTCATTTCCGTCCGTGTTGCCTGAAAACGGAAAAGCCTGGACTAAATTATTAGCCATGGTGGCCTAGATGCAGGAGATTAAAGATAACAGATCAAAATGTTTGACCATTAATCTTCTACATTCTCTAGTTGTGTAGACTTGGGCTAATTCACATGATTAATATTTTAACTCCGGAGAGTGTAAAGTGAAACCAAATGGACAGTTGTGGGTGGGTCCATTTGGTTTCATTTTTACGCTCTTAAAGAGTTACACATAGTTGACCAACTTTCCATCATTTATCTGGGGTTCATTGGTTGAAAACCACTGTAATAGACCAAACTTGTAAACGTGGTTGGTGTAAACGTAAAATGGAGAGCGGAGTAAGAGAAAAAGTAAAGCAAATCGAAAATACTCTAGAATAGTAAAATATCCACAAATACAGTATGTACTGTACATCGTTCACTACCCTTTCTCTCTCTCTCTCACTCACCCCCCCACCCCCCACTCCATTCCCACAGGTAGTAATCACACTTCTGTGATGCCAGCAGGTCTCACTTATCAGTGATGGTGGGCAGAGCGCAAGGTCAAACACCATTTCATTTTCTCTCCTTTGATCCGTCCATCCCCGCACCAGGGGCGGATCTAGGCATGGGTAGGGGGGGGGGGGGGGGGGGCAATGGCGGGGGGGGGGGGGGGGGGGGGGGGGGGGGGGGGCAATGGCCCCGGGGGGGGGGGGGTAGGGGGGGGGGGGGGGGGGCAATGGCCCCCTAAATGCCCTGACTGCCCCACCAAACATGATGGTATGCCATCAACCTATCTATATATATGCCTACAGTATACAACCCAGTGCCTATATTTAAAATGATTTGAAACACTACTACTGCTACTAACTAACTACAGTCATGTCACCACTAAACCAACAGCATTTCATCATTGAAAATAGAAAACTCTGAGTTAGACCTTTAGCTTTATGCATGCTGCGTGTCTTTTGCAACTTCAACAACAACTATGGGTGCGTGTGCGACTTCATCGCCGGGCGATGAAGCCGCCCCATACCATTTTCTCCTGCCCCACCAATTGGGAAATGTTACATCCGCCCCTGCCCCGCACCATGCTTCCATCAATTCTAACCTGTTCCATCTCTTCAATCTCTTTCCTCTCTCACCTCTTCATTAACCTGCATCAAACCTGTTATAGGTCTGGGTATAGTACAGCAGAGATGTGACATAGAACCATGTGTTTCACATCATATTATCAGTTATCTATACATGCCCATAAATCATGCTCAAACTAGGGTATCAAGCGGTTCAACTGGTCCATTAATCTCATAAATTGAATTTGAATTGAAACAAATTAGATGTGTTAATGGTTAATCGTTAATTAATCGCTGTTAATCAATTACATGTACTTATGGGGCAATTCCACCCGTTTTCAACATTTTTCTGAAAGTGTACAAATGGAACCAAATGGACCCTAATGGGTCCAATTATTGACTTTAACAGTCAATAGTTCAATGAACATTCTGGGGTTCAATCATTGGGTTGTTTTCTGTGGATGTCCTGCTGTGTCGACTTTGGACTTGGTGTTGGCAAACAGCTTTCCGATTTACATGGTTTTCGGATAGACCAGTGGTTTTAAACCAGTGGTCTGAGGACCACCAGTGATCCTACGTCCCCAGGCTAAATGATGGAAAGTTTGTTAACCAGGTGTAACTCTTTGAGACGCTTGCGGGTCCAGTTGGTTTCATTTTACACTCTCAAGAGTTAAAATATTCATCATCTGATCGATGTCTTTATAACTAGAAAATGTAGAAGATGAATGGTCATTTTGATCTGTAACCTATGTTTTGTTCCCCAAATCCAGCCTTTCGCTTTTGTCCACAAAAGAAAATAAATCTTTCGTTTTGGACCTTTGGGGCTAAAATATCAATCAAATGGTGGTCCCTGGTATCGCACACACACACACACACACACACACACACACACACACACACACACACACACACACACACACACACACACACACACACACACACACACACACACACACACACACACACTTGTGGGAAACGCTTTCACAGAAGATGTACTGTATAAGCTCACAAAACATCGCCAAGTTTGTCAATCTTTTCCGTGATTACCTCTCCTCTGCAGTCTCTCAACAATAAAGTAAACACAGTTCTTAATGGGAGTGATGGGAGTGCTTTTCCAATTCTATTAGGACACACTGTTTCATTTTAACTTGCAGGAGAACAGAAATAAAGTCTATTTTCTGCGACCAGCTCCTGACGTGGTTGTTTGTTTGGTGTGGATTTTTGACTGATCACTGCTGCGTTCGGTTGTCATTCATCTTGGCGTCTCTCTCAGGTTTTTTATCAGAAGCTGTCTGGGCCTCCACCTCCACACCTCCACCTCCACCACCATCACCACCACCGCCGCCCTGATGGAAGCTTTCTTGACTTATCTGTAACTTCTCCGCATCCGCAACACATTTAATGAGAACATCCTTCTTCTAGTGGAACACCTCATTCCTCTCCTGGCCAGACGCCGCCAGCGGCGACGCGGTGACACGCCAGACAGAGAGCTCTGCTTGATCCCAGGCTTCACACCCGGCCGCTCCGCTCCGCTCTCCATCCAGATAAACAACATGTAGCCCATCCTGCATCAACCTTGTATCTCCATTGGCTTTGTTTTCTCTCTCTCTCTCTCTTTTCTCATTTTCTGAGAATAAATGGTTTTGCACATACAAGGTGCCTGCCTTGCAGCGACAAAATGTAATTTAAAATTTAAATGGCGCGGATAACCAACTTTCTTTCAGGTAAATACAGAACTTAAAAGGAGAATTCCACACCATAACACATTTGGCATTCATCTATTCCTGCTAAACGCCTCTCCTCCCCTCCCTTCTGCCACTCAAAGTCCTCTTTCCAAAAATAAAGTAATTATAACCAGCCTCATCAACATGGAATTCATTTCATACTAACCATATAAGGAGCGTGTCTTGAGTGAACATGCTGTGGAGTGGAGTGAGCTTGTGTTGCAGATGTCTAGGCCAGAGGTTTTCAACCGGTGGTCCGGGGGACCACCAGTGGTCCCTGAGAGGGTTCCCAGGTGGTCCCCAGCTAAGTTGGTTAAACAGATGTAACTCTTGAGAACGTAAAAATGAAACCAAATGGACCCGCAATTCATTTTTACACTCTCAAGAGTTAAAATATTAATCATCTTAATTAGCCCACGTCTACACAACTAGAGAATGTAGATTGTAGAAGATTAATGATTGCCTGTTTTTGTTTCCCCAAATTCAGCCTGGAATTGTGGCTAAAAGCAAAAAAAAAAATCTTTAGTTTTGGGGTCTGTGGGGCTAAAATGTCCTCAAATGGTGGTCTGTGGCTCAAATGCTGAATAAATGGAGGTCCCTGGTATCAAAAAGGTTAAAAACCCCTGGTCTAGGCAAAAAGAGGAGCCCCTAATATAGAGACGCCCTCTGAGACTCCTGAGGCCCGTCGATTAACACATTTTGGTTGTCCTAGACAAGAAATCTATTGGGAGCCAGCGGTTGTCGCTGACGGTGTGATCTCTGTGTGCAGCATCATGGTGCTAAATGGCCTGTTGTAGGCCTTAACCATGTGTCAAACCAACATCTCCTCCAGCATCCACTCACTGCTCCATATGATATTAGTAGGATTTATGCTTTAAAACCTGGCGTCATTTCAATCCTTCTCTTCTGAAACACTATCCTCACAGCTATTCTATTTTTGTATAGGACATTCATTTGCAAAATACATTGAAATAAGGCGATAGATGGCATGCAAATAGCAGCAGGTATAGCAATCACAGCTACAGCATCTTTCCTGGAAACCACTAAGCTGCTGTTGTGTTGCAGCAGAATGAAAGAGCACCATTATCACACCCCTAATCCCATTAAGGTTCATTAAGGACATGTGTACGTTGTCCGTCCGGGCATGCACGCAAGTGCGTGTGTGTGTGTGTGTGTGTGTGTGTGTGTGTGTGTGTGTGTGTGTGTGTGTGTGTGTGTGTGTGTGTGTGTTAGTGTGTCCTTGTGTGTGCTGACACACTTCTTTTTCCTCCCTGCCTATGGGTGGGATTTCCATATTTTAACCTCTTCCTTTTTTATGTTAAACCAGTGTTTCTCAACCAGTCGCCTGGGGACCACCAGTGGTCCTTGAGAGGGTTCCAGGTGGTCCCCAGCAAGGGTCCATTTGGTTTCATTTTTTTACGCTCTCAAGAGTTAAAATATTCATCATCTGAATTAGCCCAAATCTACACAACAAAAGATCTAGGTTTGCCAATTATGTTTCCGAAATCAAGCCTGGAATTGTAGATAAAAACAGAAGAAATCTGTGGGTTTTGGGGTCTGTGGGGCTAAAATGTCATCAAATGGTGGTCCATGGCTCAAAAGCTGAATAAATATTGGGCCCTGGTATGAAAAGGTTAAAACCCACTGTGTAAAACAATTTTGCAAAAAAAAGAAAAAAAGAGTATGCATCAATGTTACACAAAAAGTATCTAAAATATCTGATCTGCAAGTTCAAAACATGTCACAGTAATGATCAATGATGCATGGCTGCGCGCGCACGCACGCACGCACGCACACACACACACACACACACACACACACACACACACACACACACACACACACACACACACACACACACACACACACACACACACACACACACACACACACACACACGTCTGCCCGCCCACCCGCCCTGCCTCTTCCAGGCAGATCAATGCAGGTCCTCTTTTTATCCGTTGGTGGCATTCATTAAGCTTCTGAGAACAGAGGGGCCTATTGCTACTGGGAGACACATGTGGCACTTAGAAGTGACCTCAAAGCTCACTCTATAATGTGTGCTCTGTATGTGCACACTTTACTAAACACACACACACACACACACACACACACACACACACACACACACACACACACACACACACACACACACACACACACACACACACACTCAGGCTAGCTTTGTCTTTCAGTCTCCATCACGATGGAGGATACTTAACCCATTGTGTCCTCAGATTCTACATTCTCTTTTCAACAGCTTAAAAACACCAAAACGCGTTCAGTACAGAAAGGTACAGAAAGTTTTTTTTTGCATAGATATATACCAGTGGGTTTCAACCTTTTTGACACCAGGACCCACTGTTTATTCAGCATTTGAGCCATGAACCACCATTTGATGACATTTTCACCCCCACAGACCCAAAAAACTAAAGATACAGACAAAAAAAATGACCATTAATCTTCTACATTCTCTAGTTGTGTAGACTTGGGCTAATTCACATGATGAGTATTTTAACTTAAGAGCGTGAACATAAAACCAAATGGACCTAGAACACTTTCCTGGGGGATCTTTGTGTGTGTAATATGTGGGTTTTAGAATTTAACAGTGAGCCCAGAGACTGTCATATCATTGACACTATACTTTCTGGAATACAATAACCACAATTCTTTGGTGCACTGCAAATCCGTGTGCGTGAAGGACTCTCTTGCTGAGACAACATGTAGTCCAAGTTGTGCTGTCGATGATATCACAGACACTCTCACTCACTGCTGAAATGTGAAATATCTAAAACCACAGGACCATGAGAAAAGGGGTTCTTTTTTCCCCCAAAAAACGGTGAAATGTCCCTTTAAAGGAGCATTCAGCGATTTGGGGAGAAAAAAAAACTCCCATGTTGATTGGATGAAGGCTTTCTTACCCGCCACTGTTTTTATTTTGTTTGTTTTTTTATCCCAAGAGCTCAAGAGCACACACACACGTACACACGCACACGCACACACACACACACACACACACACACACACACACACACACACACACACACACACACACACACACACATACACACTAACTAACTAGATCAGCACTTGGTCGAGTGCAAACTTGTGCTTTGCCTACACAAGGCCATGGCCTATTTGTGTTAGCCTCTGTGATCCTGTTGCTTTATGAAATAGTCATGAAGAATGAATAGACAGACAGACGGACAGCAAGACAGACAGACAGACAGGTGTCTGATGATGTGCTTGTGACAACAACTTGGGAACACCATGTCCAAACGGAATAATGTTTTTTTTTGCTGTGAACACGGTGGGAGGGATAAACAACGGAAATGCCTGGCAAGGGGAGAAAACCGGGTGGGAGCGGAATACATTTGGAATGGAACCAAAAAGGAGTATAGGACCTAGTAGGACTGATTTTTTTCCCCATCAAATTATTAGCTCAAGAATGTGACAAAATCACCCTGAATTCACGGGTACAACCATGGGTTACATAACGCAATGAAAACAACGCAAAGATAGATGCCCAAAACACATTGACGGTGGAAACCATGCAAGGTACAACCTGCACATCAGGAGCAATTAGGGGTCCAGTGTCTTGCTCAAGGACACTTCGACAGTGACTCTGAGGGAGTCCGGGTTTAAACTGGCAACCTTGCGGTTAGCAGGAGGTGACTATACCCCTGAGCCGCCCCACTGCCCAATTGTAGCATATATGATGTCACAGCGATCCATGTAGTTAAATGCCCAATGTGTTTTGTTGCGGGATTCTCCTTTAACCTCTAGTCTAAAGTGGAACATTATGCTGTTGACCTTTAGGCAAAGGCTAATGGCAGAGATGCTTGCCAAAGGGCTCTGAAGCTCTGCAGAGCCCTTTGGCTACAGCAGTCTTTCCTTTTGACGGTGAATTCCTATTATCGGCCTTGTTCTGTGTTCTCCTTTCCCCTATTGTAATATTTCCTGAGCTTGCACAAAAATGATTTCACTCTTTTACAGCAGCCAGAGTGTGTGATGTGTGATCACGTGACAATGAAGTAGATTCGGATTCTGTTTAATTTTTCTTATCCCCCCCAATCAGCCCTTTACTAAGTCCCTCCCCCAATCCGGCCTTGTCCAATAAGCCAGGAAAGCTTGACCTAGATAGCAACAGTTGCTAAAGTATTTGGATTGGCATTGGTCAGTGAACAAACATCACCCCAAAGGGTGGGGTTTTGAGAAGGGTTCATTTTGTAACACATTTATTTCACCAATTACCAATTCCCTAATGTGATCCTGGGTGCTACACACCCTGAACTGGCCTCATGGTTCC
>CM076969.1:27260543-27290543 GCA_039105355.1 Benthosema pterotum
GAGCTATAAAAATGTATCTCATATCATCATTATACACACAGAATTCAGCTTGCATGTCATTATTCCTCCCACATAATTATCCAGCATTATAAAAGTGGTTATTAATTTTGAATAACCTTTACTAGATCAAGCCCATCTAACCTGGGACTTAAGAATCAACTCTTCCTGAACAGGCAGCCAGAATCGCAGTCAGTCAGTCAGGTAGGCAAGCAAGAGGCCAGGTATTATTTAAAACACAAATAACGTGGATTCCTAAAATTGTTTTTAATACTTAATATCATATTGTATATGTCCCTCAACCTTATTTCTAATGGTCTGAGGCTTAATCACCACGGATACAACCAGTCCTTGTCATTTCTTTGTGGACAGTTTAGCTGCAGTACCACAATGTCCTGAGGTGGTGGGGGCACTGATATGGAGGATATTTTATAGTAGAGTCATTACAATACTGATGCTAGATAAAACCAGGTCTGTTTAAATCCCATGTCAACTTAGAAATCAACAATGAAGACTGAAGAGAAGACTGGAGAGAAGGAATTATACAAAGCAGTGTGCACTGATGACATCATTATGAGGTCAAAATCAAACGAGCTGTTCTTGAGAGCAATTTACATTAAAGACTAAACGTTCAAACTGGATAATTTGTGGGGATAGAAAACACACATGGGAGCACCACAAACACACAAAAAAATAAATTGAATTTCATGTAATTTTCCCTTTACGCATGTGTAGCTTTTTAGAGAATACACGTAACCACATTTGCCTTGTGCACTCACGTTGTTTTCTTAAACGATGTGACAAAGTCCTGCTGCTACCACTTGTGCTCTTCCTTAACTGGCCCAACAGTTGCCTGCTGAGAGACTTCCTGATGACAATGAAGCCACTGACACTTTTCCACCCTCAGTCTCAGAGAAATACAGTATGTATGCTACTGCACATTGTACACTCACAATGCTACTGTACTCCTGTTATGTTGACTACTGGTAGACTACTGCAACAACAAACCACTTCACCACCTCTATGGTGGCTGGTCTGGTGGCCAATGCAATGAGCTCATCGCTTTCTTTAATGTTAACAATTCTGTCTTCTGAGTGGCACGATTAGAGACCAGCACACAGAAATAGCCTGCCTGCCTTCCTAGTCGATTTGACAAATTCTATTCATTTAGCTACTATAACACACACACACACAAAAACAAACACACACACACACACACACACACACACACACACACAAAAACAATCAAGCCGAGCATAGCGGTTACAGGTTCACTCCAAACACAGCAAATACAAACAGAAGAGAAGAAGCCAGCACTTGACAGCACACAGAAATACAACAACCAACTATGGATGAACTTGGGGGTGAAACACAAAAAGGTCCTAAAAGAAAAATCATTAACATGGTGAAACAACTTGATGACGGCCTCAAGTTGTGTTTCAACAAGTTAATGTTTTTCCCCAGTCCTCCCTTTCTAGGAAACACGGAATAAGGGGGTCACACAACATCTCTATATTATTAATGACATAGTAAAATGTTGAAAACGGGTGGAATTCCGCTTTAACGAAAACAAGCATGATGATTAGTACTGTACAGTAGCTAGTATTATTTTAGACAAGTTTGCAAAGCAAAATACAGTTTGGCAACTGTCTGACTCTGCAAACACCTGGCAAAAAAGCATGACTACTGCTACAGCAATTGACAATAATGTGTTGCACATTGTGCTGACCTGAAGATGCCATTGGTGAAGATAGGGGAGGGTGGCAGCCACACAGTTCATGCTTTGCCATGACAGCCCTGACAGAGCCAGAGACAAGTGAGTGTCATAGGGGGCGTGTCAGAGCAGCTATAGGCTGCAGTACTGGCTGGAGCCACTGGCCAGCAGCAGCAGCAGCCTCTATGGCAGGGGCGGAGTGGCCATCTGGAGTACAGGGAGTTTTCTCGGTGGCCTGCGCCACCTAGTGGCCTGGACAAGATCCAAAATGCACTAGTGGCACTTCCAAAATGCACTAGAATGTGCTAGATGCTCGCCTGGAACATACAGATCAAAATGACCATTAATCTTCTACCTTCTCTAGTTGTGTAGACTAAGTTGGGCTAATTCACATGATGAATATTTAACTCTTGAGGGTGTAAAAATGAAACCAAATGGACCCGCAAGGGTCCATTTGGTTTCATTTTTACGCTCTCAAAGAGTTACATCTGGTTAACCAGCTGCCCCCCCTCCCCCAGGGTGGCCTGGCAAAGGCAAAATTGTCCCTGTGGTAAAATATGTGCCAATCCGCCCCTGCGTCTATGGATATTTAAATGGGTACTGTGGCCGCGGCCTGGACTATAGGACTTTTATTAACAGCTGATGGTATAATTAAGACTAAGTGCCTAGGCACGGGGGCATAAAATGACAGTATGTGTCAAACGTGTAAGAGACAAACAAGCTACCCCTGCGCTCCTCCCCGCTGTGCAGAGTTCAGAGGCGGTGTCATCACGCCGAGCATCTCCACGGGGAGCTTATCAACGCCCCGTCACTTCTAAACCCCCCCCCCCCCCCCCCGGGGGGTCAACAGGCCCGCTGTAGCCATGACGCACCGCAGGTGGAAGAATATTAGACAAACCCGCTGCTCAGGGGCGGATGTAACATGTCCCATTTGGGGGGCAAGAGAACATGTTGGAGGGGCAAGAGAAAATGATATGGGGGCGGTTTCATTGCACACATACCATTTGAAGTCACACCCATACCATTTTCGGTTACAGGACTTTTATTAGTCAAGTAAAGCATCAATAATAACATCAGTTGTTGTTGAAGTATGCATAAAGCTAAAGGTCTGACTCAGAGAGTTTTCTGTTTTTAATGATGAAATGCTATTGGTTTAGTGGTGACACAGCTGTAGTTAGTTAGTAGCAGTAGTAGTGTTTCAAATCATTTTAAATCTAAGCACTTTAATTTGAAATATCTTGGGTTGTTTTGCATGGCATTGTGTTTGGGGGGGCAGACTGGGTATTCAGGGGGGCATTGCCCCCCCATGCCCATATCCGCCCCTGCTGCTGCTTCTTTTGGCTTTTATGTTTTATCTCACTGACTGTCTGTCCGACTCACGACTGTCTCACTATCTCTCTCTTGTCAACAAATCTGCTTTCATGTCCATGCTATTTCATCCTACGATGATGCCGCTAAAATGGGTTCTTCCTGCCGTGACCAGATGTCGTCGTTTTGGCAGGGACTGTCCCGTGTTTTCAAGCAGAGTGTGTCCCTACCGAGTCCCTACTGTATCTGTAAAAATAAAATAAAATATCCAGGGCTCTGAACGTTTATTAGACGATCATTGTGTTCTGTTCAATGGTGCAGTCGCTAGGTGTGCACTCAAATAAATGTCAATTTGTCACCCATCCTGATGGGAACATCAAGAGGAAAACGCTATTACACTCCATTGAGTTCTTTCGCATATTTTTATCCCATCCCATTTTGTTCCATTCTCTTCTGCTTCGTTTGGTTCCATCCTGTCTAATTAAATTCACAACACTCTCTATTTCATTATTAGCTATAATAAACAACAGTATTGTTGCTGTTCTTCCTCTAAAGAATCCGACCATCAGCTGCGAGCACATTAGGGCTGGGCAATGTGTTGATATTGCGTTGCTATTGTAATATGAGACTAGATATTGCCTGAGGATCACTTTGGCTAACAACATAAATCATAAACAACTTCAGCCCTGTTTATCATGTTCAAATCGTTTTTTGGTTGAACAAGAGCAATGCCACTTTTCAAGCTCACGGTGCATTGCGATGCACAATGCCTGACAGTTCAGTCACACGAGACAGACTCAAGAGTAAAGTCGCTGTTTCTTCCCTTGGACAGGAGCCAGCCTGGTTCAGGCATCTGGCTAAGATGCCTTTCGAGTGAGCATCTCCCAAGGGATGACTTCGATGTGTGTCCCACTGGAAGAAGACCTACAGGCAGACCAAGGACCAAGAGCAGCTGTTATATCTACAAAATGAGCTTGGAACACCCCGGGAGGAAGTTATGCTATGTCCCTCTAGAAGGGGAAGTCGCTGATGGTGGAGTTGTTGCCCCCGCGACCCGACTAAAAATAAGCGGATGAAGATTGATGGATGGATTGATGGATGCATGCATGCATGGATAGATTTGGGGGTTTTCAACAGGTGGTCCGGGGACCACCAGATCCCAGATAGGATTCTCGTGGTGCCCAGCTAAATGATCGACAGTTGGTAAACCAAATGGAGCCTTATGCTGGAGATTTGCAACTCTTGAGATCCTGAAATGAAACCCTTGCGGGCCCATTTGGTTTCATTTTACAGAATAAATAGTGAGCCTAGTGAATAACCACTGAGATAGATTATTGGATGGATGGATGATGCATTGTCCCAAAATGCACAATCAGCTATTTTCACTGATTTTTGTTAATGTTTGCTATTGTCTTTATCAACACAACATGATAATGTCATCTACTTGGGGCTATCTGATCAACAAACAAATTGTGATGTCAGATTGTGTCCATATTGCCCATGCAGCCCTATACCCCTTTATGCAATCACACAAGCCGAACAGAGAGCACAAGCCGCCCCTGTTATTAAGCTCATATGTTACCTCCCTGCAGTGATACCGGATACACTGCATATAAGGGCCACTATGGAGAAAGATGGGCTTATTGCTCACATTGATCAGCAGACTGGTAATTCAATAAAGGATGTCAACAGTACCATTAGGTCATACTCTATAGGGCGGGCTAGGAGATAGGCTGGTGTGTGTGTGTGTGTGTGTGTGTGTGTGTGTGTGTGTGTGTGTGTGTGTGTGTGTGTGTGTGTGTGTGTGTGTGTGTGTGTGTGTGTGTGTGTGTGCATGTGTGTGAGGTGTTATTGACAGCTGCCTGGATGCCAAGGTCAATCTTACATGAATACAGGCAGAAGCAGGATTGGGTGGGCGGAACAATGTCAGCTGTTTGTTACACAAAAAGCGCACACACACACACACAGCACACGCACAGCCTGGCATGGCAGCAACATCAACATCATAACATATGCTTCAGAAGCGCTGTCACTGTGGCGCACGCGCACACGCACACACACACGCACACACACATACACACACACACACACACACACACACACACAGTATGTATGCTACACTAGTAAACCCCTTGACAATCACCAATGGAGCTTGACATTTCAGTTTATCTCATATCATCTAAGGTTGTGCAAACTGAAGCAGAAAGAGAGAGCGCTGGTGGTGCTGGTGGTGGGTGTGGGGGGGTAGGGTAGGGTATAGCTTTCTCTGTTCTATCTCTAGGCTATTTATAAACTATCGATGCCATACAGTACTTTGTAAATGTCTGCAATGCATGCAGGCTGCGAGCAGCATCACAGCCTGCATGCCCAGACACAGCATATCCATCTGCTATATGATGGTGTTAGAAGAGATGCTGCGACACATACAGAACACATGCACAACACACCCATAGCTCTCTCTCTCTCCTTTCTTTCTCTCTCTTTCTCACTCTCTCTCTTTGTCACTCTCTCTCACGCAGGCATCTATCGGTCCACCAATCAATCCATCCATCCATCCATCCATCCATCCATCCATCCATCCATCCATCCATCCATCCATCTGGCTGGAACAACTGATATTCCTTCCAATAGCAACTCAATCTTCTGGGAATTATTAGGTTATATGTTACAGCAACAACTGCCATTGCAGTGTGTGTGTGTGTGTGTGTGTGTGTGTGTGTGTGTGTGTGTGTGTGTGTGTGTGTGTGTGTGTGTGTGTGTGTGTCCATTCGCCCTCCTGGAACAGTGCACAGACACACACGCGCGCGCACGTGCCATATTTATTGCTCCAGAGAGAACTAGAGATAGCTACATGTCTTTGGGCAGTAGTGGACAGAGATGGTCGAGATAAAAAACGACATGTACACTATATCTTGGCATCTCTCTCTCGCACAGCAACACCCAGTGTCCCTCCTGGACTCGCTGCTTCCACACATGCCCAGGTATATGCTATACATTTGAGTTATCTACCGGTAATTAAAGTCCTCACCTCGCCAACGATATGTTGCCGAGAGACAGGTTGGAGTGTTTAATTGGTGATATTGTCGAGGCTTAGCAACAGAGAAATATGTTTTAATAAAACACACGCACGCGCGCGCGCGCGCACACACACACACACACACACACACACACACACACACACACACACACACACACACACACACACACACACACACACACACACACACACAGAGAGAGAGAGCAATGTGTTAAACTACACACATAGCCTACTCGCACGCACAATGATCGAAATGTGTTAAAACGACAACACGCACGTGCGCGCGTGCACACACACACACACACACACACACACACACACACACACACACACACACACACACACACACACACACACACACACACACACACACACAGTTTAATTAAAGCCCATGTCGGCGTTCAGATCACATGACAAACCATCTACAGTGAGACAGTGCAGGCGTGATAAAACAGGACAAGCGACACAACATGCCAATATTGATCAATCGGTGCGAATCGCAGAGGAAATTGAAACATCCTAAATATAATCTTATTGTTTTACCTGCAGAGGACGCGCCCCCTCCCTGAGACGATCCTGTCCGCATAACTTATTATAGGCTATAGTCAATGTCCGCTATAGTCACTGACTGTGCTGGGCATCGGCAGCCCTTTATCAAAATAACCTCAACTGTCGACACATGCAGCGAATACCTATCACTGCGGATCACAATTTCCCCCACATTCACAAAATATATAGCCCTAAAGGGGCGCCGCAACTGCAACAGAGGTAACCGTTTGTTGCAGATAAAACGATAAAACTCCCATCCAGACGACCAGTGCTGTTATAAGACCTATAATGTATGGCTATTCTATTCTGTTCGGGTCGGTCGCGCCCGTGATGGTGATGATGGGGCTCTGAAATGATCTGCACATGCAGGGGCACTCATGGGGAGGGGGGGGGGGGTCGGTCCGGCCCTGCCCAGTATACCAGCTGTGCTTATAAAACTGTGAATAGGTATAAGGTTGAAAACACTAAAACAACAGGGACATCGCGTGATTACTCACCTTCTCCTCCAGCTACCACAGCATCCAAGCATCCTGGCGCATAGCTCCCTGAACGGCCAACTCCCAACGACGATCGGTGGCGGTCTAGTCTATCTATCGATATCTATCTATCTGTTTGTAAAATCTCAAGTCCACATCGCCTTGACAATGACGCTTTCTCAAGGAGGAAAAGGGGGAAAGAAAAGCAAGCGCCGTCCGTCCAGTCCAGTCCAGCCCCGTTAATTCCTCGGCTCGGCACGCGGAATCCAAGGAGGGGGTACACTTTATCCTCAATCAGTCAGTCCGGTATAGAACGGAACGGGAAGCAGATTCTCCAACGGATCGTTGCAAAAAATATGCCCCGAGATCAGACCTGAACAACACAACCATCCAGCGAGCAGGCAAGTTCACATGGCGCTGTGGTGGCGCCGTTTTCAAGAAAAGGGGAATAATAAAGTCTCCTCCATACGCGACACAATCCACACGACTTTCCCGCACCAAAACGCCTCAACCAACCAGCCACCAGGTCCTGCTGTTGGTTTGGACTGGAAGAAAATCAAGCCGTGGCTTTTTTTTTTATTCTTCTGCTGCTGCCGCTGCCGCTGCTGCACCGACCGACCGGAATAATACAGCCGCCCGCGCGTCTGCTGCTGCCGCCCGCCGTGCCATTAAATAAAACCGTCCTTTTGATAGAGACAAAACCACAGAAAGTAGACTGATCTGATGCAAGACTGAAAGACTATAGGCTAGGTATTCATAGAGCATACAGAGAGACAGAGAGACGGAACCACGACGACTCCCACGCGCTGGCTCGCCTCATGCGCACACACTCCCTCACGTCTCCTTGTGATGCGGCGCGTCTCTCTCTCTGACTCTCTCTCTCTCTCTCTCTCTCTCTCCCTCTCTCTCTATGTCTCTCTCTCTCCCTCTCTCTCTATGTCTCTCCCTCTCTCTCCCTCTCCCTCTCTCTCTGGGGGTGGGTGTGGGGGGAGTAGAGTCAGACGAAAATAAGGCTTGCGTATAATGTACTCGAGTCGGCAGGTGTTCGAAAGGGAATATTAGTGATCGATTGCGGTGCCTGCGTGTGAGCACCATGCGTGCGAGCCTGCACACACACACACACACACACACACACACACACACACACACACACACACACACACACACACACACACACACACACACACACACACACACACACACACACGCACGCGTTTGTGTGCGTGTTTAAACTTTTTGTATCTGCTTTTTTTTGGCCCTAGCCAATTCCAGGGCATCAAACCCAGCACCACACAGCAGTGCCGTTTGCCTAAAGGGCCCCTTTGAGCTAATGGCTAATTTGTCCCTGCACACGCACGCGCACACACAATACCATCCATAAATATTTGGTATCCTGGTGGTGCCAGTAAGCAAATATTATGCACACATAGTAGGCTGCACGCAAGGATCCCCTTCATGACTGAGTGTGTGTATGAGAGAGAGAGAGAGAGAGAGAGAGAGAGAGAGAGAGAGAGAGAGAGAGAGAGAGAGAGAGAGAGAGAGAGAGAGAGAGAGAGAGAGAGGACGAACTGAAAAGCAATACCTCCTTTGAGGGCCTGGTGGCACTGTGGACCTCAAAACACACACACACACACACACACACACACACACACCACACACACACACACACACACACACACACACACACACACACACACACACACACACACACACACACACACACACACACACACACACACACACACACACAGCATTTATACTAGTTATAGTCTGTATAGGCATGGATTTGCCAATACAGTAAAGCTGCAGCAATGCAGAAAATAACTTTGCAGCTTACCTGCTGCTCTCATTATAGCCACAAAACGTTCAAAATTGTTTTGAAAGCAGTTGATGATATGTAAGAGTGTGTGTGTGTGTGTGTGTGTGTGTGTGTGTGTGTGTGTGTGTGTGTGTGTGTGTGTGTGTGTGTGTGTGTGTGTGTGTGTGTGTGTGTGTGTGTGTCGCCCAGGATTCGAGTTTCCCAAGTGAAAGGCCAACATCTTACCATTCACCATTAGACCAAAGGGACATCCCCTTGGTCCTGGGGCAGATACTAGACTTTACAGGCTGTAGCCACTGCTACGGCTACGTGAGCATCAACAATGCTTAGGAGATTGTAGATTGCCTATTTCCATTGGCAATATACGGCTTCCAAATCCATATAGGGCTTGTGGTCAATGTAGGCTATTCTATGTTTTGTAATCATAATCAAAATGTATAAATTTGTTCTAAGGTTTTCAAATAATCTCTTAGGAGAAAATATGTGTAATTTGTCACTGAGAGGAAGTGAAGTATAAGTAAAGTTATAGATTGTAAATACTCAAATAAATCAAACTACCTTACAATTGTACAGTAAGAACAGTACTGGAGTAGGTACTTTGTTAGAGAAGTCACCATATACAGTAGCATATAGCATCTGGTAGTGGTAACCCCAGATTGAGCTAGTTCCAGATCAACAACAAACACTGACTAGAAGTTTGTTAAGAATCTGTTTTGTTCCACTGACCCAGCTGGAGTTTAGGGTGTATCATTTTGGGGTCACACATCACAAATATACACAACGAGATTTTAAGGTGGATGATTGAACGCAACTTCTAGGGGCAAGAAAGCGATATGGGAAAGATGATTTGAAGGGCAAATAAAATGGCAACAACAGTATTCCTTGGAAAGGCTGCGGCGACATCACATGCATTTCAATATGATTAAAGAGGGTCCCTTAAGTGTTCCTGGCCCCGGTCTAAAGTTACACCGCATTTTCTAAATCGAGTGAGAGTTTGCATGTGGCCCTGAAAGCAGGAAGTGTTAATATTTCATAGAGGACAAGTCCTATCTTGTCATGTGCACCATGGTGATCTTATATGCATATACACGGTCATAGCATATATGCATCATTGTGACTTGATCATTGATGATAAGTGGAAGAGGAAGGAGGGTAACCTAAGCTTTACAAATTCACATGCAAATATGAATGTATCGATGTGATTTGTTTGTATCAGTTCCTCTAATTTTGCATGCTATAATGTGCTTATATGGACTACATTTGTGGCACTTTTATCCAAAGCACTACATCACAATGTACTTCACATTCACCCATTCAACACAGTAAAAATCACGAGTATAAATCATGAGTACTATAACTACTGGATCGGTGGCCTTCGGTCCTACTCAGGGACCATTGAAGTCTGGAGTGATAAGCTGGGAATGATGCAAGTTGGGAATGCATACTCCTCAAGCACCAAGCCTTCTCAATAAGTTCTAATTGTTCTTAGACTTAGACTTAGCAACCACCAATGTTTTCTTAGCTGTGATCCATTCATAGGTAAAAAACAACAAAAAAACAAAATCTACACACACTATGGAGCATTCTTAGCTATACGGGTTTGTGCAAAAATGATGTATTTCTGAAGTTTCTTCAACTCTACAGCTGTGCTATACTAAACCAGTAAGACGCCCTGAGGGCGAGGAGCAACCTCACCCTAAAGAGTGTGGGCGAGGTCAGATCAACATGGGATGAATTCTCCACTGAACTAACCCTAACCCGTACAGCGTTTGCTGAGTTCAGGTCAACTGTAGAGAATTACATTGTATAATTGTTATAATTGACACACATGTGATTATAAATGTGTATTCTTAAGGTTGATCCCATAGGGTCACGGAGAAGAGGTGGACGTGACCAGTGGAATATTCCAGAGCATGCAGAAGTGATGGTTACCATTAGGGATGTCGTTATTGTGTCATGAAGATCTTCAGCTATGTGTACTGCCACAGGAAAAGAGAAACATGGAGAGCGCTAAACTCTAACCGAGAAGTTAAACGGCAGAGGCTTGGTCTATAGGCCCAAAATGTCAACTTGACCAGACAAGAAGGATTGCATGATTGGTTCACCAGGACCAATTAAAGGGGAATTCCACCCATTTTCAAAATTTTCCTGAGAGGGTACAAATGGAAACAAATGGACCCGCTAGGGTCCATTTGGTTCATTTATCAAGTCCACACAACATCTCTAAGGTATATTAATGACATGTTAAAATGTTGAAAGTGGGCGGAGTTCCCCTTTAATATCTCACCAGAACCAAATAATAGTTGAACCTGGGTACTAACAGGAAAACACGTCAATCTTAGCATCAGGGGAGCATTGCTCCCCTGATGCTCAATAGAATAGGTGCAGTTGGTAGGTCGCAGAGCCCTCCCAGATGTTCTTTTTCATGTGCCAATGTTCCAAATATTTTGACAAGGGTTGATATGTTGTGCAACTGAAAAGAGAATACGGAGAGAGGGAGAGGTAGCTACTAATATCTTTGATTCAAGCTCATTCAGGGGTGGCCAACCCCGGTCACAGACTAAGAGCCACGTTTTTCACTGTGTTACTGCAAAGAGCCACACCAAATGGTCACAATGGCTAGAAAACCGCCGTGACGGCCGCCACGGTCGCAACCCTCTCCTGCCATAAGACACGTGCATTTGTGTGCAGTTGCGCAATGCAAAGACACACTATTAAACATATAGACATGTATTTAGAAACATGGTTTACAATCCAAAAAAGTATATGACAAGTCAAAAACATACACCAAATGAACCCTTCGGGTCCATTTGGTTTCATGTTTACTCTCTCAAGAGTTAAAATCTGCATCATGTGAATTAGCCCAAGTCTACACAACTAGAGAATGTACGGTTGTAAAAGATTAAAGGTAGGGGAAGTGATTTCACTTTTGTCAGATATCACCCAAAAATATTTTTTTTCTGTTAAAATGCTCTATTATAAGGTGTGGAAACCACATATGGAGTTTCCCCCTCCCCCACGTTAGCAGAGGAGCTAATAAAAGTTCCCCAGGTCACCACAATTCTCCTCCAATCAGGAGAGAGCAGCAGGTTCACATAGTGTAGCTACTTTTGGGGGCCCCTTCCCCTACCTTTAATGGTCAATTTGATCTGTATGTTTGACTGTTTTATTTTCTCTGAAATCCAGCCTGGAATTGTTGACAAAAGTAAACAGAATCTTTAATTTGGGGTCTGTGGAGCTAACATGTCATCAAATGGTGGTCCGTGGCTCAAATCAAATTCTGAATAAATGGTGGGCCCTGTTATAAAAAAGGTTGAAAACCACAGGTATATGAAATGCATGACTCCGCAAGGCCGAGTGTTTTTGAGGGTTTCATGTGGAAGCTCCTTAAGAGCCACATATAACCAGCTGAAGAGCCGCATGTGGCTCGCGAGCCACAGGTTGGCCACCCCTGTCATATATGAATCATATATGAGCTCACATCATATGAATAAACTCAAATACTTAGAGCTATCCGTGATCACTTCTCATGTTAAGTTTCCAACAAAAGCCCTCTTCATCACAACATAAGGAATGTCAGAACAGGTTTTAACACTTGGCACCAATTGGCTATTTTTGAAACATTTGATACATCTTCCAAATGTCCACAGCAGAAAATATTTCCTGATGGAGGGTCTAGATAGAGGATGCACGGCAAACTTGGGGGTTCTTGACATGAAATTGTTTGACAATCAGTCTGAAAATTATAATACAACTTAAATATTCAATCAGTCGATCACAGTCATCTTTCCACATTTTAAACCCAAGGCTGTTGTTGTTGTGGTATATGCTAAACCTGAAACCCTTTAAAGACACTCCTAATTCATTTAGGGAATTCTCACTTACGGAAATTGAAATCACAGTTCATGCAATTAACTTTTTCCAAGTCACTTGAGTCCTCTCACTTTCATAAAATGTGATGAGATAGGTTGAGATACCTGTCTACACAGTAGGTTTGGGTATAGCTGTTTTTTTTTTTTTTTTTGTAACCGGCTTATTCTCTCTGGCGCAATTAACGCTCACCCAACACAACCCTCATAACGCGTTGTGACAAAACAAACGCCCGTGCATCGACTTTTTTAATTCGCGTGCCAACAACAATAAAAGCTGTGGCGTTGGCAGCTGATGTGT
The DNA here is from genome assembly GCA_039105355.1 of Benthosema pterotum. Taxonomy (NCBI): domain Eukaryota; kingdom Metazoa; phylum Chordata; class Actinopteri; order Myctophiformes; family Myctophidae; genus Benthosema; species Benthosema pterotum. Next base: position 27,273,614 of record CM076969.1, read on the forward strand.
TTGTCTGGTACAGCGCCGGGGTGTTAAAATGCACTTTCCTGGCCTTCTGTTCCGTGCCTCCTCCTCCTCCTCCTCCTCCTCCTCCTCCTCCTCCTCCTCCTCCTCCTCCCCTTCCACGGGTCTTTGTGTGTGTGGAGTGGCGGCGGCGGCCCCGCTGAGCCCCGTTTAGCCACTCAAGCATCGCGGCTACATGTGAATGTCATCAGCATCAGTTCACGCATGGCCAGGAAGATGCCCCAGCTGTGTGAGTAACAGGCTATACCCGGTTGCCTGGTTCTCCAGGACCTGAGTCTGAGAACAGATCGCCGCACTCGCCTGACTAGTGGGGGAAACACGCATGCGCAAAACGCACCATGCACAAACACTTGCACGCAGAACAGTGGTTTTCAACCTTTTTCATAGCCACAGACTGCCATTTGATGTTGATTTCAGTCTCTCTTACCCAAAACTGTAAGGATTTTCAAGTTTTGGTCCACAATTTAGAAGATAGACTGGCAAAACTTTGGTCAAAATAACAATTGTTCTACTGCACATTTTCTGTGCACATTCTTGAAAATTAAGTCATTCAGATGTTTAAATATAATTTAACTCTTGAGAGCATAAAATGCTCTTTGATATCATTTTACAATCTCAAGAGTTACAGATCTATAAGGGTACAACCTGGAATCCTCTCAGGGACCATTGGTGGTCCCTGGACCACTGGTTGAAAACCCCTACAACACAAGTATCAGATTTGGCTGTCCCGATGAAGAAAAAATCATCTCCAGAATAGAGACAACATTGTGGCACATTATAGGCTCGTAGATTTGTTATTTTCAGAGAAGAGATTTGTTGTAAAAGGTAAAATAATAGAAAAAAAGAAAGAAAGAAAAACAAACAAGGGAACCAAGTCTAGGCCCCTGGGAGTTGAATACCAGAGTGTTCGATAAAGCAACAGTATATTTGTTGAACAAGACACTTAACTGCCTCCTACTTCAGTGGAGAGAGGCTCTGTGTGACCAAACAGAATAGAAAAGAATAGATGACAGCAGTTGTACACGAGGAGAGACCCCAGAAGACAAACACAACGGTTAAGAAACGATGGTTGTATAGCTCTCAGTGGCCACCACAACCACAGAACATGTGAAATGTGTATGAATATAAGGGGGAAAAAGGTTGTTGTTGGGAAGGAAGGGGAGAAAAAAAAGCCATGCTCTGCAAAAAAATCATTCCCCTGATGAATAAAAAGGTTGACATAAATACATAATCCACACAGCTCGTACCACCAGTTTGCTCATGCATAAATATGAAAAAGACACGGCTCCTACTTCCTCCTGACAGATATTAGGTAGCAGTGGTCCCTGGATGAATGAGTCACAGGGAGCACAGGGACTTACCTTTAGTCTCCCTCGCTGTCAGCAGGAGACACAAGACAATGTTCTACATCTTTTCTTCAGAGCCTTCCTTTAGATAATACGCCTTCCCTTCCTTTCCTTCAGCCCATTTCATTTATATCCATATCATCTGCATTATTATTTACCTTGCTCTCGTGCATTTTCAGAAATACATATATACATAAGTCACCCCCCCCCCCTCTCTCTCTCTCAGTTAAAAACATGCCACCGAGGTAACGAGAACGGAAACTAGACTAATGCTTTCATAGCATAACATCATCAATTATTCACAACACCTGATGTGTTTGTTGCTCAACAGTCAAATGCTGAGCAAGTCTTGTAGGTCATCTCAGTGTGTCAACTGAACTCCAGTGGCATCAGACCAGTGGTCATTAATTTTAATTCAGGGGTTCTTAAAGGGATAGTTAAGACATTTGGAACTTAAGTTAAGCTCTGGTTTTGGTGAAATATGAAGTAGCTCCGGTCATTTTGTTGGGGTCACTGGGGCCACGCAGGAAAAGTAAATTCCACAAAAATCCACAAAACTAACATAATTTGCAATGTTGAATTATTTACTAAGACTAAAATACTAGTAAGAGCTAATTTTCTGATGTAGTGATATGGACACAAAAAGCATAGTTTCCTGTGATAGAGGGGTCAAAAATGAACAAAGGATGTGCTAATATTTTAGAAATGGGTCAACAACATTTACTTTACTGTGTGGCCCCCAGGGACCCCCCAAAACGACCAAGAACTACTTAATATTTCAACAAAACCAGAGCAGAACTCAAACCAGTACTGATAGTGCAGCCCTGCCCTTTTATCTTCTGTATCCATCTGTATAATAGACCTTTCTGTAAGCCCCTCCCCAAACTGCTATGGTCCAATCACAGCTAAGCATAACATGTGATAGACAAACCTCTCCATCAATAGCTTTCCTACAGGTATATGATAAAACATTGTGTTAAAAAATAATTGTCACACAGACATTTTACCACTGCATAGGGCATGCCTTGGTGATGGATTTGGAAGAGATTTTGAAGGTCTGGTTCAAAAAATGAAACAGTATTTAATGTCCATGATATTTACATTGGAATGAATGAGCCCGGCTGGAAAGTGCCCTATAGCCTTTAGCTTTATGCATGCTCTGTGTCTGTGGCAACTTCAACAACAACTGATGTTGTTATTGATGCTTTACTTGCCTAATAGAAGTCCTGTAACCAAAAATGGTATGGCTTCATCGTCCCCATACTATTTTCATGAAGTCGCCCCCATACCATTTCCTCTTGCCCCCCCCAATTGGGAAATGTTACATCCGCCCCCGTTTCCAGTATATAATAATAATAGCCGACCTGCGAGGCGTTTTACCTGAATGATAAAGTCTAAATCAGTTACCAGAACCCTGTCACCACGTCCTGTATAGGTCTCACAACACCTGCTGTTCCATGATGTCGAGCTACTGCCCTTTCTGCACTTATGTTGCCATTTTTAACGTTGTTGGCAGCTCTGGACAAGATTGCATTTGAAAAGAGTTTTTCAATCAATAGAAGTTGACTAAAAGGTCAGAGCGGAAAAAAAGGAACAGAAGACAAAGGCTTAAGGTCAAGCTGCCGCTGCTAAATACGGCTGTCACTCCTCCTGGAGTCAAACCCTGCTTTAACCCCTTTCTATACTGAACACTTTTGGTGTTCTAAGCATTACGTTATACTTTAGCTATTGAGATCTACAAGCTCGTGACGCGCTATGAGCTTGTAGATCTGATATTTTTAAAATCTTTGAATATGTTATTTCAGAAGCAAACATTTTTAACACAAATCTTTTGCTTCTGGGGAGTCCCTGACATGTTTTTAGACAGCCAAATATAGATAATTCTGGTGGCATGAAATATGTGTTCCTGATACAGGAACATTTTCAGAAAAAAAAAAAAAAGATTCTAGTGCCAGAAACTAGGGTCTAGTTTCAATAACTAGAATCTAGTCAAAAAATTAGAATGTAGTGTCGGAAACTAGAATCTAACGTCCTGAACTTGAAACTAGTGACAGAAACTAGAATCTAGCGCCCCAAAACTAGAATACAGCATCTGGAACTAGAATCAAGCATTAGAAACTAGAATCTAGCGGATGAAACTAGAATGTATATAACATCAAAACTAGAATAGTGTCAGAAACTAGAATCTAGACAGGACAAAATGGGTCCCTTTCCACAGGTCCCCCTGCCTGCATGGTGTGATTGGAATCCTTGGGGTGAAAAATAGTATCATTGCTGCTCAATAAATGTACATCACGTCATGTACAGTACATATGTTTTGCCCATAAGTTATACAATGTACTTTAGCTATTGAATAATAATTTAATAATTGTAATATTTAATAATAGGTCTGCTATTTTTGATTGGCGCAAATCTTTGAATACATTATTTCAGAAGCGAACATTTTAACTCAAATCTTTGACATTTTTTCAGATGGGGGACCGCAACCAAATGTAGATAATTCTGGTAGTCCTTGGAAGGAAATACTGTTGAGCATCACTGACAAAGAAACATTTTTCAGAAAAACATTTTTTCAGAAAAACTAGAATCTAGCGCCAGAATCTAGAATGTCAGAAACAAGAATCTAGTGCCAGAAACTAGGATCTACCACCAGAAACTAGAATCTAGCATCAAAAACTAGAATCTAGCGTCAGAAACTAGAATCTAGCGCCAGCAACTAGAATCCTGTGTCAGAAACTAGAATCTAGTTACAAAATGGGTTAATCCGACGATTTCTTAACCCATGTTCTTTCACCCAGTTCCAATTACCTAATGTGATCCTGGGCTATACACACCCTCTGTCAACCTCATGCTTCCTTCAATGCATGAGGAGTCCAAGTGCGACAAGCACCTATTGCAACGACTGTGACCATTAAAGTATAGCCATGACCAGTAAGAAATCGGTCGCGACCAGGTTGTGACCACGTCGATAGTCGCTGGTGGATGTCGCTGTCTCTCAGAAAAAGGTAGAGGTAACAGTAAATCCAAGTCTTCCCTTTCCTGGTCCACATTCTGGAAAGATCCCAAGGCGTACAAGAAGGCCATTAAAATGCTCAAAAAACAGCAGTACGATCTTCAAAAGCTCCTATAAAGGATGACCTTTCAGCAGGGTGAATTGAATTAGCCACAATCTAAAGTCAAGTGAAGCAAGCCCATCGTACAGCGCTTTTTTTTTTAAAAAGAGAGATTAGACTCTGAATTTAAGAGGGCCAATCCCCTGGCTGCAACGGTCTCAATCCAGTGTACCACGGGCGTTTGTGCCATTAGGCAGACTAGGCAGTTGCCTGGGGCGCCATGAGGGGAGGGGGGAGCACCAGGGGGGGACCACCAGACATGCTTTAAAAGGATCCCAGGCTAATAAGCCTCATATGGATAAATACATTATACTTGTCCTCTATAACTAGAATTGAACATTTAAAACACATAATATGTTCTTTAGTTTAAAAACACTTCATAATTGTATCCCTTGGGGTAGCGCCATTTTACTGTGCCTGTCATAGGTATGACTGGAGCCCCCCCTTGGTAAGGGGGGGGGCTCCAGGGAAAATCTTGCCTGGGGCTCCAAATTGTTTAGAAAGGCCACTGCAGTGTGCAGCTGTATCTCCTCTGTAAGTGCCGTTGAGCAAGTCATCGAACCTCTACCTCCCCCCTCTCCTCTTGTGACACAAGACAAGTATCATCAGCCAGGTCTATGGGAACTACCGTGATAATGTACACTATGCATGTAGGAACATGGCTGCGGGGATATTACCCCATGTCTTATTCACCTTATACTCGCCCGCCAAAGCGACAGCTGCGCTGCTCAGCTGCACTTGACCGCTTTATAACGCCGGCGTTTTCATGATCTATGTGCATCATAAAACTGTGGGGATGAGAAAGCCATACAGAGGAAAAATGTATGTGAGTTGGAGTCGTTCCGGCATCCGCACGGATAGCCGTGCGAGTGCTGAGCAAGGCCGAGTGCTGATAGGCATTTTAGGAAACACAGAGGCTTATTTTTTATACAAAAGGGAAGCTGGCTGTCCACCGCTTGGCGCGTTCTCTCTTTATTCACGGAGACAGCTTAGAATGCTGAGAGGGAAAGAGAGAGGCACACCAGAGAAAGAGCTTTGGAAAGGCGTTGCTATGTGGGGCTGGATATCATAATAACCACTCACCCAGATGATTGTAGATTAGCTATTTTCATTGTCCCCTCTTTCCGACAATTTGGCCAAAGATTAACCAGTTTTTACAAACGCATATATATAGTACATAATCTGTTGACTACTTTTGTTACAATAATGGTTTATTGTTCATTTTGTTTGTATTAAAATATCTTGTCACTTCACAGTCTGATGAACAAAATGCTAACTGAGTGTGTATTTTCATGCCTCTCTCCATGGTTCTGAATATTCCGTACACTGAGCCCTACTGGATGCGTTTCCATGCACTGTCTGTGGTGCTGAATATAGAGTGAATGCAGCTTATGCATAGGTTAGTGAACGTGCATTTGCGCCTCTGTCTGTGGTCCTGAATACGCAATGTATGCATTATATCAGTGTGTTATCTACCTGATTTCATCCCAGGGCACGCATGCTTGCATGCACGCACGCATGCACACACACATTTTTTTTTATGTATTTATTTATTTAGCTGCAGCTATTGTTGTTTGGTGAGGTGTTACATTGATTGAATTTCTGTGACAACTTTTGGTCAAATGGTTGCACTTAGCACTATATTGCCACAGAGTCTACCCCCATTTGCTGCCCCACAAATGGAGTGGCTAAAAGGAGTGTTTGGGTGAGACAGTCAGTGGGGTAGTGAGCACTCTATGTTCATTGTAGGGCAGACAGGGATTTAATATTCTGTGCCCATCGGGTCGCAGCTCGTACAGGACTGCAAAACCTCTTCTGCATAGTAACTGGCTTGCTTTTACTTTGTTCAGCGGTGTGTCTCTCCTCCAGGGGTGGATGTCGAGCCACATTTCCCAATTGGGGGGGGGGGGGGGGGGGGGGGGGGGGGTAAGGGGGCGGCTTCATCGCCCCTGTCGCTTCGCACCACGGGCGATGAAGTCGCACCCATACTATTTTCATTTACAGGACTTTTATTATTATAAAGCATCAATAACATCAGTTGTTGTTGAAGTTGCAACAGACACGCAGCATGCATAAAGCTAAAGGTCTGACTCAGAGAGTTTTCTGTTTTCAATGATGAAATACTGTTGGTTTAGTGGTGACACAACTGTAGTTATAGTTAGTAGCAGTAGTAGTGTTTCAAATCATTTTAATTATAAGCACTTAATTTGACATATCTAGGCATGGGCATGGGGGGGGGGGGGGGGGGGGGACAATTCCCCCCCCCCCCCCCCATGCCCATGCCTAGATCCGCCCCTGCCCTCCTCCTGGCTCGAGTTCACTTGAGGCAGCGCACCTCCGGGATGAAACTATGGGATAAAAGTCCTTTCCTTTGTGGGGCAGAACATTACAGTCACCAGTGGTTCATATCCTGTGAGTTAGAATCCCTTTGGATATACTATGTACTACTTACATTGCAGCAAATCATTAAAGATAGTATTTTACTCCACTTTTTTTTCCCTCAAACATTTCTTTCCACACCAACAGCTTGAATGGTAACTCTACAGCAGGGGTGCCCATACATTTTTGACTTGTGAGCGTATTTCAAAATGACCAAGTCAACAAGATCTACTACTGTACTACTATTGAATTATACCCAGTAGGAAATGCTTAACACTCTCCAGGTGTCCCTGCAATTTAAAACTATTATAAAATAAAATATGTATATTCTTCTTCTCTCTCTCTCCCTCCACCTCAAGTCCAACCCCACACTGGGTTGGTTTGACAGATTAGAGGGACATTAGAGGGAAATTAACCTTGACTGGGCTACAATTTTAGAAATAGTACAAAAGAAAGCAACAGGTGTTTCTGAGGATTTATTGTTAAATGTGCCCGTTTATATAAGTCATTCAATAATGGATATAATTGCAATACTTAAAGGTATTCAACGTCACTCACAGGCAATGTAGAACGCTATCCTGTTTTATGTTTCATATTTCTGCAGACAACCTTAAATGAGTTGGACGCTTTTAGAAAGAAAAATAATAAACCTGACAGACACAGCAACAGCCTGGACAGAGTTCATAGCAACTAGCACTGTCTACAAGCGGACTTTTCAAGCTCCAGTGTTGCCAACTTGGCACATTTGACACTATATGTAGTGTTTTTCCAGCTCCCCTAGCACCAAAATCAGTGAAAAACTCCTGGTGGAAAATCAAGTGCTTTTTTGCTGGTGAGTTGGGGCAAAATTGGTTGACAGGCACCAGAGATAAAAAAAAAAAAACAAACTTGTTTTTCACCATTTGTCCACCTTCCTTCCTACAAAGGACCATTGGTAACCAGATGGACTATTATACAGTAGAACTGTAACTCTTAAGATTGTACGATGAAACCACCTAATTGCACCTAATTTTCAAGAATCTACACATTTAGAATATGTAGAAGAATTATTATTTTGACCAAGATTTTGCCAGTCATTCCTCCTAAATTAGACAGAGAGACTAAACACAACACCAACTGGTGGTCCGTGGCTGAAATGAATAAATAGTGGGCCCTGGTATGAAAATGGTTGAAAAGCACTGCTCTAGTGCTTTCTGGTGCATTTTGGAAGTGCCAATAGTGCATTTTGGATTTTGGCAGTTGGCAACACTGGCAACACCCTGGACAGAGTTCAAAGAAACTAGCACTGACCACTAGCGGCAGTTTGGAGCTCAAGCTGGTTGATCATTTCAGCACCATGGACAGATACAGCAGACAGCTCCAGACATGTGCTGTCATTTCAAAACAGAACTATGGACAGATCTTATATGGACAGTGCTTGAAAAAGTTAAAGGGGAACTCCACCCATTTTCAACATTTTAATTAGTGAACGTGCATTTGCGCCTCTGTCTGTGGTCCTGAATACGCAATGTATGCATTATATCAGTGTGTTATCTACCTGATTTCATCCCAGGGCACGCATGCTAACATCAGTTGCAACAGACACGCAGCATGCATAAAGCTAAAGGTCTGACTCAGAGAGTTTTCTGTTTTCAATGATGAAATACTGTTGGTTTAGTGGTGACACAACTGTAGTTATAGTTAGTAGCAGTAGTAGTGTTTCAAATCATTTTAATTATAAGCACTTAATTTGACATATCTTGGGTTGTTTTGCATGCCATCATGTTTGGGGGGCATTGCCCCCCCCCCCATGCCCATGCCTAGATCCGCCCCTGCCCTCCTCCTGGCTCGAGTTCACTTGAGGCAGCGCACCTCCGGGATGAAACTATGGGATAAAAGTCCTTTCCTTTGTGGGGCAGAACATTACAGTCACCAGTGGTTCATATCCTGTGAGTTAGAATCCCTTTGGATATACTATGTACTACTGTACATTGCAGCAAATCATTAAAGATAGTATTTTACTCCACTTTTTTTCCCCCAAACATTTCTTTCCACACCAACAGCTTGAAACAGGTTGAATGATAACTCTACAGCAGGGGTGCCCATACATTTTTGACTTGTGAGCGTATTTCAAAATGACCAAGTCAACAAGATCTACTACTGTACTACTATTGAATTATACCCAGTAGGAAATGCTTAACACTCTCCAGGTGTCCCTGCAATTTAAAACTATTATAAAATAAAATATGTATATTCTTCTTCTCTCTCTCTCTCCCTCCACCTCAAGTCCAACCCCACACTGGGTTGGTTTGACAGATTAGAGGGACATTAGAGGGAAATTAACCTTGACTGGGCTACAATTTTAGAAATAGTACAAAAGAAAGCAACAGGTGTTTCTGAGGATTTATTGTTAAATGTGCCCGTTTATATAAGTCATTCAATAATGGATATAATTGCAATACTTAAAGGTATTCAACGTCACTCACAGGCAATGTAGAACGCTATCCTGTTTTATGTTTCATATTTCTGCAGACAACCTTAAATGAGTTGGACGCTTTTAGAAAGAAAAATAATAAACCTGGACAGACACAGCAACAGCCTGGACAGAGTTCATAGCAACTACTTGGCACATTTGACACTATATGTAGTGTTTTTCCAGCTCCCCTAGCACCAAAATCAGTGAAAAACTCCTGGTGGAAAATCAAGTGCTTTTTTGCTGGTGAGTTGGGGCAAAATTGGTTGACAGGCACCAGAGATAAAAAAAAAAAAAAACACTTGTTTTTCACCATTTGTCCACCTTCCTTCCTACAAAGGACCATTGGTAACCAGATGGACTATTATACAGTAGAACTGTAACTCTTAAGATTGTACGATGAAACCACCTAATTGCACCTAATTTTCAAGAATCTACAGTACACATTTAGAATATGTAGAAGAATTATTATTTTGACCAAGATTTTGCCAGTCATTCCTCCTAAATTAGACAGAGAGACTAAACACAACACCAACTGGTGGTCCGTGGCTGAAATGAATAAATAGTGGGCCCTGGTATGAAAATGGTTGAAAAGCACTGCTCTAGTGCTTTCTGGTGCATTTTGGAAGTGCCAATAGTGCATTTTGGATTTTGGCAGTTGGCAACACTGGCAACACCCTGGACAGAGTTCAAAGAAACTAGCACTGACCACTAGCGGCAGTTTGGAGCTCAAGCTGGTTGATCATTTCAGCACCATGGACAGATACAGCAGACAGCTCCAGACATGTGCTGTCATTTCAAAACAGAACTATGGACAGATCTTAGGACAGATCTTATATGGACAGTGCTTGAAAAAGTTAAAGGGGAACTCCACCCATTTTCAACATTTTAATATGTCATTAGTATACCTTAGAGATGTTGTGTGGACATGACAAAAAGTCCCCCAATTCTGTATTTCCTAAAAATGGAGGTCTGAAAATATCATTAACATGGTGAAATACATCTGATGACATCATCAAGATGTATTTTACCATGTTAATGATTTTTCTTTCAGACCCCTTTTTGGAATTTGTACCCTCTCAGGAAAATGTGTATCCTCTCAGGAAATTTTTGAAAATGTGTGGAATTCCCCTTTAAGAGCAAAAGTCGTGGACTTCCCCCCATTATGTGCACCGTGTTACTGTCGGGTAGGAAATCTTGTGTGTCCAAAATCTTAATAAATACATACATTTGAGATAGCTGATCAACCGGCCCAGCTGCATGACCTAGTGGCACCGAGGCTGCTAATCCAGCTTGATAGTGTGCCACGATCCCCATGACCTTTGCGGCATGCTATCCCATATCTCCTCCTCAATTTGGAGCCAAAATTTTAATTAAAACTAAGATGAGAGATCGCTTCGGTTTCAGCTTCGCTGCATTGGCTTGATTTATTTCAAAATTACTTTACTTGTTTCTAAAGCTCTCAATGGTCTTCCACCTTCCTACCTACATGGCCGCCTGCCTATGTCCCCAGCCGCCACCCTCAGGTTTTCCACTGCTGACCTGCTTACTGTTCCCCCCCAAAAATGGCAAATTATTTCTCTCTACAAGCTCACAATACAACGTCTATTGTGAACTTTTAAATCTGCCACTACTTCTGTGTGGCATACATCCTTGCTGGCATGTTCCAAGGCTACGCACTGGGCCTGTTTCTATTTATTGTTGTTGATTATGTTCTTCATATGATCAGGTGAAACTATCAGTGATAAGGGCTTCTCAATAGACTGAAGGAGAGCTTGTGCATACTCAATTGACTGTCAGGCACCGTGTCACCAGCAAAGCCGTTGGCAGTTAAGTATGAGACGAAAATTGAATAACCTGTTACCGAAACACATAACAACACGGTTGAACGAAAGGGTATGGTCTGCTCAGCCTGAAATAGCATGTATAAGATCTGGTCATGCCAGTTCAGTAAGATGTTCAAAGTAAGAACATTATCTACAGAGACGTTCTCAAAGAAAGAAATGGCTGGATGGCACTTACACCTGCAAAATCTGTCTTGGTAGAGCCACCCGTTGACTCGTCTAATATATGGCAACCTTTCCTGTGTGTCTTCACTAGTGTGATCCAGAAGAACAGTTTGTTGGCCAATGCTACAGAGCTGATCATGAGGTTATGTCTTCCCTGAAGGTAGACGGTGTTCTACTAGGGATAGAAAAATGTCATTCCCTGATGTCATTGCTAGGGACACGCGCAGCAATAAGCAGGAGCTGGGGATGGCAATGAAGGACGGGGAAGTCTGATGTGGCATTGTGAAATCTACAACGTATAAAATGAAAATTTTTGTGTTACACTTGTAACATGTAAGTAAGACATTACAACAAAGAAAAAAACAAGAACACTTGAAATATGGAGACAGGTTTTTGCCATGCTTGGTACGTTCCCTAGCAAGAGTTCTTGTTGTTTCTGCTGCTGCAGAATGCAGGAAAGAGAGTGTGTTGTTTGTGCAAATAATTGAGAGTACGACCTGCCACTGTTCATTTTGTTTTGATTGAGTTTGTGCCACTGAATCAAACGCCAGGAGGTAGCCCTATTTTGAACAGTGTGAAATCAGCAGAGCTAGTCTGCCTAATGGAATTAATGGAAAATATAGTATATCCATTACCATTTACACGTTCACTTACCATACATCTGCTGATTTGACACTAATTCACATCCTTCATCATTCACAACACTTTTTCTGTATCCATTTTTCAGATGGACAATGATGCACCGTGACCAATGTGTTAGCTACCCCATCTTTTCCCTATAATCTTGTCTTGTAAAGACGTCGCTGCATTGCGGCTCTTTTGCAGCTCTCTGCCTGCCCACGACCTTTAAAATGAAATACCTTTGGCGTCGTTTGGTGTATTTACGCATGAGCATCTTCCCGGGTAAATGGCCACCTCTGCGTTCCTTCTGCAATGGCTAGAGATCATCACACGCACACATTACATGCACAGATGCTTCCGCAGTGGTGTAAAGTAACCTGCATTCACTTACAGTTAGGTCTGCACTTAAATACAATTAAGTAAAACAACAACAGCAACAAAAAGAATCTCTCTTTCACACCAATGCACGTCTAAATAAGAACAACATTCACACATTCAGATACAGTGGCTTCTCCATTTCCCTATCGCCTCTTGCTTTCCCCCTCCTTACGCCCACAGGCCAACAGATTAGTTGTCCTGGGTGACTCATAGTGACCAGTTGTAGCAGATTAGTTGTATTGGGGAAACCATCAGTAGATTTCTTTAACTCTTTGACAGATTAGCAGAAAAGCTAGGCTCAATAGTAACAAAATAATTTATAGAAAATCCTCTATTGTGAATTTGTGCAAATGAATGATGTCTACGTTAAGTGGAAACATTACAAAACTGCATTTTCTGTATTTTCACATTTAAACTGTTTCCAGGACTCATTCATAGATCAATGCATTTAAATGTATACAATTTATCAGAGTGCCATGACTTTCATGACCCTAAAACATGATCATCAAGTATTAATGTTATATGGAAAGTAAGATTTTTCCCAAAAAGTGTACAGTGTTTGTTAAACTCTCATTTTTATGATTCCACTGTACCAGTTCATTAAGTACGCCTGGTTTGCCTGGTGGGTGGTGATGGGTGGAGATCCACCTGAACTGAAGCCACACCCACAGCTTTAGTTGCATGATAAAGGGGAAGGGGTTAGGGGAGGGGCTGAACACGTGATGTCACTATATTGAAGTTTTTTTCATTGGCACGTTTGGCTGGAAAGGTTCAGCCCCCAGGAAGAAACCCTAAATACAAAGGGAAGACATCATTGCACATAAAAAACACACCGAGGGGTCTATTTACATACTGTCACCTCTTAAACATGTACAAAATTGGAAAAAAATACAAAAATCATGGCACCCTCTCTTTAATAAAACAAAGCCTAAAACGACCTTTGGAGTGAAGTCAAGTCAAGTCAAGTTTATTTATATAGCGCATTTCACCCCGACAAGCGAGGACTCAATGTGCTTCAGAGAAATACAGAAGTACAAAGAATTACAGAGAAAACATACCATGTGGAAATACAAAAACAAAAGCATAAAATTTCATGCTATGGTAAAAAAGGAGAAGATAAATAGATAATGTAAAATTAAGATGATATGACACAGCACATCATCTAGCAGGGCAAGCGTAAATAAATGGGTTTTTAGTTTACTTTTAAATAGAGATAGTGAGGTTTCTGATCTTAAATCAATTGGTAAGGCATTCCATAGTACAGGACCGTAGTGACTGAATGCACCAAAACCAGACCTAGAATTAATCTTTTTTATAGTGAGGAGCCCTTTGTCCGATGACCGGAGGGTTCTAGAGGGGGCATAAGGATCAAGCATTTCAGAGATATAAGAGGGAGCTAGGCCATTAATAGATTTAAAAACTATGAGAAGTACCTTAAAATTAATCCTTTGGTTCACTGGGAGCCAGTGAAGGGAGGATAAAACTGGTGTAATATGCTCAAACCTTTTGGTTTTAGTTAGAACCCTCGCAGCTGCATTTTGCACTAGTTGCAGTTTGTGGAGTGCCTGTTTTGTCGACCCTGCAAAAACTGCATTGCAGTAATCGAGTCTGCTTGAGATGAAGGCGTGAACCAATTTTTCGCAGTCGGCTTGAGATAAAAAAAGGTCTGACCTTAGAGATGTTTCTTAGGTGGTAGAATGCACACTTGGAGATGGAGGTAATGTGCCTCTGAAAGCTCAGCTCATCATCCAAGATTACACCTAGGTTTTTGACATGCTGACAGGGTTGAACAGGTAGTGAAGATAGGAGGGAGTTGACTTTCTGTCTTAACTCTTTTGGACCAGTTAGTAGTATTTCAGTTTTGTTATCATTTAGTTTTAAAAAGTTGTTATTCATCCACTCTTTGATATCTGAGATGCACTTTACCAGCTCATTTACTGAATTGAGGTTGTTCGAAGGAACAGAAATATATAATTGTGTGTCATCAGCATATGACTGATACGATATGTTATATCGCTTTATAATGGTCCCGAGAGGAATCATGTAGAGATTGAAGAGTAAGGGAGCCAGAATTGATCCTTGTGGGACCCAAAAGGAACGTCAACTTTGTGTGATGTGTGCGGACCAATGGATACAGAAAAAGACCTTCCGGAGATGTAGGATGCCATCCAGGCAAGGACATAACCTTTAAGGCCACAACAGTGTTCGAGTCTATCGAGGAGAATGGCATGATGTATGGTGTCAAATGCCGCACTTAAATCTAAAAGAACCAGAACAGAGGTGTTATGATTGTCGTGGCAATTTTTATGTCATTCACTACTCTTACCAAGGCCGTTTCGGTACTGTGATTGGCTCTAAAACCAGACTGGTAGACATCGAACAAATTATTGTGTGATAAGTAATTATACAGCTGTTTATAGACCACCTTTTCGAGAATTTTACCCATAAATGGGAGATTAGAAGTGGGTCTATAGTTCTCATGGAGAAGTGGATCGAGGTTAGGTTTTTTTAATAGAGGTGATATGATAGCATGTTTGAGATTATTGGGAAGATTCCACTAGATAGTGAGGCATTAACAATGTCCAGAATGTCTTTGGTCATGCAGCTAAAAACATTTTTAAAAAGAGTGGTGGGCATTGGGTCGAGACCACATGTTGCCGAGCTTAAGTCTTTCACCACGTCTTGTAGGTCGAGTTGATTAATGGGCAAAAAGTTAGAAAGCGTACATTTTATAGCGGTTCTATTGAGATTCCCCTGAGTGGAAGTAGGAGTAATATTATTCCGAATATTGATTATTTTATTGTTGAAATAGGAGGCAAACTCGTTGCATTTCTCCGAGGAGTGGAGGTCGGCTGGTATGGGTTTGGGTGGGTTGATGAGTTTGTCAATTGTGTTAAAGAGGACCTTAGAGTTGTGTAGGTTATCAGATATGAGTTGTGAGAAGTGTTGCTGTCTAGATGTTTTGATTTGATAGTTGTATTTTTTGAGCGCCTCTTTATATACATTACAATCGACCATAGTTTTGCTTTTACGCCATTTACGCTCGTACTTGCGACAGGCCCTTTTTTGTGCCCTCACACTTTCGGAGTTCCTCCAGGGTGCTTTTGTTTCACTAGTTACAGTCTTGTTTTTTAATGGAGCAATGACATTCATAATCTGTGTAGTTAAAATATTAAAATTACTGACAAGATTGTCGCATGAGGACAAGGAGTTAGAAGCAAGGTTGGTGTCAGATAGTCTGTTATGGAGTGATAAGCAGACAACAGAATAATCAATCACTCCAAAAGTCGTGGTAAATCTGTTAAGGAGTTAAGGCCCCCTGGTCAGCAATAGAAATATGTGGTTTTAATGAAAAGATGAAGTCATATAGTAATGTGTGGCCGTTTATGGAGGGTGTTTTAAGCATCATGCTCTGCAACCCTTGCCTGGATATTAAATGAGGCCTTTGAAAAACACACAATCATAATCTGTCCTTTTCAATTTCTGCAACAATTTAGCTACCAAAAATGTGAGTAAAGATTTGTAACAGCCCTGCTAACCAAGCGTTGCATTTTAATTTGATGTCACCACTCAAACGATTTCGGCATCAGCACACAAACAGAGGCCTGGCTGAACAGCTCTTCACAGTTTGAACAGTGAACAACTCTCTCTCTCTCTCTCTCTCTCTCTCTCTCTCTCTCTCTCTCTCTCTCTCTCTCTCTCTCTCTCTCTCTCTCTCTCTCTCTCTCTCTCTCTCTCTCTCTCTCTCTCTCTCTCTCTCTCTCTCTCTCTCTACAAGGCCTACCAGTTCAGTCATTTAAACTTTACAGTAACAGTGAAATAAAAAGGCACAAATGGTTCATTCTCCAAAGCCAATGACTCAGAGTCATTGCCATTAGTATGGCGTGTTCCATTTCTACGATTGTGTTTTCAAATTTTGCACTTTATTGTGCCGTAAATGCTTGCAGTGTTCCGCAAAGGCTCATTTGTGTGCACTCATTCACGCCGTGTGAATTTGTGAATGCAAATTTCCTCAGCATTCCGTTCAGAACTGTCTCAGAGTAACGCTGGTGCAGGATAGATGGGGAATACAAGCGTGCTTCAGCGAACGTCACATGGCACATGGAATAATTACATACATTAAAGGAAGCTCCTTTTTCCTCATACAATAAATGACTGCCGTCACATGTCAGATTAAAGACTGATCTCTGGAGTCTCCACAGAACACCGAAAGCATTCCATGACAGTGGAACTGTCTTCACAACAGCTATGTGCCATTAAGTAGTTACACAGAGTCTTAGTCATGTGCACGCACACGCACACACACACACACACACACACACACACACACACACACACACACACACACACACACACACACACACACACACACACACACACAGCTCAGGGCGGAACTCTGTTCCTATTAAACTATTAACAGTTGGCCCTTTATCTCTTAGCGCCTGGGCAAAGTCACTTTCACCAATTTAAAATATCCATGTCTCTATACCGGGAGCTCTTCTTGTCAGTGAGGCCCAACCGGGGCTGACTAATCCTCACAAATGTGCTTTTTTCCTTCCCAACATTATTATAGATCTGCTTTATAATAAGCAAAGCATTTGTAAGTGACTCACAGAC
>CM076969.1:27295543-27880543 GCA_039105355.1 Benthosema pterotum
TGAAGACATACAAGCTTTGGGGACATTTCCCTGGAGTTAAAGTCAAAGTTCATTCAAATCAATAGAAATCAGCTCTTAGACAGTCTCATCAGCAACACGGGAAAACACTTTATTTTGAAGGTGATGTGGCTGCCAGAAACTGGCCATGAACACTTTGCATCCAGCATTGTGCAGCACGGCATGAGGATTATTTTGTGAAGAGCAAAATGTGAATGAGAGAGATCCTTGAGCACCCACACAGTGAGCCTGAAGGCCTGGAACCACTCGAATGATCAATTTGCAGCACGGCTGAGTGTAAAAAAAGGACTTCAGTATGAACAAAAGCACGGACAAGAGATCTACAAGGCTGTAGTCCAATCGATTGAAGGACAAACGGCATCAATGGGGTACACTATGAATGGGAATCTTTGAATGGTGTCATTGTTGGTTTCAAAGCAAAAGGCACCCTTTTTAACTCAGTGGGGGTCCATGGAACCAAATATTTTGAGATTGTGGTGTGAGCAAATACACACTTCACACAAGTGTGATTTGTTTATTGTTAGTGGAATAAAGAGTGCACTTGTGAAGACACAACACCAGCCAAACTTTGAAGAATATTTAATGAACCAACAGTAGGATTGTTCTATGTGAGTGTGGGTTTATGATAAGCCAGATCTAAGCCCATTCAGCTTTCCATTATTTTTAATATTCCATACTTAATCCATAATCCATTTTGCTTTGCATTAAAAACATCCCCGCTGATGAACCTGTGCTAGTGTGTGTGTGCGTGCAACCGTGTGTGCGTGTTGGGTGGTGTATGAGGCTGGGAGGGAAAATCATCAAAGTATTCCCAGTACAAGAACCTGACAACACCGCTGGAAAGAAATGAAGAAAAGAATCAATATAATTAGAAGGTAGTAGAGCAGCGTCTATAAACCATACAGATGACAGCAGCACGAAGCAAAGGAAAAGGTACTGAATCTCACTACATTTTTACTGAATACTGTAATGTGGAAATATTATACCAAAAAAGTGTTGGTATCAAATTTACTTAAGTGCTGAAAGTACAAAGTATGAAGCGCTTATTATGCAGAACGTCCTATATGACACGTTTTAAAATGTAAAACGTTTGGAAATGCGTTGCATTGTGAGCTTGTGAATCGGTGATTTTCAAAAGTCCGAAATGTAGCCTACAGGTATATAACATAATCTAACTCTAATAATCACAATTTAACTCTGAGATGTTGTGGTGTAGAATTTAAAGGTAATAGAGGCAACTTTTTAGCCAAAAATCAAAATAGATGCTGTATAGCGATATACTGTATATTGTTTGCCTTTTCCCCCTCTACGTTGCTTCTATTTTGATGCTGCAGCTGTTTCCCTGTAGACAGGCACTTGTTTCGTCCTGCAAACGGTCCAGAACTTCAGAATCAGAAAAACAAAAACATTTGCTGGCCTCAGGGAAGGTGGTGCTAATGTGAGAGGGGGTTGTGTGGGGTGAGGCAGCGTTTCAGCCAATCACAGCACAGCAGTCTCCAGCAGTTTCATAATGAGCCAATAGAGTTGAGGCGAGGTGGAGTCAGATTCTGTTCTTAAACAAATCTGTTTACAAACAGTGTTTGTTCACACTAAAGAAGTGAAATTTAAAAATACCCCAGAAGTCAGTAAGAGAGCTCAACATTGTTCTTAACACACCCTCCGCCAGACCCCATCTCAGTCCAAAAAGCTCAGAGATGGCAAAAAAGAAAAGAAAAAATGGATCCAGCAATTTTATGTTACAGCTGAAAGCCATCATGAAGCCATCAAATTGATTGTTGTTGTCAAGTATGTGGCAACTGTCAGTGACGGCTGGGCTGTCTCTGAGGGGTCACCTGCCAGTGAATCGATGACACCTCATGGCTTGGAGACCCCTGAGGGGGTCAGATACAAGTGAAGCCCTGGGCTGCCGCTTTGGAGACATATCCACACTGGATGTACCGTCCAAGCCGTGACAGGCTTGTCAAGACCATATACTACTGATGTGAAGTGGTTCCAGTTTGCCTTAAAGCAGTGGTTCTCAACCTGTGGGTCGGGGAATCGCTGGTGGTAGGCCGCAGGGGGGTATTGCAATTGATATTTCATATTTCAAGATATTTTTTCTTGAAAACCCTTGGGAGGAAAAAATAAGGATACCAATCACCAGACCGAATCACTGAATATTATCTGACAGGCTTTTTTTTGCCAACAACTGATTCGGTTGGCTTTGCAAACACCCCGTCATTAATATTGTTTTGAATTTTGCCATGGAAATAGATCTACGTCATCCGTTATCATTATGATTTACAGTAGCCGGTTCAATACGATCCCCATGCTAACAGCAGCTAGCAGCGACCGCGGCGACCATTGCTAGAGCATAACAAGGGACGGCCTAACCCGGAACCAAAAGTGTGTGTCCGTCCACTAACTTGTCGGTCGGGAAACATGGACCGAAATATGAAATATGACTTTTAGATGAAAATCGCTGGCACTGGCGAGCTCCAAAAATATGAAAAAGGGCTGGCACTGAGAGAGTTAATATTGTTTTGAATTTTGCTGTGAAGATGAGAAGTGGAAATGATAAGTATCTTCCCAATTACACACTTTGACATTAACAAATTTTGTATTAAGTGTGCCAAAACTCTACTCAAACTCATGGCCTTGCCATGGGCCCCATTCTCAAAATATTGCATTCTCTGGAACCCCCAGAAGCAAGGATTGGAGTTGAACAATAAAAAAAATGTTCGCTTTCAGACCAATGGGCCTATTCAATTGGCCCAATCATATACAATTGGCACTCGACCTCTACCTTGTAGATCTATTGTCCGAGATTTTTATTCATACTGGAGCCCCTTTGAACCATCAGCCTGGCTGTGAATTGATTATCCTAGTGGTTCCGGGCCTTCAGGCTCACTGTGTGGGTGCTCAAGGATCTCTCTCAATAGCCTACATCCATGTTTTGCTCTTCACAAAAATAATCTTCATGTGGCGCACAATGCTGTATGCCAAGTGTTGATGGCCAGTTTTTGGTGTCCACGTCATCTTTACATTTACAAGTTACTTCCCAATGTTGTTGATGAGACTTTATAGGTGTTGAAGTGAGCTTTGAATTTAAGGAAAATTATTGAAAATATCCCAAAGCTTATGTTTAAATGTATCCTCTGACCTCTCCTCTCCTCTCTCTCACGGAATTCCTTGCATATAGACAGCATAAAGAGCTAGCCCTTAATGACGACTACAGGTTTTAACTCAGATTGTATAAACGGAACAGCATAGACTCTATGGGCTCTTTTGATTCCATCTGACAGTCTTTGTACAGAGCTTTAGTGGTCCTTGAAAATACATCACTGAAACACAGTGTGGCATCCCAATGCACCACCACTTTTACTGCATTGTCTGCATGGCTTCCGAATGTGGTCAGGGACAGGGTTGAATGCACTGGAATGGCAGTACGTCTGAATAACATCTTTTCAAATGCTGGTGTGAGCCATAGTGGGATTAGTAAATCAGTGTGTCATATGACATATTCCGAAGAAACGCTGGAGTATATGACATTCACAAATTGGGTCTTAATCAGAATAAGAACATAATCAGTCACAAACAAGGCCAAGTGTTGCCACAGACACGGTGTTTGTTGATCCCTGTTAGCCAGGGAATGACAGCAGAAGTTATGGAGTTCCAGACTAACACTGTATGAGGTGACACAAATCACACATAGTACCTATATAATGCCACAACACCCGTCTCACTCTCAACAAGACAAGGTAAAATCTACACCCACGGCAGTGGGAGAAGCTTGTCCATGTTGTAGAAGAGTAATCTCTGTTGGCTCAGGACACCGCTGTAAATAACTAACTTTACTCCCACACCAATCCCTTAATTAAAGTGTCACTTGCTAGCATCTTATATTCATGTCATATTACACTGCCTAATCATGTAAATCATTCCCCCTAAGATACAAGCATGTCATAAGTAAAACTGGATAGGCGAAACAGATTGAAAATAACTTTACGATACATTTAAACTGCAGCGATGTGGGTAAGTGTTCTGACTCATGGGGCACACTTTGAGAATCCCTGTTGTAGAGGAAAGAAGAGGAAGGAATGGAATGTCTTACGCAAGCTAAAATAAAACAGTGTATTAATTATACTTACTTCATGTCAAAGCACATTTGTGCTTTGACATGAAGAATAATTAATACACTGTAAAATTGTTTTTAATACAGTACCCACTGTAATATGATAGTTGTATATGTCAATCAAGCTTATTCAAGCTCGCTCACCACTCCGACATAACCAGTCCTTGTCATTTCTTTCTGGACTTTGAAAAAAGTTTTAGCAGCAGTACCACAATGTCCTGAGGCGGTGGAGGCGCTGATGGGCAGATTATTTAATATTCAAGTCATTATAACAGCGACGCTAGATAAAACCGGGCTTGTTTCCATTCCATTCCATTTCGCAACTGCGAAAATCAACAATGATGGACATTGTAAACAAAGTAAAAAATGTACGATGCAGTGCTTATTTCACGATGAGGAAAAAAGCAGAAGGGAAAATTATGAGAGCAATTTCCAAAATTGTTTTGAACAATGAATTTGTGGGATATAAAACACACCTGGGAGCACCAAAAACAAAATAAATTGGAAAAAGTTGAATTTCATGCTATGGGCCCTTATATATGGAATGATGGACATGTTTTGTTTGTATACTCTTCCTATATGGGCACCTGAACAATGTGTGTAGCATGAAGACATCTCATCCGTATATGTTGGGTGTCTGAGCTGCTCAGGTTCCCCAGATTCAGGTTTGAGTTCTGCAGATCTGTCATTTGTGGAGCAGAGATGGAGCCTACAGGCAGCAGCAGCTCCCACCACCTTCCAGGTCGAGGCACAAAACTAACTTTCGTATGAGTCGGCTTCCACCCGTCATCACCTATCCCACTGGAAGACAAGCATATGAGCCAAAGATCGAGACTTCAGTCAAAATATGCCTCCCACCACTTCAGTCTCTCCAACATGGCCTCAAAGACATGATCTGGGGCACTGGTTCCCAAACTTTTCTTTTTTCATATCAAGCACCTGCAAATTCAAGTAGTTAGTGGTCATAACATTTTGAAAAATCTCAAATCATTTAGCTGCACAGGCACTGAGTGGAACGCTCTTGAGGATCATCAGGGCTCCCTAGACCTGACCCTGAGGTCACTGCTACATCCAACTTGCTACTGGAGTTCAATGAACCCATTAAAACCGGGAAAGCATCCGTGTCACTTTTTTAACATTTCAAACTCCAATCTTTACTTCTGGCATCCCTGGAACAAAATATGTGGGGGATGGATAGCCAAATCAACAGCCAATCATGTTGATATGACATTTTACTAGGAATTAGCCTCGGTCCTGGGCTGCGAAAACACAAATGAAATCCTGAAACTGGTATAAGGTATATGTATACTTACAGTCTTATCATATTATTACTGTAATACAAAAGGTTGGCGGTTTATCAATTTCTAAAGGACCAGTAGGTGTTCATGAATTGTGAATGAATGGAAATATTGTGTTCAGACTGAGTTATCAACATTTTAATTATTCATCTAAAAGCAGAGGGAGAGAGGGGCCAGGATGGCATTAAAATGCTGTTGTAAAATAATCAAAAGGCTGGCTCAGAGTGAGACCATACATTATTGTTGTTGAACAAAATACATGCACACACACACACACGCACACACGTACGCAGCTCTTCTTTTCACTCACTAGTAGCCGACTAGCAGTGCAAACATAGGTGATTTTAGGCTCTCCAGCAGGGGTGGCATAGATCTGTAACTCTTGAGAGTTAAATTACAGTATATTAAAAATCTGAATTTCGTAATTTTCAAGATTCTACAAGAAAATGTAGAAGAATACTTATTCTGACCAACATTTTGCCAGTTTATCTCTCCTAAATTGTGGACAAAATGTTTTGGGTGAAAATGGTTGAAAACCACTGAATATAAGCAACTATACAGTATATGTACTCGTATTTCTAGACCAGGGTTGCCCAACCTTTTTTGACCCAACATCTACTTTTCAGCAGCCAACCCATCCGAGATCTACCAGTCCAATATCAACGTTTCAAACCACACGCTCGTTGCCAGCCTGCAGTAACTTCACAACAACACAACACTACTTTGTTTTACCGCTTTACTTTATGTCCATATAAGCATAAGGTACAACAGACTTGTCATAAGTAGGCCTACAACAGCACAACATAAGTACAACAGACTTGGACAAACACTGCCATTGCAAATGCCAACATAAGAACAGTCCAGAATAGTCCATTATGAGTTGCAGAACAGTCCATTACACGTTGCAGAACAATACTGTTGGCATAATTCACAGACAGCAGACAACAATCCTCCAAATGAGCCGCTTCGTAGACAGACAGACAGACAGACAGACAGACAGACAGGCAGGCAGACAGGCAGGCAGGCAGGCAGGCAGGCAGGCAGGCAGGCAGGCAGGCAGGCAGGCAGGCAGGCAGACACACACACGGCTCTTTTCTTTTCCATTTCCACCCCCCCCCCCCCCCCCACACACATCTCCCGAGATCTACTCGTGATCAGGTCGAGATCTACCGGTAGATCCCGATCTACTGGTTGGGCTCCCCTGTTCTAGACAATATGCAATTTATTTACATGGCAGTTGCCATGAGATCCATCAACAACACATCTCTTTACCTCACATCTCACACACACACACACACACACACACACACACACACACACACACACACACACACACACACACACACACACACACACACACACACACACACACACACACACACACACACACACACACACACACACGTCACACACACTGCATGCACGCATACTCACTCACTCATTCACTCACTCAAATATCCTTACAGAAATGAATTGTTGCTGACAGACAACTCCCCGTTTTATCTGTGTTTTGTTTTTGTAAACGAATCGTACTGCAGCGTCACACAAACAAAAATAGCAAATAGCATCAAAGCATTTGTTGATATGGTGAAATCCAACCGAGACAAAGCACTTGTGTCTGGGCTCTCGCAACTAATTGCTAATTAAAACAGCACTGTCAGGAGAATAGCAAAAGAACAGCTAAGTATCAAATTAAAACATGCACAATTTGCACTGAGTTGAGCTTCATGTTGCTATCTACATAGCACCCATACAGCATACTGCATTGTACATATATTAAAGATGGAGAGCCATGAATTTTTTCTACCCCAAAACATGATCATCAGGTATTAAGGAAAAAAAAAAAAAAAAAAAAAAAAAAAGAAAAGTAAGATTTTTTTCCCCAAAAAGGTGTACAGTGTTTGTTAAACTGTACACTTTTTTGGGGAAAAAAATCTTACATTTTTTTTATTATGATTCCACCCTACCAGTTCATTAAGTATGCCTGGTTTGCCATTTCACGATGCCACCCCAGACTTCCTGGTCATTTATCGGCACCCTCAGTTCCTGCTTACTGGTGCAAGTGTAACCCTCGCAATGATTCCACACAAGGGAAGATATGAACCTCATGATCAGCTCTGTAGCAGTAGCCAGCAAAAACTGTGTTCTTCTGGATCGGACTTGTGTAGAAACATGGGGAAGGTTGGACTAATTCAAATGATGAATATTTTCACTCTTGAGAGTGTAAACATGAAACCAAATGGACGCGCAAGGGTTACATCTGGTTAACCAACTTTTCTTCTGGTTAACCACTGGGGACCACCTGGAAACATCTCAAAGACTGCTGGTGGTCCCCGAACCACTGGTTGAAAACCACTGCATTAGAGAAAATGAACCCAAATGCTGGTCTTGAAAGATAGCCTTCAGCTGTTCGCTCATCACACTCAGAAAAAAATCAGACATAATTGGAAAGGGGGAAAAAAAGTCACAATTGGTACAAATGACTGCTTCCCAGAGACCAGTTTATATTCTGACATTTACAAAAAGCTTGATTGGCAACACAACCTTACTTTGAATGGAAGTAACCTGCATGAACACTGCATGAACAATGCACACCGCTCAGTGGCGTGGAGCCCCAAATTTAATTGCCAAGATTTTCCCTGGAGCAGTGAAAATCTGCAGTGACGTCATACCTATGACAGGGACACTAAAATGGCGCCCCCAAGGGATAAAATGATGAACTATTTTCAAACTAAAGAACATATTATATGTGTTTTAAATGTTCAATTCTAGTTAGAGTATAATGTATTCATCCTTATGAGGCTTATTAGCCTGGGATCCTTTTGTCTGGTGGTCACCCCGGTGCCCCCCCTCATGGCGCCCCAGGCAACTGCCTAGTCTGCCTAATGGCAAAAACGCCCCTGACACATTGACTGTGGAATAATGCATTCTTTTCGATGCTGAATGAGGGAGTGCAGAAGTGATTGTCATGCCTGGTGATGTTTCAGCAACAGCCCACCTGTGTTCCAACAAAATGCTGCTTCACTTAGCACTAAATGATCTGCATTTTATCATCAATAGCACAAGGGGTAGCTGCATCAGAGGATGTAAATTAGTACAGGGTTTAAATGCATGCTCAGCTTAATGTATCAGCCTCACTTTGAACAGTGACCCAGTCTGATGTTTTGTGCAGGTGTGAATGTGACTGTTTTAACTGTTTACCTTCCATTTCCCTCACCGGGGAGACAGGTGAAAGGAACCAAAACTGCAACATGAATCTCCTGCTGAAGAGAAAAAATCTGTTTGATAAAAAATGGACTAAAAACAGAACAAATATCCCCAGGCATTATTTTCTCAGTATCCAAAGAATTAGTCCACAGCGTGAATTAAAGAGCCAGTACACAGTGCCATGTTTCAGTGTAGAAATCCTGCCTGACGCCAAAGCTCAACCCACTGGGTTGCATTGCCCTGCGCCTGGCGTAGAAAACGGGATTGCTGCCATCAAATACATTTGTGCAATGCAACGTTGGCAGTGCACCACCCACCCTGCATCGATTAAAAAGGGAACATTCCCTGCACTGGCGCTGACATGATGGCCGTTGGCTGCAACGGAGCTGTGAACTCACAGACAGCGCTCAACCCCAAACAAATACTTTTCTCAAAGGAGGGCACTAGTACAAGCTCCGCCCTCTCCCCAGTGTCCAACCATGAAATACACACTTTCCAGACGGGCTCATTTGTTCCAATGTAAATATAATGGACATTACACATTAAATACTGGTTCATTTTTGGAACCAGACCTTCAAAATCTATTCCAAATCTGTCAACAAGGTTGACCTTGTATGTAGTGGGAAAAATGTGTGAGGCATTTATTTTATTTTTTTTAAACAATGCCTAATCATACAGGAAAACCATTGGTGGAGAGGTTTGCCTGTCACATGTTATGCTTAGCTGTGATTGGTCAATAGGAGTTTGGGGAGGGGCTTACGGCCAGGTCTATTCTACATTCGTCAGAAACGCTAATACTATTTTATTGAGCGTTTTTGAATTTCAACAACGTGACACCATGGAAGCAAGCATTGCCTAGCGATGAAAATGCGACAACCTGGAAGATTATTGGCCCAGGGGATGAACGATGAGACATTAGCCCTCCATACTGAACGTATTGCCTTGCATCTCACAGTGGTGCTGAATAAACAGTGTGCGTTTCCATGGCTCTGTCCAGATGCTAAAAATACAGCTGTTATGCAGGGTGACCACAGATGACCACTGCCAGAGATGGGAAGTAAGTAGTAGTACAAAAGTATAAAGACAATGAGTTGCACATTATACTTCCACGATATTCATCCGCCAGTTTAGACAGACTATTGATTCAATGCAATGTATTTTGTTTGGGAAGGAGTAAAGGGACTACTTTAAGCAAAAAAACAAACATGGATCTAGGTGGAAAAACATCAGCGCACCATCCAAAGGTAAGTTAAAAAGCATATGAATAGCAGGCTTATTAAGCCATAAAGCAGTCATAGTGTTTAAAGTAATATTATGAGCCATAATACATGACAGAGAGACGTTCAAATGACAGCGCATGTATGCAATGGCCCCCTTGCTAGAGCCTTACACCGCAACACTACGGTCTTCTGGCCTAGACGCCTTAATCTAGGTGTGCGAAAGCAAGTCTCTACAGTTGATCACTATGAAGGTGGAAGTGTGAGTGTCAACACCCTATTAGCATGATGAACGGACAATTTGAAGCTTATAGGGTAGGGGAAACAGCCAAGATGGAGATCTACTATACAAGCCATAGTGTGAGCTAGCCTTCTAGCTAGAAACCCCTCTATACAGCGCCCTGTGAGACTAGTACCAATACCATCTATTACAACCTGCATGCTGTTCCTGTGCCACTGTGAGGATCACAGGGAGTGATGAGCCTCGCCTCACACAGTAATAACACTGCAACACACCCAGACCCAGGGAGAATGGGGGGGGGGGGGGGGGGTGAGTAAACAAGTAAAGAGAATAAATACCTCCATTTAACCTCCAATAACCCCATTTTCTCTGTTCGCATGTGTGCTCCCCACACACAAACATACACACATAGTGGTGTATTTGTCCCGGTACGCACATGCACACACACGTTCACACAGTGTGTGTGTGTGTGCGCAACAAAGTGGAGCACAGCCCAGAACAATACGTACTTCCAACACCCTCTCTTTCCCTCTCCTGACTCGTCATTTATTTTTTTCTTTCTCTCTTTCCAGCCGTCTCTCTCTCTGTCTCTCCTTCATTTACTGTCCTTCACTCTCTCTTCCGTTTTCCCATTCTAATCCCCTCCCCTCTCTCTCCCCGTCGTTCCTAATCCCACTCCCATTCAGCAGAATCCTCGCTAATTCTCTCCAGAGGAGAGACTGTCCCTGGATCAGCTTCGCGGTTGACGTCTCACTGGGAGACAAACACGTGGGAACTGCAGCATCGGCAAACAAACCACCGTAAATTCTAGTCTGAAAAAGCGCATCCCCGCGGCCCCCCTCTCCTCTCCTCTCCTCTCCTCTCCTCTCCTCTCCTCTCCTCTCCTCTCCTCTCCTCTCCTCTCCTCTCCTCTCCAGCTCCCTCATTAGAGACGCAGCCAGGATTTAGCAGCGAGTCTCAGAGAGACAAGAGTCCCCCGTCCCCCCACCCCCGCCAGTAAACAGGACACTATTGGACCATTCAGGCAACGCTCAAATGCTTCCAAACAGCTACTGAAAAGTGAAAATGCATCAATAGCTCCATATTTGGCGGGACTCCACACTCCAGCTCTGTCTGAACAAGTATCCAGGAACATCTATAACCTTCTGCTGTGATAGCTGGGTGCTTGAGAAAATGCACTACTACACCAGGCCCAAAAGAAAAAACAAAGCTAGAGGAAATTTTGGTATCGGGTATCACTGGCGATTTTAGGAAGGCGATTTTGAGGTGGTGCTAGGGGGGCACTTGACCAGCCCACTTCTTAGCATTTGGAAAACAGCTGATATACAAGCTTGTAGATGTGCTATGTTCTGATGTGGTGTACATTTTAAACTTGTGAAATGAGACATTGAGCACAATGACATAGAATAACAGAATCCTAAAATTGGTTTTAATACATAACATTGTATATGTCCCTCAAGTTTCTAATGGTTTGGGCCGCAATGACCACTGATATAACAATCCTTGACATTTCTTTCTGGACAGTTTAGCTGCAGTACAATGTTCTAAGGTGGTGGGGGTGCTGATATGGAGATATTTTATAGTAGAGTCATTATAATAGCCTACTGATGCTAGATAAAACCAGGCTTGTTTAAATTCCATGTCAACTTGGGAAATTAAACTTGGGAAAAGGAATTATACAAAGCAGGGTGCATTGATGACATCATAATGAGGCATAATCAAATAAGCTGTTCCTGAGAGCAATTTACATTAAAGCTCCTATATGATACGAATGCCTAATTGTTGAAACTCGATAATTTGTGATGATAGAGAACACACATGGGAGCACCAAAAACAACCAAAAAAAAGTTATTCCCCCTTTAAATACGACACGGGAGTACTTTATCCACCACTGGATACTGTGCTATGCAGCATTAGCATGTCTTTGACACGCGCACGCTGATTCATGTCTTAACGTATGTACTGGGCCTGGAGCAAGTTGCATAAACATAGCCTGAGGCGAACGGCCTTTTTACCACGGGGCAATTCATTTGCATGTCAATAGCATGTAATTTATATCCAGGCAATCTGGCTTATCATTTCCCCGAGCGAACATCGCAAAATGTATTTCCCTAGATCAAGTTGGCTTTTCTCCGACGCGTCAGAGTGATACAAAACTTTTGAAGTGAACAGGTTAGAGTTCCCTGTGAGAATACTGGCAACCCTGTAGCGCATACCTGGGCATTATGCGGCCCGGGGGCCAAATGCGGCCCTTTGGCTGACTCTGACCGGCCTGTGAAAGGGTACCATGGTTTTCAACCAGTGGTCCGGGGACCACCAGTGCTCCTTGGGAGAGTTCAAGTTAAATGTGGAAAGTTGGTTAACCAGATGCAACTCTTTGATAGCGTAAAAATGAAACCAAATGGACCCTTGAGGGTCCTTTTGGTTTCATCTTTACGCTCTCAAGAGTTGAAATATTCATCATGTGAATTAGCCCAGGTCTACACAACTAGAGAATGTAAAAGAATGGTCATTTTTGATCTATGTTTGCCTGTTTTGTTTGTGAAATCAGCCTGGTATTGTGGGAGAAAAAAAGCAAAATAAATCTTTAGTTTTCAGTCTGTAGGGCTAAAATGTCATCAAATGGTGGTCCTCCGTGGCTCAAATAATGAATAAAATGAGGGCCCTGGTGTCAAAATGGTTGTTCTTACTTTTATCTTGAAATTAAATTAATATTACACAGACTGTAGTTCAGCCTTTAGTCTTGGCCCTACACAATATTTTATGCATCTCATTTGGCCCCCTGGGAAAAATAATTTCCCACCCCTGCTGTAGCGCAATTTGATGCTAATAATGTCCCTCCTTCAGGTTGCAGATCGGTAATCTGTCGACTAAGTATGAAGTCAGACTAAGTGAATCACTCATATTCAATGCAAAACATGAGCAGAAGAGACGACACAGACCGTCAATGGAAATTGGTTTCATTCATTCATAGAATAACACAACAGTGATTGAAGCTTAATTAGGAGTAATGGCAGAGTCAGAGGGGAAAGACGTGAGAAGAGATGAATTTAAAGATAAAGTCATAATGTGTACATAAGCATTTATCCGAGATGACAAATGCCCAATCATTTCATTCTCTGTCTGCTTTGCTTGCTGTGGAATTCTGACATGTGTTTCTTATAGGATAATTGTCCATAATGCATTTCACTCACCTCTCAGTATGATTTATAGCCTGTGTAGGAGTTAATTAACGGCTTAATTAATGTTCACTTAAACCGCAATTGATGATCGCAGAGTCAAGATGGAACAATATGCATGAAAACTGTTGAATTCAACCCAGCCAAAGACATATTTGCTCATCATTAGATGGTGCAGAGCAGTGGTTTTCAACCAGTGGTCCGGGGACCACAGGTGGTCCTTGAGAGGGTTCCAGGTGGTCCCCAGTTGGTTAACTAGATGAATAGTTGGTTAACCAGATGTAACTCTTGAGAGCGTACACATGAAACCAAATGGACCCTTGCGGGTCCATTTGATTTCCCGTTTACACTATCAAGAGTTACACAGCTACAGAGAGTCTACACAGCTAGAAGAGTAATGGTCATTTTGATCTGTACGTTTGCCTGTTTTGTTTCCCAAATCCAGCCTGGTATTGCAGACAAAAGCAAAAGATCTTTAGTTTTGGGGTCTGTGGGGCTAATGTCCTCAAATGGTGGTCCGTGACAAAGATACTAAATAAATGGTGGGCCCTGGTATCAAAAAGGTTGAAAACCCCTGGTGCAGAGCACGTTAAATGGTGTCCTGAGTTAGTATAAAAATGTTCCGTCAAGCTGGGACCCAGGGACTTCCATGGGGGTCACCAGATAAAGTAAAGGATTGATCATTAAGAATCAAATGGACCCTTACGGGTGTGGAACTCCCATAGAGTGTATATGGGTGGATCTGATTCCATTTCATTTCATTTGTGCACTCTCAGGACTTTACAGTATAGCCTATGTCTGAGGTTGTGGTCTCAAGATTAAAACAATGAACTAGTAGTGTACATTCTTCTGCAGATACTAGGGGTCCTAGAAATCAAATAGGTTGAGAGACATGCTTACGTAAGGTGTTTAAGTTATGCAAAGGGTTTTGGCGTGCAAACACAGAAACACTGAAAATAACAGGATTCCTCGCAACCCACAAATCCTCCCTGCGTACTGTTTGGTAAACAGCGTGTTAAACCACCATGCCATGCCGATATTCAGCAATACTTACTACTAATAGTTTCTGCTTAACTGCCTGCCATAATCGTTTGTATATATTGTTATATACAAATTAATTACTGTCTGAAGACCTAATTATCCCCTGGAGGCCTGTGAGGGAGGAACTCTGCAGAAGGACACAGCGTCCTAGAGACAGGAATGACTGCAAAGAATAGAATCAGAATAGAAAACTGGTTCCAAAACCATGGGTCCAGAACCCATTTGTATAGAATCATAAATAGATAATTAAATAAAATAACAGAAAGCACATGTTTAAGAAGTAGTGACATTAACCCATCGACAAGCTCATTATTTTGTCTTCTTAAGCTACATTGGCGATTTTAGGTGCCAGGGGGGAACTTGCCCCTCCTGATGGCCCCCCCAAAAAGTTGAATAAAAAAAAAACTTATATAGAAAAAAAAGTATTTTGTCAGCGGTTTTCAACCTTTTTCAATTAACCCTTTAGTTACACATCTCTGAAATATGGGTGGAAAAATGTATACAAATGCTGTTATTTTGCTGTGATTTTTTGTTTTTGAGGCAATTAATCATTTACTTGATGCATATAAATGGCACTCTGGACCTCAAGGGGGTGCTACAGGCTGGCAAAATGGCTACCAAGGAGTTAAGCTAAAACCTAGTTTGGATACACGCAGAAGAGACCATAACTCTACAAAGTTCACAATGTTCACATTGTGATCAGCTTTTCCCCGAAAAGCAATGTCATCTTTTCCTTTGTCTCTTTGTGTTGCCTGATGGTCATTACCAGAGCCTTCTAGTAGGAGAGTTACGATATTGAGGGGTCAGAAACCAGAGCGGAGCAGCCAGTCGTCACGTGACTATACAGAGCCTCTCTGAGTCCTAACTGCAGTTGGGAATACATTGTTTTCAACAAGGACGGTGCAAATAAGTATTTTAGGAATGTATGCAAAACAACAACTGTTTTAAAGTAACGTTCAGTCACGACTATAGTCTCTGTAATGTTTAGGTTGTACTATTATTAAAGAACAAGGGTTTTAAAGTCATTAAAGCTGGATTAAATATCTGAGTCCAATGCATTTCTGCATAGTACTACTGCTACATTGGACTCAGAGCAGCCTCGCAGGCAGTCTCGCGAGGCGCTCCGTATCGTAAGATTGTCGGTGTGTGAATGGGGTGCTGTTGGCTCCATGCTGATCCAGCAGCGCGAGCGACCTGGCGCATAGGAGTGAACGGGAATATCACAATTCTCCCCTAGAAGGCACTGGTCATTACAACGCCCCCGAGGATCTTGTTCAGGACAATAAAGATCATGCGTGTTCAGGAAGTATGGCGTCCAGCCTTTCAACTAGGCGGGCACATTCTTTTTTTGTCCGGCTCCAGCATTGTCATCCGCAAAATAGAGATTGGTGATTGGTCTGCCAGCGATGCTGGCAGCTCATTAATAGTCTGCCAGGGAATCTGCCACCATGCGCTCCAGAAAGACGTTAAACAGAATGGGAGAGAGAAGCCATCTTTGTACTGCATTGTTCTACTGTGCAGCGCATAGGCCAGTCTTGTCTTTGTCATTATATAATGCAGTATGTCGTTAGTTAAAGGGACTTTGTATACGTTAATGCCATTTAGATCCTGGTGGTCTTTATGTGTGTTTTTATGTTAGCAGTGAGCCCACTCAGCCCAGTGTCTCTGATATCATGAACCCTGCATCCTGGACTACAATTCCTAGTTCTTTTGAGCGCTACACCTCCTTATGGCTAGAGGGAGGGCTGTCTTACTGAAACAGCATGTAGTCCATATATTAGTGTCCATGACATCAGAGACACTAGGGCCCACTGCTAACATCTAATCTAACATCTAACATCTGTTTATGTAGGCAGGTATTTATGTAGTTTTAGGAATGTAGGTATAGGTGTATCATACATAAATGTATGAATGTATTGAATTACAATAGGTATGTATTTATATATGAATGCATGTTGCATGCATGCATGCATGCATGCAGGTAGGTAGGTTGGTACTGTAAGTAGGTAGGCAGGCAGGTGTGATAAAGCATGCAGACACTGTGCTACGAAATAAACATAGGCATTTTGACTCTGTGATTTAAATGAGTGGCATATAAATGTATGAATAGCTTGGGCCTCACCCTGAACCCGACCATTAACAAAAAAAGAGAGAGAATTTTCTCCCAGCCTGCTCTATCTAGGCTGCCGTGTGTGACCATGTTGTGAACAAGAAAACAGGGTCCTTGGGCAACAGAAGGCATTCATCACATTTCCTTAATGGGTCTCATCTCGCTGGCTTTTCAAGCGGCTCCTCTGCACCAAAACTGCTTTTCAGCGGAGGTCTGACTCAGCACGACGCGCAGCCCTGACTGAACACCCTCCTGTTGGCACAAATGTCTGCCTTAAATGACCATTTCCTGTGTGGACCAAAATAATACAGTGAAGTGCACAGTAGAATGGAGGTTTTTTAGACGTTATCCACTTGGGGGGACAGGACAGAGCATGTGTTTTGTTTTTGTTTTTTACCATTTGGATCCTCTATAACAGTGGTTTTCAACCACTGGTTTTAACCATATGTAATTCTTGAGAGTGTAAACATGTTTCATGTTTATGCTCTCGGGAGTTAAAATATCCATCATACACACTAATTTAGCATCACTTTGGAAGTCTACACAATTAGAGAATGCAGAAGATTAATGATCATTAATGGTTTGCCTGTTTTGTTTGCGAAAATCCATCCTGGAATTGTGGAGAAAAAAACAAAAGAAATCTATAGTTTTTTGGGTCTTTGGCGTGAAAATGTTGTCAAATGGTGGTCCGTGGGTCAGATGCTGAATAAATAGTGGGTCCAGGGATCAAAAAGGTTGAAAAGCCCTGCTCTATAACAGCATGCATCACCAGAACCCATTCGGCGAGGTAAACCACCATAATAGCAGCGTTTTTTCACTGTCCACTGTACGTCACTAATGTCAATTTGGAAATACATTATAACAGGATTCCATTCTATGTTGTTGAATGCAGTTTGAAAGGTGCTGAGTGCTCACAGATTGACATGGACACTCGCCTGGCTGTTGATGGTCTGCTGGCCTTTAAAACCCATTAAGACACTGAGGGTGATTCTATGTCATTTGAATTCTAACAACATGGGATATACTGTATATGTATTGTATGACTGGAAGCAGGGACAAACAGAAGCAAGGAGGAGCAAGGAGTATAGACAGTTACGCCGTACATACTCTGTTCACTTCATGGGATCAGTTTAATGGTGCAGGCTATATCATCAAGTGTTGTGTTTCACGATATTAATGATTTCTCTTTTCACTAGGGTCCATTTGGTTCACATGTGTACACCCTCAGGAATTTTTTGGAAATGTCCCTCTTTCAGGCTGCAACAGCCCGCCTTGAGAACTCAGTTTTTTGACTGCTCATTGGCCGCATGGCAGCAAATCAGGTCTGGGGCCTTGTGGTAGGCCAAACGCCTACACCACCAGACCTGGGCCTGGGCTTACCAAATAATTATCCATAATAACCATAACCTGCTATTCAAAAAGTCCAGAAATCACCTGACCCCCCAATTAAAATGTTACTTTACTCCCCTGTTTTCTTCAACATGAGTTGAAGCTCTTGATGGCTGGTTTTAAATAATATGGGTAATTATTTGGTAAGCCCAGGCCCAGGTCTGGTGGTAGAGGCTTTTGGCCTACCACAAGGCCCCAGACCTGATTTGCTGCCATGCAGCCAATGAGCAGACTTACACTATACCTGGCTACACCATAGTGTTCGAGAATACCAGGCAAGGTTTTAATGGATTAAACGTATCCATTGTTCGCACAAATGTACATAGTCAAAGTTCTTTTCTTCAGTAGGTTCAGTCAGTTGGTTCTGACGGTCATTTTTCACACCAACCTGCGGCCTTGTTTGATAATAGTGAAGTATGGCTCTTTAATGACGCACAGATGAGTGAAAAACAAGTATGACAGGCACACGAATGGGAACTAGAAAGTGGCATTGAACAATTTCACTCTCAAGTGCTTTGCTATTGCACTATTGTACACTGCTGCGTGAGGGATACGCCGAAAAACACTTGTGTGTCATGTGTGCATTTATAACAAAAATAGTAGATGAATATCTATGACAATAATTGGATGGTGCTCTTGGCTATAGAGCATCCCAAACTGTGGCATTGACCCAGACAAGGATGAAAAACAATTCCACGTAGAGGTCAATGAAAGTTTGTGTGTGTGTGTGTGTGTGTGTGTGTGTGTGTGTGTGTGTGTGTGTGTGTGTGTGTGTGTGTGTGTGTGTGTGTGTGTGTGTGTGTGTGTGTGTGTGTGTGTGTGTGTGGTGCTCTCAGAAGGACTGATGTATAATGCATGCCCCAAACTATCCCGCCTGTGCAAGAGGCCATCAGCTTTATAAAAGCTGCGCGATGCTCCAACCACTCAAAAGTGGGTTAGCAGTGGAATATTCAATAACACTATTCTCCTTTTATGGAGAGCAGTACAATATTGAATATTCAGGTCCCAGTGTCATGGCCAACATCAATTCAAGTCCATTTGTTGAGACGACTGTATACATAGTTGAGTAGCCTACTGCTATTTTAAGGGTAATTCAGACGGTTGTATTATTTTTAATGCTTAGATTTATGTTCCGTTACACGCCGGTGTTGTGCGGTCAAAGGCACTCACGCGAAAAACTGCCAAGCTCACCACAAGTTTGCATCAGCAACACATTGTGAGATTGTATGTCGGGCGATTTGGGCATGTGATACCCAGCTAGTATAAAACTGTGTCAGAAAAAATATGATACCTGGACAAAGATTAAAGGGACATTTCACCACTCTTCAACATGTGTTCATATAATAGGTCCTCACTAATGTAGCCTAGATGATAAAATACCACTATTTTCTTCTACTCAGTCCGTGTCAGGTTTCTGAACCTATTATATGAACACTCTTCAACATGTGTTCATATAATAGGTGCTCACTAATGTAGCCTACATGGTAAAATACCACTATTTTTTTCTACTCCGTGTGTGACGGGTTTATGGACTGCCCACAGCCCTCTCAGGAGACACAGACTGAGTAGAAAAAAATACTGGTATTCTATCAGCTACAGTGGCGTTTCTAAGCAATTTGGAGCCCCAGGCAAGATTTTAAAATGCCGCCCCCAAGGGATAAAATAATGAACTATTTTTAAACTAAAAACCAAACTGTATGTGTTTTAAATGTTCAATTCTAATTATAGAGGACAAGTATAATGTAGTTAGTTATCCATATGAGGCTTATTAGCCAGGGATCCTGTTAAAGCATGTCTGGTGGTCGCCCCGGTGACCCCCCCCCCTCCTTGAGGTGCCCCAGGCAACTGCCTAGTCTGCCTAATGGCTAAAACGCCCCTGCGCAGGTACATTAGTGAGGACCTATTATATGATGATACGTTTAAAGGTTTGTCCGTCGCCTGTCCATTGCCCGCTGTTAGGCTGTGCAGGCTTCGGAAGGTCACCATCAGAACACACACGCATGCATACATGCACCCCCCCCCCCCCCCCCACACACACACACACGCACACACACAAGCATGCAACAATCCCCGCCCCCCCCCCCTCCCCCCCAAGTTCTGACAATACTTAGTGTCACTATTTAAAGATAGGGGCGTGATGCGCTGTGGAGAGTCTCTAATTATATTTGTGAGGCATCCTTCCTCCCCAGAGGCTCTAATGGAACTCTCATGATAGCTCCATTATCTGTCATTGCTTTCACCTTCCTCCGCTGATATGCTGGTGACTGCAAGGAACCGTCGGTTAGAGAGAGAGACAGAGAGAGAGAGAGAGAGAGAGAGAGAGAGAGAGAGAGAGACAGAGAGAGAGACAGAGAGAGAGAGAGAGAGAGAGAGAGAGAGAGAGAGAGAGAGAGAGAGAGAGAGAGAGAGAGAGAGAGAGGCGATTAGGT
The DNA here is from genome assembly GCA_039105355.1 of Benthosema pterotum. Classification (NCBI taxonomy): domain Eukaryota; kingdom Metazoa; phylum Chordata; class Actinopteri; order Myctophiformes; family Myctophidae; genus Benthosema; species Benthosema pterotum. The sequence goes on from CM076969.1 coordinate 27,315,787, forward strand.
ACTGAGTCCCACTGCTACAAGGACACATACTGTACATCCCCAATGGCTGCTTCAAATCGCCAACAACGTGGATGAGTGGATTAGAAGAATAAACAAGACAACCTATAGCGTATGCAAAATTATTTAAAAAAAATGCTATCCTCTCCAGTGAAATAACTTTGTAGAGATTTGGTATAATTATATAAAAAAATCATCATAAAAAAATAGAGCGATGAGAGACTCCCCAGCAACTAGGGCTGTGACAAATCTTTATAACGTATAATGTTATGTAAACAGAAAATATGGTATTGTATCATTTTAGTTTGCATCACATTGTTTGGCAAAGAAAGAATTGTTGTCGATTTGTTAACACAAAATACTAGTGAATTTAGCAATAAGATAAACAAGCAACAAGCGACAAGATCCATATATTTGCCAGATCCCTTTACAACTAATTTATAGCCATTATAATACATTTACCTGCATATTCCATCAAGTTTCACACATATTTAGTGTATTTGCTATATAGTTACTGCATCAATTTCAAATCACCATATCGGTTCTATGGTATCTTCATAGAACCGATATCATCCATGTATTGTATCGTATTCCGTCAACCATGTATTATGATAGGCATCGTATTGCTGTTATATTGTATCGTTACACCCCTACTAGCTACAGTATGTAACAAAATGCTGTTCCCTCCCAAACTGTATTGTCTCCTCAGGAAGACAGGGTGCAGAGGATCAAGCCTAATAGGTCCAATTAGAGTTTGAGAACAGACGTTTGGGTAATATGTGACCCATATTTCATTGTTGGTGCTTGTTGGTTGGGCATTCCATTCAGGCCCAGCTTAACAGTGGAACTTCTCCAGGGCCCACAGCTTGCAGAGCCCTGTGAGGGACTATTGTCGCTTCCGATTATAAAACTCATCGCGTTATGCAATGAGTTATAGGTCGTCCCAATGATTTCTGAACCACTCTGTGGGAGGAGACTCAAACATGCCAGATCCAGTGTCACTCCCATATGGGAGCAGAGGCGATTCTGCTGGTGGTGGACTGACCGCATGCACGTTTGTTCACGGGACGCAAAAAATGTAATTCTTGATTGTCATACACACACGTGAATCATAGGTATTACGAGTGAATTTCGTGTGCATGGGGCCCTTTGATTTGGTAAATCTATATAAACATGCTATCTAGGATATGTAGGTTGATACTTTGCATACTGTACGCCTATATGAGGTTGAGGCTTGGACAAGGGTGTGATCAGATTTGCAAGAGGTGCCATATCTTTGGAGACGCGCACACACACTAACCCTGCGCTGAATTGTTAAGCTAGGGAGAAGCAAGGTAAACCACAGAGAAGAAAGTCCTGGACATTATTGTAACTGTGGGTTGGTTCGACCCACTGCATTACTAACCCGGTCTCTAACACTAACCCTGTCTCTAACACGAACCCTGTCTCTAACACGAACCCTGTCTCTAACACTAACCCTGTCTCTAACACTAACCCTGTCTCAAACCATAACCCTAACCACACATGAAACCATGTAATGAGATGTTGGAATTATGGGCGGTCCCCACTAATGGTGGATATTGCTTGCAATCACAAAAGTGACAGATACAGTATATATCACAATACAGATATATATATATATATATATATATATATATATATATATATATATATATATATATATATATATATATATATATATATATATATATATATATTGTCTGTTTATTAAAAAAATAATGAGCATGTTGCACTAATACAAATATCACAGATATCTGTAAATTAAAATAAAATGTCTCAACATCCTAAGCAGGGTTCTGGGAATGTATTGCAATCCAAGGAGAGTTTTGATAACATTAAACAGAGGCATGTTTGACAACACTGATCATCAGATAATTCATGATGTTTCTGGCCATATCGATACAGCAGCCTTGACTTCTCTATCGTCCAGGTGTATATTGTGAATTTGCGATAGATATATATTGAATACGCCACTAGTCAGAGACAGCCATGCCCATGGCATGTCACCATCGTCCAAATGAGTGGGCTCTAGTTGCCCTGGAGATTATGCAGAGCACCATGGGGGGTAGTTCTCTCCATAGAAAATAGAATTCTTCACAGCAGTAGGTGTAAGTGAGTCCAAGAGTTGAGAATATGATATGAGAATATATATTTGTTATATCATTAAAAGTTGTTTTTGAATTTCCATTTCTGGAAAGGCTAACACTAATGAACATAGAAATAATTTATGTGGCTCCAATGGAAGAACAGATGTGTTTGGTCGGGGTGGGGGGGTCCATTTTATTTTCTTCATGGTTTTTAAGGCTTATGAAGTGCAGAAGTGTCAAGCATTTACAATTGCATGATGAAACGGTCTCCAGAGACTAAGGAATGATTAATCTGCACTCATAGGCCACTTTATTAGGTACACCATTACACCACCAGCCTGAACTGTTGATACAAGGCAGGATGGATCCTTGCTTTCATGTTGTCGACACCAATTCTGACCCTACCATCCGAATGTCGCAGCAGAAATCGAGACTCATCAGACCAGGCAACGTTTTTTCCAATCTTCTATTGTCCAATTTCGATGAGCTTGTGCAAATTGTAGCCTCAGTTTCCTGTTCAGCTGAAAGGAGTGGCACCCGCCATGGTCTTCTGCTGCTGTAGCCCATCTGCCTCAAAGTTCGACGTACTGTGTGTTCAGAGATGCTCTTCTGCCTACCTTGGTTGTAACGGGTGGTTGTTTGAGTCACTGTTGCCTTTCTATCACCTCAAACCCGTCTGGCCATTCTCCTCTGACCTCTGGCATTAACAAGGCATTTCCGCCCACAGAACTGCCGCTCACTGGATAATTTTTCTTTTTCGGACCATTCTCTGTAAACCCTAGAGATGGTTGTGCGTGAAAATCCCCGTAGATCAGCAGTTTCTGAAATACTCAGACCAGCCCTTCTGGCACCAACAACCATGCCACGTTCAAAGTCACTCAAATCACCTTTCTTCCCCATACTGATGCTCAGTTTGAACTGCAAGAGATTGTCTTGACCATGTCTACAATACCCAAATGCATTGAGTTACCGCCATGTGATTGGCTGATTAGAAATCAAGTGTTAATGAGCAGTTGGACAGGTGTACCTAATAAAGTGGCCTATGAGTATATAATCACATCTAAGTACCATGTAAGTATGATCAGCAGAATCACGGCTTGCATGACAATCTTCCTACAACCAGGCGTGGGATTTCGACAATGTCAAATAATGAATAGTACAGCAATTTCACACATAATTGGAGAGACAGCGAGATCCAATAGCAACCAACAAAACCAGTTTGCAACCTGGTTGCAACTAGTATATAGTTGCAATATACCCTTAACTAACCCATACCCTTACCCTAACGGACCAGGGGTCAGCAACCCAAGTTGTTGAAATAGACGTTTTCAACCAAAAATTAACATCCCAGTGCTTTATTCCATGGAACCGCATTGAACCATGGACTTTACTTGCCGCACTCACCACCGATGACACCACACAACACCACTTTGACACTGTCCTGCACCTCCGTCCATATTCAAGCTCCATCTCTGATAAGTGCTGGGCTTTTGCGGCATGGCCAACCAGTGCTCCTTTAACTGGCGACATAACTGTTTGTCAGACTAGCACATTGCATGTAGGATGCTGTCAGCGACTGAAATGTTTATATTATTTTGGCCTATCGCCACAATACCTAATGCTACAGCCAGCTGCCTGTGGCCCCAGAGCAGCGGGTTGCCGAGCCCCGCCCTAAACCATACCCTTACCCTAACCAGACCCTTAACCTGACCCTTGCAACAAACATTTACAGTACAAATGGTTAAGTTGGGGATTCAATCGGTACTCACATACTGCATATGGAGTCCATTGCAGCTCATGAGATAATACAAAATGGAGCAAGTAAACAGATGTGTGTTTGCTCAGCTTGGTTGCCATAGCTATGGCACGACTCTGTTGCATAATGTATGAATTCACTCAAAACAGAGATTAACATTGTCGGTGCAACCTGTCAAATTACGCTTGTCGTACAAAGCATACATTGGCATCAACTATCAAACCGGATCAACTGTGATGTGCATAATTTAGTGGAAATATCAATTGTCGGCGATCCACTAAGCAAATGAGCGCTAGACCAGGTTCAATTTGCTTTGCAGCTTGCTGATCGGGTTCGGACGTGGAACCTGCGCACCGCCTTTGCTTGTGTGTGTAAATTCAATCTAGACGTGATGAGAGCACTGAGCGATAAATAGAAACCAGTGTTTACAAAAGGTATACAGTGAAAAAGACGAAAAAAGTGATCTGAGGTTAATGTGAGAGCAGTGTGTTTCAGCATGGGCAGCCTCGGTGGGAATCTAACCCCAACCCTGGCCCTGTCAACAGTCAAGACAAGCTTTATTTGTACAGCATATTCATAGAGACGTAGAAACTCTGCAGTATATTCGCTGCACTAACACAGGGTGTGCTTCAAACCCCGTCAGCAGCATTAAGTCTGTTTCTCTGCCAGTGTGTTGGGAAAAGAACCCATATGGGATTGGACCGGGTCCAGTCGAACTTTGTCGAAGGGTACATTTTTTTCCCCCTCACAATGCTCTGGCTTCAAATCACCATCTGAGCTGCAACAGCAGAGGGGGAAACTGGGTTAGAATGACAGCTTGGCCGCTCTGGTCGACAGCACTGCCACTCATGACGTCTAGACGTTGAAATTCACACTTGTGGGAGTGTCGCGAGGAGGAGAGCAGACCGCACGCACGCGAGGCCCTAATGAATAATTCCCAGCATGGCCCTGTTCACCGCACGGCGTCGTGCCGGTGGACGGCACGCCCGCTGAACCACTGAGACCATTAGGGGAGCCCCGAGATGCGCATCAAAACCACAGATCCGCTCACTGGAACCAATCGTCTGCCTTTTGGTGCCACCACAGAACAGCCTAATTGGCAGTATCCATTAGAGGCTGCTAAACTTTCTCTCTCAGACGCCACACACTCGTAATGTTGGAGAAGCACACGGTATAGGACATCTAAGAGGGGACAATATACGGTACAGTAGGACAGACAGGCAGCAGGGCTGGATCTAGGCATGTGCACGGGTGGGCAATGCCTAAATGCCCTGACTGCCTCACCAAACATGGTGGCATGCAAAACAACCCACATTTCAAAGATTTTTCAAATCGGTGCTTACAGTATATTTAAATTATTTGAAACACTACGTTACTAACTAACCACAATTGTGGCACCACTAAACACCATATCATCATTCCTGTTGCAGCTTCAACAACTGATGTTATTGCCTAATGAAAGTCCTGTAACCAAAAATGGTATGTGTGCGGCTTCCTCAAAAATGGTACGGGGGGCGGCGAGGAAGACGCCCCCCCATATCATTTTCGGGTGCCCCCCCCAATTGGGAACAGTTACATTCAGGCCTGGACAGGCAGCAGGAAAGCAAAGAGAGGGAGACAGCGTAGGAGAGAGAGTGAGACAGACAGCATTGAAAATCTAAGAGGAAGATAGTATGAAAGAGAGTCAATAGGAAACTAAGAAGACAGTGTTCCCGCGAAGAAGGAAGTGGTGGGTTTTTAATCTTTTAAAGCAAACAGAGGGTGAGGTGAGAATCAGGGGGTGAACATCCGTTCGCTGGCAAGCCGTATTAAAGCGTGGCTTACTGTCAAGCACAATGTCTTATACCTTCACTTGTACTTTCCTGTCAAATGCTGATCAAAGGATTAAAAGGGATTCCAAACAGCAACTGAACAAATACAGTACCACCACCACTAAGATGACCGTTTCAATTCAAATATTTCTCTCTTTGGGTTCAGTGTTTTTTTTTGTTGTTGTTGTGAGGGAGACCTTGACAAACAGAAAAGGCTGAGATGGAGACTGTGTAGACACTCTATGCACAAATAGAGAATATTCCAGGAGGGGCGAAATCATTTTGCGACAGTGGCATATGTTACGCCAACGTCGTGAGTCGCGACTGTTGGCCTAACAGTCGCGACTAATTTATGTTATTTTTCAACTTCTGTGATTTTTTTTTGCGACTGCGGCATAAGTCGCGACATTGGTCACCATCTAACCACCTAACCTTAACCACCAGCCATGATAACCGTTGGCATAACGGCCGGGGGTTAAGGTTGGTTTAGGCAAGGTTTTAATGAGGTTAAATTTAGTGTTAGGGTTAGGTTTACTATGGAACGGCACCTGTTGCGACCGTTTGGCCACCTGTCGCAATGTATGACGTGATTCCGCTGTCTCTCGAATATTTTCCACAACCTAATAAACTCTACCAAACTACCAATGTTTAGAGACGACTTTTTGGGGGGTTAGCCGTCCCTTTACACTTTATTCCTCCAGATTAAATAACTATATTGTTGAACTGAATGTTATTTCCTAGATTCTTATCATTCTAAAACTATGCTATATTTTTTATTTTTCAAACCCTTAAATCTCCATATATGGAGCTGAACTGTTTTGACATTCCTTATGTTGATCCATCCCCATGCATCCTTCCATTTAGATGATTCATAACATGTGTCAAAGTCAAGGCCCGCGGGCCAGATCCGGCCCGCGAGATGAGATAATCCGGCCCCAGGAGCAAAAATGTCTGAGTCTATTAAAAAAAAAAGTAAGTCTCTAGCACGTTCCTATCAAAAGTTATGATCGTTTAAAGAAATGCTTTTGAGCTCTCTTCTGAACTGCATGTAATGCATGTTGTCCAGCAGGGGGAGTCGTTTTACCAGGCTAGGCTGCTGGCACTGCAAAGTGAGAACTATATTTCAGCAGTACAAGGGTGTGTAACCGAGAGAACTATACTTCAGCAGTACTAGGGTGTGTAACCGAGAGAACTATACTTCAGCAGTACAAGGGTGTGTAACCGAGAGAACTATACTTCAGCAGTACTAGGGTGTGTAACCGAGAGAACTATACTTCGGCAGTACAAGGGTGTGTAACCGAGAGAACTATACTTCAACAGTACAAGGGTGTATAAGCGAGAACTATACTTAGTTAAATATACATACTTACTTAAATTTAGTATTTGAAATTTAAATGCTATTTTCGTATGGTTTATTGATGCTCTGTAAATAAAAATAGCATCTTTCATAGCAAATGTCTAAATCTAGGCTACAAGTATAAAACCAATAATGAAAAGTCATTAATATATATTAATAGCTATTCTTAATAATAAATATGACTTGTGTGATATACTGTATAGAAGTAACGGCTGTGTACATAAACATGCGTGTGCCGTGCATGCTTGCGGTCTGCGACTGGTTGCACCGCGGCGCTCCGGCCCCCATGAAGTCACATTAAGTCCAATGCGGCCCCCACCCCAAATGACTTTGACACCACTGATTTAGATGATTCATAACATGAAGTCCATCGCTGCCTCGTTCCATGAGGGTCCATTAAGACCCAGTGCCTTTAGGAAACAAAGATTCAGAGACCCCGGTGTTTAACCACAATGTCAAAAGCCACCTTCAACACCCACACCATTGCACACCTCATTTGCACAGTTCCATCGTTGGATGGGTGGCAAGCGCACAATTACAAAGGATTCCGAGATGCCCTTGAATGGAACCTGCTCTATAAATGACAGGGTTGCTTCTAGCCAACTTCTTTAAAGGAGGCTTCATTGAAAACAGTTAACTGTAAAATTGATTTGAGGCGGTCAGTGACATCTGCGGGGGAGGAGAGGTTTCACTTGTACATTGAGTGGCAGCTCCTTTCTTTGATGCCATGCATACAAACCCAAGCAGCCTGGAGGCAACGGACAGATTAGATTTCACACAGAATTTCACTATATATCGTCTACTGTAACTAGACCTCAAGACCTTGGCACTGTCAGTGCGCTGCTTATTTTGCATTCATACTTGCCCATCTTCTCTAAAGATCCAGCGTTAATATCATTGACTAAAACTATGGCAAAAGAATAAAGTAAAGAAAGTAAATTATAACTATATTGAAACAAGTACAATATGATGACTAAACTAATAAAAAAACATAGTAAAATGTTATGAGGACACTAGCCTCGACACCCAGGCTTTCATTTTCCAGGATGGGCGTCGCTCTAAATGATGTGACGTAGAACAGCAGTGGACGGGCGCGGGAGGGGCCAGGGATGACGACACATTCGTGAGATCAAATCAGTTCAGCTTGATCTGCCGTGTGGATCCCACGGCACCCCACCCTCAAGGCCCCCCTAATTTGGGAGTGATCCAGAACTAAATGACTCATATTCTTTGTTGTGTGCGGATGTCACACTTCAGAAATAGCTCATCTACAAGTGTGTGTGTGTGCGTGTGTGTGTGTGTGTGTGTGTGTGTGCGTGTGTGCGTGTGTGCGTGTACGTGCATGCATGCGTGCGTGCATGCGTGTAATAAAGTAGACCCATCAGCCAACTACACAGCTGATGCTGAGCCAATCACAGCTCAGCAGCTTGCTGACAGAGCTATCATGTTAATCAATTCAGCAACATTACAACAGAAAGCTCATGAGTAGACAATGTTCAAGAATATACGTAATATGTACAGCATGTAGCTGTAAAAAGGGGGGGGGGGGGGGGGAATCAAAGACAGCAATTCTCCCTGCACTTCAATAATCAAATCCCACTCTCCAAATTCTCCAATATACACTTAAAGATCACTTCAGTATGTTAGCACAAAGCATGGACATGGACAATCAATGTTCATCACTGGTGATCCATAGTAATTGATTTATGCTTGTATCTCAAAAACATGTGGTAAGTCACATAGTCTACTCTAGCCCACCATACTCTGATTTTCATGTTTCTGGTTTGGTCCGGAGCAGACATAACTTGTGTCATGTTGTAGGCACTGGTCTGAAGTCATCAGCCGGAACAAAATATCACATCATAATTTTAGGGCCTACGCAATAAAATCATTGATGTGGCGTAGTTTATTGAGGAATCATTTGTTTGGGATGTCCATCTGTCCAACTGTCCCACAGCGAATGTATACAGTCCCTTTTTTAATTATGGTTTTCTCACTCTAACCGTTCACTCTAATGTGAGGACAAAACACCTTTGAGTCATTTAAGGCGGCAGGGGTTCTAAATATGTGCAGTAAAGCAGATGAGCGTTGTTTTTTTTTAGTAAACACACGTCACAAATACCGTCACAAATAATTTTCACATCCATACAACTACAGTTGTGGTGCTGAGAAGACTTTGGGAGTCTATGTTTTTCTCACTGAGGTGTGTCAGAACCTCACCTTTGTGTCACTGTGAGCTTTTCATTTGCGGGTTGAAGTTGACATTCTGGGGTGTTGGGGTAACATCCCTGGTGTTAGGTGTGTGCAATCTTTTTATGGATCCAAGGCGCTTTACATAGTGCATTACTAGTGTTGGGCATGTTAGGGGTGGACAAAATAATCGATACGCCAATATATCGCAATTCTCAATGCCATGATTTCAATATCGAATCGCCAGGTACAAAATCGATTTTTTTAATATTCATGTAGACCTATTCATTAATTTGTTCATTTCAGAAAGACTGACGTTGTCAGGCTGCATTGATGTGTGTGATTCAACTTTTTTGTTATTTATATTGTTTAAAATTGCTTTAAGATGTTCTAGTTGATTGAACTTGTCATGGTCCATATTGTTCAGAATTGTTTTAAAAGGGCCCATTTTCAAGATTTTACTGTACTGTATTTTACTTGATGATAACATCAAAAAGTTGTGTTTATGTTGTGTTTGTTAATGATTTTTCTTTAGGCATCATTTTCTGAGGGTGTACAAATGGACCCGTCAGGGTCCATTTGGTTCCATTTGTACGCTCTCAGAAAAAATCTTGAAAATGGGTGGAATCCTCCTTGTTCTATAATAAAAGCACAGTCATTTGTGGGAAAAAATGCGAATCACAGCATAACTAAGAATCGCAATATAAATCGATTCCGAACCCTAATTATCAATATTGTACCGTATTGTGAGGTAAGTGAATCGTCCCGTTGCATTGGGCACTGTTACTTTCTACGTTCCTCTACCCAACAATTAAAGTACTTTTTTCTTTTTGTTTGTGTATGCACAAGTAAGTTACATCTTATTACCAGTGCACATCATGTGCACTCCAAACACAACATTCAGCCAAATATGAACTAGGTTACTAGAAAGTATGTCAGATGCATAGTACAGACAACATTGGGGGGCGGTGCACTCCAACCAGCCAGAGAGCATGATCCCCTCTCCATGCCGTGCACCACGATGCACGTGAGCAACAACAACAACAACAACAACAACTTGTGGGTTCACAGCTGTGGACAGTAGCAGCACTCATGAAAAAACGCTATTGAATCACTACTCATCCAATAGTGTTTTTGCTATTGTGATTGAGTAGTGATGATTTGATTTATGATTTGAAGTTATTTTAGTGATTCAGTAGTGAAAACACTACATAAACATTTAGGGATTGTGTAGAGATACAGCTGTAAATGTGTAAGCATTGTGTAGTAATTCAACAATAAATGTATAGTGATTGTATAGTTCTTTCCAAAAAGCCATAGTGAGGCCAAAGTAATTAAGTAGCAGCCATGTAGTGATTTGAATAGGAATTATGTAGTAATATCAGTAGTGTTTAAGTAGTGAAACAGGCCATTTCTCTACATTTTACTACACAAATCACTACTCAATCGCAATAGCAAAAACACTATTGAATGAGTAGTGATTCAATATTGTTTTTTTTTTTTTTTTTTCCATGAGGGACTAGAGTAGAATGAGAATCATTTAACCTGTTCATGATATTTTGGGAGTGAGGCAGCCGTTTTGATGAACAGCATGAAATGTATACAATACAATTCCAAAAAAGCGTAGCCTACATTGTTTACAGTAAGCCCAAAATGCATGTTTTTAAGCATGTCATGACAGCTTGTAACAGGACCCGTCTCATCCATCAGGATCATGATCGAGTGGGGATTGGCCTTGGTATGCTGTACCCATTGCACTTCCCCCACTGTAGAGTGTGTGCATGTGCACATCTTGATTGATTGATCCATCAATTGATCGATTCATTCATTCATTCATTCATTCATTCATTCATTCATTCATTCATTCATTCATTCATTCATTCATTCATTCATTTCATAAGGTTTCCATCTCAGATGATCCCGCGCATCACTGGCAGCATGAGTGCATCTTCTATCCATAATGGGTTAAATAAACTTGGCAGCTGAAGGTTTCCCTGTTGTCAGATGCGTGGGATGCAAAGGCTCATGAGATTAGCACCTGGGCACTGATCCAGACGAGGCTGGTGTCAGGCAGGCTGAAGATGCCAAACAGAAGAGGGGGAAATAAAAGTTGTTCACTTATGTAGTGATATAAAGTGGGGATTGAACCACTCGCCAGATCAACACGCAACGTGCCAATATAGGGCTGAGCTCGATTTGGTGCGGCTGTTGCAGGCTGGGTCTTGGCTGGGGGCTACATACATTTACATAAACCGTGTATAGATCTCGAGCAGGGGTTTTCAACCAGTGGTCCGGGGACCACCAGTGGTCCTTGAGAGGGTTCCAGGTGGTGACCAGCTAAATGATGGAAAGTTGGTTAACCAGATGTAACTCTGAGAGCATGAAAATGAAACCAAATGGACGCTTGTGGGTCCATTTGGTTTCATTTAACTGCTCTCAAGTTAAAATATTCATCATCTGAATTAGCCCAAGTCTACACAACTAGCGAATGTAGAAGATTAATGGTCATTTTGATGTGTATGTTTGCCTGTTTTGTTTCCCAAATCCAGGATTTTATTGTGGACAAAAGCAAAATAAATCTTTAGTTTGGGGTCTGTGGGGCTAAAAATGTCAAATGCTGAATAATTAGTGGGCCCTGGCATCAAAAAAGGTTGAAGCCCTGATCTAGAGCAAAGGACAGAAATGGAGAAAAGCAGGGCTTGTGTTCAGGGCTTGTGGCAATGCCTCTCTGACATCATCAGCTCTTGCTGTGGGTTTGCTGTGTGCAAGCATCACAATCAATTCATTACTGTACCAATACTAATGAAAAACATGTTGTTGACGAGGACAGATCCAACATGCTCTCAATGTCTCAATGCAACACGCTGGTCTGTTCTGAAAGCCCTCTATGTCACATACTGTAGCTGAGAAAACTACAACTAACAGAAACCAACTTGCTGATTCAGCACCACGGACAGAGGCCCCGGCAGTTACTGAAAACAACTCAAAACAACTTCAGAGTCTGTATTTTCAGAGCAGTGAACCTTCCAGATCGCAATGTATGGCCCCCGATGCACCATGCCAACAAACACAGATGCAGCAGCAGCAGCAGCATGGGAGAGGAGGGATTGTGTGGCAAGGGAGCTGCTCCATCTGTAAGCCTGCTTATTGGACCGGGCAAGTCCAAAACATGATTCAGCCGTTGCTGCTCTTAATTGGGAATGTTCATCATCTCGATTCGAGTGTAAACAAATATTTCTTGAAAACAAATACATTGTAAAAAAAAAAAATAAAAAATCCTCCCCCCCAGTTCCTGGCTTGGCTAGTAACTCTGTGATGATGGGACTGGTTGACCACAGTACACTAGAAAGTTCCAGGACTAAAAATACAGTGTGATGAAAAATGTTTGTTGTCAACTACGACCTTTTTTTTAATGACAGCTAAATAAAAACTATGTTGACATAATGATGACTAAATAATGTATTGACAATAAACCTTTCTGTAAGCCCGGCCCTACTCTTTTTAAGACAAGGCTTTATCTTATAGAAAACTGGTGGAAATTGGTGGAACGTTTTGTCTATCGCATGCTTAGCAGTGACTGTACCATAGCATTTTGGGGAGGGGATTATGGCAAGCTCTATTGTTTCAACTAGTGTTGTAATCAAGACCACCTAAATTGAGACGAGACAAGACCAAGACTTGAGAGCGCAAATATTAAACCAAATAGACCCTTGCGGGTCCATTTAGTTTAATGTTTACGCTCTCAAATATTCATCATGTGAATTTGCCCTAGTCTAGTCTACACAACTAGAGAATGTAGAACATTAATGGTCATTTTGATCTGTATGTTTGACTGTTTTGTTTCCAGCCTGGATTTGTGGGCAAAAGCAAAAGAAATCTTTAGTATTGCGGCCAGTGGGGCTCAAATGTCCTCAAATGGTGGTCCGTGGCTAATATGCCCCCTGGTATGGACCCTGGTATGAAAAAGGTTGAAAACCACTGGTCTAGTCTACAAGACATCCAGTAGAACTAAAAAGAAGACAAGCCATTATACAATTTGGCTGAGCTCCTAAAATCTCCAAACTCACACGTTGCCAAAAACACAGTGTGGCCAAGGTCAGGCCACAGTGTGTACGTGACGGATCAGTGGGGGAGAGGTGACCAGAAGAGGTCAGAGGGGTGGGGTGCTGCAGGAGCCAGAGGCTCAACCGTTCCAAGGAAGAAAAGCATTTCGACGTGGGTGTTCATAATCTATGGCCGACACGGCGTCTCATTCCACCCCGGTCCCATCTTGGAGCACCAGGGCTGCCGCAGTCTGGGTCAGAGGTCTCCTCTCAGCCTCGACCTGCATGTGTTGTTTCCCATCTGTTCCCTCTCTCTCCACAGCTGCCCCTTGCTGCTGCATGCATGCAGCATGGGGCTGTAGCCTCAGGATCTGCAGCCGCATCATCTGCATGGCAGTCACGGTTTGATTTGTTACGTGTGGGAAAAAATGAATCGGCACCTAGCCTATGTGGTTTGTATAGAGTGGCTGGGCCTGAATGTCTGAGTGTATAGCATGCACATTTCGCATTTCTGACGAATAAATAATAATTGTGTTCAATTAAATCCATCAATCCATCAATCAATCAATCAATCAATCAAATGAATAGAAACAGCAATAGCGCAATGTGCAGGTGAACAGGCCATTCCCGGGGATTGCTTTCATCCAATAGTTAAACATTTCAGAATAGAGAATAACAACTTCATCTAGAGGATTTCGGTCCTGAATACAGATAGCAGCTGTCATCAGATAGCATGACTGAAATTCTGCCATTTAAAGGTTTTGTGACACTCTTACACTTACTTTTTTTTATATTTACTTTTTTTGTTTTTCTTTTAGGTTTTATAATATCGATTACACCCAAAAACTTCAAAAGAACATCCAGCGTATTTTTGTGGCCTGGTCTTTTCTGTGGAGCAAATACTGCTGAATACTGCTGGTAAATCCCATTGACATACAGTATATGGGATTTGCAGAGTACTTGTGTGAGCTAGAAAGTCCCAGACCACAGAAAATCTACTGAATGTGAAAAGTTTCTCTTAACTTTTTATTAGTGTCACAATAGAATGCATCTTTATAAAGTCAACCTAAGCAAAGGAAATAAACACATAATTATTCTGTTTTTATTTAGAAGTGTTTAAAAAAAACATCTGCAAGGTCTACTGAACTGGTTTTGGACACTGGAGGTGTCCTGATGCCCCTGTTGAGGCTTGCCTTTCTATTTTTAACCTGCATTTTTTATACAGGAAATTTAGCTGAGCCTGCATGCTTCTTAACAACACCTGCTTACACACACATTCACACCTGAGAGCTGGCTAGAACAGCAGCAGCTACTTTTCTACTGCAAAGCCATGTTCTGGAAGGTTTAAACCATTGGAAAATGGTGAGACTTCTTATCCCCACAATTATAAAACCCTTAAAATGATGTCCTTCATGTTGGGATACAGAGAACACATGCACACTGATGAACAAGCAAATGAACACTACAGTGGTTGGAACTATCGTTTTAGCCATCGGTTGTGACCGTTGGCCGCTCCTCACAACGTATGTTGCGGTCGACGTACGTGCAGGGCCACAAATTGATTTCAGCCTGATAGCTTTGCTGAGGTTCATGTTAGTAATACTCTACCTATTATACTGTATTTTACCATTTACAATGTTGTGTTTCGCCCACACTTAATCCAGAGTGATTTACGTTTACATTAAAGGAGAATTCCACACCAAAACACATTCGGCCTCAATCTACCTTGATTCCTGTGCTGTCATATATATTGCCCTTGATTTTTGTCATAGATTCCCCCTGTCCTACATTTCACCCCTGAGGTCCCACTCCTTCCAATGCAGTTTGCATTGGCACAGATTGTCTTTATTACACATCACATCCACACACTACAGATAATTGGGCCAGACTATTTCATCCAGCACACACTACATGACCTAAAACACATGCATGAGTATCAGTATACTATTAAAATATTAGATTTGTCAAAAGATTAGATTCGTCAAAACATGCACTGAGGGGTGCATGTTTTGACCCCGCCCCCCCCACGGGCTCCAAAGCAACTGCTTCTATTGCTTCGTCTATATCATCGCCAGTGTTTTGGTTATGGTAACGGTGAGGATTAGGGAAAGGTTTGGGGTAGAGTGTCCTGCCACATGAAACATTAGCGACTGCTGCACTAATTCCACGGCGACTGCCATTGACATTGCACTCACTTTCTCTCAATGGAAATTCCAAATGCAGTAATGGAGACTCACTACAGTAGCCCCTTCCTTTTGGCCTCTATCTGACAGAGGTTCTTTGATGAACATGTACTCAAGTACTGTGCTTACCATAAGTACCATTTTGAAATCGTTAATTACAAGTTAGATTTAGATTGTTATTACAAAACATAAGCACTTCAGCCCTGCAAGCTCACAGTCTGTTGCAAAGTGACATGCTGTGAGCTTGTAGATCATTTGGAAACTTGCAAGAAAGGGACATTCTGCTTTTAGACCACTTTTACTTTCGCTACTTGAAATACCTTTTGATACCAACACCTTTGCACTTTAACTCAAATACATTTTAAACGCCTTTTAATTGTACAATGAATTTCTACACTGTGTAATGATTACACAATGTAAGGAAGTCACTGTACAATTAAAAGGTGTTCAAAATGTACACCGTGTTCAAAATGTAATCGATACTTTCATGTGAGTACTTGTTCCAGCACTGTCCAAATGTTCTTGGCCACATCCATTGAGTCCCCAATATGACCAAGATATGCTGTTAAAAGTGTTAAAAGCATAATTATTTTTTCAATTCAGTCAGACATTGAGTACTGCTCTACAGTGCAGCACATATGGTCTTTGTTGAGGCTCTCTTATATTTCCCCTGCTTTTTTTTTTTTTTTTTTTTTTTTGCTGAGGCCCTCTTTGAAATCTGACGTGTCTTTGAAATGAAATGGTGTTAATTAGGCTTGTCGGTTAGAAACTGTCAGCATGTTCTTTTTGTAGAAATGGAGTCTGGACCCCCTGATCCTTTCTAATGTGGAGATCTCTGTTTGGCTGTATTTTATACTCGGTTTCAGGTTTTCATCAAAAATAATTGCAATATCCATATTAAAATGCATTTTTCATATATAATAATCCTACTAGAGCTATATACAGTATAAGAAAGATGCCACCTGTCTATAACTAGCCTGTATCGTAAGCAGATTTTCCACCTAATGGCGAAAAGTGGGATAATTCTGTTCCTATTACATGCCCATTTCAAGAAACAACAAAGCTCTACAAGAAAACGTGGATGAAATAAAATGTGGGCGTGCCAGCATGTGCGTGAAGCTCGCCCACCCATACGTAACGATATAAAGACGTAAAGATATTTGTGAGTAGGACAACAAAATGGCTCCGCAGTGGCCCTGGTGCTGTTTACAAACTTTTCCTTGGTGCAAAAAGATGCTAGCGCACCCAAAGCTGGCAACCTTGAAGTCGCAAAGACGCCCCTCAACCTTTACTGCCAACATTAG
Organism: Benthosema pterotum; assembly: GCA_039105355.1. NCBI lineage: Eukaryota > Metazoa > Chordata > Actinopteri > Myctophiformes > Myctophidae > Benthosema > Benthosema pterotum. The sequence continues at coordinate 27,332,536 of CM076969.1, forward strand.
CCCATATTTGTTATATTTTGTTCTCCCTCTTCGGGATAACCTACTTTACAATGTAGGACAATGTTAAGTAGAATATGATGAACAACGGTGCTCCTTGCGGTCCTCGCTGGACACAAATCTCTTTCTTTACCGTTATTTACAGCAAGAGGATTTGCTGAACGTGCACAGATGTTTGTAAGGCACCCCTGTAGGCACCCCGTTGTGTGATACATTCACACACAGTGTATAAAATACATGGATGTTCAATTGTTCATTTTTGGAAATGTAGACGATATTGTTTGATAGTTCTGTTCAAAAAGAGAGCGCTATTTTATCATGTGTCTATGCGTTTTCTCTTAAAAAAAATTATCCCCTGATCTGGTAACACATTTTTCAGCCAGTGCTAATTCCTAATGTGATCCTGGGCACTACACGCCCTCCACCAACCTGGGGAGGCACCGGACTGGCCTCATGCTTCCTTCAATGGATGAGGAGTCCACGCTGCCTTCTTTTCACCTGACCGAGGGGAGTTTCCCTCGCGTGTGGAAGGAACATTTTATTCCAACCACTTCAGTCCCCTCCATCAGGCGCCCTGGCTGACCAAGGGGACGCAGTTTAGATCCCAGGATTACTGCATGTTTTTGTGAGGCTGTCTACCCTATAGGGGACACGGGGTGAACATGCAAGCTAGAAAGATCGTAGAAAGATCCTTTCGCCAACCCCGCCTCGGGTATGGGCACAGATGACACGGAGGAGACATGTGAGGCGACAGCACTAACCACTGTGCCAACGTGCCCCTCGTCTATGTGTCGTTTTATACAAGCATTGAAAACATCTCACAAGGCACATTGTGAGCTTGAATATAGGCTATATAAATGTGAAGCCTGTGTATCACTGGTCGATTTGCCCGTCTAAAATACCCAAATGCTCAAATGGAAGCTTTATATTCTTTAGACTGCAGTCTATATTGTTTATTAACTGCTCCCACAGTGACAAACTTCAAAGTTCCGCCAGAGCTCAGCACCTTCTGTAGAAATGTAAACCTGACTTGGATGTTTAAGTAGGAAGGGCTGAGTATGTGAGCGCGGATATAGTCAGCATGGTGTTCGGCACTGCCAGGTGCCCCCGCTACACAACACAATGACTGTAATTCTGAGATCAGCTAAATCCAGATGATGCCCGCATGGTCGCACGCGTAATCTCTTGCTTGCTGTAGCGGATGTGACTATAGCGGTGGGTTGACCTTCACGGAGTGATGCATCGGAATCACCTAAAAAAGCACAGACGTCACCACTAAAACTGACACAGGAACAGGCAGGAGGGGGGGAGATAACGCTAAGAGCCTCACAAACAGCAATCTGTTCCACTCCTGTTGGGACGCTCTAAAAATAACATCGGCAGATTGTTTGAACTGAATGGAGACACGTTCGGTCGCTCTGCTTCAGTCACCCCAAATGGAAACTACTTCATCCAGCTCCCTTTTTTGTTCTTTCCCCCCCCCCAAATAAAGCAGTGACGTACTGTGCAGTACGTTGTTGGCTTTGTTTCTGGTTTAAATCCATGAAAGATGTGTTACTTTTCTTTGTTCTTTTTTCGGGGAGGGCAAAACGCTTCATCTCTGTTCAGTTACTCGCCTGCAGCATTTATATGTTTCTATCTCATTGCTTTTCCACAAAAGTCCTGAGTGCACTTTATTCATTCTTGGGCTAATTGAGAGTCAGAGCAGGTAACAAATGTTGCCGCTTTGCTCAGGGCACATTGTCAGAATTAAAGGGGAATCCATTGTGTATTTCATTTTTCAAGTTTTTTAGTTTTTTTCCCCTCCCCAAGAAGTTTTTTTTTTTTTTTTTTTACAGTCAGAGCTATATTGAGATATACGTGATTGTCTGTGTGTGTCTGAATGGGGGCACAAGAATAAGCATTCTCAGATTCTCCTATTTAGTAGTGTCACTAAACCCGCAAATCCAGATTCCATTAAAAACTATAGGTGTTGGCGGTGGCGCATACCTGCAACAGCAACTTTACCTCAAGTACGTTTTGAATACCTTCTAATTGTACAATGAATTTCTCTACTGTGTAATTGGTACTTGTCACATTAGGCTGCAACACGTTAACTACAGTAAATCTTCTATTTTCAGTGTGTAACGCAGTGCAGTATTGGAGGCACCGTACAGTATACATAATAAATACAGTAGGTAAAAGCAATCAGTTTTACACTGGTAATTGAAGATCAGTTGTAAGAAATACATGGCACTTAATAAGTGCCATGAATAATACATTTTGGTAAATATACAGATGATGAACTGGGGGAAACATGCTGCATAAGCGTTTACTCTCCTGCTGGGACTCTGCCTGCATCCAAAAATGAGCACTATTTCCACATAATATTTCATATGAAGCTTATTAGGAAAGAAGCAGTTGATATGCACAGGCATGTCATTTTCATTGGACTTTAATATATCTCTTCTGTAGGGAGGAAACAACCTAAATCCAAGTAGTTCATTTTCTCTCCATGACCTATCACAGAGTGGGGACTTCTAAAGCCGAGGTTGCGTAATCAGGACCACCATGCTGTTACGTCACCCTGCGGGTGTGTGGACGGACAAACGTACGCTCAGTCAGATGTGTGAACGGACAGACAGGTTACCTCCATGCTGGTGACCCATGCATGGACGGACGTGCACCACCTTACGGTGGAGACAACTACCAGCTCTCGGCAGAGTGCAAATTTGTGTGTTGCACACAAGTAGTCCATGGCCTACTGAGCGGGGCAGGATAATACTAATGACATTAGCTAGAGGTCTTTTACCTTGCATCACCTAAACAGCCAATGCGTCATCACCTAAACCGGCCAATCAGAGTCCCCCGAAGGGCCGACCACTGCACATCAATTGCTTGCGCAAGAAACAAATTGTATCACACGTCCACACTACTGAGCAGGACATCAGAACACAACGCAAAGTGAGCTTGTATAGATGTGTAGAAAGGAGTGTGCTTGGTGCGGAGGTCACCTTGGTGTGTGTTGTCTTGTGTTATGTATACATAATGATGTAGTGTTATGTTACGGTATTATTGCTGCTGATTTCATACAGCAACTTTGAGTGAGTGTCACACACTCCATATTTGGCATGCGTCCGCTTGCCATTAAGTCATAACACTATTATGTGAAAGCTGTTGCATTTTGCTATCACTGCTTCTTGTATGTTCATTTTAAATTAAAAACCTTAAAAATGCCTTTCTTCTCTTATTATCTCTTACTTGTTGTCCACTAGAATGGTGCCCTTTGGTCACTGCGCTGGCCTATTGGGAAAGGCACTCCATATTTGGGTCAGACATGCCCATACAATACATGGAGTGTGACCCACGTGGCACGCACAGACATTTCTGTCTAGCTTACTGTACATAGCAATCTCACTCGCCGCGTTTGCAGTAAACCAGAGAAATAGCGAGTTTAAACTATGTTCCACTGATCCAAGCTGCAACACAATTGATTGATCATTCAAATAAACATAACCTCAGGCAGAGGTTTCTAAAAATGCCTTGTACATCCTGACCTAAATTTTATGATAAAACTTAAAATATTAAAAATCTCGCTATATACTGTACAGTAGATAGCATTGAGATTTTCAAGTGGGTCTCCAATACATAAGAGGTTGAGAACCACTGCAGAGTGAACAAAGTCAAATCCTCAGTGTCCAATTACCCATTTGTGAGTCAGAGTTGAACAATATATTTCTCAGAGTTAAAAGTTTGTACAGTAAGAGGGAGAGAGTGGCTCTAATGCACAATTTCCAACCCCCCGGAATATACCTAGAATGTCCAGACGAGAGATTTTGAATAAATGACCTTCCAGTAATAAACGCTTGAACTCTAAGCCAGTAAAGCCACTACTTACATATTCATGCATGGCAACGCCACGCTCGGCACGCCACTGGTTATTCGCGCATGGCAACACCACGCTCAATATGTCACTGTGCGAAGACACATGGAGTCAAACGGGTCAAGAGTGTGCACGGCTCTGCCTCTCAAGTGCACTCTATGCATGCGTGTGTGTGTGTGTGTGTGTGTGTGTGTGTGTGTGTGTGTGTGTGTGTGTGTGTGTGTGTGTGTGTGTGCATGCCTGTGTCCTTGCGTGCCTAAGTGTGCAGCCCATGTGTGGGTGAGTGCATGTGTGCCTGCGCATGTTTAATTAGACTTAAAAGGTAATAGAGGCAACTTTTGAGCCAAAAATCAAAATGAATATATATATATAGCTATAGCCTTTTCCCCTCTACGTTGCTTCTACTTTGACGCTACATGTTTACCTGCAGACAGACACTTGCTTCGTCCTGCAGACGGTCCAGAACTTTGGTGTTGTCAACAAATCATGAAAATGAAAACATTCGTTGGGCTCAGGGAAGGCGGGGCTGATGTGAGAGGGGGAGGAGGGGGTTGGGTGGGGTGAGACAGCGTTTTAGCCAATCACAGCACAGCAGCCTAAAGCGGTTTCATAATGGGCCAATCGAGTGGAGGTGAGGTGGAGTAAGATTACGTTTTGAAACAAATCTGTTTACACAGTGTTTGTACATACTAAAGTTGTCTCTATTACATTTAATTCCATGTGATTCTACAATTTACAATTTAAGCATTTTGCTCTTATACCCAGATTCCTGCATGGCAACACAATGCAGATGGACATGCAAGTAGTGTGCAATTTAAATAGTCTATTGCTTTACATTGTGGTCAAGAGTGGTCTTAGACGGTAATCACTGACCTTGTGCAGTACCTGTGTGTGTGTGTGTGTGTGCGCGCGTGTGTGTGCGTGCGTGCATGCGTGCGTGCGTGTGTGTGCGTGCGTGGAGGGGCAGGGTGCCTACAAGCAGACCTATCACAGACTTAAGCACTTTCACATTCAAGGTTACTCCAACACAAATTATAAAGATAGCAGATCTACAAGCTTGTATAGATCAGCATAATTGTGGTAGGATGCAAACCGCAAATCCCTGCATGTGTGTGTATGTGTGTAACAGTGTAAGTGTGTGTGTATGTGTGTGTGTGTGTGTGTGTGTGTGTGTGTGTGTGTGTGTGTGTGTGTGTGTGTGTGTGTGTGTGTGTGTGTTTGTGTGTGTGTGTGTGTATCCACAAGAGACCATTTCAGCTGGAGTCCTTTGTATGCATGTGACCACGATGTGACCATGTGTGCACGTGTGGCGTGCGTGTGTTCAGGTAGCGATGGGACAAACACAAAGCCCTTTATTGTGTACCATTATCTTGTCCATATGTGTGTGTGTGTGTGTGTGTGTGTGTGTGTGTGTGTGTGTGTGTGTGTGTGTGTGTGTGTGTGTGTGTGTGTGTGTGTGTGTGTGTGTGTGTGTGTGTGTGTGAGCGAGCGTGCAGGGGGGCCGAATGCGGTGGAGGTGTTTTTCTCTATAAATCCTTGACATGGTTGCAAAGCATCTAGTGTGTCATAAAAGGGAGACAGCTGACCTTGGGTTCCTGTGCGGCGCTGAGCAGCGAGGATTAGAGCAAATCTTCAGTGAACACACATTCAACTCCAGAGATCTGCTCATCCTCCACTCCCCTCACCACCACCCACTCTCTTTCTTCAAGACAGTGGAAGGGAAAAAAAAGTCTAAACGTGTGACTTATACTTAGTTGCACGCCAGCGTCACCGGATGGACTATACTCTGGTGTGCGACACTGCCCTGCTCGGACTGCCCTTTACCCAACAGCTCCATTGGCTAAGCGATAACACATTGACAACATTTCTGGTATGAAATGGCACAACGGACCCCCCCAAAAAAAGACGAATACATGAAGGCTTGGCCCAAATAATACTCGGACCAGCTGAAATGGTGCGACATTGAAGGGGTCAGAAAACTGAGCTCTCCGGAGAGCTGTTACAGCCTAAAAGAGGAACATTTCCAAAATGTTCCTGATAGTGTACAAAAGTGAACCAAATGTACACTCTCAAAAACATTATTAACATGGTCATCAACTTGATGATAGAGCCACCATTGGACTGATCCCATGAAGTTAACATAGTTTGCGACAGCATAACTCACAAACTCACAAACGTACAAATCAAGGATGAAGCGTAAGCTGCAACTATTAATAAGTAATTACAGCATATAAGTATAGCGCTGCTGTTGGTTGCTGTCCCAAACTGTTAGGTTGCTTTTCAGAATTAAAAGGAACAAATAGCAACAATGGCCAAGTGACACAAAGAAAGAAAGTAGGGCACAACACATGTGACATAAGAGGTTTCTGCCGGACAGCAACACTAGTGGAAAGAGGAGTGCTTTTTTATTTGTTTTTTCTCCCCCCTATTTCACTTATCACTCGTTATTCTCTTTGGAGTGAAAAGTAGGTCATCCTAAAGTTTGGAGGCAAAGGAACTTTGCTGTTATTTTTAATTTGGCTGGGAATGAAATAATTACCAAATGTTAAGCTGGCCTTGCTGAGTCAGCATGAAGCTATTAAACGTGATAGTCTGAAATAGTTCAATATACTATACTGTAGCTAACTTAAGTCAAGAATCCATATCCATATTTTATTTAGGCTTACTCGATTTACAAAACGAGATAAAGAAAGAGCAGCAGGTGCAATTCAATAATATGTTACTTTGGAGTATATTTCTAAGTCAGTTATGGATAACTTGGCATTGCTCTGCAGTGGAAAGTAACGCTAAGATTGTAGTTTTTTTTAACTTTCTTTTTATTGGGGTTTTCCAGAAAACAGAAAAAGAAAAGAAAAAAGGAAAAAAAAACACGAATAAATAAATAAAAATAAAGGTGGACACATTCATTCTAACAATCGATTAAAAACAGCAACTATACTTCTCCTTTCAATATCCTACAAGCAGACCATTTTTCCCATCTTCTAATACATGTCCATTCTGAAGTCTGATCCTGTATGTCATCCGTTCCATTTCCGTTCCATGTTATCAATTACATCCCTCCATTGTCTATAGCCCGGGTTTCTTTTTTCAGACAGTTTTAGTGACCGTTTTTCTTCCTGCAATCAGAAAGATCCTAACAAGATATCTATCTAAGATTGTAGGGGTTTTTAGTTACTATTTGGCCAGACTTTAGTCTCTTCAGAAAACCTATATTTTAACCAATATCGGGTTAATCTGTGGATCTTAATATAATAATAATAACAACATTGAACAAATGCAAGCAAATTGTAAATTCAGCTAATCTATATGCATATGATGTATTACAACACTTTTTCTTTTTGTTCATGCTTAAAGTACAGTAAGTCGCTATGGATTAAGAGTGTCTGCTAAATGCCTAAATTGTAAATGGTTGTTGTGAACGTAGTTATTATTCATGTAATCTTTCCCTTCACAGTGATACATCTCTAAACCATTAAAGCTTTCCCTCACAACGTAAGCAAGATGCATAGATTTACAACACTGATGACAATGACTCAAGTGTCATGAACACACTGAAATGAGTGTCTTGGAATTGAAAACAAATTGCGAAGTGAGTCAATGTCAAGTGAATCGCAAAGTACACTAAGGCAGAAGAAGCGTAAACATTTTTCCTGACACGACACAGCAGAAAAACTATGTTTTAACACCTGTCTAGCTATAAATGATAGATACTGTATATGGGTTTTGGAGCTGATGACATGTCATGTACAGTAGCGGAAGCCATCCTATTATTTTTGAGCGGTGCACACCGCTCCAATAATTGGCTGTGTATATCTTTCCCCTAGCAGCAACAGCGCTAGTGTCACTGTTGAGCAGCCAGCACTGTATCTCAACTAGATGTCCATGGCATACCAGTAATTACAGGTCATCCATAGAAAAAAAAAAACTTGCCCATTGGGGTGCCATAGGAAAACTATTCATCTAAAAGAAGTGTTTGAATGGCAATGGAGTTTGTGATGGCTGTCTGAGACTATAAAAGAAGTACAACTTTTAATCGAAATAAATAGTGCTCAGACATTGGTTTCATCGGTTTCTGACTGGATATAGAAAACGATATACCAGAGTGAAAGGATACATTTGACTTTAAAGTAAAGGTTTGACACACTGCCGACAGGCAAATGACAAAGCCAGACATTTCACGTCTTCTAATTTCTTACCTGAGCGATCGCACCCCTCAGGGTAAGCTGTACCGGCTGAAACAGTACCAGTGGTGTACCCTTTTACTTTTACTCTAATACCTACCAGAGTCATATTATACATTCACTCCTCTACAATGGTATGAAAATGTTAGTTACCAGTAGTTACTTTGTAGATTTTGATTATCATTACAAAACATATATCACCCACTCCAGCCCTATACATACAAGTTGAAAATAGCTGATCCACAAGCATACATTTGAAAACTTGTGAAAGGGTACATTCTGGAGACTGGGTACTTTCTACTTTTGGCACATTCACCAAATACAATATGTACTTTCACGTACTTTGAAGTCCATTTCCAGTCCAGACTTTTACTTGTGACAGAGTATCTGCATCGCTGTATTGACACTTTCACTTAAGTACAACATTTGAGTACTTCCACTAACTAGTAAACGCTTCCTGTCTCCTTGGTTGGCTTCCTTCCCTCAGATGCCTCACAAACCGACCTGACAGACAGCAACTGAACACTGGCGTCTCGTAATGCCTCCACCAGTCACTTGTCAAACAACCATTTGAGTTTCATCAGAAGTGAGCGCAACTTTTAAATCGCTCTTTTTATTACAGGTAATACAGAAAGTGCAAGCGTGCTGTACATGTAATGCATAGTCTGGTGGCTCAGCCAGCTAGTCCAATGCTCAGAAATGGGGATAACAGTGGTCCAAGAGGGACAGCAGCCATTTGGGAACCATATTAATCCCTGGCTCCTCCTGGATTGAGCAAGAGCTGCCCACTGCTTCGAATAATTAAGATGGATTAAATGCAGACAGATTCAAAGTATTTACCGCAAACGGGGCTGATGTTGGAATCGAAAAGTTACACAGTGCACCAAGCTTTGCGTGACGCCTGTGCAGCTATAGTAATATAAACATCGGGGAACATGCGCTTTGACCAATCCATTTTGAGCGCTGTGGAGCTGGTCCCCTAAGATGTTGCGCTGGACAGTGCATCTGAAGGGAGGACCGAGGAAAAAGAGTAATGCTGCAGTGGCAGTGGGTTACAGGGTGTACGTCTTTGGAGGGTTAAGTGTCGGGGAGATCGATCAGATCGACGTGCACGTCTTCAACACAGTGTCTTTGAACTGGATAGCGCTGCCCTCTGTGACAAATGGGAGAGGCGAGCCTCACCTCAACGTTCCATCCCAGCGCCTCGGCCACACAGCTGCACTGATAGAAGATGTCATCTACATCTTGGGGGGGTTTACGGGTTCTTACTGCAGGATGCTTTATGCTTTTGATGTTGACACCCACACATGGTTCAAGCCCACGATTTCTGGGAATGTTCCCGGGGCGAGCGAGGGTCACTCGGCCTGTGTCTCCGGAAAGGACATGTATATCTACGGAGGATTTAACCTGATGACCGGATACATTAATGACATCCACAAGCTGGACACCACCACGATGGTCTGGTCTTTAATCAACACCCGAGCAAACGAGGAACCTGGTTCCTTTTGTCACTCCGCGACCATCATCCGGAAAAAGATGTTTGTATTTGGTGGCCGAAGCCAGAGTGAGTTAGACTACAACTACTTCAGTGTGTTTGACACGGACACCAACTGTTGGCTGAGCACCACTTCCGCACAGCCCTTTCCAGAAAGACGGGCGTGTCATTCGGCCTTTGCCTACAATGGAGAGCTCTATATATTTGGTGGCCACAACTGTTCTCTGAACAGGACCTTCAACGATCTTTGGAAATTCAACCCGGAGAGCTTCGCCTGGGAGAACGTTGAGCCCAAGGGGAGGGTCCCGTGTTCGTGGATGTCTAGGATGTCCTGCTGCATCGTGGGAAGTCGTATCATCCTCTTTGGAGGATACAGATATACGACCATTCCACAGGATATTGAACTGGAGGACACCAATGAGCCTGACCTGTACATATTAGACTTAAGTCCTACTCTGAAGACGTTATGCAAACTAGCCGTCATCCAATATGGTCTGGAGCAGTCAGGACTCCCACAGAGCATCAGGTGGGAAATGGCAGCCATGACTAAGAAAGTGCACTACTCGCCGAATCATGTTTCTGGTACTATGTGACAATCGTAGCATTTGAGGCACCCTTTTCGCCCTACATTTCTATGTCTTTTTTCTGATATTACCGGCGAGTGACAGGAAACAGACAGAGACAGTCAGGAAGTAACATGCAGCAAAGACAGATCGGCAGCCATCAAACCAGTGACTTGCTGTCAGGCTCCAAAAAATTGTGGTGGTCAATTAAGACACACAAAGCAAAGATGTTTGAATACTGTGTCCTGATTGGCCACCCAGATTTTCTGGAGTAGGAAATGGGCATACAGCTATTCCAGACCTGACAGGCAATGTTTTGCCAACATCTGATTGGTCTGGCTTTAGCCAGGTTACCCCAGCTCTGCTCTGTTCTGTTCAGAGGCCCCTCAATGTGTGGTTCAAATAGGATGCTGCATTCATGGTTTGTGGCCTCTACAACTCAAACTTTGGAAGCCGGTCATGTCCATTGGACAGTGTAGAAATGGAGTCATATGCAGTAATGTGGAACAGAGAAAGGATACTGCAGATAGAACGAAAGACTGCCCTTAATGTTTGTGCTGTGACGATGAGGATGCTGGCACTGCAAGTTGCTGTGGACATTGGACAGGTTTTAAGATTGAGTGTACAAATGGAACCAAATGGAATGTTACCAATATGTCTGCTGTGCGTAGAGGCTATACTGATAACATGAAGGACCACCCTAGAGGTCTTGGCATTGTCTTTTTCTTTATTTTTTCCATCTTTTTTCCATGTACTTTTTCTTGGGTGACCTTGATAGCGGATTGGTTATGTTAGTTGCTAGCCAGTGATTTTCCCTGGCCCAGTTTGCTTAATTTTAGCGTGGATATATGCACTATGGAATATTGTATTTTCTAACAACTTGGCTCTTCCATTGACCCTGATAAAATACACCACGACAGCCAGTGGTGATCCTCGCACACTTAAGGGTCACATTTAAGAATAAAGCGGTTTACATAACAGTTTACTCTCTTAAAAGTTTTTTGGGGGGTGAACTTCCAATTCCTCCAGGCAGTATGCAAACGAGGCAAAACGGATTATTCAAGGGCGCTAACCACCCACCACATGTCCAAAGTTCATCAGCGGTGAGCTTCACCCTCTCCAGGACATGTGAGCCAGTGTGGATGTGGCCAAGGCAAAATAGATTGTTAAGGGCTCTATAACCATCCCAGTTATCATAGACACCCAGAGTTCATTGGCACTAAGCTTCCCTCCTTCAGGACGTACGCGCCAGACAGTGCACAGCCATGGCCAAATGGATTATTATTAAGGACAGTAACCATCCCAGTACCAATGTGGCACCATGAGGACACTTATCCAGTGGTGGAAAAAGTATTTAAGTAAAAGACTTATCTGAAGCAGTGGAGAAAATGTCTGTTGTGAGTAAAAGTTTGGTGATCAAAATTGACTTGGGTAAAAACGTACAAAAGCAGAACATCAAATGACACAACCCACTAGATTAGACCTGACACTAGATTCTACAAATTGTCTTCTAAATCTGAACAGATTTTCTAAAGTATCCATGTTCTGTACCAATTATGTTCATAATATTTCATGCTAAGGACCTCCAGAATTATCTGTATTTAGAATATGTAGTCTAAGGGACGTCTCAGAGGCAAAGATTTGAGTTAATAATGATGTAATTATGCCCTGAAAGAACTGAAAGGTAATATTCAAAGATTTTCACCATGTTTTCACGATTTTCCCCCCAAAATATCAGATCTCTAAGCTAACATAGCAAAGATAATGGGAATGTTTAAAACAGCAAAAGAGGTTCCTGTAGAGAAGCAAAAGTAATAATGTTAATTGCAGAATGGCTCATTTCACCTGATATCACCTCCTCATTAGATGTATTCAAATAGCCTAAGTAGCAAAAGAGTACTTTAAGTAGCAAAGAGTACTTTATTCGCCTCTGAGATGTAGTGGGGAACTACAGGAACATAGTAAAAGTACCTAGTAAATGTACTTAATCATAAATGTAATTTTACACCACTGTAGCCGAGAACTTGCACATGTTACATGTCAAATTGACATACTCTCTGCAATTCTTTCCCCTTTCTCCATGTGCAATTTTGATGTACATAGTACAACGGAGATACCGATTTCCATAACTCCCGAGCCACAACGTACAAGGATAAATGAACCCAGTTCTCCATAGTAAATATGGAAATAAAGGAATTACAATGTATTATAATGGCTACACCTTGCTAAGCAGATTAATTACACGAGATCATTGTGCATTTGGTGCGCTCGACAGGGGTGCTTTTTCTCAGCAAAAGCAAGCCGTCTCTTCAATTTTCGCATTGTCGGTTCATTAAAAAATAGCTTTTTCTTCAGAATAACAAGCAACAACCTCATTTTGAATAAGGTTTCCTTTCATTTTGTCAGATATGCTTCGTTTCATGGCAGGAGAGCTGCTGAAATTCGCAATTGAATGTCTCAGCTTTGGTGCAGCTTGAGAGATAAACATGATTAGTCACACACACGTGTGCACACAGGTGTAGTTTCGCGCTGGATCTGAGCTGTGACAATCCCTTTCTCCTGGCAACACTTAACACAGAAATGACACGGGCAACCTTTGCTCAAGAATATGAATTACTATATTGCAAACAGAATCACATTTTGAGGCCAACATCATAAAGAGATAGAAAAAAAATGTTGCAATTGCCAACCTAAAATGACACTCGATATACATACGCACCCTTGAATAACGGGTAAAAATGTCCATTTATATGATGACATTTCAGGGTAAGATAACCCTGTAATCTCACATTCCAGTCCCTGAACACAGATGTACCATTTTAACACAGGCGCAGAAAGGCTTTATTCCAAAGGTCATCCCGTATGGGGAGGATTTTTACATGGAGGGAAGGCTATTAGCACACAATGTTCTTGCTCATTAGCAAACAGCCAGAGAGGCTGTCCATTCATTGTCCTTATGTAAATTAGAACTCATTTACAGACAATGCCATGAAACCGCGGCATTGTGTGCAGGGGAATATCAATGTCCACTCTTGAGGGAGTGACCCGCCATGCCGCCTACGACCACGACACCGTGACTCACTCACTCCAATTGCAATTACTGCACAGCAAAACCCCAACTGGAGAGGATGCTGCTGACATGCTGTAGTTATAGGGCTCTGGTTCCCAAACTGGGAAACTGATTCCCTATATATACGTGGTCGTCACCGGGGCACTACGATTGGTCGGTTTAGGTAATGACAGTGGTCTTCAACCTTTTTCATATCAGGGCCCACTATTTATTCAGAATTTGAGCCACGGACCACCATTTGATGGCATTTTAGCCCCACAGACCCCAAAAAACTAAAGATTTCTTTTGCTTTTGTGCACAATTCCAGGCTGGATTTTGGACAAAACAGTCAAACATACAAATGACCATTAATCTTCTACATTCTCTAGTTGGGTAGACCTGGGCTAATTTAGATGTTAACTCTTGAGAGTGTAATCATGGAACCACATGGACCCGCAAGGGTCCATTTGGTTTCATGTTTCCACCCTCAAAGAGTTACTGTACATTTAGTTAACCAACTTTCCATCATTTAGCCTGGGGACCACTTGATATCTCCTGTTGTTACAGTGTCTCCTGGAGATAACACTCCATACCCGATATCCGATATGATACTCAACCAATCACAGCACAGAATGGCAGACACAACGGCCAATCACAGATATGCAATCTGCCACGGCAGGTTAGGAGTAGGTTTTACTGAGGTTATGTTTTGGGTTAAAGGTTAATGGGTTATAGGCCAGATTGTGTATCTGCCGCAAAATGATTTCGCCGTCTCTCCCCAAAACCTAAGAAATAATTGACTGGGAACGGTCTCAGTGAACATAGCCTTAAAGGCCGCCACGGACAGACTAACAGAAGACAGACTATGCACCCACTGCCCACAAAATGTGGCAGGTGGTAACAGAGCTACACTTCATAACCACCTACCCACTACACCAAGACATCAGAGACACTTCCAAAGTTTGATAAAGACGGTTTGAAACTATGACCAAAGACAAAAAAATGCCATATCCACTGGGAGGAATACAACAATGTGCAAATACGGCAGGTTTGTGAGGATTTGTGAAGAAAACTATCTAATGGAATGCAACCACCCTGACTGATCCCTTATGAGCAAATATCACACCAAGTTACCCATATTTTTTTATGGCTCTAAAGCAACGTGACCGATGTCAGCTTAAATAGTGTGTGGCAATGTAAACAAAACATGTCTCTTGCTCATCTCTTGCCAATATAAAGCTCATTTGAAGTGAGTTGAATTGAAATGATTAATATTCAAATTACGTCTGAATCTGAATGTATGTCCGGTCTAATGAGTATTCTAATGTCTGAATGGAAGCGTTGCCCACTCCAATCATAAAGTATTTTGTTCTGTCTGAATGTCTTTTGTGACCAATGTAATGTATTCATTGCATGAATGATTATGTCAAAAGTGTAGTGCACTCTCTGAAAGGATGATGATTTCTTTAATGCACAGTGTGAATAGGTGTCGCCTTTACTGTCTGTCTACTGCCCTATTCCTCTTTGTTGTGAATGAAATGGCAACATGATTACTGCAATTGTGAAATGCAATACAAGCATACTAGGTAATGACACCCTTGACACCCCGCAATGTCATATGGGATAATGCGTCACACCAAGACAGATGTCAAGCTTATACAATAGGTTTAGATTTGCCGATGCTGTCAGTGAAGAGAATTGAGAGGTCCACTCCAATCTTGAGAGAGACCAACTCTGTCTTGAGTGTTTTTGTGTCACAAACACTGCAGACACCCATGCAGAGTCACAGATCACCATCATCATCGTGTCACATAGTTTTCATAGCCTACTTAAAGCTACGCTGACACTAGAGTACTATAATTAGGGAGAGTAGCGACACTCCTGCTGACTCCCAATGCTGAACAGAGACACATATAGGTTGAAAAGCACACGTGACGATGGCTATTAACTGACAAGCGCATTTTCGGAACCAACATAACTAACATAGTTCCAAACAAACCACTCTCGCCCATCCACTTGCATTGACAGCAGGACTCCAGTGCAAGCGTAAAGCGCGAGACGCAAGATCAAAGCACGTCGCCACTCTCCCTAATTATAGTACTCTAGCTGAAACGCGCATTGGGGAGATAATTGGCTAGTCAAAATAGGAAACGTCATTGATGATGTCAAACAGACATTGCAATATTAACCAATCAGATCCATCCTGCCTCTACTGTTTTGACAGCAGAGCTACTGTCGCTACTGCATCTTTCATGTAGCATTTTGTTGAAATGGCTGAAACGGCTTGGTATTCATCCTGAGAGAGGATGAAAATTGAATGATTGAAATGAATGAATCTGAGTGGTTGTTTAGGCTTCAGTGCGTATAAAGCGGTTTGGATTTGGTGGTGGAACCCCTTTAAGTAAAAGTGTTGTCCTTTCATGGGGTATTTCAAAATTTCAAAACTTGTACTTCTGCTCCACTAAATCAAGCTCACAATCGGAATGTGTTGTGTTGTATTGTGAGCTTGTAGATCTGCTATTTCATGCGTGTATGCGAGTTTTACGTCCCTGGACTGTGTAACCCAGGGGTGCCCAAAAGGTAGATGGTGATCTACCAGTAGGTAGAGGCTGTGCAGGTAGATCACATGACAGTCAGCTTGACACTCTCAGCTTGAGAGTGTTAAAATGAAACCAAATGGACCCGTAAGGGTTTTTTACACTCTCAAGAGTTAAATTATATTTAAACATCTGAATTACGTAATTTCAAGAATCCACAGAATTAGAAAATGGAGAATAACTGTTTTTATAGTTCTCTTTCCCAATTGTGGACAAAAACGTGAAAGTTCTTAGTTTTGGGGTAAATTCAACACATCACAAACTGTCAACTCAAACCCCAAATACTGTTTTCAAACGTCAGTCGTAGCATATACAAGAAAACCCTTCCAATCCCCCCCCCCCCCCATTTTTCATTGTAAGTGCATTATTCTTAACCACTATAACAGTAAGTAACGCCATCACTACTATTTCAATTTAACGTCAAATTTTCTTGGGGGCCTTGAAATGGATTTTGTTTTATGTGTAGATCTTGTTGAGCCGGTCATTTTGAAAGTAGCTCTTAAGTCAAAAAAGTGTGGGCACCCCTGGTGTAACCCATGAATGATACCATGAATGAATGATACAATGGACCAGTAAGGGGGACTCGCGCGCAATTACTGTGCAGTCAGTCCAACAGCAACCACAATGCGCAAGCTGTCAATTACTGTGCCCAAAAGCCATGAGAGCTGCATGAGGAAGAAAAAAATACAGAAGAACAACAACAAAGAAGGCAGCCGGGAGAACTGTCCGTCATTCTTCCCTCCACCGACTGTGACACTTTGCTCCAAAAAACGACCAGAAAAAAAAACAAAAAAACATAAGAACACTTATGGTTATTCTTTTCTCCATTGAGCCACCACTGAGCAGCGAGGGCAGTCACACAATGTGCATTTTCCCCCGCATTTTGCACTGTGTACAGCATAGCCTACGTACTGTATATTGATTTTGCACTGTGTATAGTATAGACTACGTATATTGATTTTGCACCGTGTACAGTATAGACTACATATATTAATTTTGCACTGTGTACAGCATAGCCTATGTATATTGATTTTGCACTGTGTATACTGTAGCATAGACTACGTATATTTTTTGCACTGTGTACAGTGCCAACATCAGGTTACAACAACGCAACACTTTTGCTGTATTTTTTAAATTATTTGTTTGGTCCAAAACATTGTGTTTATTGTCATGATTTGTCACGACCCGAGTTGGCTTTGTACGCCACTTAAAAGGTCTTTAAATAAATACTATTTGAAAAGTCTTCTCTTTTTTTGTAGATACCCTCACAAAAGCATGCAGTAATTCTGATCTCTAAACTTCTGGGGCACCAGATGGAGGGGACAGGAACTGGTAGGAATATCGTGTTCTGTCCAACCAGGGGAAACTCCCCCCCCTGTCAGGTGAAAAGAAGGCAGCATGGACTCCTCATTAGGAATTGGCACTGGGTGAAAAAGAAAGAAAGAAAGAAAGAAAGTCTCTTGGAGTCTTCTTGGAACTGGGTGTGTGGTCGGGACTGCGGCGCTCTATACTGTATCCTGTGCATATTCAGCGGCAAGAATCCAATTTAGTGAGACGGTACACAAAACCGTCATTAAGGCAAATGCTGCAGCCAAGGATTGGCGCAGCAGAAAGCATGACAAGCATACTGTATCAACCACACAGAGAGACCACCTGTGTGTGGGTGCATGTGTGTGTGTGTGTGTGTGTGTGTGTGTGTGTGTGTGTGTGTGTGTGTGTGTGTGTGTGTGTGTGTGTGTGCGCACGCACGTGCACGAGTAAATGATGTGTAGGGCTACAGAATGTGTGTGCGCCGCACATGTCGTACATCTCCGGGTAGCCAAGCGGAAGACCGTCTATCAGTTTAACTGCACCTATTCAGTGTAGTGTACAGTATAGGTACGTCGTCTCACAAACAACACACACGGATGACAGACAGATTGGCCCCAGAGAGACCCGCTGAGGAAACAGGACGAGCATAATAAAAAAAAAAAAAAAAACACGAAAACAACACGTCAGCGTTCCGTGAGTGACTGCTGGCTGATCTGGGGCAACACGTGACGGATGACAGGCCTGGTGGCGCCCAAGAGGCTGCACAGCCCCTCCTCGGCCTCCCCAAGTTTACATGAGAGGATTAAGACCCTGCGACATCCTTGGATATATACCTTCCCACACGAAATATATTTCCCCAGATATGTCCCCACCCCCAGTTATAAAATGCTGTTCCAGTTCAGTGACATTGTGGTTAAAGTGTCTGCCCTGAGACTGGGAGGTCGGGGTTCGATTCCTGGCCGGGTCATACCAAAGACTCTAAAAATGGGACCCAATACTTGTACATCAAGCTGTCTCACGCAACAGAAACAGGAGATAGGCTCCTGACCTATATGGGCCTCTATGGCTCAGCTGGGCTTCAGGACACCATGGCCTGGCAAGGCCGGCTGCGCGCACGCACACGCGCACACACACACACACACACACACACACACACACACACACACACACACACACACACACACACACGCGTCTCTACAAGCAAAACCTCATGCAACTTGTTTTCCATGAGGAAAACTGTGTTATAACGAATACAGGGTAGGAAGACTGGCTGACAAGAGATATTGCACTGAAATTCTAAAACCACATAAGGAAAGTGAACCAGACACAAAAGGCCCTCACACACAGCAAATTACTGGATTTCCCCCTCAGCCAGCTAGCCTTAAGACTCAAAACACAATACACAACCAACAGACAGAAAACAAATGGGACTACACCAAATCATAAAGGAAACAAAAAGAAAACCATCTTACAGACTGGAAAAGATCAACTCAAATCCAGAGAAAAATGGAATGCTACTTCACACACATACAGTACTTCCCAATGATCACAACCACCCAAGGAGAGTTTGAAAACATGACAAAAAACTCTCATACCTATTGGGTGAAGTACAACAATGTGCAAACACTGCTGCGACAGGAGCAGTGTTTGCGAGCTGCTGCGACAGGAGAAGAATAGAAAATGCAGCACAACCACCCTAAATAACAATCACTGAGGGTATTCATGCTCCAAGTGAACTGATGATCCTGACCCCGAAAATGTAGATCATTGATTGTACTGCACCATTGTATTGCACTGCTTTGTTGCTCTGGCAGTGTAAACATACAGTATTTTTTCTCGTGCCAATGAAGCCCTTTGAATTGAATTGAATTGAAATTGCACAAAGTTCAATGCATCTCCTCCGCCCAATAGATGACTTGATGACTTAACTCACCTTTAGAAATACTGTACGACACAGCTTTGACTTATTTTTTCTGTTACTCATTTTCTCTACATTCGGAAAGTCGACAGAAGGCAACGGCTGGGTTTACAGGTCAGTTGTGTTGCAGATGATGAAGATGTGTGGGTGTTTGTGTGTTTGGGGCCATACAGTATATTGAGGAGGAGGTCAACAGTTTAACCTCGCGAGTATTAAGAAAACATCTACATAACAACTGGCTCGTCGTTATTCCCGTTTCCACACTACTCTGTTGTGGCGCGTTTTGTATATGGCGTTAACTCTGACATCTGTGATGTTCCTGCTTCCTCCTACACGCTGATGGAATCTCCGTCAGCTTGTTCACAATAATCACGGGTACCAACGTGTAGGTGTGAACCCAACAGCACATGTCTACACAACAAAATATACGCTAACAAGCATCACTTGTCTTGATGAATATTTATGAATGAATATTTAATAAAATGTGGAGATGCAGAGATTGACAATCTAATTTAAAGGTATAGTAAGTGTTTTCACTTTAATCAAATTTTGTTATTGTTTCTTCTTTTTTTTGTCTAATCCTCCCTCTAAGCCTCTGTCCAATCAAGATGAGAGGAGGCCTTCCTCCAATCAGGATCGAGTGGGGGTGTGCATGTGCACGTCTTGGGGGAGGGACCAGAGGGTTTTCCAAACCACCTACTATAAGCTATCCGTGGCCACGATGGCCATAGCACATTTGATTATGCATAGTCAGTGAAGCCTTTTTCAACGTTCACCTCTCCTCACAACCTCCAAGTGTTAAAAAAAAGTCACAGGCTGGTCCCAGTGTGTGTAGATGTACATGTGTACATACGTGACAAGAAAAATGTGGATGAGTTGACTTATTCTTTTTCACCCACAGCATGACATAAACCATGGCCGGATCTAGGCAATGGAACTCCAACGTTTTTCATATCAAGGATCCCCAAATTGACACTTATATTATCCCCATTTGAAGAGATATGGCAGTGAACCCCGTAAGAGAAGATTTGTACGGCTCTAGCAGTGATTCCCACCCAATCAGAAATGATAAATAGCACAGATATTTTGTGATATTTTTTATATAGGGGGGAAAAAAGACTCCCCATAAACTTTCATTGGGTGGGCATGGGATGCATGTACAGTAGGTGGGCTCTGCCCACCCCTGCGCCCCTTCTAGATCTGGCCCTATCAGCAAGTCTGCTGGGTGCTAGAACACAGAGCAGCACACACATCAACACGTCTATGCTGCAGGAAAGCTTCCCAACACGATGCTATACAGTGTGTTGCAGCACAGCAGGGGTGAAGCAACACCAGCAAAACACAAACAAAACCTCAAACTTGTCTGTGCCAATCTTCCTGAAGAATAACTTCCCATGGCTGGAACTAACCGGCCCTCACCACATCAAATATTAATATTAGATTTATTCAATTATTCATTTTCTCCCCAATTCTTTCCACCATGTGTGATGCCATGCTGTGTAACCGTCGCTGCCACCAAGAGAGTCAACCAATAATGCAGGCAGAGCTATCAATGAAGCCGTCGGAAGCGCGTTGTTCATCAGTGCCGTAACGTCTCGCATAGCCTTTCACAACACAGCGAGCAAAAACCTCGGCAATCAAAGCCCGATCTTGCGTCAGATCGGAAGTCGATGGTGGGCGTACAGTATATCCGATCCAGTCCAAGCCACTATACACACAAAACAACTGCATTTGAACCACAGTGCTGTGCACTGTAAACAAAGGTATAAATACTCACATATGCACATAGACACACAGCACGCATATGTGGAAACTGAATCATTGGATGCCAAGGGAATTAACAGCACGAGTTGTCAAACGTAATTCAAACACATGTATGAAAGCCGAGGTTTGAGACACTGAGACGTGGGTCAGGAGATGGTTTGGTCACAGTTTGGGGCGGTGCAGCGTCTCATGGCATTAGGGGTGTTTATGCGTGTACTCACGGTGAGTGGAGGTCCTGCTGATTCCTATCGGAGGGGAAAGGGTCGGTCTGGTAGCGTGGAGGAGTGCAGGGGAGACCAGGAGGTGGCGGTGACACAGGAGGACGCGGTCTCCACTTAATCCTCATACCCTCTCTTCTGCATCTCCTTTTTGGCGCCACACATACCTGGAAAACAAAGAGAAAGGTCAAACAAATGGACATCATTTTGGAAAGGCTAGTTGATGGCCATGAAACAGACAGAGACTCCATGAAACAGACAGGTATGTACTGCATGTCAGGTATGTTGGTCCAATAAGGGACCACCATGACTAGGTCAAGGTACGTTTCATGGTACGACTGATGCAGAGCAGCACCCAGACAGCAGCAGTCGTACCAGCAGTGGTGGGTAGCACCTCATGGACATGTTCTCCTTGTGCACAAGTATTCCATACATGGCCTACTTGTGTGCAAGGCTGGGGCAGCACCTCAAGAGCGTGAATTTCTAATTGCATTTGCCTCCAAACAATTAATGTATAATACTAGCTGGCGACAAATAATACTGGCCAAAATCAACATTCCACAAACAAGAAACCTAATGAACACTTGATGGCTAAACTTTAAGAAAACAATAAACAAGAACTACGACAGGCAATGCATCCTAAATATTAAAAAAAATAAACAGATCTTTTTTCATAGATTATTTCTCTTTTTTAAATGTTCAAATCCTGTACAGAAAACATGGCATATTTTGGACATAGTTTAAATGGTGATTAATCATGATTAAATTAATGTCATGTGATTAAGCTGTGATTAACCCGATTAAAACTTTTAATCATTCAACAGCCCTAATTATCATTATCATTACCAATACTATTAACAGTAGTGCGGACTATGGCATGTGATTACTGGTTGCACATCGTCCCTTTCTTCCATCTCTACAGTATCTGATCGGCTACATATGCATTGTCTACTTTCCATCCCGCTGTCATTCAAATTTCTCTGCACTGCGCAAAGTCTGATTGCTAATGCCACATGTCAATCACGTTCGTATCACCAGTCAATCAAATAGAACAATTTGAAAGATAAGTGTCAGATTTCCTGCCGGCCCACAGTCACAGTGGGAGTCCTCCTTCGTGAGAGGAAATGTAATAGCAACTGGGATGAGACGTACACAGAATATTTTCAGGAAAGAGGTCTGTGCTGAAAACGAAAAAAAAAAAAAAAAAAAAAAAAAAACAGACAGACACGTGTCACATGTGAACAGCTCCAACAGAGAGTTCCAGGCATTACATTAGTAACTATCTCTAGGGAGATCCTGAGGGGTTCCAGGGCCAGTGGGACAATGTAATATACTGGCTCCAACTGCCCCGTGGTCTGCCTCAGGGTCTCCTCCCAGTGGGATGTGCATCGAGTACCTCTCTGTACGGAGATGCTCGAGAGGCTTCCTAACCAGATGCCTGAACCACATAAACTGGCTTGTTTCCAGGGTGAAGAAACAGCATGTCTCTCTAACGTGATTGAACTTTTCATTGGTTGATTGATTGATTTCTTTCTTTTAGAATTACAGTACATTTCAAGCACAACTCAGAACAAATCCTGTTAACTGCAGCGACACCATAAAGCATTTGCACTTGTTTAATAGGCCTATCTCTAAGGGTCTCCAAGATGCCAGCCACCCGTTGGGAGAAAACTCAAATTGGCTGCTTGTATTTGCAAACCTGACTTCAAATAAGTAAGTTGTGCAGGGCAGTGGAAGGACCAAGCATGGGTGAATACATTAAATTCCTGGCAGATATAGACTGGAAACCAGCCCAAAACTCCTCAGGAAGAAAAAATCCCCGGGCAGATTGGTTCTGGCACTCCTCAGTTTGAATTATATTTCCCTCAGCCCAAACTTGTGATGGACCAATCAGAGCCCACTATTCAAAGTGAGACTATTTTTCCCCATCGAAAATAAAACCTCAACACAGAAGTCTCAGCCTAATATCTACTCAGTGATATTAGTTCTGGTTCATGCATTCATCATGTATACATTTATAATCAACACAGAACTTTAAGGACTAAGGTAGTCCTAAACTACTACCTAGGTATGCACAGATACTGTATATGGAAATTCTTGGGGGGATACCAATGTTTAAAATAACAATTTAACCGATAGCCGATATCAATACCAATACATGATTCTTTTGTTTTTGTTGTTTCTCCTTCCTCCTTTTGTGCGAGGGAAACTACGCTATACACATCTTCAATACAAGAAATACATGGCCAGAATCTACAGCTTGGTATCGATGAACAACATGCCAACATAGTCGATGCTAAAGGTGCAGTAGAGCTTTATAAACAACAGATAAACATTGACTGCTGCCATTGCTTATTGTCAGTTTTACCGGTATTTGCCGATATAGCCATTTAGCAAATATATAGATGGACACACTGTAAAGTTATTTGGATTTTTTGTTCTGAAACCTCCTTTTGCCAAAACTTGAAAAAACGGCTTAACCGACAGGGGGATGCGGACAGCTCAATGAGACAACTTCTTTTTCCCCCTTTATTATTTTTTAAAAATTTGAGTTCAGGTAAAATACAAGCCGTCATAAACAACATACGGTCATCATAAAAATAACTGAGATTCATTAATTAATTTGTTAATTGAAACTTAATTTGTCTCTTGAATTGATAAATTCAAACATAAACAGTGCATTTCAAACAATGGTCCAAGGACCAAGGCCAAGAGTGGTCCATGTCCAATCAGATACAACGCAACTGCCATATATAGGGTTGAAAACCATTGATCTACAAGCATTAAATATAGGCCTATGCAGTATTTAATAAATAAACATGCATAATAAACACACCAGTGGCGTTCCCCATGATGGCTTGCGCTGATTTCAGTCCACCGAAAATTGGAATCATGGAATCATGCTGTTTGTGCAGTGTTCACACTGATTCCTTTGTTCTACAAATACTTCCTGCTTTCAGTGTGCTCCACCTCAATCATGAAGCACCACCAGCTGCTGTGCCACTCAGGAGAGGTGATTGACACCAATCACTCAATAATTGGTGTCAATTAGTTGTTGACAGCACAGACACTATGTTTGTATTTGAACACACGTTCCACAGATAAATATTGTGACAAATAGAAGAACAAGCTCACAATGGCTTCCAAAGTGAGACGTTGTGAGTCTTGTAGAGCTGCTAATTTCACAAGTTTTGCCTCTTTATTATATTATTTGACATATTTGGATATAATGTTTGACCCATTTTTTTCATAGTTCACTGGTGGTCCAGGATTCCAGGTGGTCCCCATGCAGCTAAATGATCGTCAGTTGGTAATTGACCCTTATAGATCTATAACTCTTGAAAGCGTTAAAATGAAACCAATATGGACCCTTACGGGTCCATTTTGGTTTTCATTTTCAAGAGTTAAATGATATTTAAACATCTGAATGATTTAATTTTCAGGAATATACACAATTAGAAGATGTAGAATAATTGTTATTTTGACCAACGTTTTGCCAGTTTCTTAAAAGTCCTTACATTGCCACACCCCACTGCCATCACACAACAAAAAGATCCACTGGATCCACGGGTTGAGAACCACTGAGCTAACATTAAAGGGGAATTCCACCTATTTTCAAGATTTTTCCTGAAAGCGTAGCGGGTCCATTTGGTTCCATTTGTCCACTCTCAGCAAAAAGGGGTTCTAAAAGAAAAATCATTGCCATGGTGAAACACAACTTGATGACAACATCAAGTTGAGTTTCAATATGTTTTAGTGTAAACACAACATACTGTGTCTAAGGTATATTAATGACATAGTAAAATGTTGAAAATGGGTGGAATTCTCCTAACCACTGAGCTAACATTAACACAGCACTGATCCACATGGGACATGCAGAGGCCCTGGCACAGAGTGAGGAGAACATACCAACACAGCACATACTGAACCCACGGGAGAGACACAATTGTGTACAATTTATGTGTGGTGCTCGTTCAACCAGCACATCCCGGGCAATGTCAATGAGTTGTAGAGCAATATTACAGGCATTTAGCTGATTATATTAAAGTAAATTGTATTGCCAGCCCGTTTTAAGTGGCCCTTATGCAGCAAGCAGGTATGCTGTGGGGACTACAAGCGTCGCATTTCCATCCTGTTTGCATTTAGCTGGCACATTGCACGTATGCAGCGTTGGCATGGGATAGCTATTATTGTGTAGGGCAGTTGTTTCAACATTTTTGATCCCAGGGACCACTTTTGATTCAGCATTTGAGCCAAGGACCAAAATTTGAGGACACTTTAACCCACAGACCCAAAAATTGAAGATTTATTTTGCTTTTGTCCGCAATACCAGGCTGGATTTGGGGAAACAAAACATGCAAACATACATATCAAAAATGACCATTAATCTTCGACATTCTCTAGTTGTGTAGACCTAGGCTGATTCAGCTAATTGAGAAGATTAACTCCTGAGAGTGTAAACAACATGGGGGACTCCTGAGAGTCCATTTGGTTTCATTTTTACGCTCTCAAAGTGTTACATCTGGTTAACCAACTATCCATCATTTAGGCTGCGGACCACCTGGAATCCTCACAGGGACCACAGGTGGTCCCCAGACCATTGGTTGAAAGGCACTGGTGTATCGTCTAACTTATTTTAACATATCTTTTATCAAAGGGTAGGTAATGTTCCCTGCAATTGAATCAGGCCCGGATGTAACTTTACCCAATTTTGTCATATAGTTCTGTGACCCACAAGATTTATATCTTGTACAGGACTTACAGGCAAGTGAGGCAAGCACGCATCAATAACAATATCAGTTTTGAAATCTTTTTAAATATAAGCACTTTAAATTTTGCTTGTTTGAATGCCATCATGTTAGGTCTGGCAGTCAGGGCATTTAGGGGGGCATGGGGGGGCATTGCCCCCCATGCCTAGATCCGACCCTGGATTGCATCGTCCTCTGAGAGCAAGGTGTTCAAGGAGATGTTCTGGTTGTTAACCACAGTGTAATAATGTGGAGACGAAGACGAGGAGTACCAGCTGAATCGTGGTAAATCAAAATATAAAATCTGGATTTTAATTATGTTCGATTAATTGTGCAACCCTAGCAGGGCTGACTTATATGTAAATCAAGGTGCATTAGCCCCATAATCCCCCCCTCTAAATTGTCAGCTCTCCCCTATAGCCCCCCCCCACTTTCAGAACTTTCTGGAGCCGTTGCTGACGCCTGTATATTTTGTGTATACTGACATGGTACAGAGGCAACAACAACTGAACCTACAACAGGACAGTGCAGTACAATAAAATAGATTTAAACTGCACACAAAATGTTACCATTAAATTATTATACTGTATACTGAAGTGGCACTACAAACTTAAATGGTGCATTTATATTGCACCTTTATCCAAGGCACTTTCCATAGTCCATTATCACACACACACACACACACACACACACACACACACACACACACACACACACACACACACACACACACACACACACGAACAAACATGCAAGGCACAACCACATAAACAGTAGCAATTTGGTGTCTTGCCCAAGGACACTTCGTCACATAGAGAGGGTATATTAACTCATTGACCGCGAGCGGATCTTCTTTGTTTCCTCTCCACTGCCGCGGCTCAAACCAGTTCGATCGGTAAAAAAGCCCTTATTTTGAAGCTCAGATCTCCTAAACAGGATGTGCTGTTTCTGTTATGCTGTGTCTGTTGTCTTGCCTAATCGATCATCTGGCGATCTGCCCCAAAACATCCGGCTCACAAGTCAGGAAGAGCTGTGTAGCCCTGGCTGCTTAACCCATGCGCCAGCGACATTGAGGGGGCACACCGGAGGAGAGCCGTTTGAATGCATTGGATTGAATGAATGTCAATGGGACGGGGGAAAAAAAAGTTGTCCCCAATTCTGTCCCAAATGAAAGTCAGCAACGGGATGATCATCAGACGATGCGCACGGACTAATAGTTGGATTAAAGAATGAAATCTACATTTCCGCGTGATACGAGCCGTCCGCGTTTTCGGCGGTGGTATTCCACGTGGATATCCACGAGCAGCGCGTGGATGGCGCCACATAGAGAGGGTATATTAAGTCTTGACCTTCAGGTCAGTATTAGTGTCAGAATGTGTAGGTGAGACAGGCAGGAAACCAAATAGAACCGCCCCAATTGGCTCTCTACGGCCAACAGTTCCTTGTTCAGGTTGGACCACTCAAATCCTTCCTGTCAGCAGTCTCTCAGGCTGCCTCTACACGGGTTTTTGCAAAGTCCAGGTCTCGGACCGGGGTGTGACGCCACGTCCTCCTGTTTTGAATGGGTTTCAATGGGCACTTCCTGCTACTTGCTGTCTAAATTTCGGACAGCGGCCAGGCAGCAGGAAATTCAAAAAAGGATGTGACGTCACACTTCCGGCCGAAAGTTGGAATGTGCACTTGTGCAGTCTGTAGCTACAGTCATTCACTGTGAATGGAGTCTCAACAGGAAGGATTTGAGTGGTCCAACCTGAACAAGGAAGTATTGGCCGCATAGTGCAAAGAGGGTTTATATAAACCTACCATGCATGTTGGGCAAAATTACATAAAAAACGTTACATTAGTAGAGCACCCATTTTCATACCTGTGCACTTTCACTGCACTGCATTAGTGTAACAGAAATGTGCTGCCTATATTGTACTCTATGTTCCCTCTCTGTATTCCAGTTCATTCCCTTCAGTCCCTTTCCAGTTGAAATCAGGACAGACATCTTTTCATCCTCCTCTTGCTCCTACCGATCACATCTGCCGGAAGCCATTATGGAGTCGCCCTAATGGCCTGACCCCGGCCATGGCCCTGCAATCACTCTCTCCACACAGCAAATAAATGGCCATGACTTCAGCCTGACGCTGAGGCTCATCAGCCTTATTGTCTTAATTGAAAAACATATCAGCCATCATTTGCATGTATAATTTAGTATTTAGCCCCGCTTTAGTTCTGCGGCAAAGTTAAGTGACAATTTACAGTCAACACACACACACACCCCGCTCATCGCATCTCTGCTCAGCTCGGCTGTTTACAACCATTTGGGGTATTTCAAATACACGATGATGAGTGTGTCGTGATGTGAGTTCATGTGCTGTAGCTGTTCTTATGAATAATATATCAATATTTACACACATAAACCCCGGTGTCAAGCACATAATAACCCTAATGTATATAAACAATATGGTAGCAGGAATTGTTGCTTTACAGTTATATCACATCGATGCACTAATACAGTATGTTGCCGCCGCTGGGTGCAAACCTTGTACAACGTGTCTTGATATTTCAACTTTGTATTTATTTATTTATTGTTTTGTTAGAAATGAATGGCCTATATAAGAGTAAATGGCCGACCTACTGTGCAAGCTCACAGCACATTGTGAGCCTATAGACACACAAAGTGCCTATTTTGAAAAGGAAAAAAGGATTGTGTGGATTTTATGAATGCTGAACCAAAAAAACTATTAACATGAGAATTACTGCAATGGACTAATTGGAACACTTTTTTTTTTTTTTTTTTCAATTTCCTGAAAAGTAACATGCAAGTTTGCCACCCTACAGCTGCAATATACTGTAGCATATTTACTGTACATTATGATGAAACTCCGACTTTGCGACTGTAACGTGTTAAAGGACCACCACGGATTTGTACCACAGAACCTTTTTTACAGGACACATGTCAACCTGCCATTGATCCAAGCTCCCATCACTTTCGTCTTATCATTGGTCCAAAATTACTAATCTTATCTAACCTACCCTAACTAACCCTCACCCTCAACATAACACTGCCACAGCGTGGACACAGGGCTTAAAGCGAGGCGGTCAACTGTTATGCTGATGGCGGCATTCCAGCGCATGTTCAGAGTAAAGCGATTAGGATCTCTTTGACTTCAGATCTACGGACAGTCCCCACTCCCCACCAATCAAACGGCTTTCATTAACCCAGTGGATGATGGGAAATTTTATCTCAGAAGACTCACTCATTGATACACTATATACCAATCTGTTTTAATTGACCAAAAAATGATTCTCAGGTCAAATTTTGATATGTGATTAATTGAGATCAATTCATTACAAAACTTCAAATTAATTCGATTAAACATTTTAATTAGCGATGTCCCGATTCTGTATCGGCATCGGGAAAAGTATCGGATCGGTCCTTTTTTGTGATATTGGTTCATATCGGTATCGGCAAATATGGTATCGGTATCAGAAAAGTATCAGCATTGGCCCTAATTTGTCATCATCAGACCCTTCAGTATTGGTAAATATAGCAGTATAACCAGAGATCCGACACAGGGGTAAGGGGTTGACACTATGGCAGGTACCGTAAATAAATGTTGTGGAATTTGCTTTGGAGTTGCCCAAGTGCACATTTGAGTGAGGAGTGCTATTCTAGTCTGCTATATACAGTATATATACAGTATATAAAAAAGTGATTGGATCGGAAAATATCAGAATCGGCAGATACTCAAACTCAAATGATCGGGATCTGATTGGGAGCAAAAAAAAAAAAAAAATGTGATCGGGACAACAGCCATTTTAATCAAGTCCCACCCATAATATATTTGTTTTTGGAAGAATGATGGCTTCCGTTTTTACACTAACTTTTCAGGAATAGAAATCCTGTAGTTTCTATTACTGTAGTTTGGAGACCCCATTGATGATGGGCATCGACGATGGATTTTTGAACTGCCCACAGCTCTCCTGTGAGCAGTTCAAAAATGTGCACAGAAAAAAATAGTGATGTTGTATCATGTACATTAAGGACCTATTATATGAAGATACCTTGAAAAGTTGTGAAGTGGTCCTTCAACTCAAATTCCTACATGTTGACCTTCACTTCCGCTTAGTGTACTTTGCATTTTCCTCCAAAGAACTACAATGAGAATGTGTTGACAAATACAGTACAGCTCTGTCATATTTAAAGCATGCGCACGGACACCTGTACGGGCTTAAGCTCACTCTTGCGTGAGCGTGCGCGCGCGCGCGCACGCACGCACGCACGCACGCACGCACGCACGCACGCACGCACACGCACGCACGCACGCACGCACACACACACACACACACACACACACACACACACACACACACACACACACACACACACACACACACACACACACACACACACACACACACACACACACACACACACACACACAACAACATCCTCCTTAAGTGTGCACACTTAACTCCCTCCAGTTAGATCCCAAATAAAGTTTACAACTATCCGTTCACAAAATTCCTTCGGGGGAACAAATTAAGTTAATCTGATCTAATCTATGAGCAATAGCGCTTGCTTTTCCTTTGATTTGCCGCCTCGGGCAACAGTTCATCTTCACTATTGGCTAGCTGAGAGTTCCTCTTTATCTTAATTGTGTACTTGCACAAAATGTTTGTTGTGCATCTCATGCACCAGCACACAGGCTGCAGAGCAAAGGAACCTCGGCAGCACTGAGGCACCTTTCAGTTAGGACTCTCAGGGGCCTTAGCATTTCTGCTCAGTGCCCCTGAAAAACCACAGGGTCCCGTCCCACTCTCTGCCGAGGGAAGACACCATGTGAGAGCCGGGAAATGCCAAGGAGATGTGGGCAGCTCCAGGGGTCAGAAAATGCCATTTAATTTGTTACAGTTATTAAAGAAAAAAAAAATAGATAACCAAGTCAGCCCTGGCTTGCTAGAAAAGCACTGGCTGGTGGCAAATGTTCACATTTTGCCAAATATTTCTTTTTTGTGGCGTTGGTATATGGCACCAAGGTACTGCACCGAGATAGCTTGTAATTCTGTTGCACTCCCACAAACCCTGCCAACGTGGTCAGATCAGCCGACACAGGAAGCTACGAATAGATGGAAATCCCTCACTAAAACGCCTGGATCACCAGACACCACATCTCCACACAGCCTCTCCAATGAGGAAGTGCACAGCACTAGCGTTTAGAGTGTGAACTGCAGGCCAGCCCATGGATTCATGACTAGGAAACCCCCATGTCCCTGAAGTTTAACATTGGGCACTCGTTCATGTGTGCGTTCATGGAGGTAACACTAAAGTGCGAAAATGCGGAAGCAGACCCTATACTTCCGGCGGTCTTCCAGGTGCTTCAAGACCCACAGCACAGCCACACCCCAAACTCTTATCCCTTTTGGTTTCAGAACTATGAAATACACTTCCCATTGCAATCAGAAATAGAGATTCACTCGCAATCTGAAATCGTACCTCTTCAGACTCTAACTCTAGTACTTGACTTCCTACATGACTATGCAAAGTCTCAACGTATGTATTTTAGATAGCATTTTATGTAAACATATTGTATATTGTGCTATATGATTACTTAAAAGACATAGTTCGATTATGTAGATTTTTCACTATTACATTCCTAGCGTATGATTCATGATGAATACTTTGTTAGATACAAATTATGATGTATTGCCATGCTTTTTCTTTTGTTGAAGTCGCTCTGATGAGTGTCTGCTAAATGCCTGAATTGTAAATTGTAATCTAACTATTGATGAGACTGTAATGAGAACCGCTAGATATTATTAGTTCTCTATACAGGCACATGAATTAAACATTATGAGGAGACGAGAGAGAGAGAGAGAGAGAGAGAGAGAGAGAGAGAGAGAGAGAGAGAGAGAGAGAGAGAGAGAGAGAGAGAGAGAGAGAGAGAGAGAGAGGGTTTGTGGTATTACATTCAAAGCATGCAAATTACTCTAGCTGCACAATTCATATACGAGCAGAGGTAAACTTTTCAGATACAACAACGAAGGCATCTGTATTCTAACAGCGAGACTTATAGTGTCAGGAACAGTAGGTGTTGTTGGCCAACTGTGCAATATAGTGTCACAGACTGCAGAATGACTCTGCATTCAGCAGTGGTGAACAAAGACCTCCTCAACAGCAGAACAATATATATATATATATATATATATATATATATATATATATATATATATATATATATATATATATATATATATATATATATATATATATATATATATATATATATATATATATATATATATAATTTTTTGTTTAACTATTTTTTATTAAACACTAGTACTGTATGTACATGATAAAGAAGAAAAAATCCACACTGGAACTAGTTTCTTACTGGTTGTGACTACTATACTGGTGTGGTCACGGCTAGGTGGTTGTGGTTGCGACTATTTGCTTATGTTTCGTGACTAGTTTATAGGTCCGGGGAGGTCCTAAGCCCTATAAGCCAAGTGGTTTTCAACCAGTGGTCCGGGGACCAGCAGTGATCCTTGAATGTTCCAGGTGGTCCGCAGGCTAAATGATGGACAGTTGGTTAACCAGGTGTAACTCTTTGAGAGTGTAAAAATGAAAGTAAATGGAACGTTGCAGGTCTGTAGGGTTAAAATGTCATCAAACGGTGGTCCATGGCTCAAATGCTGAATAAATAGTGGGCCCTGGTATCATAACAGCCAGCAGGGAACAGTGGATGTTCACTAACCTGGTTGCGCCACAGAACACAGGAGGTGCAGTGCAAAGTTCCACAGTGCCTCCCTGCCCTTGCGGGTCAGGGGACGGGTCGCGACCAAACCAAGTGGTCACAATCTGGTTGCGACTAGTAGTAAGCAAATGGTTGCGACGTGGTTCCAATCTGGACATTGGTCACCAGTGGATCTCACATCAGTCAATACACTGCTTTGGCTTAGGGACTGTACGTTATTTACCGGGGGGGGGGGGCTGGTGCGTAGGGGGGGGGGCCATGATGAAAAAAAAAGAGGTGGGGGGAAGGCCATGATGAAAAAAAATGAGTTGGGGGGGAGGGCCATGGGGAAAAAAGAAGACGGAGCTTTAGAGTATAGACTGAGTTACGTTTACTCATAGAGCTAGCTAATGGCGATTCTTCTACATTGACTTCAACTGCAGTTTGTCCCTATTCAGGCCATTTGAACAGCGCTCAAGCGCTCAGTTTCTGACTCCTCAATGTCGTGACTCCGGGTGGACTGCCGCTTCCGTGTGCGAGGGTCCATCTGCAGCATGGACCCTCCTCCTCCCTCCATGCAGTTAAGCGAGATCCTGTCATGGCGTCCACCGCTTTGTTTACAACACACGTAGGGAAAAGAAAACTTTGCCTTTTTACCAAGGACTGCGTTCGGTTTGATAAATAATGACAGCAGAGCCGTTTTCTAAAGCCCGATACGGGCGGATGCATGGATTATAAAGCAGCACGTCGAGCTGTGGTGAGTAGCCTAAAACGAGTTGTTTGTTGCCCCCCTTTGCTCCATGAAGTGAACGGTGTCTGTATTGCTCTGTCTATACTCCAGGCTTACATAGCTACTCCACCCAGGCTGCGCTGGTAGAATCATGCCATCTAGTAGAGTTGCGACATTGGGGGGTCAGAAACCGAACGTGCTGGATAGTATTTTCATTGCCATCGAAGCTGAGAGATCGCACAACGGGGCTATAGTTTTCAAAGAGGCCAGCGCGAATAAATAAAAGCTCTTTTAGACACGTGTAAAACATGACAACTATTGGGAAATCAATGCTGGTAGTTACCTGTAAGGGGGGGGGGGGGCCATGGGAAAACAACATTGAAGTGGGGGGAGGGCCATGGGGAAAAAATTGAGGTGGGGGGGGGGGCATGATTTTTTTTTTTTTACGGACTTCCAGCGCACCAGCCCCCCCCCCCCGTAAATAACGTACAGTCCCTTACAAGAGTGCCGTGCAAAACTAGCAGAAAAAAATGCTGTTCTACAAGCATGTCGCGATGTGTGGTGTTGTGACCTAGTGGATCACAGTGCGTTGGATGAAGAGGGAGGGAGTGCTGTTTGCTCACGGTTTATCCCTTTGATTTCCTTGCAAGGGAAAGCGTGAAGACTGTGATTTGGCTCTAGAAGCAAATTGGCGTTGGAGTGACATGGGATATAGTAATGGGGGGAAAATATCAACACTGCAATTTAGAAATATTTTGTATAAAGTCTGGAATGAAATAAATACTGGAGTAAAGGTACAAAAGAATTAAGTATTAAATAGAGTAAAATGTAAAATGCCACTGCCGGTTTTTGCACTCTGCCTACCTCTCAAATGAACAGTACTTAAAGTATTCTAGTTTTCTAATAAGTAAAACCTGATATGGCTTAAAGTATAATATTTGGATCAAAGATGTACTCTACTGTTGTGGAGTACAAGTAAAAGTATTAGGAATTAGAATTACATAAGAAAATTACAAATACCTCAAAAGTGTACATAAACACAGTGCTTAATGAAATGTACTTTAAATGAATGGAGGCAACTTTAGTGTGTACAAACACTGTTTGTAAACAGATTTGTTTAAAAACACAATCGAACTCAATCACCTCCACTCTATTGGCTCATTATGAATCTGCTGGAAACTGCTAGGATTGGCTAAAATGCTGCCTCATCCCACATAACCCCCTCCGCACTCTCACATTAGCACCGCCTTGAGCCCAACAAATGTTTTGTTGTGTTATGTCTATTTAAAAAGTTGCTATTACCTTTAATAATGACTTTACACCACTAGCAAAGGAACTTGGTATGCCTGCATGGCTGTGACAGCATGTCACGTCCAGCTCGTTAGTGGACGGAAACGTTTCATTTAAAACTATCTGTCTTGACGCAGCTAAATGTCATGCTATTTGTCATACATTTGGCCCCTATAGCTGGAATGGTCTAGATTCATGCTGAAATGATTTGGCCATGAACCCATAATACGTAATACATGGCTGGGAACAGTGTGTGGGCGGTGAATTCAGCCCCACTTAAATGTCAATTTGATAATGCTGATGAAGGCCGGAGGAAGCAAAACGTGTTAGCTGTGTGCTGTGGTAAAACGGAGGACATTTAATGTTGTGAGTGCAAAATGTTTATTAAGACAGGAGTGAGTATGGCGTAGTGGCTAAGGCGCATACCACCTACACTACGGTACTAAAGGCTCTGGAACTTTATAGTGAGGCAATGGTTAGATTCCCCAACTCTAACCGCAACTACTTTTGCTGCATGTAATTGCCATATCTCTCTCCCCCCCCTCCCTCTCCCCCTCTCTCTCTCTCTCTCTCTCTCTCTCTCTCTCTCTCTCTCTCTCGAAAAACACAATAAAGTATCTTTAAAGGGTCTTTAAAGGGTCTCCACCATGAATTTAAAATCCAATTTATTATGTAAATCTTGCCCTTTAACAACCACTCAGATCAGTTCATTTTCATTATAGATGCTGTACCACAAGAGGGACCATCCAGACACACCCATCTCAGTGAAGCTCTGACTGTTTAAAAAGCAACTTTTGAGGGGTGTACAAATACATCACAGACCTTGATAAAATGTTCATGGTGGAGTCCCTTTACAATTGAATAACCAAGCAGCATAAACATAGTTAGAATTTGTTGCAATGTGCCTACAATGAATTGCATAGCATAAGCATAATAAGCATTCATATCTAATCACAATTCATTATCAAGTACTGCTCTCAAGACCCTGTGTGCATGCGTGCGTGCGTATGTGTCTGTGATGGAACATGCAGAACTGATCTCAAAGTACATACAGTTAACTGGGGGTTGGTGGGGAATCACAAGGGAACATGAGGGGGTTCGGACCCATGTGTTGCAGGTTTCAGATGGCTAGGGCAAGCATGCAGATAATGTCCTGTTAAACAAGAGGGAAAAAAGCACACAGAATGTTTTGGTTTGTTTTCAGATTGGTTGCTCTCATTAGAATTCATTCACAAAAAATATAAATCAATACATCATCTTATTTTTTTTTTTGGTATTATCATTCCAATGTATTTTACTCTTCCTTCAACTCTCTTTTCACCAAAACACATCAATAAACCATCACTGTATCCCTGGAGATATTAGAAACTTGCCATGCGACGGCAATGTCTCTCATGTCTCTCCTTAATACTGAGCTTAATGCTGAACTTGTCCAAATCCAATAATATAGCTGGTCACACTGGGCAAACAAACACCGTTCACCAAAAATACCTTACAAAACTAAATACATAAAACGGGAGGTCTTCGGAAGTGAAAACTAGGATTGTGCATGGACTTTTGTATTGATTCTCTCAGCCAAACTACTGTGTTCTGCACTGGATTCATTTATATAAAAAAAAAATCTTACAAACACTTTAAACCATGAGAATGTGTTCTTAATGTTATTATAATCCCATGTGTATCATTTAGAGAGTTGATGCAAGTAAAACTAACCTTTTAAACAGGAGCAAGAAGCACACAGAACGTTTTGGTTGTTAGAATATTATTAGAATGAGGGCGGAGCTTCCTGTCTGTAGATAACAGCCTCTCACTGCTCCTATACTGCCAACTACTGTTTAAGGTAAACTCTTATTTAATACAGATAAATTGTCAAGTGACCGCTCCAAAAAAGGAATTCAAATCACAAAATAGAATAGATATGCTTTATTGTCTCTTTACGGTATCCCAGTGACACAAGGAAATGATTTTAAAGTACTTCTCATATATATTTTTTAATCTATGAATGGCCTAGCTCCTTCTTATGTTCCTGACAAGCTTGACCCTTATACACCCTCTAGTACCCTTAGATCATATGACAAAGGGCTATAAAAAAGATTAACTCTAAATCTGATTATGGTGCCTTCATTCATTATGGTCCTTATGTGGAATTCCTTGTACCTACAGATTTAAGATCTGCAACCTCACTGTCTTTAAGAGTAAACCTAGCTACACTAGCTTTCAGCTAGTAAGCTAGCTTTACTTTTTTGTGCTCTTCTATACTGTATGTTTTGTATTTCTTTGAAGTACACTGACTCCCCCACTTGCCGGGTGAAACGTGCTATGTGAATAAACGTGACTTGACTTGATAAACCAACCCAAAAATATGACTACATTCTAGGTGGGTCACACATGTGTGGCACACTATAAACTATAGTGCAATAACAAATGACAACTGTAGTGACCCTGACCAGAAGCAAACAACGATTATGCATTATGATACTCGGCCTTACAAGCCATTACAAAAGCCATTACTGTAGCCCACATTATGCTATGCTCAGGACGGGACCATTATGCTATGGGCAGGATGGAGCAGGAACAGGATACTCAGTAAAGCTGGGCTGTTGCCTGATGTTTAATCTATATTATTACAAAACAATCTAAATCAAAGATAAAGAAGTCTATGCAGAAGAGCCACCATTGAACTGATCCCATAATATCTGAAGGAGATAATATCTCTACACCTTGACCTTGGAACGCCTGGGGATTCTCCTGAGGAGGTGCCTAATGTGGCTTAGGAAAGGGAATTCTAGTGCTCTTTGGTGGAGCTGTTGCCCCAGCGACCCGACTTCAGATAAGCGGTTGAAGATGGATGCTTGGCGCTACATATACAATAAGTACTTAAATTGAAAATGATCACCATTGCATCCTTGTTTATGAGCATACCATATAACCATATTGTGGTTTATAACCATTATAACCATACACAGTACATCATAAAACGTGGTAAATTAAATATAATAATTTGCTATACAAAATAGACAGACAGACAGACAGACAGACAGACAGACAGACAGACAGACAGACAGACAGACAGACAGACAGACAGACAGACAGACAGACAGACAGACAGACAGACAGACAGACAGACAGACAGACAACACCTAAAAACATTTCCTCACTGAGGAATAATTCACTCAGTGAATAATTCACTGAGGAACAAACATGGGTGAGTGAGATGAATTAGATATTACTCCTGAATATGCAGCATATGGATTTATTAATCTCTGGGGTAGAAAAACCGTCTGGTGTGCACTCTCTACTACTACTGCCTATAATTATAGTTTTCACACTGACACTTCCTTGTTGGCCTCAGCCCTATTAGCGAAGCCCTCCACACTCCATCTTATCTACAGCATGGAAAACGCACTTCCAGGATACTTGACAAAAGGCACGCAATCATCTGACTAATACGAGGTCAACTTCACTGGAGGCTGCATTCAGGCACTGTCTGCACTACACTACGACAGACCATGTGACCATGTGAGTCTTGCCTGTGTTTAAACAAGACTGTAATAATGGTATGTAGGTTATTGCAAATGGCAGAGGTTTTAGGAGAGGTGTTTGTAGGATCTAAGAGGGGGAAAATGAAGAAAGAAAAGGCAATGTTGACTTATAAGGGGAATAAACAGCTCTAGTCACCATGGCGTCTTTGCCATCACATCAAAGGTTCAGTAATGACGTGGAGATGGGTGAATTATCTTGTCTTGTGCACACT
This sequence comes from Benthosema pterotum, assembly GCA_039105355.1. Taxonomy (NCBI): domain Eukaryota; kingdom Metazoa; phylum Chordata; class Actinopteri; order Myctophiformes; family Myctophidae; genus Benthosema; species Benthosema pterotum. Next base: position 27,370,738 of record CM076969.1, read on the forward strand.
CCATCGTTTTGTGAAAAGAGAGAGCAAAGAAATAGAGGAAGCAGAAGAGAGTTATTACGCAGAATAGGAACAAGTCAAAGAAACAAATAAAGATATACAGATAGCTCTGATTCAGCCTCTATCCTTTTATTACTGTGGTATGGTGCTTTTATTATTATGGTATGTACTATACTGTACATGTGCTCTTAGAAAGATTAGCATGATATGCAGGAGTGTTTCAAATGCACCTTTAGTGTGTACACACACTGTAAACATATGTATTAAAAAAAACAGACTCTAACTCCATCTCACCTCCACTCTATTGGCTCATTATGAATCTGCTGGGGAACGCTGTGCTGTGATTGGCTAAAACGCTGCCTCACCCCACACAACCCCCCTCTCCCTAAAAAATTAGCACCACCTTTCCTGACCCCATGTAGAATGTTTTGTTTTCATGATTTGTTGACAACAACAAAGTTCTGGACCGTCTGCAGGATAAAGTGTCTGTCTGCAGGGAAACAGCTGCAGGATCAAAGTAGAAGCAACATAGAGGGGAAAAAGGCAAACAAAAACCCATCTATTTTGATTTTTTGCTAAAAAGCTGCCTCTATTACCGTTAATAAGCTGGCATGGGGTTGAGGAGAACATCAAAAACATCCCCAAAACATATTCTGTGTGAATGTAACATGAGGGAAATATGTTCCCTCATGAATATTGTTCAACAGTTTGCAATAGCAGTTCAGAGTGTCCAGACACTTAATACCTGAGGTACCCACTGAGCACAACACGGTTAAAACACGTATGGTCTAAGTGTAACACGCGATTTACACCGGCTATAATGGGTGTTGTATGGTGTTTTTTTAGACCAACTTATTTATCGGGTGTTGAATACATATTGATAAAATATAACAACCGTACGTTGCATACCTGATCTCTGCATGCAGCCTAAACACATTTAAGGGTTGTTAGTGGGTAAATAAGCTTGGTGTTTATCTAGCCACCTTTTACACGTGTTGGACAACACCGCTATTATACCAAATCTAGACCATTGCCTTTAATTTCTTAATGAAAACTCTTTAATTGAAGGAACAACTGAATGCTCCATTAATATCTCCAAATGTTGTAGGGAAAAAACGTTTGTGTTGAAAACGTATTTGTATTAGACCTGCGCAGTGACGTCACCAGCCCTGTTCCTCTAGTGGATTCCTCATTCATTTTCCTCATAGACTTTTCGAAAATGGTTAATAAAAACACGATTGTGCCGCGACCAAAGCCAACTCGGGTCGTGACAAATCATGACAACAAACACAATATCATCATATAATATATAATTAGGAAGAAGTAGAAAACGGCATGATACAAGACTTTTTGTTTCGTTTTTCATCTTAGAAATTATTTTATTGTCCCAAAAGTTTGTGTGTGTCATCATGATTCGTTATGACTCGAGTTGGCTTTGTCCGCGGCGTAATCGTCTTTATATAAATTATTTTCGAAAAGTCTATGAGAAAAATGAATGGGGAATCCATTTCTGGAACAGGGGCGGTGACGTCACTGCGCAGGTACGTCACCATGAGCACTAGACGACTGCGCATGCGCGGAGCTGCGGGGCATTGTTCAAAGCACAAGAAAGTTCTTGCAGAGGAAGGATACACATGGCGTCGAGCATTTCTTGGAATAAACCTCAATATGTCATCCAATCCCCCCCCAAAAAAGAAGCGACTTGCGTGTGCAGCAATGGTGAGTGCTAACAGAAGTGGTTATTTCATGTTTTACTATCGTTTTGGTTAATTTTACCGTGCTAATGTAAATGGAGGAGGAGGAGGGGGCGGCGGCGCAGCACATGAAAAATAATCCTTCTAGTCCAGGGGTTTTCACCAGTGGTCCTTGAGAGGGTTCCAGGTGGTCCCAGCTAAGTTGTTTTACCAGATGTAACTCTTGAGAACGTAAAAATGAAACCAAATGGACCCGCCAGGGTCTATTTGGTTTCATTTTTTCGGTCTCAAGAGTTATAATATCCATCATCTGAATTAGTCCAAGTCTACACAACTGAAAGATTAATGGTCATGGACAGAAGCAAAAGAAATCTTTAGTTTTGGGGTCTGTGGGTCTAAAAATATCCTCAAATGGTGGTCCGTGGCACAAATGCTGAATAAATGGTCGTCCCTGGGATGAAAAAGGTTGAAAACCCCTGCTCTAGTCATCAGTGGTTTTCAACCTTTTTGACACCAGGGCCCACTATTTAGACAAAATGTGTGCCACGGACCACCCTTTGATGATATTTTAGCCGCACAGACCCCCAAATACTAAAGATTCCTTTTGTTTTTGTCAATTCCAGGGTGGATTTTAGAGAAAGCAAAACCGTCAAACGTACAGATGACCATAAATCAGGGACCACCAGTGGTCCTTGAGAAGGTTCCAGGTGGTCCCCAGGATAAATGGGAAGTTGGTTAACCAGATGTAACTCTTGAGAGTGTAAAAATGAAACCAAATGGACCCTTGCGGGTCCATTTGGTTTCATTTTTACACTCTCAAGAGTTAAAATATTCATCATCTGAATTAGCACCACTTAATTACGAAGTTTACACTGTTATGTTTCCCAAATCCAGGCTGGAAATGTGAACAAAATCAAAAATAATTCTTTAGTTTTAGGTCTTTGGGGCTAAAATAGTGGTCCGTGACTCAAATTCCGAATAAATGGTGGTCCCTGGTGTCAAAAAGGTTGAAAACCCCTGCCATAATGACCATTAATCTTCTACATTCTCTAGTTGTGTAGACTTGGGATAATTCACATGATGAATATTTTAACTGTTGAGAGTGTAAACATGAAACCAAATGGACCCGCAAGGGTCCATTTGGTTTCATGTGTATGCTCTCAAAGAGTTACATCTGGTTAACCAACTTTCCATCATTTAGCCTGGGGACCACCTTGAATCCTCTCAGGGAACACTGGTGGTCCCCGGACCACCTGTTGAAAACCCCTGCTCTACATGAACTAGTGTTTCCCAAGCCTTTCCATGCCAAGGACTCCCAAACACTAAGTAGCCCGTGAAAACTATATGCTAAAGACCCCCATACGAGAAGATTTCTATGGCTCTAGTGATTCTCAAACCATTTATAGCGACAATATATAGACCCCCATCTAAGTTAGAAAAACTAACTGTTTTACTATTATGCCCCCATCTTAACAGTAGAATGTTCCAACACCTGAATAGACAGTCTGGAGGACCACCAGCTGCTCAGCAAGGACTCCACAAGGTAATCTTTCATTAATTATAGAAATGAAGATCACAAAAGTGATTGTGCAGTGAGTGTCTAAATTCTGTTCATGATAACAAATGAATTTTACACTCTTGTTTCAGGAAATGGTGATGAAGACTACGGAGGAGGATGTGAGTGACTTTCACCAGACATGCAAAAAAGCTGAATGTGCACAGGTATGTAAAGTTCTATTGTGCTGTTATTTAATTTCAATTGTCTGTATTGCTGTTAACATGTCATGATATGTACAGTGTTTGGAGCCGTGCTTGTGCAGCTTTTTAATGTCTGTCCTTTTTTTGCACAGGATGTGCTCAGCTGATCGGATGCCTTCAGACTTCAATGGCCTAATGGTGCTTTTTAATATGTTTGGTGGTAGGCAGCAGGTAATAAGTATTGTTTCTGCCAATTCTTTCATGTTATAATGTGTGAGTGACAAACATCCTGTTTTCTGGAGTATACTAATCTCTGTAATGGTCACTGACTGTTAAAGCTCTTTATTGAATTACAGTATATGGACAAATAATAATTACTTTTAAAGGGTCACTAGGCCTATGGTTATAATTGTTACTAAATATTTTCAGGAGGTTATCTAATACTGGGGTAGTCTTAGAAAAAGGAAAAAAGAAAGGGTCATTAAAATCTTGAGTTTTTCTGCTTATAAGTTTTTTTTTCCCCTCTCATTTCAGAGTTGGTTCACAAGATCTTGAATGGGGTGGACGCACAATGGAGAGGAGAGCCAATTCTGTGTTGACTGACCACATCAAACAGGCCCTGCACAAAGTAGTGGTGGTGGGCGTGTATAAGAGGGCAATTAAGTAGCCATGGCATTCTTCATTATTTGGCAACATTTCTAGGTTATTGTTTGCTATGATTTAGAGTTGACACTGCATTTTTAACACTATGGCACTTTAGGAGTCCACTGCTGTAGTTCTGTTTTTTTTTTTTTTTTTTTTTTTTTTTTTTTTTTTTTTTTTACAGCCAAGCACATTTGCAACTGTTGCACACCTTCCCCCATTCACCACATGTGTCAAAATGCCTTCACTGATGTCCTGTCAATGAAGAACAGTGGTTTTTCAGGGGTCCATTATTTGATTTGCATATGAAGCATGGGCAACCATTTTACATGTAGCTTCTCAGAACAAAAGATATGTAATGATTCCATTTGGTACGACTGCAAAATTGCACCAAATGGACCTGAGAGGGTCCATTCGATTTCATACTTGAGATATTTAAGGTTCCATTTGGTTACCAACTTGCCATCATTTAGCTGAGGACCACATAGACCCACCTCAAGGACCACTGGTTGAAATCACTGTTCTAGTCTGATGACCAAGGAACCCAATTTGTTGTGATTATTGGAGTGCTAATAAAAATGAAAACATTGTTTCCAACGTTGATGTGTTAAGTATTTACCAGTGGTGGTAATTGTCAGAGAATTATGGGATTAATGGCAGCAAGGTAAGTTTTGACCCTTCCCTTTTGTACTCCAGGAAAAAGATCTGAAAGAAAAATCATTAACATAGAAGCACATCGTGATGCATCATTGAGATATGTTTCAGCATGCTATTGTTTTTTATATGTCCACTCAGCAACTCTAGGGTATATTATTTACAGTGAAATGTTGAAAATGGATGGAATTTCCCTTTAATCTGGGTGTTAATTAGATTGGATACTTTATGCCCACTTCCAATTTTAGACGTTTTTACCGATTTTTAGATGTGTTTTATCAACGTGTTTTAGACCAGAAAATGGGTCTAAATCACGTTGATAAAACACGTCTAAAAAATCGGTAAAAAATGGTCTAAAAGTGAAAGTTTAAAACACGTCTAGTCTAGACGTGTTATAGACGTCTAAGTCTAAGACGTGTTATAGACGTATAAAAGAAGGACGTCTAGAAACGGTGTTGGCTAGACGTGTTTTAAACTTTCACTTTTAGACCATTTTTTACCGATTTTTTAGACGTGTTGTATAGCCACAGAAACACGTGTTATCAACGTGTTTTAGACCAAAAAATGCCCAGAGGGTAATAATAACCTCAATGGTTGTCATTACCTTGATGGTCAACACTGTCAACTGTGTTATTAAAATAACCACCACCTACTCTGACTCTAGCAGTAATTGTCAGTCTAGCTTTCAAAAATACCAAAGTTGCAAAAGCGCACAATGCTTCACTGTGTTGCACATTGGGAGCTTGTAGATTGGCTATTTTTTAGGAACCGTGAGGTATAAAATAGGGTTAAAGTGCTCAGACTGGTTTTCACGCTCATTTTGCCTCAAGAACGTTGGGAGAGGGTCTGCACCCCAGTCTGGGAACCGCTAGTGCTTTAGACAATCGCTTAGCGTGTAAAGACTCCACATTCATCATCTGGTACTGGGCCCAGCTAAGAATACAAACATGTTTACTCGTGCCTCTCCATCATCGTGATGGAACCACTGACACTATACGCAATGCTACTGAGAATACACAATACATGATGGAGCCACTGCACCACCCATAACGCTACTGGGAATACACATACACAATACAACATGGGTGGGGAGGGGGCTCAGAGTCAGAGGGGGTGGCACTGGTTGTAGTACGGATGGTATGTGAAAAATGATAGGTGAATCGTCCACTTGCGGATGCAAGCACAAGCACAATTGGCACACATAGTCCTTAGGAATTGCTCTTTTGATAAACCCTTGTGGACAAGTACAATTCCAAGATGGGGGCCGTTTTTCAAGATGGCCAGCATTGAATATACAGTAATATTGCATTTTGCAGTAGAATCTCATGAGAATCTCGTGATTTTAGGCTCTCCCAGCGAAGGGGGGGTCACTTGGACCCTTATAGATATGTAACTCTTGACAGCGTTAAAATGAAACCAAATGGAATTATATTTAAACATCTGAATTACGTAATTCTCAAAGTACACAATTAGAAAATGTTGAAGAATGAGCCCTTCGCTAAGTCCCTCCCCAATCCAGCCTTGTCCATATACTGTAGGCACGTTAGAAAGGGAGAGCTTGACCTGCATAGCAACAGTTGCTAAATGTGGATTGAGGACAGTGAGGAAACCCCACCCCAAAGGGTGGGGTTTTGAGAAGGGATCATTGTTATTTTGTCCAACATTTTGCCAGTTGTCTTTCCTAATTGTGGACTAAAGTTAGTTTTGGGTGCAAGAGGCTAAACTCAATTCAATGGTGGGCTAAATTGCGGAATAAATAGTGGGCCCTGGTTTGAAAAACACTGCTTTAGAATGTGATTGGCGAAAGCCAAACAGTAGGTCTGTGTGTTTCATGTCAATGTCAATCTGGTAATTTTTCATCTTCAAATTTTTTTTCTTCCTTTGGCCAACCCCTCTAAAATCACCAATGCCCATGCACTAAATTCAAGACTGACTGAAGTGTTGTTTATGCCAATTTAAGAATAGACCTCTCTCTCATCACCACCCGCACGCCAATCACAACCACATGATGGCTACACCATGACAACATTCCCTGTGACCTAATAATGAAAAACTTCTTGCCACAGTCGATCCCAATGGTATTGGGAGTTCCTGTGCGATAACATATCCAATGCTCAGACTTGGAAGAGGTTTTCCATCATTTAAAATTTGGGAACATTCGTTTACTCTCTTATTCATCGTCACAGCCTTCCTTGTGAGGTCCAACGATGTGGCTTCTTTGTTTTCACCTATGAAACATGTTTGGTTTTAATGGTGATTATAGACAGTTTGTCTTTGGCACTACACCGGCTGAGCACATTCATACATTATATGCTGTATATAGCCTATTTATTTGTCTGCATTTTGATGCTAGACAGTGTTTTGATTGAAAACAGCTGCAACTAGAAAAGGTGCCCTTGTGGGCACAGGTCTCCACTGGGAGCATAGTGTGGGATGTTTGGAAAAAATGCTTAGGATTAATATAAACCTCACATGATTATGACTAAGTCATATTAGCAAATGTATAGCACCACACTGCTGCTATAAAGCGCAGTTTCTAAAGGGTTTTCTTCTAGGGAGTGTGCGTATAAGGTTTTACACAGATCGGAACAGTTGTACCAGGACCATTTTCAACCAGCATTTCTTCCTCGGTCTAGTGGGAATGTGCATTCAAAGTTTAACAGAAATCACACAATGTGTTTGTGATGTGTGGCAGTTTGTTTTGTAATGGAGCACTGCTGCAAACTTTGCAAGTCAATCTGGGCCAATTGGGACGGATTATGAGCAATCAAACAAACCTGCCTTTATCAAATGACTATGGAGGAGATGCAGATGATGATACTGATTTGCATGAAGTTTGGATAAAGTCTGAAGGTAAAGTAATATCAGAAAATGTGTTTTAGATATGCTGGTGCTATAACACGCCAATGTGACATTTTTGGCAGAGATTCAGCTCTCGCAGTCAGTCACTGTGTGTGTGTACATGAACGGACACACAGCCAAACATATTGCATTCATTGATGGAGACCATGAACGCAATATTCGGTGGGCCTTGAAATGTTACTAAATGAGGTTCAATATGTCAAGCGTGGTGGTAATCTCAATACAATTTGATCTGGATCCAATGCAAAAAAAAAAAAAAAACATCTAGTCCATACAAGTACAGAGCAGTGAAGGAGAGTGCATGAAGCTGCAGTGTTGATTTATGCATTTGTAACAGATCACGCACACACGCACGCACGCGCGCATACAAATGTGTGTACATTTTTATACACTCAGTTAAAAGTACACATAAAGGATATTAGGCTACCATGTTGTGTAGTCATCGACACACAGGCCGTTTAAAGACCAGAGAGAGAGAGAGACAGAGAGAGAGAGAGAGAGAGGGAGAGAGCGTGCGAAGGGGGAATAGAGGCACCGGGCAAAGAAGCGTTTGATGGACGACAGCAAGCCAGCGTAGGAGACGCGGAACAGAGGGAGAGCGCCAGGCGCACACAGAGAAGCAATTTCAAGGATACTAGGGCTAAGATGTCATAAATAAAATAAATGTATGCATAAGTGAATTGCAGACCAACAGAAGACAAACCCCTCAGGGCGAGAGAGAGGAGGAGGAGAGAGGAAAAAGAGAGAGAGAGAGAGAGAGAGAGAGAGAGAGAGAGAGAGAGAGAGAGAGGGGGACAGCAGGGGAAAGGAGGAAAAAAAGGACAATTTTTCTCAGTTGCTAAACATGGGGGAAGGTACCGTACGCTGCTGCTTTTTAACAACCTGTCTCCCGGAAACAGAAGACATTGCCACTGATAGGATATGCCCTGGACCCTGGGACCGTGCGCACACACGCACACGCACAAACACACACACACACACACACGCACACGCGCACGCGCACGCGCACACACACACACACACACACACACACACACACACACACACACACACACACACACACACACACACACACACACACACACACACACACACACACACACACACACACACCACCAAACACCAAACACCAAACATACATCACCAGAAATGTCTGTGACAAGATTATACTATCTAGCCTCCTGCACACGGATGAGGGTTACTCCTTCAGGGTGATGGTTGCAGCAATCACTTCCCACTTGCACGTACGTGCACATGCGCATGTGCGTGTGAACACGGGCACACATTCACATCTGTCCTCTCCCGTAAAGAGACTATACAGGTTCTATACAGGGTCCACACAAACATGCCAACACATGTGACCAGGCAGTGACTACTGAAACTGACTGTGTCAATCTCTCTCACATGCGCACACATGCACACACACACATGCGCACACGCACACATGCACACACACATGCGCGCACGCGCACGCACACACACACACACACACACACACACACACACACACACACACACACGCTGATGAATGCACACATTCACATAAGTCACATTATGGCAGACATTATGAACAATTATATGAAGTGTAGGTCTTGACCAAACTAATACATTTGCGGATGCAAGCGGACAAAATGGATTTTCTGAGATGGGTTGGCTGGCATAGGTCAGTCACACGCCCGAGTCTCGGAGAAAGAGCTGCTGCTTTTTCTCTTGTAAAAGGAGCCGTCTTTAAAGGGGACCCACCATGAAATTAAAATCTAATTTATTGTATAAATGTCGCCTTTTAATACCTCTTCATACCCACTGAAGCCTATATACAACCACTTAGATCATTCATTTTCATTCTCTCTTGGGATGCTATACGAAGCCATTTCAGCTACAATATGTCCACATCCCAGGGGCTCCCTCGCCGTGCGCTCCTCAAGCATTTATCCCCGCCCACCTTAGTCTCAGTAAGGGGGGTGGGGGGGGGGGGGGGGGGGCTTGAACCACAATGGGAGGAGGTGGGGACTGATCCAATGACTTAAAATGGGTGGGTGTAGGTAAAGTCAAATTTGTCACAGGGATGTCTCCTGAGGGTCTTCCTAGGAAGGTCATAGCTGCTCATCTACCTGGCAGACCAATCGAGTGGAACTGTTGCCCCCATGACCCGACTTTGGATAAGTGTTAGTTTTCCCACGGACACACAATGTCTGCACGCACAAAATGCTTTTGCCTCTAGTGATGACTGCAATAGAATTTCATGAGGAAATATATACTGAACAACTCCATGTGACAATGCCATAAGACACCAAAAAGGAACTCAAAAGTTAACGTTCAGTTAATGTTCAGAAAAAGAAAAAAGACCTGTAGCGGGGGAAAATGTGAATGAACTTTGTACCAGACATAATTCAGTTGAACAGTTCATTATCCCCAGCACCAAGGAATGCTGACTTGTTCCAAAACGTTGCCAAAGAAAATAAAATAATAAAAATAGTACAAGATTAAACAAACCATACCATGAGGGAATAAGTGAACGACTAAACGAGCGGACAGATAAATAAGCAACGGCAGCAGAGAAGAGACAGCTATTTATGAGTGCCTGAGGACTTGGAAAATGGCTTAGCAGGGACAATATGTTGTGGTGCTTGCTTGTGATTTCTGAGTTTGCAACGTAAACTGTTGCAGTTTATCTTATTATTATCTGGAGAGGAGGATAATGTCATGCAGATACGTAGCCGGGCCTAAGCTGAAAGCACTTTGGCCTGTAGAGAGAGGGGGGCGGGGACCGGCTCAGATGGGCCGGTCGGATTGGATATCACCAACGTGTCGTTGCCACACCCGGCACCTCCACCTCCCCCGGACCTCCATGACATCACATCCTTGAGAGGATTCCAGGTGGTCCCCAACTAATTGATGGACAGTTGGTAACTAAATAGATTCAAGCAGGCATCATGAGGTTTAATTTGATATATGGCATGGATGTGTAGCGGTAATCTTACCTAATGTTAAATGCTAAATAAAACTTTAAATTGAGTTGGACATTGAGTTGGAAAATGGCCTCTGGCCCGCTGCATCATCTGCTGTGATAACACACTGTATTCAATTGCTAATATCTACAAAACAGAACATGTTATCAACTCACTTATTTTTTTCCATGAAAGCAAACAGATGGAGGATTTTTTAAGGTATTCCGTGTCTCGAACGGCCCACCATAGATTTTTCTATAATTGTCTAAAAGTCAGGTATTTCTGGCACTGACACTTACCGTCCCCCTTTCTTGCAGCAGCGAGTGTGTTAAACACCTGAATGACTTAATTTTCAAGAATCTACACAATTAGAAAACACACAAATTGTAATTTTGACCAATGTTTTTGCCAGTTATCTCTACTAACTTGTGGATACAACCTTGAAAACCCTTAGTTTTGGGTCCGAGAGACTAAACTCAACATCAACTGGTGGTCCATGGCTAAAATGCAGAATAAATAGTGGGCCCTGTTATGAAAAAGGTTGAAAGCGCAGTGGTTTTCAGCCTTTTTATATACCAAGTACCCCCACCACCACAGAAAATGTCTGGCTTTTCCCAAGTATCACCATATAATTGGTGTTAAAATACAGCAGTGTGGACCTGCACCAAGCTACTGCCATGTCTATTCAGCACAAGTGAAATTATTTCTGTGATTAATCCATTCTCAAATCTTCAGACAGCTAGGTGTGCAGGTCATGGTCTTTTTAACACGATTAACAAATTGCTTGGTCAGAAGAACTACATATTTCAGTCCACCGTTGCCTTTTTTCTGCATTTTTTTGGAGATGCCTCTGAGTACCACCAGAGGGTGGCTCAAGAACTAGTACCAGTGGTTGGGAACCGATCTGTTATAGAGACAGAATGAAAGTGTTTCAAGGCTATGCAGATATGTACTGTAGCTTATTACAACACCTTTCATCCGTCTGACATCTGTAATCCTAATTAAAAAAAATAAAAATAACGTATGTGTAAACAAATGGAATAGACTCAATGTTCACAACACTAATTGCAGGTGTAATTAAAGGACATTTTTAAATAGGGTCAAGGAAATTCATTATCTCTCAGTAATGAATACCATATGTGTACAAACATTTTAACAGGGCTCATTTGAAAAGAAAAATAACTGACTGGATGATTTCTGTGTTAATGAATAAAAAACAGATAATAATTGCAAAGAACATGAGTGATAGCTGTAACCATAGAACCCCATGCCTTCTTTGGATCTGAGGATGAATAGAGGGCGTTTCATTTCAAAGACTTAATTTGAGAATGTTGATGGGGAGGTTGAAAATCTCCCATTTCTTTTCTATGCCCTGAACAACGTGCTAAGGAGCAAGTACTCAACCGGCATCGGAAATACACAAATGCCAACAGAAATGTCAAGATGCCCTTGTGTTTCAGACAGAGGTAGTTGGACAAGAATTGACCCCAATATTTGAGGGTGAATATATTTCACGGTCAGCAGCTCAGGTTGGACATCTGGCCATTAAAATTTCAGGAGGCAGAGCGCAATTGGATTTTGTTTTTGAGAGGCAAACAGCACCAGCACAGTAACACTTTGTCATCAAACTCACAGAAAATTAAAAAAAAAAAAACAGGCAAACTTCATCCTATTACTGTTGCTCAGGCAGATAATTCCTCCTTTCCCCCTTCTTTTTTCTCATTGCACATGTACAAACTCCGTAATTTGTGAGTGTAATTTCAAGCCATTTTCTACAATGTTTCTCCCTGCAGTTGTCAGCCTCACAAAGGGAGGAAACAAGGTAACTAATTATGTAGTTTCGTCAGTAGTAGCAGGGTGTAGGGTAGCTACAGAAGGTTCATAGATCAGTGGTTTTCAACCGGTGGTCCGGGGATAGCAATTGGTCTTTGAGAGGGTTCCAGGTGGTCCCCAGCTAAGTTGGTTAACCAGATGAAAAGTTGGTTAGCCAGATGCGTAATCATGAAACATGGAACATGGGAACCAAATGGACCCTTGCGGGTGCATTTGGTTTCCATGTTCATGCTCACAAGAGTTAAAATATTCATCATCTGAATTAGCCCACTTAATCAAGTCTACATAAACTGTATGTAGAAGAATGGTCATTTTTGATTTACTGTATGTTTGCCTGTTTTGTTTGTGGAAATCCAGCCTGGAATTGTGGACAAAAACAAAATAAATCTTTAGTTTTGGGGTCTGTGGGTATCAAAAAGGTTGAAAACCCCTGTCATAGATGATGAGAACTTCACATGCGAAGCCACTGGCAAGGCAGCTGAATGTTAGTTTGCCTAGGAGGACATTTTCAAAGATGTTATGAAAATGCTCAGCTCAGTGGTCTTGTGGTAGTGTTCACCCTGAGACTGGAAGGATGGGAAACGATTCCCGAATGGGTTGTATCAAAATCTATATAAAAAAAAAATGGGACCCAATGCCTTCCTGCTTGGCATTCAGCATAAAGGGTTGGATTGGGGGTCAGTCCCTGCGACATACTAGTGTCATGTCCAGGGAGTGTAATTGTCAAAGACGGATCTAGAAATTATGGGCCCTGGGCAAAGGGCACCCCACTACAGGGGCCCTTGGGCCTAGGCCCAACGTGCCCATTGAATAATCCTCCCCTGGTACTTGTACATCATAACTGCCTCACGCTACAGAAACAGGAGATAGGCTCCTGCCCTATGGCCTCATGGCTCGGCCTAGCCTCATGACACCATGGCTTGGCAAGGCTTACTTGCCAAATTTCTGTGCTAACAATGGACATACACACTCACTCACAAGACTTCACTCACTTCACTAACGTTAACGTTAGACATCACTAACACATTAGCTAGTAGAGTGTTCACCACTGAATATGGATGGTAAGTAATTTAACATGATTGCCTATACTAGCCTGGAGACACATAAACAAGACTTCAGAGTCACATTATAGGTAGAGTATAAATAAAACACTGCTTCCGTGTTTCTTATTACGTGTTCCTGTGTTTGCTCGTTTTTAGTAGTAGTAGTAGTAGTCCCCTTTTTTTTGCTGAAGACAGAACGATTTATCAAGGCAATGCAGTGCAGGACCAATGAACTGATCATGATTACTCTGTGATTACCAAGCTGGACTAATGAGAGGAGCATAATTGGAGCTGTTCTGGAGCAGAGAAACACATCTACATTTAATTTAAATCAGGTCCAGGGTGTGTGTGTGTGTGTGTGTGTGTGTGTGTGTGTGTGTGTGTGTGTGTGTGTGTGTGTGTGTGTGTGTGTGTGTGCGTGTGTGTGTGTGTGCGTGTGTGTGTGTGTGGGGGGTGTGTGTGTGTGTGTGTGTGTGTGTGTGTGTGTGTGTGTGTGTGTGTGTGTGTGTGTGTGTGTGTGTGTGTGTGTGTGTGCGTGTGTGCGTGTGTGCGTGTGTGCATGTGTGGTGATAAGATACAATGCATAATTCACTGAACAAAATGCAAGGTTGCAAAGGTTAAAGACAGAGCATAGCATCTACCCTACTGGTCGGTCAGGTGCAGGGGAAAAAAAAATCCCAATTCCCATTTCTAACCATTAAGCTATCATTGACCATTGACTGCAAAGATTCCCTGAAGTGATGCATATGTATACAGTATGTGTAAATTGTATGCGGTTTAAAGGTAGTATAATGTGTGGTAATAGAGGCAACTTTAGTGTGTACAAACACTGTGTTTACAGATTTGTTTATAAAACAGAATCTACGTCCACTTCATTGCCACTCTATTGGCTCATTATGAAACTGCTGAAGACTGCTGTGCTGTGATTGGCTAAAAGGCTTTCTCACAACCCCCTTCCCCTCAGACATTAGCACCGCCTGTCCTGAGCCCGACGAATGTTTTGTTTACATGATTTGTTGACAACAACAAAGTTCTGGATCATCGGCAGGACGAAGCAGGTGTCTGTCTGCAGAGAAACAGCTGCAGCATCTAAGTAGAACCAACGTAGAGGGGGAAAAGGCAAAAAATATAGCTATATATCCATTTTGATTTTTGGAAAAAAGTTGCCAGAGTTGTAATGTGGCCATCTTTGGCCTTCGTCAGGGTCAACCTGACGAAGGCCCAAGATGACCAGAACGCGTTGGTCTTTTTAATCCCTGCTGCTCCAATGAATTAAAATAAAATAAAATACTTCTACTGCACAGAGTTGACTTGAAATGTGGCTTAAAATGTGGCGTTTGCATTGTAATGCAAACCATGCTTTAAACTGTAATTACTGTAATTGCAGTTTCGAGTGCTTTCTCTAGTATTACAAGAAGACTAGACCCCTCTAGGGTTGGAATTGAAAATACGCAGAGCAGGGTTCAACGTAACTAATTACAAACATGCATCGGATATACTTAAGTATACACTTAAGTATTAGCCTAACAACACAATAGTTCACAGCGTTACACATGCAGTTAAAGTATGGTTTGCATTGTAATGTGTAAAAATGTCTTCAATTATAAGGCGTGTTTGTAATTCTAATTATATAAAAAAAACAGACAAGGTGTTGTCAAAAGACTGCCAGAGGCTGCTAACTTGACTGAAAGGATCAACAACTGGGGAAAAAAAACACATTTTACCAGTACTCCATTAATACATTTTTTATCATGAGGTGTCAGTTTAACTGGGGCAGACAAAAGGCAGTGTCCAGGGAACTGTGCAGGTCCAGCTTAATTAAGGGAGCGGCAATTAATCAATTATTCAATTGTTAGGGGGTAATTACTCAGAATTTTTACTAAATTCTGACCTTAGTTGTTGTGTTGCTTGGGTTTAAATATGCTCTGTCCCCATTTTTCAAGACTTATCCTGCTGGCACAGCCACTTTACCATGGTCATTGTGCTAATGTTCAACCTAATAGGAAGCCATCTGGTTTCACTCATTTGAAACCAGACCGTGAGTCCGGTGAATCAGCTCGATGCCAATTTACAGGTAATCCATCAAATATTTGTGCTTGTTCTTGGGCAAATTAATCTTCAACCTGTAATTATAATATCATTAACATGCTATGTATCCCTGAAAATGCTGTTTAAATGGATCCATGAATCATTCCATCCATGAGGGTTCCGCCAAGAGTATGCAGAACGCCATTTGCTTGAGACTTGGATATTTGCTTACACACACAGGAGGGGAGTTGGAATGGAAAAGACAGACAGACAGACAGACAGACAGACAGACAGACAGACAGACAGACAGACAGACAGACAGACAGACAGACAGACAGACAGACAGACAGACAGACAGACAGACAGACAGACAGACAGACAGACAGACAGATCATGATGTGTACCCGATTTGCATGAGATTTGGGTCAAATCTAGGAGTACTGTTAAAAAATGTTTTGCGCGTGTGTGTGTGTGTGTGTGTGTGTGTGTGTGTGTGTGTGTGTGTGTGTGTGTGTGTGTGTGTGTGTGTGTGTGTGTGTGTGTATGTGCGTCGGTGTGCGTACGTGCACGTGTACAGTTCGGTATAATGCCAACTCGGTACCTCTGTAAAACCAGATCTCACCCAGCCACGGTGAAATTGCATGTCAGTGTTTGTGAAAACCATGCACTCAAGTATATACAGTATATTTGGTGTTAATGGGCCTAGTTGTGTTTACTACAGGTATATGATTAGAAAGACGTTTTTACTGTCACTATGGGTCCGAATGAAAGTCAAATAACCTGCCAAAAAAATGTCTTTTCAGTTAATTTGTAACCTTCCGTGTTATAAATAAAGCACTGCTAGGCTAGTGCATGTATATACAGCTGTATGAATGTCCAATGCACTATTTTCTGTGAGCTCGGGTTGGAAAATACAATGAAGGGTGTGAAAATGATCGCCAAGTACTAAATCGTAGAGCATTACAATTGTAGTTTGCTTCAAGAACCTGCATGTACATCACCATAATCCAAAACAGACATAATTGCAAATTGAACATGATAAACAAGTGAGAGACAAAAGAAAAGAGTATGAACAGAGTATGACACAACAAACAAAATAACTTCTCGAATGCTCTTGAAGATGATTCGTCCTTGTAAGCCGCTTATATTCAGAATCTCAGAACATCCTACATTATAAAACCATTACCCTTTGTTTCACTTCATTACAGTCTGGAAGCAGCTGATTTCTGAGATGGGTGTTTTTGTTGCCAAAGACAGGCGTCCTCCAGCCATATCAGTACAACCCATCACAATGTTCCGTTTGAATGAGTTCACTCCAATACACTTTCACTCGAGCGGAAAAAAATAATAATTATCATTCTTCCCCCATATAGATATTTATGAATTTAATAATGCATATTAATTTGACTGAGTCAGAACGGCAGTTGATCTCATAATGCTGCAACACTGATAAAACCCTCTGTCCCAATAGAGGAGAAGCTAATTTATTCCAGTAATTTCCTAATGGAAAATCCGAACACTGAAACATTGGCCTCACTTACTGTATTTACAGCTTTGAGTGGCTTTTTCAGTATTACAACAAGACTGGTAAATCCTTTAGGGTTATGGAGCTATATGCAGCACAGGGTTAAACTAGGGCAACTATTTACAAACGCCTGGACAACACTGTACAGTACGCGCCCCAAGCTCCTCTCTCTGCTGGCTCCAAAACTACGGAATGCACTTCCCACTGCAATCAGAACCACAGACTCACTCACTATCTTCTGAAAACACACCTCTTCAGACTCCATCTCAGCACTTGTATTACATACCAACCCATAGTACTTGCAGCAGTGACTTACAGTATATAGGACGTCTAATGTATTACCATGTTGTAGTGCTTACATTGTATATTGTAAAGTGTATTGTAAATTCTGCTTAAATTGCAAACTGTAATATTGTATAATGCATTGCAATGTATCCACTTGATATACTGTAAAACACTTTTCAATAGTTAAAAAGGCCAGTCTACAAGCTCACAACGTGTCAATAGATTGGCATGTTGAGCTATTCCAAAAAGTGCATGCATGAACTTGGCCTAAATAAAATGAACTTACATGCAGGCTATTTATTCAACTCTTCAACTCATCCCTCAACTCTTAACTGCCATGGTACAGGATCATGTAATGACTGCTCACATTATCCGCAATACTTTTAGGGTTCACATCAACAAAACTGCAACCTTAGTCTTTCTCTCATATGTCCAGCATCCATCCAGACCCATTAACCTAAAGCAGAGGTTTTCAACCAGTGGTCGGGAGACCACTAGTGGTCCCTGAGAGGAGTCCAGGTGGTCCCCAGCTAAATGTTGGACAGTTGGTAACCAAATGGAACCTTACAGGTCTGTAACTCTGTAGAGTTACAGAGAATTGTTACTATGACCAACATTTTGCCAGTTTAATTGTGGACACAAACTTGAAAAACGTCAGTTTTGAGTCCGAGACACTAAACTCAACATCAAATGATGGTCTATGACTAAAATGCAGAATAAATAGTGGGCCCTGGCATGAAAAAAGGTTGAAAACCACTGACCTAAAGGTATAACAGATTCAACCAGTACGTAAGCAGACATGTGTCAGACATGTGAAGCTCGACTGCGTTTGTGTCCATCAGCTAAATCTCCGTACAAGGCCGTTGATGGTCCGGCTGGCAACTCCTTCCAAGTGCCACCATCCCACTGGAGGCCAATGCAAACCGCCCATCACCAAAGTGTGCAGAAGGTATATATATTCCTGCTCCCGGTTTGACCTGAATCTGTCATTCCATCCCACCGTGGCATCGTGGACCAAAGGCGCTCCACACGGTGCTGCTTATTGGAGCTGGCATTAATGACTGGAATATGTGGCAGAGCACCACATCAACTCACAGCAGGCCCTAACTCCTTTTTGATCCTGCGCCGCACACCGGAAAATCCGGAGGGTTCGTTTAACTCGGGAGAGCATGCAGAATGAAAGCAAGCGGACCCTGAAAGTGCCATTTCGCACACGCTCTGAGTTAAATGGTAACATTAACACTGAGCATTTTGACTGTATAATATACCACTATAGGGGCATAGTGGGCAACTTTGATGATGAGAGGGATACTATTATTTCCATTCGCCAATGGACAACACTGACATCAAAGAGGAATTCCACCCATTTTCAACATTTTACTATGTAATTAACATACCTTAGAAATGTTGTGCGGACATGATAAAAAGTTCCCAACCATTCCGTGTTTTCTAGAAATGGAGGTCTGAAAAAATCATTAGCATGGTGAAACACAACTTCATGACATCATCAAGTTGTGTTTCACCATGTTAATGATTTTTCTTTTAGGACCCTTTTTTCTGTTTAAAACTCTATTGGCTCATTATGAATCTGCTGGAGACTGCCGTGCTGTGATTGGCTAAAACGCTCCCCCTCCCTCACACATTAGCTGCGACTGTCCTGAGCCCGACAACAACAAAGTTCTGGACTGTGTGCAGGACAAAGCAAGAGTCTGTCTACAGGGAAACAGCTGCAGCATTATTGCAAAACTGTACGGGTATATCTATTTTGCTATAGGGCATGAAAGGTGTATGGTACTGTAGGTGTTGCAGGATCCAGAGCTTTATTATGCACACACAGACAGACAACGCCGATTAGAACTGTCACCATGCAGCTTAGAAAAAAAAAAACTGCAAGAGTCACCACTCACCACATATTGATCAACGCATCATCAATTATCTCTGAGAGAGATTAATAATGTATGGATGGATTTGCCCATCACCCATCTATACATCTCACATAATCTGGCTCTGGAGCTGGGACCGCCCACCACCTACAGTACAACATCTACTGTATATACCCATCTATACCAGAGGTTTTCAAAGGGTGGTCCGGGGACCACCAGTGGTCCTTGAGAGGGTTCCAGGTGGTCCCCAGCTAAGTTGGTTAACCAGATGTAACTCTTGAGAATGTAAAGAGTTATATTTTAACTCTCAAGAGTTAAAATATTCATCATCTTAATTAGCCCAAGTCGACACAACTAGAGAATGTAGAAGGTTAATGGTAATTTTGATCTGACTGCTTTGTTTCCCAAATCCAGCCTGGAATTGTGGATAAAGCAGTTTTGGGGTGTGTGGGGCTAAAATGTCCTCAAATGCTGGTCCATGGCTCAAATGCTGAATAAATGGTGGTCCCTGGAGTAAAAAAGGTTGAAATCCCCTGATCTATACTGTTCCAACCAGGGGCATTTTTGCCATTAGGCAGAATAGGCAGTTGCCTGGGGCGCCATGAGGGGAGGGGGAGTTTAAAAATAGTTCTTAATTTTATCCCTGGGGGGGCGGCATTTTACGGTGCCTGTCATAAGTATGACATCACAGGAGATTTTCCCTGGAGCCCCCCTTACGGGTCCATTTGATAAGGGGGGGCTCCAGGGAAAATCTTGCCTGGGTCTCCAAATTGCTTAGAAACGCCACTGTCACCAACACTTCCATGCATCCATTTACGTTTCCATCTCACTTATCAGTTCTCCCTTCAGTTCTCTTAAAAGTTGCAATATAACACTTACTGCGTATTCAATATTTATTTGTACATACAGTTTTTGATTGTTTTTGTTCCATTTGTCCTATGGCTACGTTCGCTATGGTTATACGTTTTCTCATGCCAATACTCCTCTGCATTGAGTTGAAATTGTAATTGAATTGACTCCGGCCCAGATCCACCCAGCATGCAACAGTGCAGCGTGTCAGTTCATCTGCAGGCATCCTGTTATCACAATATCCTAATGACCAAGCTAATGGAGATAGACGCCACAGCACCTTTTGTTTAAAATACATGTGAGTTCAAATCCCAGAGTTTGGGGTCAGGTTGTGAACTCCACCGTTAACTGGCGATACCCCTGTCAGCGCTGCCATCTGCCAGACAGATAGAGCAACAAGACAGAAAGACACATGCTGTGGTTTGCTGTTACATTTGCTGTTACAGTCCGTCTGCCTGACCGCAGGGCAATAAATAAAATATTTGTCAACTGAGTTGGTTAGCCAGATGTAACGTACAACGTAAATTGGTTTCATTTTGACGCTCTCAAGAGTTAAAATATTCATCATATGAATTAGCCCAAGTCTACACAACTAGAGAATGTAGAAGATTAATGGTCATTTTCATCTGTATGTGTGAATTATTTGTTTCCCAAATCCAGCCTGGAATTGTGGACAAAAGCAAAATAAATCTTTAGTTTTGGGACTGTGGGCTCAAATGGTGGTCCGTGGCTAAAATGCTGAATAAATAGTGGGCCCTGGTGTCAAAAAGGTTGAAAACCCCTGATTTAAATAATCGGATGATTTATCAATGATGGAAAATAATCGTTAGTTGCAGCCTTATGGTGAAAAAAAATAGTTTCCCATTATTGAGAGCTAGCAAATTCAGCTCAACCCCAGTACCTCTGGATGTCTTTAGTTCTCTTAAAGACATCCAGAGAGAGACTCCTAATGGGACTGCAATTAATAAGTCAACATGAGCTCACACAGTGGGCGAGGCAAGTTCAACTGTAAACACAGGGTTAGATGGTGCCCTCCTGCTGCTGTACGTATCACCATACATGGTTGACGATACAATACATGGACGATATTGGGTGGCATTCTGGCGTTACGATCCGATATGATTCAATGATTTGAAATTGATATAGTAACTATTAAAATGCAATGGCAATGTATGCAAAATTTCATGTAGTATTAAAAGGGGAACTCCAGCCATTTTCAATATTTTACTATGTCATTGATGTACCTTCGAGGTGCTGCAGGGTGGACATGATAAAGTTCCCCCATTCTGTGTTCCCAAGAAATGGAGGTCTGAAGAAAACCACTCACATGGTGAAACATCTTGATGACATCATCAACTTTCTTTGGACGCTTCTTTTTTTTCTGAGAGTGTACAAATGGAACCAAATGAACGTGTTAGGGTTCATTTGGTTGCAAAATACAGTCTCTCAGAAAAAATAGTCTCTCAGAAAAAAATAATAAAATGGGTGGAATTCCCCTTTAATGCAATACTACATCAAATTAAGTAATTAAACTAAGTAATTAATCCGCATTGTACTTTTTTATTTAAAAAATGCGACATTTGATGTACTGTTTAGGCAATCAATTATATGCAAAGAAAACGATTTGATACCTATTATTTGCATTGCAAAATTATACGATACAAAGTCAATGTTGCTGTTTTCATGTCGACATACTTCGATTCTTGAAAGTAAAAATCGCTTTTCCGATGCAGTTACTATATCTGTATACATGAAGTCAACAGATTTGTGAATGATCCCTATATTACAACTACAATAAGTCTGCTCACGGTTGGTCTGTGATAAACGACATTTTCAGGAATTCATTAGAGATTCTTCAGGAGACAGAGGGCATCCTGAAGGACACTGTGGCACATCCACAAGGAGGGTATGTACTACTCATGTAAATGAATGGGCGGCTGTCCCCACTCACTTCCAATTATACCTCTATGGCTTTGCCACTGGACAATCAACAAGCACAATGCTCTGGTAATCAATTCATGGTGACAAGAGCGCCACAATATGAACATAAAATTTTCCAAGAGAAAAATAGGCAAGAGAAAATGGTATGGGGGTGGCTTCGCGCCACGGGTGATGAAGCCATCCCCATACCATTTTCGGTTACAGGAATTTTATTAGGCAAGAAAGCATCAATAATAACATCAGTTGTTGTTGAAGTTGCAACAGGCATGGAGCAGGCATAAAGCTAAAGGTCTGACTCAGAGAGTTTTCTGTTTTCAATGATGAAATGCTGTTGGTTTAGAGTGGTGCCACAGTTGTATAGTTAGTTAGCAGCAGTAGTAGTGTTTCAAATCATTTTAAATATAGGCCTAAGCACTTTAATTTGAAATATCTTTCAAATTTTGGTTGTTTTGCATGCCATCAAGTTTGGTGGGGCAGTCAGGGCATTTACGGGGGCATTGCCCTCCCATGCCCATGCCTAGATCCGGACCCATTAAGTGATTCATATTAGCACAGATCACTTCATACAAACACCCCCCCCCCTCCCCCCACCTATGATGGGTAGAGGTGAAATAGTAGGTGTAATTTACACCCTGGGAATTGTTACAGTAACACGAAACGAAGTGCCGTGGGGGAAAATAAATAAATAAATGCAAAAAAGGAGAGGTCTAGCAACAGCATATGGTGTGAAATGACTCGAGATTTAGTGCATGACTAAGAAGGTAGAAAACTGCTGGCAAAGGCACTTGAGCTTATTTCATAAGCATAAATGAAATAAAGTGCATTGGAATGGCATTTTAGGGGCCTAAGATTAATGGTGAATGCAAATTTGCGACACAGTGAGAGTTACAGTTCCCGGGCACTGAGGCGCACACATAATGTATATAGCCTACAGTATATATAGGGCGTGCAGGCATGCAAGCGTGCAGAATTATTCCGCCATAACTCAGACACTGATTAACTATACCTTATCATTCATGTCACTTATTTGATTTGTTTTGAGCCGTGATTGAGAAAAAGTTCATATCCGGTATACAGTATAGAGCGTATATAGTTTATTTTTGCTTTCAGTCATATTCCTTAGTGGTTTTCTGACAAACTTCTACTCTAATTCATTGGATGGAAAGCCACAGATCAGCAAAATGTTGGAAATAAAGTAAGCATACAGCTATTAATTCCTTAAAGAGATACTGCCTGTGTCAGTCACTTCTTTAATGAGGTTTGTATTTTGTATACATATTCATTTATTCAGTTGTTTCCCCTCCTATACTGTAGAGTCTCATCAATCATCTTTTAGGGAGGTGCCACAATGCATCATAAATGTCACTGTCAACTCTGCATCACAAATATGTTTGTGTTTTTCTTATACTAATTAGGTACTGTTTGATAATATTGTGTTGTCGTGGTTTGTTGGCTTTGTCCAACTCGGGTCGTAAATGTCCTATATATATAAATCATTTTGGAAAAGTCTATGAAGAATATGAAAGGTGAAAAATTACTTCTGGGCTCGGGCAAGGTCATGAAAGGGCGGGACTGCTCAGCTCTATTGCATGTGTTGTTTTTTGGACTGGATTTTTTAAGCCTCTACCGTTATATGAACTGGCTGAACTGAGATACTGAACGTGGTGATAGTGCACACACACACACACACACACACACACACACACACACACACACACACACACACACACACACACACACACACACACACACACACACACACACACACACAGTCTCAATAGCCTCATCTGTGATGGCCAAACGATGTACTCCCTGTGGACAGTATGTGGGAATTCTCCCACATGGCGTGTGTGTGTGTGTGTGTGTGTGTGTGTGTGTGTGTGTGTGTGTGTGTGTGTGTGTGTGTGTGTGTGTGTGTGTGTGTGTGTGCGCGGCCATGCGCATGCTGGTTGGTCTACTTCTCTCTCTCTTGCCAGAGAGATAAGAGGTTGTCTGTCACTGTGACTGACATATCAAAGTGAGGCAGCCTTCCTGCCTTTATGCTCGGACCTGACTTCCACAAACGGCCTTTCTCTCCATCAAATGGAAACCAGAGAGAGAGAGAGAGAGAGAGAGAGAGAGAGAGAGAGAGAGAGAGAGAGAGAGAGAGAGAGAGAGAGAGAGAGAGAGAGAGAGAGAGAGGGAGGCTCTGTGTCTACAGCCAAGGACAAGGGCTATTAAAGTATGCCTGAATAGGTTTTCATTACAATAGCACTCTGGAACTGAAAGACATGGATTGACAGAAGTATAAGGAGGGAAGTAAGAGGAAGAACCAATTCATTTGGTTCGAATCCTTTCAACCCCAGTGGAAAGCGGTTGATGCAGGAAAAACAATGCGACTGTGTAAAGTTGACAATATCACTATAGTGTAACTTATTGACTTAGTGCGGGTCCATTTGGTGTCATGTTTACACTCTCAAGAGTTAAAATATCCATCATCTAAATTAGCCCAAGCCTACACAATTAGAGAATGTAGAAGATTAATGGTGATACTTTTTATCTGTATGTTTGACCATTTTGTTTCCCAAATCCACCATGATATTGTGGACAAAAGCAAAAATAAATCTTTAATGTTGGGGTCTGCGGGGCTAAAATGACATCAAATGGTGGCTCAAATTCTAAATAAATAGTGGGTCCTGGTATCAAAAAGGTTGAAAACCACTGCTGTGGAAGAAAAAATAATAACGATAAAGTGCCGGTAGAAGAGATAAACAAACCAATTAATCAAAATGTGCAAAGAAGCAGAAGGGGATGTGATCAGAACTCAATAGCCTTGTTCAACAACAACCAGCATCAAACAGGTGTCTCTGGGTGTTTGGATAGCAACAACACAGTGGATTTGGTGAATGTTGTTGTGTTTGCTTATATGCTGTAGGCTGGTAGAGGAATTGTGTTTAAAACTTCAAATGGTTCACATAATATACCGTATAGTATACCGTGACTTCCCTTGACCTCGTCCTTCACCGGTTCTTAGGTTTGTTCTGTTCTACGCGTATCAGTCAGTCGCCCTCAATGGAATTACTCGCAGTTGGACAAAGTGCTCAGTCAATAAACGACAAAATGACATTTAGTGCCATTCTGAGTTCATTATTGGTGCTCTGAGACGAGTGGACGGACCTGTAATCAAATCTCACATCTCTCTATATCTGAAAATGGATTCCCTCCAGTTGTGCATGACGTGGCTCTGGTACAGAGACGGATAATACGAGCTTTCGAGGGAGATACTATAGGAGAAGGAGAGTGAGACAGTACATTACATGAGAAGCACACAATAGGAAAAGGTGAGATGGAGAGTGACTGGAGACATAGGAGGCTGCCCTTCCAGCCCTGATGGAATTTGTGTTTCCCATAGAGACTCTAGATGTGGGGACTGTTCTAAGATCCGAAGTCCCATAGATCAGCTGATATTTGCTGTTATCGGTCAATATCGGTATGGACAAATACATTGTAAAAACTGACATTAACCGATGGCAGTAGTCGATGTATATTTGTTATTGAAAAGCATCTGTAGTCCACAAAGCTGTAGATTCTGGACATGTATTTCTTGTATTGAAGATGTAAAATTTCCCTGGCACAAAAGGAAAAAATAAAAACAACAAAAATGAAATAGCTAGAAATCGGTACCGATTAAATTGTTATTTTAAACATCGGTAGCGGACAAGAATTTCCATATCAGTGCATCCCTTCCTTTTTCCTGCAGTCTACAACAAATCTTTACAATCAAAATAGCATGGTGATGCAGCCTGGGGTTCAAGTAGTTTTTGGGGGGAAAAAAAGAAAAAGAAAAGAAAAAAATAATAATTTCACACCTCAGCAGAGTTTACAAGGGCTGCTGATTGGCATGGGTCACACCAGTGTGCATTAACAAAGGAATGAGCCTATCAATGGCCATTAAGAGCTGAGGTGTTACACGCACATTGTGGTGTCTTTAAAATTGCATCCAACCAAAGACACAATCAGCAATAGACTTGACCGTATCTAACCACACACACACACACACACACACACACACACACACATATATATATATATATATATATATATATATATATATATATATATATATATATATATATATATATATATATACTGTATCTGCTGCTTTTTATGCTATGCAGGTAGATGACATTGAATTTCCCTTTTTTACCATCCCCCCGCATTTTGTTTCTTTACAAAGAACAACAACAATTGAGCTAGCACAAAAACAAATCCAACTCGCCGATTTACACCAATAAATCTCTGATGTACAATGAAACAGATTTTGACAAACAAATGAATAACTGCGCACCTTGCATCTGCAACCACAATGCAATCTCTATAAACACACACACACACACACACACACACACACACACACACACACACACACACACACACACACACACACACACACACACACACACACACACACACACACACACACACACACACACACACACACACAGATCAGGTGCAGCAAGTTATATCTACAACATCAAGGCACTCTGTATACTGTGTACTCTGTCACAGTATAACAAGTATGTCATGTGTCAAGTTTTTTCTACCAGCCCCGACCTTCTTAACCCTTTTTCTAAATCGTTCGGGCAGCCGTAAAAGGGTCACGACCATTTTACAATCAGGCGTGACTGATTACCAATTAGTCAATTTCCAATTAGATTGTAAAGTAAACTGACCGAATGTCATCATCACAACGGTTTGGGAAAACATTTGACTATTTATAAAACAGTTGGTGGGGTTGCCGACCTATAAGTATTGGTCGTGACCAGTTTGTTTTAAGCATCGGTTCTCAGTCCACTCCTCCAGTGCCCCTGGTTTTAAATACACTCTGCAGCGTATCCATAGTTTCCAAAACAAGAGCTAAAATACTATTAAATACACTTTTACAAACAAATAACAAACCACCATTAGTTCATATAGACATAGGGATATTGCAGTTGTTCAAACGTCTAATGGCTTGGTTTTTCCAAGCTTTTGATACAAGGGCCCACTATTTATGCATTAATTGAGCCACGGACCACCATTTGAGGAAATTTTAGTCCCACCGACTTTTGTCCACAATTCAGGTCATTTTAGAAAGAAATGACCATTAATCTTCTACATTCTCTAGTAGTTGGGCTACTTCAGATGTTGAATCTGTTAACTTTTGAGAGTGTAAAATGGAACCAAATGAGTTACACCTGGTTAACCAACTTTCCATCATTTTGCTGGTCACCTCCTGGAATCCTCTCAGGGACCATTGGTGATCCCCGGACCACTGGCTGAAAACCACTGCCTTGGGGGAAAATAGCAGTGGTAGTTACAATGGAGCAGTTTAACATCATGCGCGCGCGCACGCACGCACGCGCACACACACACACACACACACACACACACACACACACACACACACACACACACACACACACACACACACACACACACACACACACACACACACACACACACACACACACACACACACACACACACACACACACACACACACACACACACGTAAGACACATCATCTGGTACTCTGGCCCCACATGCTGGGATATGTGCCTCTCTTGTACAATGTGCACACAATGCATTGTAGTGAGTGTTGTGTGGTCTTTTCATTGCAGGACAATCAAGAGAGAATTCCTGCATTTGCACCTATACTGGCCTCGATACATAGAAATACTGTGCACACAGAGCAACTACCTTTATAGAGTTGCAAAAAAACGTGCTGTCATTTGGTTCCAAAGGTTTAAGCTAACCTTTTTTCTCCTGAGAAGGAAATGCAAAATGTCATGGTTTTCCTTTTATCCAGTATAGTGTTTTTGTTTTGTTAGGACTGTTGTTTTGGCACTGCTAAGTTTTCTACACCTTTGAATTGAATTTAGAATTGAGAGAGAGGGAGAGAGATTACAGACTGTGTGCACAGCATGTGTACGCACCACTCAGTCACTTCATACATCAACGGTATAGCAGTGCAGGGACATGTGGCGGGAGATGGTGTTTTTTTTTTTTCCTCTCCTTTCTCACATTCACCCCCTCTGTCCTTCAAAAAATCCACGGCGACGGGCGGCGGCCTTGGTCGGCGGTCGCCCACTCCAGCCGCTATACAGAATAGGAGAGACGGAGAGAAGAGGAGAAAGAAAAGCCTTTTTAAATTCATGTCTCGGCCCCCACAGACGTCCAGCCGAAGACATTCATCAGGGGGGAGCTAGCTGGGTGGCTCTGTGTGTGTGTGTGTGTGTGTGTGTGTGTGTGTGTGTGTGTGTGTGTGTGTGTGTTGTGTGTGTGTGTGTGTGTGTGTGTGTGTGTGTGTGTGTGTGTGTGTGTGTGTGTGTGTGTGTGTGTGTGTGTGTGCTCAAGAGAATGGATAGTTTTTAAACAAGTGCATTTGTTAAGCAGAACTCCTGCAATGCAGCGTCTCACGCCTGGCCTTCCCGGGGTGTGACTCATAGGCTCTCTGGTGCTGCCGAATGATTACACCGTCTATCCCTTTTAATTGAAGCGCAATTTAAAGACAACAACAAACAACAACAACAAAAGCAAAAAAAAAAAAAAGCCTCTCCTCTCCGTGGTTTATTGCGACGGCTAACATCACACAATGGGGGACGGCGGATGATGTGTTTAATCAGCAGGGTTCCGCGTAATTAGCTCGTTAGTAACGAGCGGAGGCTCTTACCATCAGCGAGCAAAAAGGAGCTGCCGTGAAAACAAACAAGAGGCACGCCGGAGCAGACACAGCGATATCCCTTAAAGACACAGTCTGGAACTTCTAGGTTCTGAACCTAGAACCTGGGGTCAGAACCTAGAATCTAGTGCCTGAAACTAGAATCTAGTGCCTGAAACCAGAACCTAGTGTCAGAACCTAGAATCTAGTGCCTGAAACTAGAACCTAGTGTCAGAACCTAGAATCTAGTGCCTGAAACTAGAACCTAGTGTCAGAACCTAGAATCTAGTGCCTGAAACTAGAACCTAGTGTCAGAACCTAGGCTCTAGTGTCAGAAACTAGAATCTAGTGTCAGAAACTAGAATCTAGTGTCAGAAACTTTAATCCTGTGTCAGAACCTAGACTCTAGTGTCAGAACCTAGACTCTAGTACCAGGACCTACTGTAGACTCTAGTGCCAGAACCTAGAATCGACAGATAGACAGCCCCATTCATCCAAACAGAAGAGTCCTATAGAATGGTATAGAATTAAATACGGTAACCTCAAACTCATCAAAATTGCAGCTCTACAGAAAGTTGGAATTATGCTCTTACAGCAAAGTCTTTGTTTCATAAAAATCCAGACACATTATGAGCTACTTCCTGTAAAGAAATGCCCTGCGTTTGACTAATTGTCTAAGCATGAGAGTTAGGAAGTGCTTGTTGTCAGTAATGCAACCGCCTGCATTAAGCCCAATCAAAATACTGTAGGTGGTACACATGGGCTGTTGAGTGATAGTCAACTAGCACTTTCACACTCCGACACCTGGAGTGAAATCATCTACAAGGGATTTCTTGACAGTAGATTTTTGTGTAAACTTTGCCGATACTGTAGAAAAGAGGATAATTCAAGCTTTCCATGCAGCTGTAATGTGGGTGAGTTTGACATTTAAAAAAATGCAATTAGATAAGACTTTTCTGTTTCAATGAATGACGTAAGACACATCGTCTGGCGCTCTGTCCCCACATGCTGGGATATGTACAATGTGCACACAATGCATTGTACTGAGTGTTGTGTGGTCTTTTCATTTCAGGACAATGAAGACAGAATTCCTGCACTTGCACCTATACTGGCCTCGATACATAGAAATACTGTGCACACAGAGCAACTACCTTTATAGAGTTACAAAAACGTGCTGTCATTTGGTTCCAAAGGTTTAAGCTAATCTTTTTTTCTGAGAATGAAATGCACAAATGTCATGGTTCTCATTTTATCCAGTATAGTGTTTTTGTTTGTGTCCAGGTGTCGGGTTGTCTATCGGAAGTTGAACCTTGCTGGCACCTTGCTGGCAAGATGGCAGCCGGGTGAATATGGTCCATACAATGTAGCTATAGCAGCGGAACTTTATTCATAGTTTATATCACAATGCATTTCCATAGAGAGTCACACGATTTGAAGACACAAGAGGCAAGATGCAATTCACAATTGCATCTTGTCAGTTTGTGTCTTCAAATCATGTGACTCCCATTGGAAATGCATTGTGATGCTCTGAGTGAGCTGAGTGAGTCTGCTGTGTGAACAACACAATCTCACCCCAAAGTCGTACGTGTAACACAGAGCCACTTTCTTTAGGTAACATATAAATAAAACCAAAATTCCATTCATAGCATAGTACAATAAGTCCGTTCACATAATACTGACCACTGACAATGACGGAGAGGCACATTCTCTGCTGAACTCAAGCATCGTGTAGCACCACTGAGCGAGGTGATAGCCGAGCGAATTTCTCCAAGTTCGGTAGAGCCGACTCGGCCGTGTCTGAGTTACCATTATGTTATGGACTCAACAGTAAATATTTTAAACCCTGAATGCATCTAGCCCCGAAACATCCAGGTTTGTGACGTCATGCCTCTGTCACATAACAGTAATACATGAACGGACTTAGGGTGAAAATTTCAATGGTAGGATCTTTAGTAGGACATGAACGGACACACTAGAGACCTAACATCCCTTTACCATCTGAGTTCTGCACCCTCGCTTTGAATGTTATCCCCCTTAATCACAGAAAACCTTGGTGGGTGATCAGCACATTACACTACAGCCACAATGTGATTATATTCACTCATTCTGGGAAACTGAACGGAAGTGAACTATATACTATGTGAGAAGTTTCTTTTTATGACCATGATAGAGGTAACCCCAAAGTGACTGCACACTTACAGTTATGTTCAGGTTAAGGGGTAAGTGATATATTCGGTAACACAGACATTGTGGTATCGGGATCCACTTTACAGACATCCCTATAAAAAGATTGATATGAATTATTTAGGTGTTTAGGATTTAGGTGGTCTAAACAAACAAACAATTACATCAAACAAACAACTAAATACATACATACAGCTTAAGTGGTTAATTATTATATGAAGACAGACTTAAAGGTGACAACGAGCACCATCAAAACTTGATTGATTGAACTCAAATCCAATAGAGTCCAATAGCACAGCCAGCTGACTCAACTGCCCCGATCGATGCTGTAGGCAAGGGTTCAGATTGATTCATTTTACCTCCGAAAGATCACAATGTATTTAATAAATCAGCTGCCAGCTCCACGATTATTTATGTGGCGACCTCCAAAACAACACGATTAACCTGGATGTCATGGCACATCGACGTTTGACACAGCCCAGTTTGTTATTTACCCAAAGTAAGCAAAGAGGAGGACAGTTGATACAGATTTTTATAAGGCCTGCCAACACGCATGCAGCAAATAGAAAACTAACCAAATGGCAATTATGCTACTAGATGGTGCCAGGCAAACCTTTTTTGTGGCTTCATCATATAAAGTCTCTTCAGTCTGGCATGGATGGACTTGTATCACTGCATAAATATTAATCTGGAGCTACGGCGTAGAAGATTTATTTCCTAGGGGTGGTTACAAACAGATTCCAACATCACAGCAAAAAAGTCTCAGGTCGAAAGGTGGGCTCTGATTGCTCAGCCACAACTCTGGGGTGAGCGATTTGTAATTTAAGTAATTCAAGCAACTTGTAATTACTGCATTGAGTTGTCTTGGTATGTTGTTTATTGTTCAGGCTCAGGGTCCAGTAAAAACAACAAAGTTGATTACAGATTGTGCCTTTATGTGGTTACAGGACATGCATCGTGAACTTCTGTTGGCCAACAACTTATAGACAACATTTTCTCGTCAATATCATCATTACATTCTTAAAGTGCAAATTGATTTGAAGGGTCTAGCCAAAAAAAATAGCCCCTGGAGAAAAGATTGATTTAATCATTAAAATCAAATGCCTGTGACTACTCAAATTGCCAAAACTGACCTGCATGTTAGCTATTGAGGCACATTGTAAAGAAAGTGGTCATCCTGCCGCTCTTGTTGCATGCAAACATTTACAGTATCTCCACTGCCCCACCTTTAGAAAGTTATTTAGTTGTTCTGTAACACGTTGTTATCCATGCACTGCTATAGTGGACAGCATTGAGACGAATAATGGACGCGACATCCACTTGATTGCTTCTACCACAATTAGCTGCAAGTGAGACAAGTTGTCTCTCTGCATATGCATAAATATAATATCTTGTGAGGAAATACAGTATATCAATATTTATAGTGGGTTTGTTAAATAGAGGTGCTAATGTATCGCTCTGTTCTCTACTGTGAACCAACATGCTAACACCATCATTAACACTATGACTGCTTTATCGCTTAATAAGCATGTTATTCATATGCTTTATCTAATTATTATCTTTGGAGCGGAGCGTCGGTGTGTTTTTCGCCTAGATCCATGTTTTTGCTTAAAATAGTACCTTTACTCCTTCACAAACAGAAAACATCTAAAACGGCGGAAGAATGCTGTGGAGGGTACAAGCTGTTGCACCTCCATTCACTTTACATTGAGCCACAGCTATCCAAATAGTACCACGACCCTTGCAGTCACGTGATTGGCTCGATTTCCGTTTATATCATCACCACACATCATCCTCGATACTATTCCCACGTGGAAGCCTGCTGTCCTTCATAACATTATGACAGCCAATACCACGCTGTACAAAAATCCCCACCCTGACTTTGCATTGGGGCTGCATTGAACTCAGTTTCCCAGAGGCCCTTGCGGTCATGTGATCGGCTCGATTTCCGGTTCCGCCATCACAACCTCATCCTTATGTCCACCATAAAGCCGGCTGTTTATCATAACATTAAAACATCTCATCTCGTGTCGTGTTTCATCACAGACACTATCCATAGCTTGATTTATTTTGTTATTCTTTGGTCACTAATGTTGAAGGTGAGTAAGAGTTGAGTTCTCCTCTTAGAACCGCCCCATTCATAGAGTCAACAATATTTTGACTGACTGTAGGCATGTACATATAATTGACCATTCGCAAGCCCCTCTCCCAGCACAGTCTCTGCATGGCAGAAACTCTAGGATGCTAGAGTTGTTATGGGAGAACAAATACCAAGTACTTTGTTTTCAAACGTCGATAGTAGCATATACAAGAAAAGCCTTCCAATTCTCCCCCTCTATTTTTCATTTTAACTGTGTTTTTCTTAACTGTTTAAGTGCCAGGAACGCTAAGACGAGATAAAATCACCTTTGCAGAGGTTGCCAGGAACGTTAAGACGAGATTTGAAATATCGCGGTCCCGTGCGGTCCCGCGAGAGAGTTAAGAGTTAAACACTGTATAACAGTAAGTAACACCATCGCCTCTATTTCAAAGCTCCCACTTTCTAGGGGTCCTTGGAATGGATTTCTAAACTATTTTCAGTAATGGGATAATCACATTTTTGATGTGTAGATCTTGTTGAGCCGGTCATAGCTCTCAAGTTAAAACAAACAAACAAATAAAACGTATGGGCAATCCTGAAATAGAGCATCATATCTACTGGGGCATAAATGTATACCAGCAGCATCTTTTTTGTCCTTGAGAAAGGCTCTCGCATTTAGAAGCTGTTATGGGTGCGAGCAGGTTGGGTATATCTCACAAAATCATTATTTTAGCATGAAGGAATATTGACTTTAGGGATCTATGCGAGAATGAGCTCAAGCCTCAAGGTATAGTATAACAGCGATTAGAGTTTGAATTGGCTCTTATAGCCTCTTTCAACTTTCTAAGCCACTGTGCTGGGAAAAGAAATGGAGTTGTACTGAACGGCGAGTTTGTGAAGGTCACATGTTCATATCTGTTAGTGTGTGTGTGTGTGTGTGTGTGTGTGTGGGGGGGGGGGGGGGGGGCTCCCTTAAAACTGATCTTCAACTCCCTTGAGGAAGTCTGTGGTGGTACTTGGACTGTGTGTTAGTGGGGTTTCGTCTCCATGTTAAATGTGGATGTCATTTACAACTCTTGTAAAAGTTTCACTTTCAGTCCTAATTTGTTGGTGAGGGTCTATAGAACCATTTTGGTTCGAGTGGCCCGCACACAAATTAAATATTTGGCCTGTAGGGGGCGTAACAAGGTGCCAACCCTACCAAAACATGTAAACTGTTGTAACTTTTGATCAAATTGTCCAATCTGCACATATGGGATATCTATGGATTCACAATCAGGAGTAGCATTTGCTACCTAAACCTAATTACACATAAAATATATTTTTCTCATCCATTATTGGTGTATATCGACAAAAATAGCAAGCAAAACAAGCTAAAATTAGCTAAAACCGAAGTGAGTTTCCATCTCCATGTTAAATTTAGTTGTCGTTTACAACTTTAAAAGTTTAACTTTCAATACTAAATTGGTGAGGTAACCATTTTGGTTAGCGTGGCCAGCACACAGATAAAGATTATTGGGGGGGGGGGGGCTTCCAAAATATGATATAAGACTGTCGTAACTTATCCAATCTGAACATATGACATATTCACCTTGCACACAGATAAAGATTATTGGGGGGGGGGGGGGCTTCCAAAATATGATATAAGACTGTCGTAACTTATCCAATCTGAACATATGACATATTCACATTCAGAAGTAGTATTTAGTAATTTAGACCATATTACCCCAGCCCCCCCCACTCCCCACCCCCTTGTGTGTATCCACAAGAATAGCACGTAGTCCAGCCTCTATGTGCAGTATTTTGATGATAACAGCATGAATTTTGGAACACAGTTGGAGCATGTCATTAGGAGCATTGTTGGCTATGGCACCATCACAGATTTGTCCCTTGGTAATCCTGACAGCTATTTTCTAAAATATTAATTCTAGTAAATAGTCCCACATTGTCAATGATGAGGAATTCATTGGTACTATTTACATTTGTCCTGTGACCATGGTAGATATTTCTCATAATGGCCACCACCTGCTGATATTTTAACAGTAATTAAAATTATCTGATCCTGATTCTGGTAACTAATCCTACGTTTTCAAGGACAAGGTCTAAAGGATGACGTGGGGTGAGGGCTTCCAGCCAGAGTTTCTCCTCACTTCTTATGGCCTCAGTGTTCTGGGGCTATGTCAACTATGTCAATGCCATTGTCTTTGCTGAAGGTTTCTTTCCAAGTCTCTAGCGCAGCCCTGCAAGGTCCAACCCAGACTTGTGCAGATGGCTGCTGGCTCATCTGAAGGCCCCGGTTTGTGTGATTAGGTGGGGTTGACTGCCGCAATCAGGATTAGGGGCTTGACCCTTTCAAACTGTGGCAGTCTAGCCAAGTGTCTGCATTTGTTTTGGAGGCTATATAGAGGAGACAGTTTCTCACCAGCACCAGGTATCATGAGGTGAAGGCTCCTTCAATTGACATTGTTGTTGAGTCTTCATGGGGAGAAGCATTATGCATTCCGAACCATCTTCAAGAAGGACATGAGAGTCGAAAAGAATGGTCACCATGGTGCAATATAACTACTTTGAGTATGACTATTTTCCTGTCAACTAGCTTGTGTGTGAAGGTACAGCACTTCAGCAGGGGTTTTCACCAGACAGCTTTTACTGTATGGATCTGGATGGGATCTGGCTAGAAGTACACAGACTGGTGTTGGATCTGGGTGGGGATCTGGCTAGAAGTACACAGACTGGTGTAGGTTCTGGGTGGGGATCTGGCTAGAAGTACACAGACTGGTGTAGGTTCTGGGTGGGGATCTGGCTAGAAGTACACAGACTGGTGTTGGATCTGGATGGGGATCTGGCTAGAAGTACACAGACTGGTGTTGGATCTGGATGGGGATCTGGCTAGAAGTACACAGACTGGTGTTGGATCTGGATGGGGATCTGGCTAGAAGTACACAGACTGGTGTTGGATCTGGGTGGGGATCTGGCTAGAAGTATACAGACTGGTGTTGGATCTGGGTGGGGATCTGGCTAGAAGTACACAGACTGGTGTTGGATCTGGATGGGGATCTGGCTAGAAGTATACAGACTGGTGTTGGATCTGGGTGGGGATCTGGCTAGAAGTACACAGACTGGTGTTGGATCTGGGTGGGGA
This sequence comes from Benthosema pterotum, assembly GCA_039105355.1. NCBI lineage: Eukaryota > Metazoa > Chordata > Actinopteri > Myctophiformes > Myctophidae > Benthosema > Benthosema pterotum. Next base: position 27,406,708 of record CM076969.1, read on the forward strand.
TCTGGCTAGAAGTACACAGACTGGTGTTGGATCTGGATGGCTAGAAGTACACTGGTGTTGGATCTGGATGGGGATCTGGTTAGAAGTACACAGACTGGTGTTCTGACCTCACTGGGTACTGGTCAATCGGGTAGAGCTGGTTTGAGTTGGAGTGAGTACTAAGAATATGTCAGCTGATTTCATGGCTCACTTGATTTTCACATATAGGGTAGAAGACATGGATTTACTGCCTACATCAATACATCGATATTACACATTTTGATGATTTGACTATTATCTAGCATTTTATAAAAAATCATAATCCTTGAAAACGTTTTGTCATCAGAATCAAGATTGTATGTTGTATGAGCTGAATTGGTAAAATAACAGCAGATGATGGCCACCATAGCTGTCATCACAGCCAAAACAATTCCTTATGGCAGGCTTTAACTTTGTGCCAAATGTCATGCTTTCATTGAAAAGTGCACAATTTTCACACACAGAGGCTGGGCTATAAGTGGGTATGCCTAACTTTAATCCCCCCAATACTGTATTGTTTCTATTTATTTACAATTTATACCATTACTCATTCATGATAGGTAGGCACTAACTTCATCCTTCTAGGTTCAACAGAATTTAAATTAGGTGCCATTTGAAGTAATTTGATGTACATGGGCGTCCATTTTTTCCATATCATATTCCAAACATTAATATTTGAAATCCAGTTAATTCCTGGGTTAGTATTGACTAGATATAGCAAAAGAAAACAAAGAAAAAACAGCAATTGTGAGAAAATAAAGACTTAAGAAAAACAAAAATCCGATTTTGGTCAATTTTGAAATTAGGCAAAAAATGCATATTTTTTTCATCTACAGATGGGCCACTCGAACTAAAATTGTTCTATAGGTCATCATCTACAAATTAGAAGCGAAAGTCAAACTTTTACAAGAGTTGTAAATGACGGTGTGTCGTGGGACCCCACTATGTGTGTGTGTGTGTGGTGTGTGTGGTGGTGTGTGTGTGTGTGTGTGTGTGGTGTGTGTGTGTGTGTGTGTGTGTGTGTGTGTGCGAGTGTGTGCATGTATGTGCACGCATGTGGGTGTGTGCGTTTGTGCATGCATGCGTGCGTACATGTTTGTGTGCGCTCCTCCCCAAGGTCTGTTTGCCCAAAACAAGAATATGCTCTTAGCAGACTTTATGGGTTTAACTAAGGACAAAATCAAAGGAAAAAAATAATAAAATAACAGTGACAGCAAAGCTTGCACAGGTCGTATGGGCCAGGTCTAATGCATTACAGTACATTTACAGTAAACATGCATTATTGATGAGGCCACAAGGTTATATCAATGGTAAAACTAAACAATGTGTTCCCACAACAACAAGTGACCGGAGACCACTTTGAGCAAGTCGTTTTGAATGCGAGGGTGATTCCATGATTCCGCTGCTTGCTTTGCTGAGTGGTGCAGGTGTACTCGCGGGCCTATAAACCACTTTGCAGCACATGCCATTGGGCGGATGCTTTTATCCCAGTGGCCCCCTCGGTGCAGTGAGTAGGTACAGGACACTTTAAGTGTGGGCAGCCCCGGGGGGAGTCAAGACTCCAACCCGGGGCGGGGCGCCATTCCGAAACACCGCCACTTAGAAACACCTCCATTTCGAAGCATCCCCATTCCGAAGCCCCCCCATTTCGAAATAATGTGATTTCGGAATGGTGATGTTTTCCCCATTTTACTAAAGACGTCGCCATTCCGACCCCCCCCCCCGCCCCCCCGCAACCAATCAATAGCGCACGCTCTCCCCCCCCCCCAAACGCGCGCGCACCCTTCTCTCCCTCTGCTGCTCTATCGCCCCCCGACCGAACGCGCCCCCCCCCCCCCCCCCCCCCCCACGTGTTTATTTATTCATTTCGTAAAGTCTACAGATATTATAGCCTAGCCTTAGAGTCTTAGAGCCTTATTAAAGTTGCACATAGGCTCCTCACTGTATGTCACGCTATAGGCTACCAATAATGTAGGCTATGTAGGCCTATAACATAAAGCATCGGCATGGGCACATGTAATGTTCCCGACATGAAGCTGTGTTCGTAATGTGTTCAGTACAGTGTCCAACAACACACAGCCACGTGTTGCGGTTTACAGCTGAGCTGACAGACAGGCAGGCAGGCGGACGGACGGACGGACGCACAGACCTAAAATCGGGATCTAAAATGCAGGCGCGGCTGTGCCAACGCTCAGTTACACACGCCTTTTCACACCAGGGCCCAATATTTTTTCTGTTACGGACCACCATTTGCCTCGGACCACCATTTGGTGTTGACTTCAGTCTCTCATTCTCTCTGACCCAAAACTAAGGACTTTCAAGTTTTGGTCCACAATTTAGGAAATAACTGGTAAAACGTTGGTCAAAATGACAATTCTACTGCATTTTGTTCTTGAAAATGAATTAGTCCTAATTCAGATGTTTAAATAGCCTATAATTTCACTCTTGAGAGCGTGAAGAGTACAGATCTATAAGTGTCCATTTGGCAACTGTCCATCATTTAGCTGGGGACCACCTGGAATCCTCTCAGGGACCACTGGTGGTCCCCGGACAACTCGTTGAAAACCACCGCACTAACGGATCGCATTTCGTTAAGGCTGTAGCGCGGCACTGCTCTCTCTCTCTCTCTCTCTCTCTCTCTCTCTCTCTCTCTCTCTCTCTCTCTCTCTCTCTCTCTCTCTCTCCTCTCTCTCCCTCTCTCTCTCTCCTCTCTCTCTCTCTCTCTCTCCTCTCTAAAATAGAACTACTATGTTGAATGAATGTCTGAGTCTATAATATTTCAGAAATATTAGACTCACAAATAAATAGAACTACTCTGTCATTCAACATAATAGGCTAGTTCTATTTTATCACTGCGTTGTGAGAGGATCAATAAGGTCCCCGGCCAGTGGCTCAAATAGTAGGCATTATTTGGAGGCCTATTTGGCTATTATTTGGAGATTTTTTTTTCTTCTCAATATTGGGGTGGCACTCATAAATATACCTTTACTGTATATATCCTATGTAGGGATATTCTTCTTCTTCATACCGGTACAATTTGTCATGAAATGAAAGTAGCTGTCGATCTTTTTCCATAATGCAGGTGCAATCAATCTGTATATAACGACCCGTCCATCAGTGTTGCGCACTAACGGCTATAATATCCTATAAGATGCTCGCATCCCCTGTGTGAGTTTTAACGTGGTCACGGTTCTTCCAGCTATGCCCATTTGTGAGCCCAGTCTGTCTCAGACAGACTCCTACACTAGGCCTACATGCATGATTATGAGTGCAGTGCTTCCAGGGACTGAAGTTGCATCAGTGGCGTAGCCAGAAACTCAATTCAGGGTGGCATGAGCGATTCAGGGTGGGCATGCTGCGTGCGTGATGGCCGCAAATTCGCACGTGCAAGAAAAGCTATTTATTGCTATTATTGCCATATTACAGTTATATTTCGGTTTATATAACTTTACTTTACTGTACCAGGGTTATCTGCTTGAATTAATGTCTTGACATGAAAAAATAATCCTGTCACGAATACATATGGTCGTTTGCACCATGAGAGATTAAATAAAGCCTAGTTTAGTGCTAATCACAGATTTGTTTATCAGAGATTAATTTTAATTCGAGTCGTGTTGCACAACTTAATTTTAAGCATTGTTTAACAGATCTGTGATTAAGTCCATAACCTCTGATTAAAATCCATTAAACGTAGATTAAAACTTGAAACTCTGATTAATTCATGGATTACAGTTTGTTCTGTGTCCGCCATCCTGTTTTGTGATATAAACAAGCAGCAGCCTAGAGCCTTTATCCATTAGCGTTACTATTCCATTCACATTTGAGAACATGGACTGGAGTTTGTTTCAATGAATAAAATATTATGCTGCAACAAGAAACAAAAGAAAAAGAAAAGCCTGCTTGCTTGCTAAAAAGACAACAGACGTTCGCTCAACAGTGCTTCACTCTGTGGTGCTCAGTACAGGGAGTAGGACATTAACGACAATGACAGTAGGCTATCAGCAGCAATTGTTCACATTAACATTTCTATGGACGATCGAGTCGACACGTGTGAAAACATTAGCACGGGGGAGCCATCAGGTAGAAGATTGCGACATTGAGGGGGTCAGAAACTGAGCGCTAGAGGGCTGTTTATGCCGCCTGAATAGGGACAAACGGTTTCAAATTATTTTCAGTCAAATCAAGCAGCACACACTGCCTTTTAAATTCATCATAATCATAAAATTCAACTGGATTCAAACAGCCTCCTGTGTTTATTTGAGCTGCGCTTTTGTTTTCTCTTTCATTTTCATGAATCCAACTGATAAATGCTGCCATGTTTACATTTAAACCACCTCTACTGCAGGTTTAGAATTAAGCCCTTATTGGTACTTAAATCAAAGTTTAAAGTTGTGGTGCAACAGTTTGACATTAATCCAGGTTCATTGTGAAAAATAAATCCACAATTAAAAAACAAAAGCCAAGATTAAAAGATGGTTAAAACTAAACCAGATTAGTGAAATCTTGGTTTAAAGTTTGGTGCAAACTGAAATTATAGATGATCCTTGATTTAAACCAGATTAGGGTTTAATCCTTCTTGGTGCAAACGACCCTAGTGTTTTTTGTCATTATCAAATAGGTTTCAGCTGTTCACTATAGAATCACTGCCATTTATAAATTAGTTACCAATGTGTCTGCTGATCATGACAGATTTTCTTTCAGGAGAACAGACCAGAGTTAACTTTTGAAAAAAATCCTTGTGAAAGTCCCCCCACAGAAACAAGCGCTATTGTTTTCACAGATATATCTGCCAAATGATAACAATCTGGCAGGTTTACAAACAAAGGGTGTAAAGCCCCATTTGCATTATAATGGGTGATTATGCCCGCAAATCACCCATTATACTGTAACTACAGTGAGTCTGGACCTCTCATGCTCTCTCTAGAGGCTCTCTGGTCTTTGTCCTTTGTTTTCTCAAGTTCTTAGTCATGTTTTCAATGGGTGGGCCAGCTCTCTATTTGGGTGGGCCGCGGCCCACCCCGGCCCACCCCGGCCCATCCGTAGCTACGCCCCTGAGTTGCATATGGGGCTATGTTCGTTGCTGTCGCTGCGCTGCTTATACCAAGAAAGCGGCGGTGTGCTGCTGCTGCTGCTTACAGTAGAAATATACAGTCTAGCCGCATTGTTTTCTATTTATTCCCATTTACTTTATTTTATCATAATTTGGCAGGCCGCGGTTCTCAAACTTTTTTAGTGTCTTTTATCCACATGTGGGATTGAGAAGGATATACGCTTTACGCTCAAGACATTTCCAAAATGAGCGCGCACGCACGCACAGAGCTAGAGGAAAAATGTGACATGTAGGCCTATATGCGGTCATGGGCCAACAGAGTAGACAAACAGACAGACAAAATAGCTGTTAAAACAGCATCGATTTTCAACTGATATTCTTCTTCGCTCGGCCCTGCTTTGCGCTATTTGATTGTGGCGCGCGTAGACGAGCGTGAGCAGGGCGAGAGAGAGAGAGAGAGAGAGAGAGGGCGAGCGACTGGCGAGACAGAGTAATGATAAAAAGGCAATGAATAATAATATATTCGGAATGGCGTGGTCTTAAAAAAAACAAAAAACATCGCCATTTCGAAGTGGTATTCTTCGAAATAGCAGTGTTTCGGAATGGTGATGTGTGGCCTTCGGAAAGGCAGTGTCTTTTTTTCCACGGAGAAACCCCGCCATTCCGGTTAATGGAAGTGAACGATCGGAATGGCGGGGCTTTCGGAATGGCGACGTGTAAGACTCCAACCCACCGGAACCATCAAGAAAAAATGCTGCCAGCCTAGAAAGGTTCACATTGCGAAACTCCCAAACAACAGACAACCTGGTCCTTTTTGACTGCAGAAAAAACAGCTTACTGACTGTGAACACCATTTGCAAACTAATCTACAGAGCGATTATGCTAACAGTCAAATCTGTCAGCTTCACTGCGCTCAACATAGTTGTTAGTAGAAATAAACACTGGCACACCAGACAATAAAAGCACTGACAAAGGGGATTTCCTGCTATCACACAGCAAGAGGAGCTGGTGCCCTCAAAGGGAAAACAAAACAAAACGGGCAAAACAGACAGACAGACAGACAGACAGACAGACAGACAGACAGACAGACAGACAGACAGACAGACAGACAACTATGCTACGGTGAGTGAACATCACCTCTCCATTCCTCAGTTCAAAGTATAATACTCTAGGCCAGTGGTTCTCAACCAGTGGTCCAGTGGAGCGTAAAAATGAAACCAAATGGTTTCATGAGTTAATATATCCATCATGTGAATTAGTCCAAGTCTACACAACTATAGAATGGGAAAATTAATGGTCATTTTGATCTGTATGTACAGACTGTTTTGTTTCCCAAATCCAGCCTGGTATTGTGGACAAAAGCAAAAGAAATCTTTAGTTTTCAGGTCTTTGGGGCTAAATCATCATCAAAAGGTGGTCCGTAGCTCAAATTCTGAGTAAATAGTGGGCAATGCTATATGAAAAACATTCAAAACCACTGCTCTAGGTTCTCTTCCTAAACAGCACAGAGGTAGTTACATCACGTCCTGTGTAATGGGGGTGAACGTACTGTGACTTGCATTCGGTCCCCAAACATACTTCAGTAATGGTTTGAAAATGGCTTTGGAGGGTCACAATGAATGTTTAATGAGCGCCTGTTCACGGTCTTGTAAATGCACTTATAAACAATAACCCAATAACGCAAGTTAGAACACATACACACACACACACACACACACAGTGCACGCACACGTGCACGCGTGCGCACACATACACCACACACACACAACACACACACACACACACACACACACACACACACACACACACACACACACACACACACACACACACACACACACACACACACACACACACACACAGCGATAACAAATAAGCAGGTCATGCATTATGGATAAAGTACAACATGCTTGTAAATAATATCACTTGGTCAATTACGGCTCACAGATAGGAAATTGTTTTCAATTTATTTATAAATTCCATGTTTAATGCATACTTTATAGACCGTCTTCCTGTAGGGAATACAGTGAACTATACAACGTTTCTCAACCATTCCTTTTTTTTATTCCTGAGGCAAATCTTTTTTTTTTATGGACGGTATGGTAGAGCATGACAATGAAATACACGAAACACGGCCATGTGAGCAGTATAGCTCATGCCTCATTCGTTGCACTACAAGGCACGTGTTGAAGAGAAGCCTGCTGGCTGAGCCAACAGCCTCACAGCTCTGGTCCACACATGGCCAAGGTGCTGCCCAAGGGACCCAATTGATTTTGCCAGCCAATTTTGATTTAGCTTTAGTCATAGTCTTTCAAATAAAATTCAGTATGAGTATAAATCAAGCACCCATCTAAAAGCCACAATCTGATCCCTGTAGCGCTTCCAGTTCCTTATTTTGTACAATAGTTTGTCATATATATATATATATATATATATATATATATATATATATATATATATATATATATATATATATATATATATATATATATATATATATATATATATATATATATATAATATTGTCATCTGAAGGTTTTTAGTGTGCGAGTTCTCGTGAGACTAGGCCAAATTGGCTGGTTTTGCGAGACCACAGAACTTTCATTCAGAGGCAGAAGGCAAGATAAATCTCCCATGGTCTCCCCTTTATCCAAGGCACTTCACAATACATAGTGTATACATACATTAGTTATGATTGCCATGTGACACCGGCACACAGCAAACAACAAATCATTGCCTCATCACAGACTTCACCCTGACCACAGACACAGTGCACTAACATGCACATACGTAAGGGATAACACCTGATGAAGTGGTGAGTTGTTTATTACATGGCTTAATACATTAATAAATAACTGATAATTGACAGAAATAGTACATAAAAAGGCTGCTTTTTATGTACTATAAAGGTCTGTTGTGAGCGGAGCGGTACACTGTTGTGACATATGTGACCGCTCAAGCCAAATAATAAATAGAGTTAGCGACCAAAAAATGTGACAAAAAATTAGATTACTACTAGATTACTACTGGATTACTGTCTTTCTTAAAGCTCCCACTGTGACACATTTTGTAGCCTGCCTTATTTTGTTTTAATCCAAACAAAAAAAAATGCATTGCTTATGTGGATGGATTATTTCTAGGCATGTGCATCTCTCCTCTCTCTTAGCACGTTTAAAATTGGGAAAGAGTCTGCCACCTTGACAGCTGTCCATAAAATTTGCAGCGTAACGCGCAATGCGTTTCATCAGTAACTTGAAGACGTGTTGCGCATCAAACCGGCAAGATGTGCCACTAACCACATCATCAGCTCACCCATCTGCGTGACACCTGGACATATCCAAGTCCAATGTGATGTGACAGATGTCACTCACCCACTTTGAACGGGTCCGTGTCAAACGGAATATGTCCATCTGTCTGCCTCTCGGAGCGAGGAGTCATGGCCCATATGTTCACATCATGTCGTTGTGTCCCTGAAGGTTACTCTGATCTCATGTATGCGATGACGAGAACATGTTTTTATGTCAGTGAGTCAGTGGTGTAGTATAGTAGACGCAAGTAGTTTAGTTTAGTTTAGTTTAGTTTAGTTTAGTTTAGTTTAGTTTAGTTTAGTTTAGTTTAGTTTAGTTTAGTTTAGTTTAGTTTAGTTTAGTTTAGTTTTCAACCTTTTTCATCTCAGGGACCGCCATTTATTCAGGATTTGAGCCACGGACCAGCATTTGAGGATATTTTAGCCCCACAGACCCCAAATCTAAAGATTTTTTTTGCTTTTGCCCACAATTCCAGGCTGCATTTGGGGAACAAAACAAGCAATACATACATTCCAAAATGGCTAATTCAGATGATGAACTATTTTAACTCTTGAGAGCGTAAAAATGAAACCAAATGGACCCTTGCGGGTCCATTTGGTTTCATTTTTACGCTCTCAAGAGTTACATCTGGTTAACCAACTTAGCTGAGGACCACCTGGAACCCCCTCAAGGACCACTGGTGGTCCCCGGACCACTGGTTGAAAACCACTACAGTTTAGTTGATCATCTTTCAGTATCAGGTCCAAATTATAGTGACAAAAAAGGAAGCTTTCATCTGAAGGTGATCAAAGGGAATATGCAGAAGCTAAAGGTTTAAAAATGCCTAGCCCTCCCACAGCAATGCAGCCCTTTTTGTTTTTTGTTTTTACACCCCTCCCTTTCTTTGAAAAATGGCAGGATACACTTGGTTATTCTTCTGTTGTTGTTTTTTTTTACATTGAAAATAAGAAGAATGTTTTTTTTTAATTTAATTCAGCTAGACCAAAAAGCTGTAATGTGTTTGAACTTGAAAACAGTTCATTGTTGTGATCATATAATACCCTACCTTATTGACTAGTCTAATTGTTCTCTTTTGCATAATGTGTACTTATTAGGTGTTTACTTATACTGTACTTACACTATACTTTTCAGATGTATATATTGTACTGTTACTGTACTTTTACTACACTATAATTATTTGAAACGTGTGTTACTTTGTATGTGATTATGACTAAAAATAGGTAAGATTTCTAGTAAGTATTAGTCCTACAATAAGGTAAACACAAAACAGAGTAGTGTGTTTAAATGAGATTAGTGCAAGCATGCTATAGGCAGTTGTGGCACATTAGGCGCTTGGCTAATATGGGAAAAATCCCACAAGTTCAATTCAATAAATGATCACCTTGTTTCTACCTAATGGAATATAAAAGGACTCCCAGTGTTTAGTTTTTTCCCCATGTCTACACAGTATGGACTGCGAATGGAGGAACCTGGCAAAGAGGTAAAGATGAGAGTTGTGCTGAACATCTCTGATAGAACACAACCCTGGAAAGTGCAGACAATATATTTTTGGTAGAAAAGAAAAACACCCTGCCTTCATACTGTACAGTATGTCCCACTGAAACACATTAGGAAAAGAAAAGCCTTAAGCTTTTGTAGGCCAATAGAATGCAGGGCATTGGGGTTGCTGCGAACCGTGGTCTATAAATGGATGGATGGTGAGGGTATATGCTTGTCGGCCAAGTAATGTCCCGGCTGCCAGCTAATTAGCAGGTACTGTTCAGAGGAGCGCTGCTGCTGAGCACAACAACACAAATACAACAATAGATAGAAAACGGAGCAGAGCTGAACAACTGAAAAAAAAAATAGAATTGGATGGAGCAAAACTACCGTGGAATTAAATCAGTGCAATATACTTGTAATATTATGCACTATGGTTATTTGATTTCTGCCCTATCGTATCCCATTAAAACCATCTATAAAAGCATCAATGCATTGTGTGCATAACATTCATGACCGTTTTCCCTGCTAAACCAAACCCCTAAGCCTAAGCATAACCTCAGTAAAACCTATACTTAACCCTAAGCTTAACCCCTAACCCGAAACAACCTCAGTAAAACCTATGCCTAAATCTAACCCTCGATCATTACGCAAAACGGCTGTGACTGTCATGCATAACGGTCGACTGTTATGCAAAACAGTAGTGGCTGTTATGCAAACCGGCCGCGATGTTTATGAAACCATGACGGCAGCCGTTGCAGTTGCAAATGGATTTTGCCCCTCCTGGGTTTGAGATCCACTGGGTTAGAAGACATGCAAGATCGGTTGAGGTCCTAAAATGGTTAAGAGCAAATGTCTCTAATATACCTGCATATTCTGATGTGCACAACCTCAGCTGCTTCAATGTCCTTCTTGGCGTTCCATTTGTTTTATCGTATTTTGTCCTGCACTTATACTGATGCAGTGACTGCAATTTCTCCCGGAATAAACCAAGTCGATCTTATCTCGCACTGAATATGGACGTGGATAAGCTAAACTCCACTCAAGGCCTACTGTACGTACTGTATATAATACATTAAATGGCTGTTGAACCCAATACTGTATCTAGTGTTGTAAGTATTGTAATAGACAATGAAATAAATCACACTCGATTGGCAAAGATAAGTGGAAACGAGGCTGTAGGCAGGTGCTTGATGTTCACAAAGTTCTGTTTTATTGACTTGTATGACATTAAAATCATTGAGGATGACAGAAAAGAGTTATTTTTTCCCTTGATATCCAGGCCTGCAGCTGTGTGTGGCAGGGTATATAATATAAAATAATGTTTCATAAATTTTAAGAATACCAGAATGGTCGGACTAGCCGAAATATTGTGTCATTGAGGGGTCAGAAAACAGATGCTTGTGAGGGCTGTTGCAGCCTGAAAGAGAGACAAACTTGAATTTGAGTTTGTTTTAACGAGGACAATGCAAATAAGAGCTATTTATGTGTGCAACATCTGTTTTAAAGTATTGCACAGATAACTAAAGTCTCTGTAATGTTTAGGCTGGCCTGCTAGTAGTAATACAAAATGATGTAAAATAAAGGGATGTAGGCTATTGATAATCAAAGCTGGGTTGTTAGTGTTTATGCTGTAGTAAATGATCTAACATTATACACAATAAAGCTGGATTGTTGCCTGATGTTTATGCTATATCCTATTATTACAAAAAGCTTGGGAAGGCGTAACTCTGTCTATACTCAGGGACACTTTTATTTGGGCCGAGTATTCTTGTTACCCATTTGAAACGCTTTTTTGGTACATTAAGCACAGTTTGATACCAACATTTTTTGTACTTTTACTCAAGTGGAGACTTGCACTTGTATTCAACAAAAAGATCAGGAAAGTTAAGGATTACTAGTAATTATACTTTGATCACTACTTTGATTGAGATTTTGATCACTTCACCTTGACTGCCCAGCGTCTGTTGGAACGAGCACGTTGCTATGTAAATAAGAGTAAAGCGATATCTTGGCACTATTCAATGATGCTGGCAACATCTAAGGTGCACTCACTAAATGTAGCACAGCAGTTAACTAAGTCCATGGTGGTGAGGAGCGGCAACCACCCGAGGCATGAATTATTTTTTACCACAAATAGCGATTCTGCCATCAAAAGTACGTGTTTTGATCAGAATCAATCTGTGATTTAGATTCAGAGCAACTAGCAGGAGAAGATCAATACTTTTACATTCGCAGTACATTCAGATTTTCAGACTTTAATATGTGGTACAGTAATTCTTTTTTCTATTACAGTAAATATACTTTTACTTCTAAGTAAATCATTTACACCAATTTAGACCACTGCTGTTGAGACAGAACTTGGCCAGCACAGTGCTGATTGGCTCCCACCGCACTCACTTCCGGCACGGTGGGAAGTGGATGACTCATCATAATGGTTGTTTTTTGTTTCTTTTCTTTTTTTCAGAGTTTCTTTCTCTTTTCCCCACCGATGCCAACCTTAAACAGAGACAGGGAGTTGTTTTCAAATGCTGCAGCTTACATAACTTCAAAATCGCTTCCAGCAGCCAGAGACAAAGAGAGCAGCGAGTGGCAACACTCTTTTTATTTTCCGACAGCCGGAGGGAAAAGCATGAATGACGAACCAAGAGACTGTGCCTGTGTGCCTGACAACAAAAGCTGGACAGACAGACGGCTGTGATTGGCCGACAGCCTGCCAGGTTGGTGAGACAATGAAGATCTGCACTCCAATGATCAATATCCTAACTCCAGGGTTTTTCAACCAGTGAGGATCCCAGGTGGTCCCCAGCTAGATGATGGACAGTTGGTAACCAAATGGACCCTTATTATAGATCTGTAACTCATGAGATCGGAAAATCATTTTACACTCTAAAGAGTTAAATTACAGTATATTTAAACATCTGAATTACTTAAATTTCAAGAATCTACAAAAGAAGATTAGAGGATTTAGAAGAAGTGTTATTTTGACCAACATTTTGCCAGTTATCTCTCCTAAATCGTGGTCCAAAACTTGAAAATCTTTAGTTTTGGGTCAGAGAGACTGAACCCAACATCAAATGGTGGTCCATGGCTAAAATGCAGAAAAAATAGTGGGTCCTGGTATGAAAAAGGTTGAAAACCACTGAATTATAGGGTTCTGTAAATTATAGGGTACTGCAATAAGTGTTTATACAATAATAATGCAATAATGCATGGCCTTCATTTGTTGTTGCGTTTTTTGCAAATTGCCTTTCCTTCTTGTCATGTAATTCACTCATGACTGTCTTTTCATGCGTGTCATTGTTTTGACATGATATACTGTATTTCACGCCTCTCCGGATTTCTTTCTCACTTGGGCCATTTTCAATCTCACAGTCTTTAATCTTTCGCTGCAAAAGGCTAATGACCTGAAACTAAACTGATAAACTCAATCATCTTCACAAAGATGTGTGTGCAGGGGCGGATCTATGTATGGGAATGGGGGGCAATGCCCCCCTAAATGCCCAATCTCCCCATACTGGACCCATACAAGTTCTGCAACTGAAAATGGTATGGGTGCAGCTTCAATGGTATGGGTGCGGCTTCATTACCTGTGACGCTTCGCGTCGGGTAATGAAGCCGGGTAATGTCCCATACCACCCCCCCCCCAAATGGGAAATGTTACATCCGCCCCTGTGTGTATGTGTGCTTTCACCAGTTGCTGATCTCAATGTCATACGGTTTGATTCCCGTTCCCATTTCTTGTCAATCTCCATGTCTCTGAAGGGTGGAAATACACAGGCCAGATAAGGCCAGCTGTAACAATAAAAATATTGGGGAGAAGAAGATGGAGATGGATGGTTTGCACAAACAGTGCAAACCAGTCTGAAACACCACCAAACAAGGTGTTTTTTAATACTTTTATTGATCATTCATTGATAGCTTGAGAGGAAAGGGGAGAAGACAAGCAGCAAAGGCCGTGGGAATCGGGAGTTGAACCCACGGGGAGTTATGGGGGGTGAGGTGGTGTTTTAGCCAATCACAGCGCAGCGGTCTCCAGCAGTTTCACAATGAACCAATATAGTGGAAGTGAAGTGGAGTTAACAGATTAAAATCTGTTTACAAGCACAGAGTTTGTACACACTAAATTTGCCATGTACGGTGTAATACCTCAAACACACTCCTGTGGTTTATGTTCACGCTTATTACTATTTTTTCTGTTACATTTCATTTCTGTGCTTGTATTAATGTTGCTAAACAAAGTTCCCAGGGTTCAAAGTGCACTCATTGAATATACACAACCATATAATTATAGTTGCAGTGATACAATGTTTGGCGGTTTTAAAATCTTAATCTGCTCCTTTTTGGGAGATCAAAATCTCCTATTGCCTAAGAGGTCTCTATGGAAGTGAACAGGGTGGCCCATACTCTATGTAGAATAGACTGGCCCTACGAAGTCAAGGGAGTTTGCGTAGTTCTGTCTATACTATACACTCTGACTGGCTGGCTGACTGACTGACATTAGTTGTCTGCCGTTGGAAAGCGAGAACACTGGGAGAACGGATTATGGATCATGGGACAAATCGTGACAATAACATGAAAAAACGGAAGGGTTGTTTATGAAGGAGAGTAATCTTGGTAAACATGTTTGTATGTTTGACATGAAAATGTCATCCAATAGTGGTCCGTGGCTCAAATGCTGAATAAATAGTGGGCACTGGTATGAAAAAGGTTGAAAACCACTGATCTAAAACAAACTGCTATTTTGTTCACAGGTTTTCGAGCTCTCAAACTCGTTTAGACGTGATTGTCACTCATAACATGAGAAAATAACAACGAGACACCCTGCTATGTGTCCTATGGCAGTGTGGCACAGAGGAAAAAGTCAATCCATCCATGTCAATGGAAAATTATGCAGCATCGTTTGAATTCAGCCAATAAACCGTCAAAGCCGAGAGAGCATTGCAAATCATGTGAATTGTTATGACTTATTAGCATGAATATTCATGGAATGAGCAAAAGCGTCAAATCTAATGTGCTGCGGTATGGGAAATGCAACAACTGAACCAGTGTGACACGTTTATTAGTTTAAAAAGTCAGCAAATGCATATTATAATGATGCTCATCAGTTTTCCAATGTTCGTTGGAATGTATCTGTTAAGTCTTGTCATCTTGGTCATGATCATACTTCAGGTTATATGTAATACTTTAATATGTGTTCTCACTCACATCTTTCATAGTGTCTCTCTATCCTCCTCTCAGAACATTGTATCACTCTCCACTGTTGCATCTCTTCTGTGAGACATAAGCATTGAGCAAAGTGAACAACTACCCACTTCCCTTACAAACTAAAACAAAAAGGGGAAAACAACTCAATGTAATGTCTAATGTGACAATCTGATAACAGAACAACATCATCTAATCCCTATAAACACTAACATTTAATGTGCCCTGTTCTAATTGGGAATGGATTGCTGGAAGCTTCCAAACTGCCTTCATGTGTTGCCAGTTCTGTGTGTGTGGTCACAGCTGCAATATCCCCAGTATTCCTGTGTGAAGTATGGCCAAACACAAATTGCGTCCTCACTTTTGTCTTCAATGTTCAGTCAACACTCAAACCTGGGCATATAGGAGGCGATATCGCCTCGCAAAAAAAAGCAGAGGCAGATTTAACACCTTTCTCCTCAACACAGATCTCTTCTCTCTCTCTCTCTCACTCTCTCGTCTCATCTCTCCTCTCATCTCTCTCCTCTCTCTCCGTCTCTCTCTCTCTCTCTCCTCATCTCTCTCTCTCTCTCTCCTCTCTCTCTCTCCTCTCTCTCTCTCTCTCTCTCTCTCTTCTCTCTCCTCTCTCTCTCTCTCCTCTCCTCTCTCTCTCTCTCTCCACTCTCTCTCTCTCCTCTCCTCTCTCGTCCTCTCTCTCTCTCTCCGCTCTCTCTCTCTCTCTCTCATCTCCTCTCCCTCTCTCATCCTCTCTCTACTCTCTCTCTCACCTCTCACTCTCCTCTCTCTCTCCTTCTCTCTCTCTCTCTCTCTCTCTCTCTCTCTCTCTCTCTCTCTCTCTCTCTCTCTCTCTCTCTAAGCACAGCACCACTCAGTTCAGGCAGGTCCGATTTTTTGGACATCACTAGAGGCAACGGCAGGAATATTTAGGTTGACCCTAAAAATAGAACGAGCGGAATAATGCTACACCACAGACAAGGGTATCAGGTGGTATATGCTTAGAGTTGTTCCAGAAAAGATAAATTAAGTAGTGCAGAATGTCTCACTGCATGCAGAACTACTAGAGGGCAGATTCAAGTTCCAGAATAAAAAATGCCTCTGGCATGGTAAACAAGCTGAGCCTACTCTTTCATTCTACTTACACTTAACATTTAGACAGCTAGACTTTGTCATACACAACCCCCAACAGGGTCACTTTGTGAATTTATAATCAGTGGCGTTTCTAAGCAATTTGGAGACCCAGGCAAGAGTCTCCTGAAAATCTCCAGTGACGTCATACCTATGACAGGCACTTTAAAATGGCACCCCCCAAGGGATAAAATTATGAAATATTTTTAAACTAAAGAACATTCAATTATAGTTAATAGGGACAAGTATAATGTATTTATCCATATGAAGCTCATTAACCTGGGATCATTTTAAAGCATGCGTGGTGCTCGCCCCGGTAGCCCCCCCCCCCCCCCACCATATACTAAGCAGGCCACAGCAGATCACAATGAAAAGCTGTCGTACCTGGAGGTATGTCAGCTCTAGTACTGTTTTGAGCTATTCCGAGCGAGTGGGAGCCAGGGGTTGTAGACTAGGGTTGGATTAGGCTTTGAAGAGATGGGGGTCCCCCATATCTTTGGCTGCTTTGTAGCCCAACATCAGACACGATGATGGAACGTGACTCGAGTTAAAATGAATATATGGCATGAAGGGATGGAGGGAGGACTGGAGGGGAGATGCACAGGAGGATAAGATGGAAGAAATGCACAACATCTAAGAATGGATATTGTGCATGTTTTTGCACGACTTCTCCCTTCCTTAATTCCTCTCTCCCCTGACTCTACAGTTCTGTAAATATCTCCCTCTCTGTCATTGAGAGACAGCGAAATCCATTTGCGACCACAGCGGCAACGGTAATAAAACCGCTGAGATGGTTTTGCATAACAGTTGATTGGTTTACATAACAGTCACAAACGTTTTCCCTACTAAACCTAACCCAATACATAACATCACAGTAAAATCTATGCCTAAACCTTAAAGAGGGGGTACTGTGATTTTTGTATTTTTTCCAATTTTGTACATGTTTAAGAGGTGACACCATGTAAATAGACCCCTTGGTGTGTTTTTTATGTGCAATGATGATGTCTTCCCTTTGTATTTAGGGTTTCTTCCTGGGGGCTGAGCCTTTCCAGACAAACGTGCCAATGAAAAAAACTTCAATATGGTGACATCACATGTTCAACCCCTCCCCTAACTCCTCCCCCTTTATCATGCAACTAAAGCTGTGGGCGTGGCTTCAGTTCAGGTGGATCTCCACCCATCACCACCCACTAGGCAAACCAGGCATACTTAATGAACTGGTGGGGTGGAATCATAAAAATGACAGTTTAACAAACACTGTACACTTTTTGGGAAACAAATCTTACTTTTCATATAACATTAATACCTGATGATCATGTTTTAGGGTAGAAAAAATTCATGGCACTCCATCTTTAACCCACGACCATTAAGCAAACAGCTGCGAGCGTTATGCAAAACAGTCGCGACTGTTATGCAAAACACCTTGTGGCTGTCATGCAAAGCGGTCGCGGCGGTTATAAAACAGACGGCGCGGTCGCCAATGAATTCCCCCCCCCCCCCCCCCCCCCCTTTCTGCTCTCATTACCGCTGCGTTCCTACTGTACTGTATGCCAGACGCGGTTGTCTCACCACAGTAAAGTAGAGATGCTGTCACTGTGCTCCCACAGCACGTGAGCCACAGTCAGGTGGAAGACAGCGAATCCTTTACAGACAGACAGACAGACAGACAGACAGACAGACAGACAGACAGACAGACAGACAGACAGACAGACAGACAGACAGACAGACAGACAGACAGACAGACAGACAGACAGACAGACAGACAGGCACAGTAGAGAACCAGGCTAGGATCCAGTAAACAACATTGCACAGCAGCAAAGGTACAAAGACAGTGGTGTGGGCGTTTGCAGACATTTGTATATACTGTACACTGTGTACAGTACTTGCAGTACATTGTTGTTTGGTATAATACATTCTTATTGGTCTGTGGGAAGTTGACTGAGCATAGGGAACACCTTTCACAGCAACTGTCTTCTCTTTTCACATCACTGAAAAGAGAGAGAGAGAGAGAGAGACAGCCGTGCTGCAAGGGAATAGCGAGTAAAAGGCTGGATATAGCACTGTTTATAAATTCATACTCCACAGCCCTGAAATAGCACATTAGAGGCCTTATTTTGGGGGCAGGAGGAGTCGGGTGAGAGGCATGCAGCGGACAGGCAAATTGACAATTCACTGTATTTTCTGGAAGCGATGTGAAGTGTTTATCACCTGCCTGCCAAGTGTTTGGTATATTTCACCACCTGCCTGCATGCTGTGTCTGTGTATTGCAGCACCTTTTCTTGCATGCATGTGTTCGGTATTTCACCTCCTTCTGCACTGGCGTGAGAGGAGAGGCGCATAAAGGGATAGTACAGATGTTTTGGAACTTAAGTTGTATGAAATGCTGTCCATTAATGGTGTCAACTGTATTGATTGATTGCCAGAGTCCCGCAGTGGGAGTTCTGCTCTGGTTTTGGTCAATATTAATTTGTTCTGGTCATGTTGTGAGGGTCACTGGGGCCATGTAGTAAAAGTAAATTAATGAAAAAAAAAAAGAACAACAACAACATAATTTGTATTGTTGAATTATTTCTAAAATACCCCCCCCCATCACATGGAACTACTTTTTGGACGTAGTGATATGCACACAAAAAACATTGATCCCATTGATAGGTCGAAAATGAACGAAGGACGTGTTAATATTTAGAAATGGGAATACAAAAATACAAATTACGTTTGTTTTTTGGATTCATTTACTGCGTGGCCCCCAGTGACCCCCCAAAATGACAGGACTTCATATTTCACCAAAACCAGAGCAGAACTCCCATCACGGGACTGGGAATCAATTAATACAGTTGACAGTGACACCACTATATGGCAAGTATTTCATACAAATGAACTTAAAAAAAAATCTGAACTATCGTTTTAAGGGAGTGTCTTATTGTTAATGGGGCATTCCACCCATTTTCATTTTTTACAAATGGACCTAAAAATGTCATCAAGCTGTGTCTCGCCATGTTAATGATTTTTGTCAGACCTCCATTTCTAGGAAACACGGTGTATTAATGACATAATGAATTTTGCAAATGGGTGGAATTCCCCTTTAACCCCAGAATCAGCAGAGCCGTCCAATTCTGGGGTCAACAAGAAACACCATGCATTTGCTCTGTCCGCTGTCCACATGCAGGGTCAGTTCAACTGGTGTATAGTGCTAGATACGCTGGTCCATTTCTATTTGACACGCTTTAGCTGCATGGCACAGGTGCATCCGGGTAGAAATATGCAGTACAGTAACGTAGCAGTACAGTACAAGTGCAACACACTACCGGTTTAAAGTACATTACGTATATAGTATAGCCACCATAGCACCACTCAGTTCTCCAGCAAATCCATTTTTGCCAATCGTCGGTTGGATGGATGGAAAAATGGTATTTCGCTCCCCAGTTTAGACGGGTTGCATATTATTTATTCTTGACCCAGGGAAAGTTATAAGAGCATGAATGCATTTTTTTTCCAGCCATCCGCTTGCTGGCCACTGGGCAGTTGGGGATTAAATGTCTTGGTGCCTCGCCACTGCTGCCAGTGGCTTGTAACCTATTTAAGTGTTTGGTTGGATAAGTACATCATGGTGGATATAGGTTTTGGAGGTCAGCACACACATCACAGAGACTTTGAAAAATCACATTTCCCCTCGTGATAATCTGAGGTTTGACGTGGGTAGCAGTGTTTGAAAATGGAATGGTAAAAAGTAAACATACTATATTAGAACCCAGTTCTATGATATGGATGGAATGTCATTCTGCAACAGGTTGTTTTGAAGAACTAGTAATCTGATTGATTACTAGTTCTTCAAAACAACCTGTTGCAGAATGACAAAGTCACATGCAGTTAACACTCCACGTGCCTTTGCAGAAGAGCTATGTCTCTCTTACCATTATCAAATAATAGTTGCGACCGGTGCCGTTTAGGTTGATCTACGTCACGCTACGTTGCTCAACGTCACTGGTTTGATACGATCCCAATGATAACAGCAGCGAGCAGCGGTCGCCTCCTGCTAGCAGAGGGACCTAAATAAGAGACGGACCAACCAGAAGTGTGTCGCCAACTAACTTGTCTGACTAGAAACATGGACGAAATATGAAATATGACTTTTAGATGAAAATCGATGGCACTAGCTACCTAAAAAAAAAGAATATAACTCCACTTCACCTCCACTCTATTGGCTCATTATGAAACTGCTAGAGACTGCTGTGCTGTGATGTGATTGGCTAAAACGGTGCCTCACCCCACACAACTATCTCCCCATCCTACATTAGCACCACCTTCCCTGAGCCTGTTTCATGTTTTCATGATTAGTGGACAGCAACAAAGTTCTGGCCGTCTGCAGGACGAAGCAAGTGTATGCCTGCAGCGAAACAGCTGCAGCATCAAAGTAGGCTGGAAAGGCCAAAAATATAGATCCTTGAGTGCAATATTTCTTAACTCATCAAAGGTTATCACAAAGTCGGGTGAATTCAATCAAGACGTTCATCAATATTGGAAATAACGAGTCAGCACATAATTATTTACACCTACTTAAACATAAACTAAATAATTTATCAGGCCTTTGAATCCAACTAACAAACTCAATATTCATCCTGGTGGTATTTTACAAGAGCTTTTTTGTTGACAGTCAATTAATTTAATTCTAAAAGGCGTTCAGTGTATACATGATTGATTTAAGTGTCAATTCAGTGTCCAATCCAAGCATATGTTCAATAATATATAGCAGGGTCGAGGGACCACCAGTGGTCCTTGAGAGGGTTCTTGAGAAGGTGATCCCCAGCTAAAGGATGGAAAGTTGGTTAACCAGATGTAACTTGTAAAAATGAAACCAAATGAACCTGCAATTCAAGTTTACACTCTCAAGAGTTAAAATATTCACCATCTGAATTATCTTACACAACTAGATAATGTAGAAGATTAATGCTCATTTTGGTCTGTATGTTTGGTATTGTATGTGGTCCGTGGCTCAAATTCTGAATAAATAGTGGCCCTGGTTTGAAAAAGGTTGAAAAACACTGATATGAAGCTTCAGAAAGCAGCCTCTTTTGGAGTGAACAAACGCAGAGCTGTGTGTGAAACGTTGTTACGTCTTCTGCGTAATATTCTCTAAAGCGTATCAGTTGCGGTGGATAAGAGGCACAAGGTTGTTTACAGTTATGCGGAGGGTCATTTCCATAAAATCAATTAAGTTTTGGCGCTCACTAAATCTCCTGAATATGTATTGGGCGTGTGTGTGTGTGTGTGTGTGTGTGTGTGTGTGTGTGTGTGTGTGTGTGTGTGTGTGTGTGTGTGTGTGTGTGTGTGTGTGTGTGTGTATGTGAGCGCGCATGTGAGTGTGCATGTTCCACATCAACCCCGCAGCGCTCCAGGAGACCATCGCAATGAGGTGTCATATTTTAATTGCTATCCTAGAGCTTATTTACCTCTAAAATAGCCTGGCTTCATTGTTCTCACCACTAAAATGGATGGAAGAGGGTGCAGGAGGGCTGCAGCATGGCTAATTGGTATCATTTTCCTCATCTAACAGCATTCAGTGGGAACCTTGTATGTTCAAAACTGTTCTTCAAAAAAATAACAAAGATTCCAATAAAAAATTTGCAACTCTACATCAGTGGTGTCCCACCTTTTTAGGCTGTGATCTCCACAAAATGATCATAATTTAAACCAACCTGTACGGTATTTCTAGTGTTTTAACTTTCATTGAAAAATAGCAGGCGTTCACGGCTGCTATTTTTGGAGAGAATTGAGAATGCAGCTCAAATCTTTCAGTATGTTTTTTCAGAGTGAATGTTGTGTAGAATCTACAATGTCATGACAAAATGGGTTGAGTTGAACTGAGCACAAATTTAGCATATTAAATGACACAATGTGTAGTATATGCGAGGCGTTGTGATCTTGTAGATAATGTCACAATTTTGCCACTCTTTCTCATATTAGTTTGATCAGTTTGGTCAGTTTTCATAACATGCTTTGCCAAATACTTTTAAAACACACATAACGATTCAGGATTATACTGCTTGCAATGCTAGGGTAATTGTCATGATCAAAACCAACCAAAAGGGCATGCACATCCAAAAAAACTAAATGCCAGGTGCTGGGCCAAAAAGGAAACTCAAGAGAAATAAATTTGATCCATACACTGGACTACTGCTCTAGGCCAAATGTTTTATTTCACCGCAAGGACGTCACATCACGTCCTTAGGTGAAATGAAACTTCAGATGCGCTGTTTTGAGTGCGTTGGTTTCCATTAAAACCATTGTGATATGACCAGCTCAGTGGCCTTGCGATTACAGTGTTTGCCCTGAGACTGGGAGATCGGGGTTCGATTCCCGGGTCATACCAAAAACGGGAACCAAAACCTCCTTGCTTGTCACTCAGGGTTGTACTTGTACATCAAGCTGCCTCACGCTACAGAAACAGGGCCTCATGGCTCGATTGGGCTTACTTACTTATGATATGAAAGCCTTCTTGTTCAAACTTGTTTATATGTGGGGATAGAAAACATATTATGGAATCCCCTAATAAACAAAACAATTTTAAAGAGTTGAATTTCATTCAGTCCAGTGCACAAAATTACCTAAAATGCAATGTATGTGGAGAACCTTCCACCTGTCTCAAAGCCATCTCAATCCCCTGCAGCAACTGTGTCTTCATGACTCGCATAGCAGGAAAACAAATTGATGGTCTCAATCTGAGGGCTGGCCTTTAGCCGAACGGTGGGTGTAGCTGCAGGGTGTCAGCGGCATGATGTATAAGGACAGATGCCCCCGAGCATCTCTTCATAAGCCTGATGCTCATTACTCTGCACCGGTCCATGGTATTGATTTGATGGCGTGTCAACCCGGGGACCCATGTTGATCATGATTCACAGGAACGCGCTGGACGAGCGATGCCACATCAACATTTCTGCACTTGTGTCTGACCTTCCAGCCCCACGGCTCGCGCCGTCAGCCCCCCACTTCACTGACCTTTTGGGTCAAGTCGGTGACATGGAGAGCGACTGATCGCTGACCTTCTGGGTCAAGTTGGTTGACATGGAGAGCATGCAGCCTCCCCTCCCTGCCAGCCTGCACCGTAGATCAGTGCTTTTCAACCTTTTTGATACCAGGGGTACCACTATTTATTCAGATTTTGAGCCACGGACCACTGTTTGATGACATTTCAGCCCCACGGACGAAAAGCTTAAGATTTCTTTTGCTTTTGTCCACAATTCCAGGCTGGATTTGGGAGACAAAACAGTCAAACATACAGTACTAATCTTCTACACTCACTTGGTGTGTAGACTTGGGTTCATTCAGATGATGATTACCCGCAAGGGTCCATTTGGTTTCATGTTTACACGCTCAAAGAGTTGCACCTGGTTAATCAGGACCACTGGTGGTCCCCGGACCACTGGTTGAAAACCACTGCCATAGATCATCGTTTGACAAATAAGAGAGTTCTCCATATTTGATTATCAGTCTCGCCATTGCATGTACATTGTATACCTCCATTCACTGAGGCGGTACCTGTCAGCGGACTCGACCATAATGACATTTTTATGGGATTTCACGGTTCACAGCATATCTAAAAAGCAAAAAAAGGAGGAGGGAGGTTTAAGACTGATTTTCAGCGTTATTCTTATTATTGGGCTGCCAACTCCAGAGCTTTAATGTACAGGACAGATGCTTATGCAGACAAAATGACCAGCTCAACTCATAGCTAACCATGGAACAGGACATACATAAAAACTCCTGTCCTCCAACTCAAATATTGTATTGGTTAAGCAGCCTCTTTAAGAATTTGGTATCAAATAAGGAAAATGTTTAAAGTGGCTCCACCATGAACCTAAAATCAATTGTACTGCATCATACAGTATAAATGTTGCCTTTTAATGCCCCTTTATACACTCTGTAGTCGAAACAACCACTCAGATGGTTATGCATTTATGATATAACTCCTTCTAGACATCATCATTGATCCCAGGCAGTTCCTGGGACTCAACTGCATGTGCAGCTGGATTCTAGACTCTTCTGAAGGTGGTATGGACTGCAACATCTCTGACCCTCAAGTCTGCGCGCGCACGCACGCACACACGCACACACACACACACACACACACACACACACACACACACACACACACACACACACACACACACACACACACACACACACACACACACACACACACACACACACACACACACACACTCACTCACTCACTCACTCACTCACTCACTCACTCACTCCCAAAGGCTGCGTTCTTGAGTACCCTCCTCTACTCCCACAGCCGCATGTCCCTGCAAAGCTCATAAAGGGTTGGCTGTTAAGATGACCCACAAGCACCAAGCAGAACAATATGGTGCCAGGAGGTGAGCAACACTTCTCTCAATGTCAACAAGGCCAAGGAGCTGATCATGGACAGCTAGGACAGCTAGTCCAGAAGGAGAAGAAATGAACGGTTCTACGAGGCTGCCATGAAGAATACAGCCGCCGGGCTGACACATTTTTTTAGGAATATGGTAAATATTAAGACATGCTTGTTTCACTGCCAATAATGTTTTTTACATGTAAATGTTTGTTATGTTAAAGTGTTATTTGCAGCAAAAATAATTTATTGTTGGTATTTACGGCTGGACTTCATTTGATTCACGCGATCTCCGGGTGTAGTGTACAAAAGTCATAGCAACATCTATAGGTTGGCAAATATCGTCAGATGACAGATCTACATAGGTGGCAGTTAATGTGCGAGAAAGCTCAACCACAGCACGCACGCACACACGCACACACACACACACACACACACACACACACACACACACACACACACACACACACACACACACACACACACACACACACACACACACACACACACACACACACACACTCTTAACACTGCAAATTACTGTGTTATCAAGTACCTATAGTGAGTACATACGCTACATCCTAATACATGTTTTCCGTATATAAAACACTTCCAAGCACCTCAAATTGTGTTATGCTTAATGTGCTATACTAAAATTCCTCTCTAATTAGTACTGCTGTTCCGGTATGTCTTTGTAGAATGGGTTCCTCCATTGTAGCATCAATTAACAATCTAGTAGTTTCATGATCTTTTGTGCTGAGACACATACGTAATGTTACGAGATGTGGCGATCTGCATTATTTTCAAAATAGTCGTCTAGATTTTTAAAAACTGTGAAATTGGGGCATTCTGAATATGACTGTTTACTTTCCGTAAGGTTGGACACGGCACAATAGCCTTCCAGGCCATTGAGGCCCATATGTGTAGGTCAGGAGCCTATCTCCTGTTTCTGTGTATTGTGAGGCAGGTGTACAAGTACACCCCCTGGACATGACACGAAGATGTCACAGGGACCCCGAATCCAAGCCTTGGTGCTGAGTGCCAAGCAGGGAGGCATTGGGTCCCATTTTTACGGTCTTTGGTATGACCCGGCCGTGAATCGAACCCCAGCCTCCCAGTCTCAGACACGCTAACCACAAGGCCACTGAGCTGCTGGTTTCCACTTTTACAAGTACATTTTGAATAGCAGAGTATTCCTATAATGTGTTATTGGCACCTACTGAAGTGAAACATATGAGTTATTCCACCAGGTTCAGCTACTGCATGGAGCAGCAGAAGTCTGACAGTGTAAAAATATTCAAGTTACACATATGGGCTTGGCTTAACCCTTTGCATTGCGTTAGAAATCTACGGACGCCTCATAGCTGACTTGATGCATTCATATCCATGTAAATGTTACGCTTGCAGAACTCTTGAGTGGGGAAAAAGCCAAAGTATTAACCACTAAACCACAGGGGATTCCCGATATGGCTCTGGGGACAGATTAAACTTTTAGGTCCTCATGCTGAGAGGCACTCTGTTAGGTAGACACACAGGTGAAAACAAGCAACTAGACTGGAACATGGCGGAAACACACATTCCCCCCCTAGATACTCTCTTCTTTCTTTTTAAACATTTGGTGTTTACTGTACATAGAGTGGAACAAAATATTGTTAAGACTGGTTCTTGAAAGATTAGTGCAATGGAAATTTCCTGTACTTGCGAGTGCGAGCAGAGTGTAGGTGTGAGAGTATATAAATACAGTAAAAGGGACCCTTTATTAGGAAGGCCTTTTGGTTAGATGGACTGTATGTCACCTTTGATGCAAGGTGGGTGCTGTGAAACTAGTCAGTAGCTACTGTACGTAGCCTCCTTTTGATATAATCCGAAATACTTGCAGGCAGAATGAGATTCCTGTTATATACAGTATGAAGGGCTTGAGGCACTGTGCGATGCTTCTATGCGCTATACTGTACCTTATACTAGGATGACGTGACGCCGTGACCTAATGTCATGCTGCTTATCGCTCCATACAGGGCCTTATATATCCACGGTCCTCAAAGCCAGATTGACAACTCGGACCCTAATAGACAACAACAATCCCCCAGAAGGTGCTAATCTAAAATACTATTTTAAATTAACCCCCTCAACTTGGATACTACAGCATCCCCAAAGCAATGGCTATACAGTGCATTCTGTAGGCTCACATACAAAAACATGTTACATGTAGAAAGGATCAGTAACAATTCCTAACAGAGCCAATACTGCAGAATGTAGGCTTTTACTAGCATATAGCTGCGCCTACCGTCTGCCCGTGGCTATGATGAATGGAACAGCTTTAGTAATTCAATATAGAAGCAACTTCTTAGCCAAAAATCAAACTAGATATAAAGCTATATTTTTTTTTTGCTTTTTTCCTCTCTACGCTGGTTCTACTTTGATGCTGCAGCTGTTTCCCTGCAGACAGACACTTGTTTTGTCCTGCAGATGGTCCAGAACTTGTTGTTATCAACAAATCATAGAGACCAAACATTCGTTGGGCTTAGGAAAGGCTGTGCTACTGTATACCCCCCTTTAATACTACCATGTGGTTCCACAGCAACAAGTAGTAAGAATGCTCAAAAACCTCTTACAATAGAATGGTATGGTAAATTGTGCAATTTATACAGCACCTTCATCCAAGGTGCTTTACAGAGATTGTACATTACATTCTCCCATTCACAGGCTGATGGTAGAGGCAGCCGTGCAAAGCCACCACTATGGGAGCCATTAGGGGTTCAGAGGCTGGCTCAAGGACACTGTGACACTTAGCTGTGGGGGGAACCCGGGTTCGAACCTTTTGCAGTTCACATCCAGTCACTCTACCCCTGAGCCACTGCCGCCCCACCATGTCCTCTGCAAATGGCAGGGTTGACTCCTGGACAAGGCTCCCAAGTAAATTAACTTTTATAGGTCAAGGTCTGCGCAGCAGCGCTGTGTGGGGAAAAAAAACACCCCAGAGGAAAAAATAAAATAAAATAGAGCTTCATTCTTATGCAGACATGTTGTGAAGACGGACGGACCGTCTGGGGTCTCTGAGTTCCCTTCAGACACACACATTTATTTACTAAGAGCTTTTTGTGCGTCACTCAGGCCTCTTTTTGTCGACACAACGTTCTTCTTTCACAATGGACGTGTTTCACCTGCACTGACAAAGCCTAGACAGAACAGGCATTTCTTTTCCTTGAGTGCTATTCAGTGCACTGACAAATGTACCAGAGAGCTGGGACTATTCACCCATTAAAATAAATAAATGAAAAAAGACATAGTTCTCTCTTTTTTGAATGATGTCTTTTGGCTCCTGACTTTGTCTTTTTTTTTTTTTTTTTTACAATTCACAACTCCGTAACTATGTTTATAGTTCCTGAAGCAGTTTGAGACTTCACAGCCAATCGGCTGTACTCTATTCCCTGTCAAGTTACCATGGAAACAAGATGAGGAGAGGAGCAGGATGAGGAGCGAGGAGGAGGTGGAGGGGGGGATTAGACATGGCATTGGGCTGAGTGATAACACACTGGAATCTATCAAATGAGCAAGAACAATGTTCTAACACAGTGGTTTTCAACCTTTTGATACCAGGGCCCACTATTTATTCAGAATTTGAACCATGCACCACCATTTGATGACATTTTAGCCCCACAAGACCCAAAACTACAGATTTATTTTGCTTTTGTCCACAAGTACAGGCTGGATTTCAGAGAAAACAAAACCGTCATAGAGATCAAAATGACCATTAATGTTCTACATTCTCTAGTTGTGTAGACTAATTGATGAATATTTTAAATCTTGAGTGTAAAAATGAAACCAAATGGTCCCTTTGGTTTCATTTTTACACTCACAGAGTTACATCTGGTTAAGCAACTTTCCATCAATTAGCCTGGGGACCACCTGGAACCCTCTCAGGGACCACTGGTGGTCCCCGGACCAGCTGTTGAAAACCCCTGTTCTAACACAAAACGTCAAAAAGGTGACTACGGAGGCAATTTTACTCAAACAAGAGGAGACATTGCACTAGAAGGTAGACAGCCCATATATCTTATATTGGGAGTTAATGAGTGAACACATTTATTCGTGAGGAGGATGCATATACATACAGTATATAGTATATACAAGGAGTTGCTGCAGGGTCATTATAACAGTGTTTTGTTGGGTATTAAGAAAGTGTATAGGAAATTATATTGTATCTTTTAATCCAGCTGCTGGGTATGGTCTGGCATAACATACTCTTTGGCCAATCGGTAGCATCTGCCTTATGTGAAAGGTGCTGCAGAAGTAATAAAAAAGGTGAGAGTCTGTGAGAACCACTTGAAGCATTTGCAGCATTGTTGGATCAGAGGAGTTCTACCAGGGCTGACACCGCAGGTGAGACATGGCCTGGAAGTGATGTCCTCATCATGGGTGAAAGTGTAGTGGAAAGTGGAATATGTCAATCTCTCTAACTCTTTTTTTATTTTTATAGTTTTATCCCACAATTTTGCAACCCAGTTTTTCCACCCAGTGCCAATTCCTAATGTGATCGTGGGCTCTACACATCCTCCGTCAACCCGTCAACCTGAGGAGGCAGCGGACTGGCCGCATGCTTCCTTCAATGCATGAGGAGTCCCAAGCTGCCTTCTTCCAACCAGGGAGTTTCCCTGGTTGGACGTAGCACGTGAATACATTATTAGGAAAAGACTGCAAAAAAATGCAGAGAGACCGCAGCACTCAGGTTTAGTATTTCAGTTTTAAAGGTGCATGGCTCAAACTAAGTACAAAATGAAAAAAGATGCCAGCACTCTGGAATTCAGTTCATAACTTTATTTTACCTCTGGAGGCAGAGTAAGACATGGACACGTTTCCCCCAGAGGGCTTTCTCAACACGTATGAACCAAACAGGAAATGACATGTATTTAACCCATTGTGTCCTGATCAGATTCTACATTTTCACAATTTTTCAAAAATAGCAGACCTACAAGCTCATATCGCGCCACTCGGTGGCGCGATATGAGCTTGTAGATCTGCTATTTTTCAACAGCTTAAAAACACCAAAACGCGTTCAGTACACTAAGGGTAAAAGGGTGTCTATTCTACCTGTCAAGGTGTCAGCAATTACATAATAAAGAATGGGAGTATTCAGATCATACCAAGAGTAAAAGATAGGAGTACATTATTCCAAAACCTCCATCAGGCGCCCCGGCCAGGGGGAAGCAGTTTAGTTACTGCATGTTTTTGTGAGGGTATCTACCCTAGGGAACACGGGGAGAACATGCAAACTCCACACAGAAACACCCTTTTGCCAACCCCACCTCGGGTATGGGTACTGGAGGAGGAGACACGCCGCCACCACCCACAGCAGCACCCCTAGCGGGAATTGAACCCAGGACCTTCTAGCTGTGAGGTGACAGGACTAACTAACTCTCTCTCTCTCTAACTCACTCTCTCTCACATTCACCATTCACGCACACTTTCACACACTGATGGCGGCGGAAACCTTGCAAGGCATGACCAGCACATCAAAGGCAATTTGGGGTTAAGTCTTGCTCAGAGACACAGACACTATACTGTGACTCTGTGGGAGTTTGAACCAGCAACCTTGCAGTTACCATCCAGTGACTTTACCCCTGAGCCATCGCCGCCAAACAACTCTGGTGCACAGATTTATACAGAGCCATTGGTGAGCTCCCTGAATGACACGTGAGTTTACTGTAGATTATTTACACACACCTGCACACGCTGTATTTAGGAAATTTCTGTTGTGAATTCGGTCCACGTGATCTACCGGTATAACACTTTAACAGGAAGACGTGACAAGTGCATGGAAAATGTTTTTCCTTGGTCTCAAGAGAGTACAAAGCTGTACACAGATCGGTGCAGTTAGGTACAGTAAAAAGAGGAATTGTTATAGCCTATTATAGCTCCAAGTGGCATTTCTTCCTCGACCTTCATCACATGACTATGGAGATATAACATGCATACAGGTCCTTTCCAAAAAATTAGAATATCAACGAAAAGTTGGTTTATTTCCACAATTCCATTCAAAATCCCGAACTTTCATTAATTATAGATCCAGTGCTCATATTGTAAATGATTTCAAGTATTTATTTGTTTATTTTTACACAATTTTGGCTTCCAGCTCATAAAACCCACCAAATCAGGATTTCAAAAAATTAGAATATTTTATGAACCAACTAAAAAAAATGTGTTTTAAACAAGAAATGTTGACTATCTGAAAAGTATATGAATGTATGCAGTTAATACTTGGTCTGGGCTACTTTAGAACAAATTATTTCATTAATGGGGCGGGGCATGGAGGTGATCAACCTGTGGCACTGTTGAGGTGTTATGGAAGCCCAGTTTTGCTTCAATAACAGCCATAAATGAATTTGTATTTTTCAGTCTTATGTCTCACACCTTCCTCTTGACAATACAACCCAGATTCTCTGTTGGGTTAAGGTCAGGACAGTTGGCAGGTCAGTTAAGCGCAGTAATGCCATGGTCAGTACAGCAGCTACTAGTAGTTTTAGCTCTGTGGGCAGGTGCCAAATCGAGCTGGAAAGGAAAATTAGCATCCCCATCAAGCTTGTCAACATACCGAAGCACAAAGTACTCTAAAAAGATGGCTGTGTTGAAGTTTTCAGCCGATAACATGGCCTAAATCATGTGTTTTGCCATGTCCAGTCTCCAAGCCATGTTATTGGCTGGTGTTAATCCACTGACAGTGAAAACTCACCAGTGGTTGCAACACAGCCATCTTTTAGAGTACCCTATGCTTCGGTATGCTGACAAGCTTCATGGAGATGCTAATTTTCCTTTCCAGCTCGATTTGGCACCTGCCTACAGAGCTAAAACTACTAGTAGCTGCTGTACCGACCATGGTATTACTGCACTTAACTGACCTGCAAACTGTCCTGACTTTAACCCAACAGAGAATCTGGGTTGTATTGTCAAGAGGAAGGTGTGAGACATAAGACTGAAAAATACAAATTCATTTATGGCTGTTATTGAAGCAAAACTGGGCTTCCATAACACCTCAACAGTGCCACAGGTTGATCACCTCCATGCCCCGCCCCATTAATGAAATAATTTGTTCTAAAGTAGCCTAGACCAAGTATTAACTGCATAAATTAATATACTTTTCAGATAGTCAACATTTCATGTTTAAAACACATTTTTTTTAGTTGTCTCATAAAATATTCTAATTTTTTGAAATCCTGATTTGGTGGGTTTTATGAGCTGGAAGCCAAAATTGTGTAAAAATAAACAAATAAATACTTGAAATCATTTACAATATGAGCACTGGATCTATAATTAATGAAAGTTCGGGATTTTGAATGGAATTGTGGAAATAAACCAACTTTTCGTTGATATTCTAATTTTTTGGAAAGGACCTGTACTGTATATGCATATCTATAACATGCATACTCTACACCAGGGGTTTTCAACAGGTGGTCCGGGGACCACCAGTGGTCCTTGAGGGGGTTCCAGGTGGTCTCCAGGCTAAATGATGGAAAGTTAGTTAACCAGATGTAACTCTCGAGAATGTAAAAATGAAACCAAATGGAGGTTTTGGTTTCATTTTTACACTCTCAAGAGTTAAAATATCAATCATCTGAACTAGCACTATTTAATTAAGAAATCTGACACTGTTTTGTTTGCAAAATCCAGCCTGGAATTGTAGACAGAACCAAAAGAATTCTTTAGTTTTAGGTCTTTGGGGTGAGAATGTCATCAAATGGTGGTCCGTGGCTCAAATGCTGAATAAATGGTGGTCCCTGGTGTCAAAAAGGTTGCTCTACACCGATATAAGTGGATAAAATGTGTGCAAAATGGTCCTTGAATTTGGTATTTGCCAGCCGGGTGAACAAGTACACACACGCACACATGTGCGTGTGCGCACCCACCCGCAAATTCGAAGCCCTGGCGTCACACATCCGTGCGTGGCTGTGCACGTTTGTGTGTATATTTAGATCGACACTGCAGATAGCAATGACAGGCTGTGCCTAATCGCTGAACTGCAGGTCAAAAGGATGCCTCTCTTCTCTAATGAGAAATTAGGAAGACCCTGGAACTCATTACCAGATCATAAGGAAAGATTAGCAACACTGGAGCAGTGTTGCTCAACTGTCACTTCAACACAGACCATGGCCTCACTCTGATGGATGCTCTCCTCACTGCTCTGTTGCCTCTTGCATGACAACCAGATTTATTATCTGCATGGGAGACATGGACCAGATCACCTAACATTCACTATCCAATGGAAAAAAAAAACTCCACTTTACAGTCTGTAAGCTTCTGCAGCTGCCTGAAATGCACGCACACACTCTCTCTCTCTCTATCTCTCTTACGCACATTGAATAGAATTGCAGTACAATAGAACTGATGTATGCACTAGTAAAGAAACATTTTGAGCTCCTCTCATAATTCTGAATTACGAATATTCAGTGGCAGATATTTGTGGATAACAGTATATGCACATGCATTTTTGGCAACGTCCAAAAGTCACTGGCATGATTAATTGACTCAGTGACTGATTGATTGACTGGGTGACTGACTGACTCCACTCATACAGGTAACACACACACACACACACACACACACACACACACACACACACACACACACACACACACACACACACACACACACACACACACACACACACACACACACACACTAATGGCCTGCGGACTAGAAGTGACACAGCACAGGGCTGGGGCAGGGGCTGGGGGTGACGACACATTGGTGAGATCAAATCAAATCTAGCGGCCTGGCTGGGCCGGCCGGTCCCCAACCCTCCAGGCCAAAATGATTTCAGCTTAGGCCAGTCTGATCTAACTGATCTAACATCTCTGCCTGTACTATACTGCAGTGGTTTTCAACCAGTGGTCCGGGGACCATGCGTGGTCCTTGAGAGAGTTCCAGGTGGTCCCTAGCTAAATGATGGACAATTGGTTAACCAGGTGTACCTCTTTGAGAGTGTAAAGATGAAACCAAGTGGGCCCCTGCAGGTCCATGTGGTTTCATTTTACACTCTCAGGAGTTAAAATATTCATCATCTGAATTAGCCCAACTAAAGAATGTAGAATATTAATGGTCATTTTGATCTATGTGTTTGACTGTTTTGATTCCCAAATCCAGTCTGGTATTGTGCACAAAAGCAAAATAAATCTTTGGTTTTGGATCTGTGGGGCTAAAATGTCATCAAATGGTGGTCCGTGGCTCAAATTCTGAATACGTGGGCCCTGGGATCAAAAAGGTTAAAAACCACTGCTAACATGCATACTGTACACAGTATATTCAGCACCATGGAGAGAGCCATATAGCATGCGTAGACAAATCCCTGGTACACAGCAAATACTGGGGTGTACCATTAAGCGCAGCA
Organism: Benthosema pterotum; assembly: GCA_039105355.1. Taxonomy (NCBI): domain Eukaryota; kingdom Metazoa; phylum Chordata; class Actinopteri; order Myctophiformes; family Myctophidae; genus Benthosema; species Benthosema pterotum. The sequence continues at coordinate 27,440,646 of CM076969.1, forward strand.
CCACAGTTTACCTGGCCAACAGAGCACTGCCTGCCCAGTGGCCACTATAACCACCACTCAGTGAGTGAGTGAGTGTGTGTTTCATGATGTTATGTGAATAATGATTCAATCGAGGCAAATTCCTCAGTTTGGCCCGTTTTGTGTGACAAACCTTTGATGGCTTCCCTGGACATATAATCATTGATCTATTTGTTAGCCTTTAATGGCATTTGGCCTTTGCGCCCTCAAACCATGTAGAGAAACACCAAAGGCCAAATGGCCTTGCCTTTAGAATAATCAAATTCAAGGCCAAGCGGTGAAAGTCTAGTCTTCCTTCTCCAAGTTAAACAATGTTTGTATAAAAGCTTCATCGTTTAAAAAAATGCAACAACAAAACAACTAGTGTTTCGATAGGACCTACCTATTTTTTTCTACATTGTGATGTATGCATGCACCTGTGACTGGTCTACTTCTGAGGGTACCAACATACAGTAGCCTACATACGTAATTGTAGCTGTCGGGTGTAAACTATAAATGTGTAAATAGTCATACTATACTGATCTCCAAGCTCACAACGTGTCATTTTTTCATCTTCATATGTGTTTCTGTAACACTGGTGTTTTGTGTGAAGCTATTACTGACATGCTCATTGCTCCCTATCTATACTGATATGCTGATACTGAACGATAGCACCTATAAGACCAACCAATGGTTAGCTCCTGGAATGAGCTCCTTTCATCTTTCAAACTGATCTCCCTGGAATCATTTGGTCAGTTCAAAGAAACACTCCCAAACATATTTCAACAGTGAGTTTTCCAGTTCAGGGCCTCGGCTCAATTGTATTTCCAAGTTGAAAGTTTAATTAAAAGCAAGGATCTACTGCAGCAGACGCTGACAAGAAGTGCACCCTCGGTATAACCACCATTTCTCTTTCTATCACCATTGAGCGAGGAACTTAACAGGTAATAGAGGCCACTTTTAGTGTCTCTATTATTACTTATGAGACACTGTGTTTGTAAACAGATTTGTTGAATAAATAGAATCTAACTCCACCTCACCTCCACTAGTAGCTTCTTATGAATCTGTTGGAGACTGCTGTGCTGTGATTGGCTAAAATGCACCCCCCCCCCCCCCCCCCCCCCCCCTCACAAATTAGCACCGCCTTGCATGAGCCGGAGAAATGGCCGCCCTGAAACTGGGAGGCCGGGGTTCGATTCCCAGTCGGGTCATGCCAAAGACTATAAAAATGGGACCCAATGCTTGCCCCTGCTTGGCACTCAGCATCAAAGGGTTGGATTGGGGGTCAAATCAACTAATGATTCCCGAGCGCGGCGCACGCTGCAGCTCACCGCTCCAAGAGATGGGTCAAAAGCGGAGAACTAATTTCACTGCGGTAACGTGAGTGACTAATCTGATGACTTTGACTTTGTCCCCAGCAAAGTTGGTTAACCAGATGTAACTCTTGAGAGTGTAAACATGAAACCAAATGGACTCGTAAGGGTCGTAAGGGTCCATTTGGTTTCATTTTTACGCTAATAAATATTCATCATGTGATTTAGCCCAAGTCTACACAACTAGAGAGTGTAGAAGATTAATGGTAATTTTGATCTGTATGTTTGACTGTTTTGTTTCTCAAATCCAGCCTGGAATTGTGGAAAAGAAATCTTAAAGTATCCGTTTCTTTGGGGCTAAAATGTCCTGAAATGGTGGTCCGTGGCTCAAATGCTGAATAAATAGTGGGCCCTGGTATGAAAAAGGATGAAATCCACTGTTGTAGTACATTGCTGTAGTGGCATCCATGGTCAACCAACTCTCCCAGTAAAAGTGTAACAATGAAAGAATGTTGACCGACGAAGCAAATGGTAAGGTCAGTCATTGTGGGGAGAGATTACATCCAGCTGGCTTATAATTGCATTCAGAGGCGTTGAGGGCACTTGTTTTCCACAACTCTGGCCTTTTTTTCGCCTATCCTCACGGATTGATAGGGTTCAGGGTACTTCTTTGTAATCAGAGCTGTTTGTGACATGAAATAAAGACGCCCGCACTAAGCTATGCACAGGGGAAATACTCCTTCGTGTGCGTGTGTGTGTGTATGGGGGTTCCATGCAAGCTTGCCGGTCGATAAATAATTGAAAAGCTGCCCTTGTTGCAGACTATTCCACCCTTCTGCCCCCGTCTTTAATTAACAGCCTATAGACCTGCTAATCCTTGCCGATGTCACCCACCCACCCACACCCACACATGTGCGCACACACACACACGCACACGCGCACGCGCACGCGCACGCGCACACGCACACGCACGCACGCACGCACACACACACACACACACACACACACACACACACACACACACACACACACACACACACACACACACAACAAGGGAGGAAAGAGTCTCTCAAGATGCAATGAAACTTCTTTTCCTTCAGTAATCAAGAGGATACTGGGAGGAGCACAGAGTAAACAGAACTAGATGAGAAGATATCTGCAGGGACTGAGAATCTGAATGCATCAGTTTATGGGTGATATGACTTCTAAATCTATTTCATGATTAATTCAAAAAATTAACCCTGAAGGAGCACATTTTTCTCTTCCCATGGAAGAGAAAATGAATATTTGTGTTGGAAAGATTATTGTTTTGAACATGGACTGAAACAGTTTCAACATCACGTTTGGGCCAAGGTCTATGTTCTTACTGTACAGGGCACTAAGGGCACTATGCAATAGAGTTGTTGAGGCACCAGAAAAGAAATGTCACCCGTGTAGTTTGTGGCCACGACTTCTACATTATGTGAACTGGACAAGACCACAACACGTTCCATCTTTGATGAGATACTGTGGAGAATATTTCAATGTCTGCTTTCTTTCTTTCTGTCTTTGTCATTGTTGAAAAGTAATTTCCAGTGTTTGTAACCACAAGAGTCAGTATGTCTCCTGTCGATATTAACAGTGCATCACCATAATACACTTCACAGGTAGCAACAAAAGAAAATACCAAATCTGCTGTTATGCAGACTTGCAACAAAGTACACAGAGGAATCTTTCAAAATGCACTGATGAGCCCAAAAGTAGACCTTTCACTGAAAGTGACAAGTGTCCAGCCAGGCCAATTACTGGTTGCTGGTTTTAAAAACAAAGACGCTAAACTGCGACCATGTGTGAGGTCATGAAAGGAACGGGAACTGCTCTGCTCTATTCGGGGGCAGATTTGACAAGTCTTGGATTGCCTTGATCAGACCACAATCTAGACATCACTCATTTGGCCCAGAACTGACCGTGTTCGCTGGAGGGGTGACATCAGGTATCTCCACATAATGGCCATCAGTCAGTTCTATGGTGTGGTGTAAGTGTGAGGCTGCAGCAGCCTGAACCTCTAGTAATGTAAAATATCCCATCATCAATTTAGGAATATTTGAATTAAATGGCCAATTGAATTTGCTATTCAGAGGAGACTACAGTTCATATTAACCTAATGAATTACTTGAGACATCAGAGAAAGAGATACAAATATGTTACCGTATGTGGATTGAACTGAGTGCAACGATTCATTCAGATGGTTTGTTTTTAACAGACACATCTGTCCGAGACAGGCTTCATATGCGCCGTCACATGATCAGCAGCAGGTCACGTGATCAGCATCTTAATGCCATCGGCGTGTAATGCAATTAAACACAAGATCCTGCGGTGTACTGCCTGCGACCAACAGGACAAGCTGGTGTCAGAACATATAGCCGGAGGGTTATTTCACAGTGCAGAACACTGGGAGTCAGGACAACTGCAGTATAGTGTAGTGTTGGCTGTGGCCACAATGTTGACCCCGATCGATGGCCATGCCGTGGATGGTCACATCATGGCCAGTTTGGCCAGCACAAAGGGGTTTTCAACCTTTTTTTTTTTACCAGGGCCAGGGCCCACTATTTATTCAGAATTTGAGCCACAGACCACCATTTGAGGACATGTTAGCTGGCAGTCCCCAAAACTAAAGATTTATTTTGCTCTTGTCCACAATATAGATTTGGGAAACAAATTCATATTTGTGTATGTTTGAAGCAGTCAAACATGTTTGAAACAGTCAAACATACACATCAAAATGACCATTAATCTTCTACATTCTCTAGTTGTGTAGACTTTGGCTACTTCACATGATGAATATTTTAACTCTTGAGAGTGTAAACATGAAACCAAATGGACCCGCAAGGGTCCATTTTGTTTCATTGTTACGCTCTCAAGAGAGTTGATCTGGCTAACCAACTTTTCATCTGGTTAACCAACTTAGCTGGGGACCACCCGGAACCCTCTCAAGGACCACTGGTTGAAAACCATACCACATGGCCAACATTGTCTGCCAGCAGAGATGAGTACGGACAACGTATATGTCAATGTACGATCTGCTGCAGATCATGACAGCGGCTGTGTCTGTCGTACTGAATAGAGAATGAAATGGTCAAATGCAGACTACAGTCAAGGAAAAAAAAGAATGGGAAAAGAAAATCCTTGATGGTTGAGCCACATCAAAGCAGTGAAGCTTGGGAATGACACATGCTGATATGAAAACAGCTCTCTGAACCACCAGGACACTAGTCTGATGGTGCCTATCATAATTCATCTGACAAAGATATTCTCACTCCTGGAGGAAAAGGCCACTGTGTGTGTGTGTGTGTGTGTGTGTGTGTGTGTGTGTGTGTGTGTGTGTGTGTGTGTGTGTGTGTGTGTGTGTGTGTGTGTGTGCGTGTGCGTGTGTGCGTGGGCGTGTGTGCGTGTGTGTGTGTGTGTGTGTGTGTGCGCGCGCGCACGTGCGTCTTCTGCATGCAGTTTTTGCTCAAAAATGCAAATTTCACACTTGAGGTCCAACATAGGGCAAGATAGTTTGCGGCGGAACGGCTTTAATTCTGTGCAACGCCAGTGTTTTGTGGAAAGACAAAAGGGAGTGCACTGATGTGTCTTTGATGCCTTCGCTTTATGTTTTGAAATGAGCATTTTAACGTTGTCCCTTCAGGTCAGGTTGTAGCATAATAGGCCAATGTTAAAAGGGTGTCATTTCTTCTTGTGACTTTGACATTTGGATGATTTGAGGCGTTTTGTCCAAAAAAATGTGTTTTGCAAATATCCAGCTGTCACAATATCAAGACATTGTGAGTGGGATATTTTTCTCAGTCTAGTAGTAAGTGTGTTAAAGAGTTCATGTAAATTGCTTGTTGTGTTCATCATTTGATGCTGATTGTTCTAAACAGGCCAATTTTGCAACGTTTGAAAGCGAATTATAGCCAATTAGGCTGGAATATGACATCCGTCATGAGCACTGTAAAGATACTGTGTAACTTATTGCAGGATTTTTGGACAGAGTCAGAGTAATTAAAAAAATGGTGATGCAATAAAAAAGATGAAATGAAAATGCAGGTCAAGTTTTGGGGACAATTATGGCATGTGTTTAGCTTATTAGGCTACACTACACTATAGGGGTGGGAATTATTGGCTAACACTTTTAATTTCCTTCAAGATCTAAAAATCTACATCTTGGTGGTATACAGAAAGAATAAAAAGGCATATAATATTCCACAATCAAATATTTATTCGCCCTTTTGAGATACGGGGCCAGCCGGCCAGGCAATGAAGGAATAAAATGAAATGAAAAGTGCACAACAAAGGGTTGGATTGGGGTTCAAACTAATGAAATGATTCCCGGGCGCGGCACGGCTGCGGCTCACCCCTCTAAGAGATGGGTCAAATGTGGAGAACAAATTTCACTGTCTTATAATGTGTGTGACAAATCGTACAACTTTGACTTTGACTGTCTTGTCTGTCACAACAGCTACAAAAGCAGAGACATGTTCGTGGCTACATGCACAGACAACTTTACAATCCTGGAAAGCCACACAATGAAATTTAAACTGGAGGATTTTTTTTTTACGGTTAGCTTAATTAAAGCATTTCTTAACGATTGATTGATTGATTATTGATTAAACAATTAACTAGCAACTACACTATAAAATTAATTTAAACATCACTGCTTTTTCTATGAACTCACTGACTGCTGAAGCTAACACCCATCAGATGATGCAGACTTTACTCTAAAAACCCAAATTCACCTCACAGTGAACCATAATTTGGGACGGACCTGGTCTCTCTACTTTGATGACAACTGTATGTCAATATTCCTACACACGAAACGTAACATGTTCAGTAAGTATGTTGGATCCTCAAAGGTTATGAAACAACGACTCACAACCAACCACACAAAATCCATAAGTCAAAATCTTTTGGGAAATTAAGCCGACTGGGTACTGTCTGGTGATTACCTTTGGAGCTGAGCGACGATGTGTTTTTCGCCTAGATCACGGGTTTTCAACAGGTGGTCCGGGGACCACCAGTGGTCCCTGAGAGGGTTCCAGGTGGTCCCCAGCTAAGTTGGTTAACCAGATGTAACTCTTGAGAACGTAGAAATGAAACCAAATGGACCCTTGCGGGTCCATTTGGTTTCATTTGTACACTCTCAAGAGTTAAAATACTCATCATCTGAATTAGCCTAAAGTCTACACAACTAGAAGAAGGACAAAAGCAAAAGGTGTGTGAGGTTAAAATGTCCTCAGATGGTGGTCCGTGGCTCAAATGCTGAGGCCTCTCATTTATAAATGGTCCTTCTCAAAAATTAGCATATTGTGTAAAAGTTTATTTTCTTCCATAATATAATACAAAACATGAAACTTTCATATATTCTCCATCAATTGTGCATCAAGTGAAGTATTTAAAAACTTTTTTTGTTTTAATGCTGATGATTATGGTGTACAGCTCATGAAAACCCCAAAATCGCATCTCAATGAATTAGCATATTTTTACGAGACCACTAAAAAAATATGTTTTAAACAAGAAATGTTGACTATCTGAAAAGTATATTAATGTGTGCAGTCAACACTTGGTCTGGACTATTTTCTAACAAATTATTTCATCAATGGGGCGGGGCATGGAGGTGATCAACCTGTGGCACTGTTGAAGCGTTATGGAAGCCCAGTTTTGCTTTAAAAATGGCCGTAAATGAATTTGTATTGTTCAGTCTTATGTCTCACACCTTCCTCTTGACAATACAACCCAGATTCTCTGTTGGGTTGAAGTCAGGACAGTTGGCAGGTCAGTTAAGTGCAGTAGTACCATGGTCAGGACAGCAGTTAGTAGTAGTTTTGGCTCTGTGGGCAGGTGCCAAATCGAGCTGGAAAGGAAAATTAGCATCTCCATGAAGCTTGTCAACATACCGAAGCACAAGGTACTAAAAGGATGGCTGAGTTTTCAGTTTTCAGCCGATAACATGGCCTAAATCATGTCTTTTGGCATGTTCAGTCTCCAGTCCATGTTATCGGCTGGTGTTGATCCACTGACAGTGAAAACTTTCAACACAGGCATCTTTTTAGAGTACCTTGTGCTTCAGTATTTTGACAAGCTTCATGGAGATGCTAATTTTCCATCCCAGCTCGATTTGGCTCCTGCCCACAGAGCCAAAACTACTACTAACTGCTGTACTGACCATGGTATTACTGCGCTTAACTGACCTGCCAACTGTCCTGACTTTTACCCAGCAGAGAATCCGGGTTGTATTGTCAAGAGGAAGGTGTGAGACATAAGACTGAACAATACAAATTCATTTACGGCCGTTATCAAAGCAAAACTGGGCTTCTATAACGCTTCAACAGTGCCACAGGTTGATCACCTCCATGCCCCGCCCCATTGATGAAATAATTTGTTAAAAAATAGTCCAAACCAAGTGTTAACTGCACACATTAATATACTTTTCAGATAGTCAAAATTTCTTGTTTAAAACATATTTTTTTAGTGGTCTCGTAAAAATATGCTAATTCATTGAGATGAGATTTTGGGGTTTTCATGAGCTGTACACCATAATCATCAGGATGAAAACAAAAAAATGTTTTTAAATGCTTCACTTGATGCACAATTGATGGGGAATATATGAAAGTTTCACATTTTGTATTATATTATGGGAGAAAATGAACTTTTACACAATATGCTAATTTTTTGAGAAGGACCTGTAAATGGTGGGCCCTGGTATCAAAAAGGTTGAAAACCACTGGACTAGATGAATGTTTTTTTTAATAGTCCCTTTACTCCTTCACAAACAAAAAAACATAACATCGAATCAAGAATGTATCTAAAACAGCAGAGGAGTACCGTGGAGGGATACTTTGAGTTTGTATTGAGTACCACAGCCCATGTCACATGGTCACATGATCGGATCAATCTTTGCATACATCATAGTAACACGGCATCCTTTTTCACTATGTCCGTGTGGAAGCCGTGGAGGCCTTCCTTCATAGCATTACAACAATGGCCAATGCTACACTGTACAACAAGCCCCATTGACTTTGCATTGGGGCTGCATTTGACTCAGTTTCCCAGTGGCCCTTGTGGTCACGTACCCGGCTCATTAAAACATTGGCGAAATAACCACTATAAATCATAAAAGACGGGTAACGCGGGTTAAGCGGCGTCATCCATTGCCATAAAATACAGGAAACACAGGCTATGCGGTCATACTGTAAAAAACAGCAGCTGCTGCCCAAAACACGATCAGGAAGGCAGTCTGCTGCCTGCAAGGAGAAGTTGGAACTGCTGGCCTAGGCCTAGTTCTGCTATAGTGCTCAAAATTGTATAGTAAATTAAGCAAGATGATGAGCACATTGTTGACATGGCATAAAGTTCATGAATCTCCACACCATGCAGTTGCACCTCCCCCACCCTCCCAAGAAGTCCCAATCCAAACGACAGGTCTCACCTATAGTGACAGGGAACAGGGAACAGTGACCTCCCGTTCACGCTGGTTCACATTTGCATAAATATCCCTACCTGCGAGTAATTAGGCAAATAACCTTGGGTCCGTAACTAATTAGCATTTCAGCGACTCACACACCATTTACACGGATGCCACCAGAAGGCTGGAGGCCAAAGGAATCACAAGGCTGAAAATCCAAGTGCCATAATTATTGTCCATATAACCTGTTATATCATGCTACAGCAAAGTACAGGTTGTACATAAGAGCAGATAATACAAGACATGGTAACGAATGGACCATATACAGTGTATACATTGTTTCTTATACCACGTGTTAGCATATTTATACATTTTGCCATGATTGCTATAAACTGTAAATGCAGCCTCAGTAAAAGTCTAAGGTCGCGGTTTTGTCCACAATGTCTTATAAATGTCTCATCAACAGTTAATACTGTAAGTGCTTATAACAAGGAACTTAGTTGAAAGCGCAAATACCCATTATTCAATCAATGAGGAGCCGAGGACGTGTGATGCCCTGTGTAAAGACAACCCATGCATGGACATGCTCACCATCTCACACCAGCTCAGTGGCCAGTGTTGGGAAAGTTCTCTTTTTTCTGAAATAGTTCAGTTCATAGTTCCTACCTTTCAAAACGAACTAGTTCCGTTCATAGTTCATTGTTGAATTTTTAGAACTAAAGTTCATGGTTCCAAAAAAAGAACTATTATAGTTATTTTTCGTTCTTTTTTTTCCCTCCCTCTTTTTTTTGTTCAAAATGATTGCAGCCCATAGCCATATACTGTACAACTGAAGATGTCCTTAGTTGATTTGTGAAGATTTTTATTATGAAGGCGCTCAGTTCAGTCCAGCCCTGTGCATCTCTGTGTGCTGAAAATTGAGCAGAAAATATCAGCAGAAATAGAGATCAACAAGCTCAAAGTGCGTCACTGAGTTTGTAGATCTGCTCTATTTTCAGCTCATTGTAGTTTAACTCTTGAACAGGGCTCAATGCTTAGCATTTTTACTACTATTTTACAATATCAATTTATTAACATAGCCAGGTCGACTGAAAGCCCGACCACCAATTAAGCAAATGAGCACGCGCTGTCGCGGGTATTGTTTCAGTCGGGTATTCCAACTCTATACAATAGCGCATATTGTTATATTAATCACAATGTGAAAGGGTCCCCCAAACCTTAAGGCTGCTGTAGTAGGCTAATTGCAGCCTACCGGTAAATAAAAATGAAAACGATCCGACGGCAAATCAGTCAATGATGGTAAGAATATAAAAGTGTTGTGCGTCCGAGCGCGCACGTGCATGGTGCGTTATTTATGATTAATCTCGGGATAGCGCCGGCACACGTGCGTGAGGCAAAAGGTTGCTGCGCAGACAGTATGGGCTCCATTTTCGTTACCGCTATACCCCTTATCCTTAACTTCTTTGCCTTTTTAAACTATTAAAAAAAAAACATTTCTCAGTAGTTCAAATGGCCAGTCTACTAGCTCACAACGTGTTAATAGATTGACATGTTGAAATAGTCCAAAAAAGTTTTTCAAAATAGTGAAAATGAAATAAGGGATATGGCATAAGGGGTTTAGCATGTAACGAAAATCTCACCCTATATGATTTAAATACACGCATAGCGCAGGGAGATTATACATTTTACCAACATGAACAGCTTTAGTAGCTCATTCAACGTGTTGGAGAGAAGCGTCCTTCCTTGATGCTGTGTTAAGCTGTCTGATGCTGTGCGCTGCTGACAGAGCAGAGGGAGGGGTGGGGCGGTGGGCAGGGAGAACAGATCTTCAAGCTAAGGATGCCTCGAGCCTCAACATGTTGATAGCTTGTATATCTGCTCTATTTTAGCGAACAGCACCGCCGTACTACAGTAATATAAATTTAGGTATAACTCATAGAATGTGCACTTGTCATGTCTCTATCACAGCTGAATGGCCAAAATGCTCTACTCGCACCGGTGCTATGAACTCTTTACTCACAAATGCGAGCCTGTCGAGCCCTGCTCTTGAGCGAAATCGAACGCAAGAAAAGTGACGTTCACTCACGCCAGAAATGAACGCGTTCACATCGCCGTTCTTCAAGCAGATATAGGGTCCGTTCGGTTCAAGTTCCTTAAAAATATGAACGGTTCAAAGAACTTTCGTTCTTTGAACGCGTTCGGGTACAACTCTGTCAGTGGCCTTGTGGTTAGAGTGTCCGCCCTGAGACTGGGAGGTCGGGGTTTGATTCCCGGCCGGGTCATACCAAAGACTCCCTGCGATATACTAGCGTCATGTCCAGGGGTGTACTTGTACATCATCTTGCGGGTCCCTTGCGGGTCCATTTGGTTTCATGTTTACGCTCTCAAGAGTTAAAATATTGATCATGTGAATTAGCCCAAGTCTACACAACTAGAGAATGTAGAAGATTAATGCTCATTTTGATCTATTGTTTGACTGTTTTGTTTCCCAAATCCAGCCTGGTATTGTGGACAAAAGCAAAAGAAATCTTTAGTTTTGGGTCTGTGGGGCTAAAATGTCCTCAAATTGTGGTCCGTGCCTCAAATGCTGAATAGATAGTGGGCCCTGGTATGAAAACCACTGTACTAAAGACACATCGAGGAGAATTCATGTCACATTCTAACCAAAGAGGCAGGCTTTCTGACCGACTGCAGTCTTTTGGTTTTGTCTGCACTTTCACCACGCACACACTGGACTGACACACTTTGTGCAAGCAGGAATATTGCTATTGTTGTTGGTGATGACTTTGTGCCACAACATGCCTTTTTTATATGAGCTTGTGTTATGCCATTCCATAGCCGTTTCTTAGCATCAGACCACAAAATTAGAAATGTCACTCCCTGTTGTTAGTGCTGGGCTCGGGGTGTGGATCAAAGAGGAGGAGGCATATATATATATATACTGTGTTGGTGCTATCGTAGATGCTTTTTGCCATCAGCAAAGTAGCTAGTGCCTAAGGGCAGGGCTCCCTGTGTAAACAAACCGACAGAGGGCCATGAATCCCAATGAGCTGCACCCAGCCTGCACCCATACAGCTCCTACACTCTTAATGAGGCTCCATCAACTACACAGCGGCAGTGGGGGCACAGTGGGGGGCCGGGGGCTCCAGGTGACAGTGGAGTGACTTTTAGGCCTTTTAAGACCTTTTTAATGTCTCAAAAACAAATTACAGAATGATAGAAAGGGGGGAAATACATTACTGAAAGTACCATTAGTTAAACTATTACTATACTAAGGTATAGTAAGAGATTTGGGTGATTTGGGGACAGGGAGGTACTCCTTATATGGTCACCACACTATAGTAGGGCGGATCTTATGATCAAGATCATAAGATGATAATTTTCACAAATTCCATGTTTTTCTGTGATGAGTTAATGTATTGCCTCAACTCCTTCAAGCGGGGATGGGTTTTCCGGGTTCAATTGTGATTATTTCGGATGCATGGGTTTCCAATTCGTATACGATTATTTTCAGTGGATCCCCAGTTCCAATATGCTAATTTCGGGTCGGGTCTCCAGTTAAAGTATGGTTATTTCAGGGGGGTCCCCATTTAAAATATGATTATGTTCTAGGGCTGACAAGGCTGACAATGGGTTGCATTAACTCATTATCATGCAGTGTGCAATATACCAGAGCATCAGTTCTAATAGTAATTAAATATCATCCCCGCGGGTCGGAGTTTAATTCATTCACAGGCCTGATTTGGCCCCTGGGCCTCGGGTTTGACATGATGCCATGGAGGGTAAATACAGCATGTACAACACAGCGTTTTGTAGATGAAGGAAGCGGCGCCAGAGCTCTCCTCCCGAAAGCACTGGAAGCAGAGCTTTATACAAGTACTGAACTGTACGTACGTGTCCAACTTTTGATTGCATGGCTGCTGACTGCAAACACCGCTGCACTTTTGCTGCCTCCTGGCACGCCTGAGGACCTGAGTTAAGTTGAGTTGCTGTTGACGGGAAGCCAGGAGCAGATGCATGAAACTAAACAATAACACCTTCATTTCCCCTCCCTTCTCTTTTTCTCCAGTGAATGGTGGCTGTCAGACAGGGAACCTCTTATCTCCAAATATTATTGTTGGTTTTGTTTTTCATTGATGAATACGTAGTGCATTAATTACTACTACTACTACAACAACCACTGTCTACTGCTACTACAGCAGGGGTTTTCAACAGGTGGTCCGGGTACAAAATGGACCCTTATAGATCTGTAACTCCTGAGATCGTAAAATGAAACCAAGGACTGCTTATGATACAGGTAAGGTCCTAGTTATTTTTAAACATCTGAATGATTATTTTTTTAGAATCTATAGTTCTACTCATTTATAAAATGTAGAAGAATTGTTATTTTGACCAACGTTTTGCCAGTTATCGGTCTTAGATTGTGGACAAAAACTTGAAAATTCTTACTTTTGGGTTCGAGGGACTAAACGCAACATCAAATGGTGGTCCGTAGCTAAAATGCAGAATAAATAGTGAGCCAGGTATGAAAAAGTTTGGAAACCACTGCACTACAGTCTCACAAAAAACTAACAACACATTGTGAGCTTGTACTTTAGATCTAGCCTATTTTTGGATTCTGTATACTGAAAAGTAAGATTTTTTCTATATATGAGGTTTCCACACAACAGCAAGATGAACTGGATGAACTTGGTATACATTTGCACCCAGTATGCTTTGGACTAGAGGAGCACAACAATTTTGTAAGGATACAAAAAATATATATAGCCTACATTATGGTGGAAAATAACGGTGCAGCTAGTGTGTGAGTCAGCCAGCAAGAGGTCACTGGTGTCAAACCTGCAAACCCTGTATACAACTATATAACCCAGTTAGACTTTGCTGTCGTCCTGAGTCTGACTCATATAGAAGGCAGACCAGAACGGCCAAGTTTGAACAAATAAAGATAGGAGAACTACAGGATAACGCCACTTATAAGAGAGCTGTACTTAGTTGTGCTTTGGGACATAATGTTTGAAGAGATACTGTGAATATATCTCTGCTCGTCCTCAAAAGTGCTCCTTTATGATAAGGTACGATGCTACGAGGTCTGGGTTTCAGAGGAGGGCTGTGGACATTTTCAGAAACCTGTCTAGAGGTCATCGATGGGGAATCATTGCTAAAAGAAACAGAAAGCTTCTATTACTGGAAAGTTAGCGTGCTGTAATGAAAGTTGTTCTCACATTCATAAAAATCAAAATGCCCTCTTGCTCCTCCACATGTGACAGCCAGAATACAGTTTATAGTATAGTCCAATGACCCATGGTGTGACTTTCAATGTCCTGACAGAATTAGCCGTGTATTTGTTTAATACAAGAGACATGGGAATGTAAACTGCTTTAACCCTAGAAGGGTTATATTGAAGGGCATATTGAAGTAGTGCAACCACTTCAATATGCAAATTTGTGGGTCTCTAGCTGTGTCCAAGCATGAAAATATAATTTATATAGTGTTTTCTTGGGCTGACACCATGTGTCAGCCCAATACACACACACAGATGCACGCATGTACGCACACAGGCCAAACCACACATTTCTATTGAGTCGTTTTCTTGCTGCAAACCATTAAAACTTGACCAGATGATGCATAGCTTACATGCAAACAAATGTTACAGTACACACATGAATGCATGCGAGCACACACACATGTGCACGCACACACACATGCATGCACACACTGAGCTTGAGCACACACACATGTGCACGCACACACACATGCATGCACACACTGAGCTTGAGCATACTATGAGATTGTACAATTGTAATGCCGTTTGGCTGCCAGGATTCATTATTTATTCACTGTAATTCATGCCAGGATTCTGCCTCACTTTACCATGATGTTGAAGAGCCAGAGACCAGATTGTAATTGCCATTGACATATGTTATTGTTGTACAATGTGTTAACTAGTTTAGCTGGGGGTTCCCAGTTAAAGCAGGGGGTTCTTTTGTAGTGATGCTTTGAATTGCTTTGCTTTGCTTTTTTTTTTTTTTTTTTTACATGGTTCAGCACTTTGGTCAGCGTCAGGCTGCTGTACTTCATTACAGCAATATAGATAACAAAAACATATGTATAAATTATTTTAAGCCTATTTTAAGTCCAGAAAGAAAAATCAAAGGTGTTATCGTCATGAGTTGAAAATACGTTTGTTTTTGTTGATCTAAAAAACAAGTGTCAGATTTTCCAGTGGGGCCAGAAACCCAGCCCCACTGCTATGAAGCCCTCTCGTGTCTTCCTTTTGCATGTCCCAAAAAAGCATGAGAAAGAAAGCCCGTCGCTGGGTTGCTGTTGGGATGCCAATATATAAATAAAGCGCCTTGCAGCCACAGCCACTGCAGCCAGTGACTCTATATCTCCACCGTTGTAGGTACATGGAACTCAAACAGAGATAACGCCCCGCTATCACACAAACTCATCTTCCAAAACACTGCCAGAGCTTTTCATCCCTCATCCCATTCGACAGAGCCCGAAAAATGGAGCAAAAAAAAATCGCACTCCGTCAACGGTTCCTGACAGAGTTATTATAGCGGTGGTTGTAGCAGAGGTGCAGTCATTGGCGATTTTAGGAGGGTTCCAGGTGCACTTGCCCCCCGGTGGCCAAAAAAGTTGTGAAAAAAGTTATATATATGTATAGGAAAAAAAATATTTTTTTTGTCTGTTGTAACTCCACTGACATGTCAGTGTAAAGTCTGAAAAACAAGTACTTGTCCAGCATATTTAGTTGCACATATTCTGTAGCAGTGGTTTTCAATCACAACCACATTTTAATACCAGGGCCCAATATTTATTCTGCATTTTAGCGGTAAAATGAAACCAAATGGAGCCAGAAGGGTCCATTTGGTTTCATTTTAACGCTCTCAAGAGTTCCCCCTACTGGGGAAAGCCTAAAATCGCCTATGGGTGCAGTGAGCATACAGCATTACAGTGTGAAACCAAAGTGCACAGCTTCTGCGGTGCATCCGTGGGGAGTTGGTGCAGGGATTTGGGTCCCTGGAGAGAAGCGGTATACGCTATACGGTGCCGCTTGGACCACTTTCATCACGCGCTCTGCCTTTCACGCACTGCAAACGTATGCAAAAAAGCATGATGTTGTACCTGAGGCGAAATGTTTGATCCTTGAGCCCAGATTCATGACCTAAAGCTATGAATCCACAAATCGCTTTAATACCAGAGAGCAAGTTGTCAAGTCAGCTCTATGACTGACGATCACTTCCCCAAGCTGCCATAGTGGCTTCCTGGAGCTTGTTTTACCTACATTTTGCATTGATGACCATCGTTATTATTATTATTATTATTATTATGATTATTATTATTATTATTATTATTATTATTATTATTATTATTATTATTATTATTATGATTAAAGGGAAGATCAATTAACCATAGGCCTGCATCGTTAAGCATTACGTTATTTACAATTATGCACTGTATTTGCACACACACTAGCACCCACGTGCATACACAACAGCAGGACACCTTGTACACAAAGGAACATATTGGCAGTGTAAAATGGTTGCAAACCGCACATGAGTATAAGAATTGTAGGTGATTTTTGAGTAGTGCAACCACTTTCAATATGGAAATTTGCGCGCGCACACACACACACACACACACACACACACACACACACACACACACACACACACACACACACACACACACACACACACACACACACACACACACACACACACACACACACACACACACACACACACACACACACACACACACACACACACACACACACACATAATGGCTCTTTAATTGAAAGAGTCTCTGAATTAAAGTACCTTGTAGTTTGGCTACATGAAGAACTGACATTTAAATTTCACATCCACAGTCTTGTTAAAAATGGTTTCTTATATAGAAACAAAGCATGCTTTCCAGCATCCTATAAGAAGTAAATTGGTGAAGCCGCTATTCATTCTGACTATGGGGACATTATATACAGGTTTGCTGCTCCTTCCCGAACCCAATACCTACGTATCTGCCCCATTCTAGTGACTGAACCTCATGGTTCCATTTGCTAACACAAAGTTATTCGGAGCAGCTTTCTCTGTCAGCGCTCCTACTGATTGGATTGAGCCCCAGAAGTCCCTGGAAATGATACCCAGAACTCTTGGTGTAGTTCTGTATTCGGCTACATTGAAAATGAGGGTCTTCCCCTCAACTGTACTCCATTAAAGGTTAATTCAGGCTATCGATTTAACCCAATATACTGTTTCGATGCCATTTCGTTCTATCCAGAAGAGGGAAGCTCATATCAAGCGGAATATTACTGAAAGAAAAATAGACAGTCAGACAGACAAAGACACTTTTCCCATCTTTCCCCATTGAGGTCCCCCTCCTTTCTAACAGTTTGCATTGGTGCAGGTTGTCTTCATTCTACGGCAGGCATTTTAGTAGCTCCAAACTTTTTTTCCCCCACACATCATATTTTAATAGTATACTGATACTCACATGAGTTTTAGTTATCACTCTGGGTCAGCCTTTTTTTTTAATCATGTAGCGGCCCAATTATCTTGTAGTGTATGGTTTCATGTGATGTGTGGAAAAAAAAAAAAAAAAAAAAAAAAAACTTTGGAGCTACTAAAACACCCACATTAGAATAATGACAATATTCAAAAGGCAATGCAAACTGCTTTGGAGGGAGGAGGACCTCAGGGTGAAATGTAGAAAAGGGGTCATCTATGACAAAAATCAAGGGCATTATCTACCATGTCACAGGAACCAAGGTTGATGGATGCCCAAACGAGGCAGGATCGGTGGATCTTTGGGGGCTTTACTCTTTGTCTAAGACCCGGATCAAGGAAGTGACTTCTGTCGGCACAACAACAAATGATGATTTCAAGGGATTTTTTCACAGATCAAAGACCGAAATGCTTTGGTGTTTGCTCCAAAGGTATTCAACAATCTCAGCAGCATATTCCGGGTAGGAGGTTAAGATCTGAAAGAAAGCATTATAGTGTTGTATAACCAGCAAATCAATGGCTTTGTATCCCATGCAGCGCAATTAAAAGCCCAAATAAATGAATGACCACCAAATCCAGGACAGGCTATCGATTTAACCCAATATACTGTTTTGATGCCATTTCGTTCCATCCAGAAGAGGGAAGCTCATATCAAGCCGAATGTTACTAAAAGAAAAATAGACGGACAGAGAGACAGACAGTCAGACAGACAGAGACACTTTTCCCATCTTTCAAAGACTCAGATTACAGTTGCTGTTGTTCTTGCCGGAGTTATGCAACTCTATTACATTCTGCTGTGCCTCTCTCTCTCCCTCTTGGCTGATTACTCAGTATTTCCTGCACAACACAGACGGAGAAAGCTTCAGGCTTTGCACTCCAGACTCCACCCAGAATATAAATGGCAGCCAAACCCAAAAGAAAATCAATATATTGAATGAGATGGCGTGTGTGTGCGTGTGTGTGTGTGTGTGTGTGTGTGTGTGTGTGTGTGTGTGTGTGTGTGTGTGTGTGTGTGTGTGTGTGTGCGTGTGCGTGTGTGTGTGTGTGAGGGGGGTGCTGACAGAACGGCACCTGTAGCAGCAAAAATGTTGTACCTATGGTAAGCAAATCCCTGCTCGAGTTCTGCACCATTCACCACCTGCATGCGCACTAAACTCTCATAATGGCAGCGGCATAATTAAAACGCTGTGACTTGCAGGCATTGAGCCGACGCTGTTATCCAGAGAAACCTGCAGTTTCAAGGCTGTTGGCACACACACCAAGACACCGCCGATATGCAACAGTAACTGAAATTCAGTTGTAGGAGGTCCTGCAAGAGCAGGCCATCGGTCATCATTGTTTGTAAAGCACCTTTTAAGAGAGAGAACTCACAGAGATGATGTGCATACAACGCAGAGCTGGATCTTGGCATGGGCATGGGGGGGCAATGCCCCCAAATGCCTTGACTGCCTCACCAAACATGATGGCATGCAAACAACCTAAATTTCAAAGATAATTTCAAATTAAAGTGCTTCTACTGTTTTTAAAATGATTTGAAACACTACTTCTGCTACTAACAGTGTTGGGAATATTATTTTACCTTGTTAATATATTACTTATTAATTATTACCTTCATTTTAAAGCAATATATTATATTACAATATTACTGTCTGAGCAAGTGTAATATATTAATATTACTATTACATATTACTTTGAAAAAACTTTTTACAAAATTTATAATTAAATATTTAGTGTCACTATTAATCAAATATTGCGTAGGCCAGTGGCATACCTACAATAAAGCAAACACACTTGGCTATCTGGACAAATCCATATGAATTCAACTTGAAAAAATGTCACCCCTGAATGAATAATTTAATGACAAATGATAGAAAATAAGTAATTATTTAACTTCTGCAGTTGTCAATATAATTTCACAAGAACATTTTCAATGAGACAGATTGACAGAAAGTAATATTGAAAGTAATGCAGTAATGCAGAAAGAAAAGTATAATATATTAGATTGTTTTGGTTAAGTAATATATTTATATTACAAGTTACTGCATTTTGGTAATATATTATGTAATATATTAAGTTACGTAGTGCACATGTCCCAAAACTGGCTACTAACTACAGTTATCTTACCACTAAACCAAGAGCATATCACTCAAAACAGAAAACTCTCAGACCTGCATAAAGCTAAAGTCAGACGTTTAGCTTTATGTGTGCCTTTATATGTGTGCCTTTATATGTGTGCCTCTACATTTCTTTGCTGTACGATGATAATGTTACATTAAGTCGATGTAAAAAGAATTGTTTGTAGAATTTAACTTTTGCCAATTTAGCACAAACATATTATAACCATTATGTTTTAGATTTGGTTGGTCAGGCACAATCACAAAGTAACAATTTTCATGTTTGGTAGGTTTAGTGTTTGTTATTGATTTAAGGCTAGGTTTCGTTTATTCGGCTTGTTTCATAGCCTTATTTTCTAGCGGCCCAGGTGTCTCCATTCACCTTCGTATAAAGACAGTGGGGGTTTTATCCATTGTTTTACAACTCATATTCAAATTAGGTCACACGCATTCAAGTTTTGTATGAGCTACAAGTTGTGTTGTTTTGATCACAGCGGGTTCTGGGGCTGTTGATTGCATAATACACACTGTTAATCATTTCCAATGGGTTCTATATTTTTCCAAATCTATTCATAGAAAGGGTTTAATGTGTTGATGATACACTTTGCTGCGTATTGCTTGCAGTCAGTAATCATGAAGAGGGTGATTATGTAACTCTTGGCTCTGTGTCAGTTCTCTCGTTCTTCCACCAAATTAACATAATTAATTATGCTATGTTCTGAAATGACTTATGTTCTTATATAATACACTAGCAATATCCCTGTTCCTTTGCTGTTCTATTGGGCAGGTGGCAAGCCACATTTTAAGGGCGGCATAACGCGAATTTTACACATGCACACCCACACTCGCCACACACACAAAACATGAACTGCTCTTGAACTGATCTTTCTAAGGACCCTCCTTACAAAGAAGAAAAATAATAAAAACAAACACAATCCATGTTAATCCACAGTCAACCAATGTCCGGGTGCCATCTCTGCATCGCTCATGACAAGTAAACGTTTCTGGCAAAAGCAGTGTGATCTAATGCTAATGATAGCCGAACCTTGCAAGTGGAGCTGAAAATAAGTCCACAATAATCCATAAATACAGCAAAATATCACTTAATTTCAATTATGTGGACACGTGCCTAGAAAACCCCAGAATCGACAATGTTTTGACGACGGTGGAAGCATGGCGTTCACTCGTACAGACGTGTTATTGGTGTTATTTCACTGTGGCTAGGTCAGGCCGGGTGAGTATGGGTGTGACGTTATTTACAATTCTACAATTTTACAACCCAGCCATGTCAGAACGCTCAATACGGCAACTCATGACCCTTTGGTGCTGATCCCTGGTGTCTCCCCGTGGCTCAAGCTAGATGGAGAAAATTATGTCCATATTATGTGTACTTTGTACAGTGTTCTAGGTCAGGGGTCGGCAACCCAAGATGTTGAAAGAGCCATTTTCGACCCAAAATTAAATTCAAAATCTGTCTGGAGCCGCATTTTATTATTTTTTTCCTGAGAGTGTGCAAATGTGAACCAAATGGACCCTGGCGGGTCCATTTGGTTCCATTTGCACACTCTCAGAAAAAAAAAGGTCCTCAAAGAAAAATCATGGTGAAACACAACCTTTCTTCAGAAATAAAGGAGTTTTACAGAACTCCATTTCTAGTCCACACAACATCTCTAAGGTATATTAATGACATAGTAAACTGAGTAAACTGTTGAAAATGGGTGGTTCAGATTGAAAGCTCCACCTCTGATAACTGCTGGGCTTTTTTGACATGGCCAAGTGCTACTTTAACTGGCAACTGTCAGACAGCGCAAACCGATTTGGGTGACTGAAATGTTTGTATTACGTTGTATTTTGGTGTGGATCACCACAGTGTGTGTATGTAATAATGCTACAGCCACTGAGCCACTAGGGCTGTGTTCTAGAGCCGCATGCGGCTCCTGAGCCGCAGGTTGCTGACCCTGTTCTAGGTGCTTATTACGGAATTTCAATTCTATTTTACAGTGTTTGGGTGAGACCGGGACGCAACCTACAAAATCGTTATGAAGAAAAGGCAAATACACCACATCCTGTAATGGTGCTATACAGATAATTCCCACTTGAAGTGGATGTAGTAGAGTAATGCATTCTTTATGACTTGTAATGGAGGGAGATAGAGCAAAACGTGATATTTACAAAGTAAATATCATGAGTATTGGGGTTAGCAATAGAGCAAAAGTAGTTCAGTGCACAGAAAAAGTAGGGCTTCGACAAGGCCTCCATCTCTCTGTGTGTGTGTGTGTGTGTGTGTGTGTGTGTGTGTGTGTGTGTGTGTGTGTGTGTGTGTGTGTGTGTGTGTGTGTGTGTGTGTGTGTGTGTGTGTGTGTGTGTGTGTGTGCGCATATGCGGTGGCGAGGGGGGTGAAGAGGGAAAAGAGGTAAAAGACAGATAAAAGAGATAGCAGCAGAGCCAGAATCACTGTCACAAAATTCCACATTAAAAGCATGTGCTTTCAGTCATGCAGAACAACAACAGACTAAAATTGTGCCCCCAGTAGATCAGTAAGGGGGCTTTGAATATTCATGAAGTTGATGCAAACGTTTATACGACAACTGCACACTGCATGACACTTCAGTGGAAAGAAAAAGGGCGAGATCCCTTAACGACTACAGAGGTCGCAGCCACAGCCACTTTACTAGTTGCACTAGTCACGACCAGGTCGACACGGTCCTGTTTGGTTATAGCTTATAGACGCGCAAGGGCAAGAGAGGGTGAGGGAACTTTGCCCTGCACCTCCTGGGCTCCATGGGAAGACCAGGTTGGTGAACACACACTGCCCATGTGTCTCTGGGATAATATTGTATATTTCTGTACGAAACTATCACTTCAATTGGAAGTGATTTTCAAGAGCCGTTGTGCATTCCAACAATCGTACATCATCTGTGTTTTTGTATCTCATTGCTGTGTGCATGTAACCGTTTGTGCTGAAAACCAAGGGCTGTGATCATTGTCCAAACATAAACAACCACCATCTCTCTGAATGACCTGGAAATGAATCCAGGACAATATAGTGGAATGGGCGGCTGGCAAAGGCTACCGTCAGCATAGGCCAACACCAGTGGGCAGCAAAACGGTTAAAGGTCAAAGCAGCAAAACTAGGACGCATTTTGGTCATTTTTTCCGACTGTAGGCTAATAGCTACGCTATGGAACTTGTAATACCTGAGATCGAGACGGGAACAAGTAAGTTCAGAAAGTTAGTCGTGTTTTATAGGTACCATTCAAAATTCAAGGTCCTGTTCTGTTTCCCTCTTTTGTCTGTCTTCATTCAGACAATGTAGCAGCATATGCAAAAAATAATAATTAAAATGCACGAACACGCGCATGTGCAGCCACCCACAGGCACGCAGGTGGGGACGCTAGCAGACAGCGAACTCAAGCACACACAGAAGGCATTCCATCTCGATTTCACCACTTTTTTTTAGGCCAGAGCTAGAAGACCCAGGAGAAGGAACGCAGGTACAGCTCCCCCTCACTTTGGAATTGAATGCATGGCTAAAACATAAAGCTGCTTTTAATTCATTCTTAATGGAGCAGCTCCAGGCCATACATCATCATGACATCACACATTATAGGATCAACGTTTAGACTACCTTTAGAGCTATACTGCTACTTTTCTTTTTTTGTTCCCTCCTCAGGAGAAAGTAGTTTGGAAAAGCTCAAGTTTCAGATGAAAGGCTTGAAAGGGTAATGCTTGTGTGGTTCGGTGTAACCAAAGTCTTCAAGAAACTTGTGTGATTAATAACCCAAGAGCATCATCCACACTATATCCCTGAATCACCTTAACTGGCTCTCATCCGTGTGATGGAGCAGCGGCTTACTCTCTCTCCCTCTCGTATGGCTGAACTTCTCACCCTATCTACTAAGGGAGATGCTGGCCACCCGAGAAGAATAATTCCGCCGTATGTGTGTGTATCCGACAACCTTACTCTTTCGGTCACGACTCACACTTCCTATAAGGAAGGAATGAAGCTTTAGCATACTACTATAGTAGTGATGTCCCGATCTACGTTAGGGGTGGGCAAAAACCGATATGCCAATATATTGCAATTCTTAATGCCATGATATCAATATCAAATCGACGGGTTCAAAATCGTTTTTTTGATACATATGTAGGCCTATTCATTTATTTGTTCGTGTCAGAAAGACTGACTGATGTTATCGGGCTGCACTCATATGTATGATTGAACTTTTTGTTATCTGTATTGTTTAAAATTGCTTTTAGTTTTAACCTTGATGGCAAGCTAGCTGAACTTGTGGTGAAACACAACTTGAAGGCATCATCAACTTGTTTGTTAATGATTTTTTTATTGGGACCTTTTTTCTGAGGGCGTACAAATGGAACCAAATGGACCTGTTAGGGTCCATCGCCTATCCAACACAAATGTTGGGGCATGTGAAGTTTGCTTTCAAGGTGTCCAAACTGCAAGTCACATTGTGCTGAGGAATCTGCTATAAACACAACAAGCGATTTAGACAATATGACAACAAACATGACAGATAATCAACATGAGATTATAACAATGGTATCGATATTAGCCAACACAGAAATTGTGGTATCGGGAGTGAAAAAAGTAAATCGGGACATCTCTAGAGTAATAATGCAGGTATGTGCTCCCTGCTCCTAGCTGTAAATATGGCATGTACTATTCACATTAAAAGCCACAATAAAATACCCAGTGTAAATGTTTTAAATTCAGGGAGAAAATATTTCCCCCCCTGAGCACAGCATGAAATTGTAATCCGCAGATGTAAAAGCCTTTTGACATAACACCGGATATGGTTACCGCCATGAATTATGCAACGCCAAAAGAAAACGCAGAGAACAATAGAACATATGCCTGAATAAGACAGCCACCGCCAGTTACTGGAACAATGTTGCATTCATGACTACAGTTTTCTTTCTTCCTCCCCTTTCTCTCCCATCTTTTGGTGTTGATTCAAACAATTGATTTGTGTTAGTCAAGCGCATCGCTGAGGTCTGCAAGCCCCAGTGTGTGGCGGTTTGATCTCAGCTCGAATTCTATGTTCAACACAGAATGTGGCTAAGACTGACAGGCTCCATGTTTCTTTATTTTCTTACCAGTGCCTTGTAGCACGATTCTCAACAGCTAGTAGCGCTGTCCAGATTGTTGTTCGTTCTGTCAGTACAACTGAATTCATTATCACCCACCACTACAGAAGTCAAGGGGGGTTAAGTGCCTTGCTAAAGGCAACTGCAGTTTTAATTGTTGTTCTGTATGGAGTGAAGGGTCAGAGATTGTACAGACAGTTTTCTTTTCGCCTCAAGCCCTTTGATGTCAGGAAGCAACTAGTTCTTCTGTTCATCCATGTCCATCCATATCCATACCATCCATCCGATGAATAAGGAAATGTCTGTCTGAATGAATGTCTGAAACCGCCGTAACTCCTCACTGGCTGCACCAATCGTCAGTCAGTTTTATTTTGTCACCAGATGGTGTACCACAAGGATGTCAAACTCAAATACACAGTGGGCCAAAATAGAAAAAGGTACAAGTCTAGGGCTACACTGTGTTTCAACACTCAGGCACGAGTTACGAGGACGTTCCAGCCAAACAGCAAAAGAAAAAGTAATTTTCCTTCCAATATCCATATTCGATAATAGCAAGATGAAAGAAAAGACTAAACTACAACCATTAAACACTGAAAATGCATTATTAAAGCACAGCTTCTTCTTCTATGACCCTCACCAAGCAATGCTTTGTGAAAAATAAAATAAAAATGAGACATCAGAAATTAAAACATGAAATATACCAGAGGGCCAGTTCTAATAAAAATCGGATATCCCGGGCCTGTAAGTACTTTCTGGGCTAAGTACTTACTTTGTGTTACTTGAGACTATTACAATTGGTTTCAACTCAAGTACTCTCTGTTTTCAGACTGTCTGGTAGTCGGTGGTCCTTTTCTAAATTTTGTTCTGCTGTCGAAGGATATACAGTCCTTTTCCATATTGTCACCCATATATGGATATTATTATTATAATACTGTATATCCATCATCCCGGGACAAAGATAATTAATTCATGGGCCTGATTTGGCCCCTGGGCCTTGAGCTTGACATACTGTATATGGTGTACCCAATACAAATAAAAGCCAAGCAAGTCTATATGTATGCATGCATGTACTGTACTGCTATGTGCAGTATGTATGGATGGCGTGCTACTGTCCGCAGGACAACATGGTGGTGGTGGGAAACTGGAAAGATACATGCTAAACCCCTTATCCCAAATCCCTTATTTCGTTTTTACAATTTTGAAAAACTTTTTGGAATATTTCAACATGTCAATCTATTAACACGCTGTGAGCTTATAGACTGGCCATTTGAACTACTGAAAATGTTTTTTCAGTAGTTCAATGGAGCCCAAAGTCTATTAAGCTGCAAAGGAGGAAAAAAAAGGCAAACTGGGCTGAAGTTGCCCATCAGATGTTTTCCCGGTCCAGTTGCATGCAATGTGACAAACAAAGCCGTTCTTCCAACCAAACTGAACTATACGGGATTATAATCAAGACATTATTTCAAGAATTTGCAACAAGGAAAAGCCAGGAAGATTGAGGAAAATGTCTGCTGCATCTGCTTGTGAATAACATGCGTGATTCTGAGTGCTTAATACTTGTCAATTCTCTCTCTCACTCTCACTGACTGCAGAGATAATTATAGTTATTTGGTCACAATCTCTGCATTCAAATTCAGAGAAATTTGTGCAACATTGAAGACAGAAATAACTATGAATTCAATCATTCAGTCATTCAAAACTTTCGGCACGAATTAGTGTCGACATTTTTTCATTATTATTTTTCTATGCCCCCCTGCCCCCACCCCCCCAGCTAATGTGCTTGTTGTAGTAGTGGGTACAACAAGTACCTTCTACTACAGAGAGCAACAGAACAGACTGATCGCTGTGATTGGCATATTGTGATGCCACATGCTGAACATACATACTGTGATCCCCTCTTCACCACACACACACTTAGGGCTCCATTTTCGTCACAGCTAAAGCCCTTATCCCTTATCTTATTTGCCTTTTTAAACTATTAAAAAAAGATTTTTTCAATAGTTTAAATGGTCAGTCTACAAGCTCACAATGTGTCAATAGATTGGCACATTAAACTATTCCAAAAGGTTTTTCAAAATAGTAAAAAAGGGGTTTAGATGGTATCGAAAATGGAGCCCATAGTGTGCAAAATGCTAAATTTTCCCTTCATTGTCAACAGTGTTTAATTTTCACCAGCATTTTACCTAATTCCCGCTTTAATTTCCAAGGGCAAATATTGACTACACCAAAGATCAGGAAAGAGTTTTTGCTCAAATTAAATGCTGCAGATTTAATTGTGGCTTTGTGCTACATGGATTACAATGCGTTTTTATGCCAGCCCCCCCCCATCCCAACTGCCTTGCCATGGCTGTTGATATACTGTATTAGGACTATAAGGAAATGAGCGAAGTTGCACGCATCTCGTGAGACTTCTGGCACCTTGTGTGTGTGTGTGTGTGTGTGTGTGTGTGTGTCTGTGCGTGTGTGCACACAGCATGCGCAATGCACTTGGAAAGCAATTTAGATGAAAGCACATTTGCTAAATCACTGTGACTATTATAATTATGTGTGGTTATATGCACACAGTACACAAAGCTGCTTACTCTCACTTTGACACACACACACACACACACACACACACACACACACACACACACACACACACACACACACACACACACACACACACACACACACCTGCTAACTCACACCTTGCCAAGTCCATGCTTCCCCTGTCCAACGCAACCGCCCGCCAACACACCCACCCGCCAACACACCCACACACACACCCACACCCACACCCACACCCACACCCACACCCACACCCACACACACACACACACACACACACACACACACACACACACACAGGGAGCCAGCAGTGCATGGCCCTGCACCCACCCTAACAGAGGCAGATTAGGTGCAGAGAGGGGCCACTTCGATTACGGCTGCAGAATGACCTGCTTCGCACAAAGTTCACCTCATTCTGGTTGCAAATTAAATGTCGGCTTTGGTTTTGGAGAGCAAAGCATGTTGGCCTTGGAATACAAATACCAACCTCACTGCCGCTATAGCGCCCTATATTCTTTATGTGATACAATTATGATTGAAATGATTGTTTTTTTTTATTCCAGTATAAGTCATTATGTTGTGTGTATTTGGTATCGGTGTCTTGGGGAAACATATGACACTATGAGTGATTATACAGCGGGTCATTTTGAGAAACCAATCCGATTGGTTGAAATATCTTACGAGCCATGCTCAAACCACATTATTTCAAAAACAAATAATTCTTTTTTCTCAGAGCGCAGCAGGCCTGGTGGCTAGGCTAGCTAGCTGCTTGGGACCACGTCCCCAGAAGGTGCCTCCAGGCTTGAAGCAACGGGCCCTGGTGGCCAAGTTTGGTACTGCAGGTGAGTGGAATTCATGCACGAGCGCCCCGAGAGCACGCACGCTGGTTTGCTTTGTGCAGGCAGACAGGGCAGTTTGTGTTTAAGTTGTTTTCTGGATGAACCACCGGTCCTCACGTCATATTGAGGCCCATATAGGTCAGGAGCCTATCTCCTGTTTCTGTAGCGTGAGGCAGCTTGATGTACAAGTACACCCCCTGGACATGACGCTAGTATATCGCAGGGACTTACCCCCAATCCATCCCTTTATGCTGAGTGCCAAGCAGGGAGTCATTGGGTCCCATTTTTTTTAGAGTCTTTGGTATGACCCGGCCGGGAATCGAACCCCGACCTCCCAGTCTCAGGGCGGACACTCTAACCACAAGGCCACTGAGCTGGTCACGTCATATACTACCTCTAAAAACATAACAGATGTATTATATGACAGATAATAAGCCCACAGCAAACCCACAAGCATGTTTTTTGATGCTGTTTTGTTTTCCTTTGCTCGTTCTCGACGGCGCTCGTTCATGAATCGGTATCCCTTCCCTTCCCATAATCCCTTGCTTCGTTCATGGAGGAAATACTTCCGCATTTGGACACCAATTTTTGCACTAATGCACTTTGTTACATTAGTGGCATTAAATAACACCCTCCCCTGTAATATTACTATAGTCAGTGCTATTCAGTGCTAATCCAATAAAACAAAATACGGAAATCATAGTGTAGGTAACAAGGAAAAAGAAAATTATACAGTGAAGGGGAAAAGGGGGTGGGTGGGGAACCAGATTTTACGTGGGCCAGTTTTCGAATTGCGTCCGTCCGTAGTTTCCCTTTTGAGATGTCTTGATGACTGTTGTCATGTAAGATGTAAGATGTAAGATGTCGTCAACCCTAAACCATTCCAGCATGTCAAAGTGAGCAGGGGTGAGGCGGGTTCAGGGGAGGTGAGGCCAAGTAGCAGCCTGGCCTTTTTGTTTCGTTCAGGCTACTAGTTTGTTTTAAGATCAAGAGGTGCAGGCGTAGTCGAAGGAACTTTGTACTAGGGATCCTGTTCAGGTGCATTTGTTGACCAGTGAGGAGATTCTGTAGAGCAGGGGTTTTCAACAGGTCGCCTGGGGACCACCAGTGGTCCTTGAGAGGATTCCAGGTGGTCCCCAGGCTAAATGATGGACAGTTGGTTAACCAGATGTAACTCTTGAGTGTGAAAATTTTCACACTCTCAAGAGTTAAAATATTCATCATCTGAATTAGCACCACTTAATTAAGAAATTTACACTGTTTTGTTGGCAAAATACAGCCTGGAATTGTGGACAAAACCAAAAGAATTCTTTAATTTTAGGTCTTTGGTGTGAAAATCCAATGGTGGTCCGTGGCCCAAAAGCTGAATAAGTAGTGGTCCCTGGAGTGAAAAAGGTTGAAAACCCCTGCTGTAGAGGAATGTTGTTCTCTGTTGTTTGTGATTACAGTGGTGGCCACTTTATCACCAGAAAGAGTTGTCCTTCAGGATGGAACCCGGGGAGGTAATTTCATCATTTTGTGTGAAACCCACTCTAACCAAGAAGCCATCTGCTGTGCTTTTCCTTGTAAACTGGCTGTTTTCGCAATATTTATCTGTGGAAGAAAAATGAAAATAGAACCTCCAACAGGCCCCAGGGCTTCCGTTTTCTACATGCAGGAATCTCTGGCACTCATAGCCATCATTAAATTATCTCAGTGGATTGTTATAACTCATTCCTCTCAAATCCCTGTTAAAAAGGAAAGGACAAAATAACCATCTGATACAGTAATAGCCTGGACGCTCAAGAATGGATGTAATGGAGATACAGTGCACGGAAAATACTGCTTATCATGGAAGTGAACAGAGTTGGATTTACAAATAAAACCATCACAGGAGACCAGGAGGGTGACGGATGAAAAGAAGAATGATACAAGATAAACAAACGATGATAAATACAACAAATGTACGAACGCTTATACATACCATCTGTGGGGGGGGGGGGGTCTATAGATTAGCTATAGCTTATGTATGATTGTAATTGTAGAAAGCAGCAAATAAGTTAAGCATCTATATATCCGGATCCAAACACCGGACAAGCAAGCACGCACACACATGCGCACACACACATGCACACACACACCCCAGTAGTGTACAGGTGTGACACTGCTGATACCTAACCCTTAAAAACAAAATCTTGAAATGTGACAATCGTCCCTTAAATGACACGCATGCACTCCATGCATGCATGCATGCATGTGCATACACATGATCTAGTAAGGATTTGCACAATCTTTATTAAATTCCAATTGGTTTGAGAGGAGAGTTCATGAAAAACTTCACTTTTGGCTGTCGAGTGCAAAAACCTCAAACTGCATACATATTGCCTAATTTTAGGTTTTTGAGCAAATACACTACAAACTGCATAGACTATCAGGAAAATCCTCTCTCTAGAGTCTCCTTCCGAAAAAGAACAAAATAATTCAGCGGCATTGGCATTGGCAGCAGCCACAGTAGGTTTGGGAGATTTGAGAGACTACAGTCTAGACACCGCAGTAAAAATGATTTTGAAATCAATCCTGCTGATCCTGTGAGATTTCTGCAGTGATTGCGTTCGTTTTTTTATGAAATGAAGTGAAGCATGGTGAAGTGAAGGAAGAGGATTAGGAGTGGAATCAGTGAACATGCAGTGTTGTTGTGTGCCTCACATCTGTTATGCTGTTGCCCTAAAGGTTTGAGGTTTTGTGCATGCAGTGGGTTAAAGTGTATGAAAGGGGATATGTGCAAAATATCATCTATGTGCGATATATCATCTAAAACAGGGGGTGGTACATTTAACATTACTCAAGTGCACATTTTCTTAATGTCAGCCTTTTTTATTGATACGTTACGTTCATGAAACTGATTGAAATACTGACTATGAACTACTATGACTATGACACTGACCGTGTTGACCATACTGTACTTCAATGGTTTTCAACCAATGGTCCAGGGACCACCAATGGTCCTTGAGAGAGTTCCCCGTGGCCCCAGGGCTAAATGATGGAAAGTTGGTGGACCCTTGCGCGTCCATTTGGTTTCATTTTACCCTCTCAAGATTTAAAATATTAATCATGTGAATTAGCCCAAGTTTATACAACTAGAGAATGTAGAAGGTTAATGGTTATTTCGTTTCCCCTAACCCTTGTTTCCCAAATCCAGCCTGGAATTGTGGACAAAAGCTTAAAAAAATCTTTAGTTTTATGGTCTGTGGGGTTAAAATGTCACCAAATGGTGGTCTGTGGCTCGAATTCTGAATAAATAGTGGGCCCTGGTATTGAAAAGGTTGAAAACCACTGATTAAAAAGCAGAAAAACAGAAATGTAATTATCATTCATGTGTTGTTCAATGCCATACAAAACACAATTAAAGTGTTAATCGCAAATATTTTCACAGAGATTTTTTTTTTTATCATTCTTCCAAATTCCCTACTGGGGTGAATCCTGTTCCCCAAATAGCAGATCGTATTGACAAAAATAAAGTGTGCTCACACAAACACATGACTATGTTTCCATCTCACACATCAATACTCCTCCCATGCAGTCCCCTGGCTAATACCCACACACATCAAGATACGCTTCATCTCGCGCTGCTCCAGAAATAGATTTCCATATGCATCATCCATGACAATTACTAAATATTGGCAGCCTGCCACCTGCAATACCACTGTGTTTTCAATCTCTGCTACAGACGTCAGACACTGATTGCAGTAGTGACTTCAACACCGTGGGGGATTGGGCCACTATACCCAGCTGGGAGGGAACACCGACAGAGGAGACTCCCCGTCTCCCCAGGCCTTATTACTGGGTTTGCACTAGCCCCACACCACACCACGACCCAGCCTGGTATTGTGCTTTTGTCCACAATTCCAGGCTGGATTTGGGAAACAAAACAATCAAACATACAGATCAAAATGACCATTAATCTTAGGGCTCTTGGGCTAATTCAGATGATGAATATTTTAACTCTTGAGAGTGTAAACATTTTTACACTCTCAAAGAGTTACATCTGGTTAACCAACTTTCCATTTAGCTGGGGACCACCTGGAATCCTCTCAGGGACCACAGGTGGTCCACGGAATACCCAGGCACCACAGCTTATCACCCCAAGCATCACAAGTGTCACAAAGCCCTTCACCACTATTTGTTCCAAATGATGGTGAATGTTAAGGCTTTTGGTAAGAAAAGTCTGACTGGGCTAGGCGGCATGTGCGCAAGGGCATGTGTGTCTGTGTGTGTGTGTGTGTGTGTGTGTGTATGCACACATAGCGTGCATGGAATCTAAAGTAGTTGATCTCCATGGCCCTTGTGGCGAGATCGAGGGCCCACACAAGATTGCAAAACCGCAAGATGGAGTCCACCCAATGAGAATCCATCATCTGATCAATTCCTTAATTGATCAACTTAACGACTTAATGAGCCTCCTGCTTTTCTTCCTGCCATGATTTCCACTTGCCTACAGTTCCCAGTTAACCATAAACATTATATGGACACAGAGAGAGGGAGAGAGAGAATGCTGAATCGCTTCTACAGTTTAGTCATGTTCTCGCCCACAGTGACTTGACAAGGACACTTTGACAGCACACTGCAGCGCGGAGGCCAACCCCACCTGTGACCTTCCACAGCCACTTTAACCATTAAGCCAAGGAAATCCTTAGTGGCATACCATGCTGTGCAGGAGAACCTGCAGCCCTGTAGTGCCTTGACTCATCTATGACATAACCAAATATCTGTGCTTCTTTCTGGGAACACCGCCGTCTTAGTAGTTCAGCACGCATGCAACTTTAAAAACAAACATGGGTAAATGCTTCTTCTACAGCACTGCCACTGAGTGTGGAATGGCTGACCCATCCCTCCGAAGATACACACCACTAGCCACCCTCACCTTTCATGAAACAAAAGGCGTCATATATCATATATTGGTGTTTTGGTTCGTAATCATATAGGGAAACCATTTTTTTGGTCCAAAAAACAGTTCTTCAGCTGTTCTTCAAAGGTAAATATAGCACCTTTAGAGATTGGTGCTATATAACACCTTTAACAACAAGTGCTACATAGCACCCTTTGAAAAAGGTGCTATATAGAAATTGGTGCTATATAGTATGATTCCGAGCGAATAATCGATTTGGTGTTATACCGGTCCGGTATAGTATACTTCTACCTTAGACAAATGATCACCCACCCCCATTACTTCATATGGCAGCCAAGTCTATGGGATTTTATGACTTGAATCATTTGTCTTTGAGAATATCACAATGTTATTTCAGAACATTTATAAATTTAAATTGTTTGCCACTATGTCCATGGACTCATGTGGGTGTTATACATACTGTGGGTGCCGGCCCTCACTTCACACAAGCATGATATTTACCAATCTGTATATAGTGTTTGATATTTTGTGATAATATTGTTGTTATTTTGAAGTGCACTGGCTTTCTGAAATTACATCATGCGGCAGCCAAACAAAGTCTATCGACTTTGTTTGCTTTAAAAAAGACAATTCTGGACTGGATTTTTTTTTACCTTTGCAGTTCTTTTCGTCCCCATCAAAGAGGTCCAGCTGTTATTTTGTGCAAAAGCTGGCTATTTCCCTGTTGAAATGCCGCTAAACTGAACCATCCATTCCACCTACTTCACTCAGTCACCGTCAGTCTCTTTGCGAGGCCACAGGTTTGATCCCCAGCGCAGGTACACAGTGCCTGATCAACAACAACAACAGCCACGTCTCTTTGTTTATCCCAGGATGCACTCTGGATCCAGACGAGCAGTTTAAATCCCTGACACACGACCGCTGCTGTGGGGGTGAATTAGATGAGAGTACTTATTGTGTCGGCATTGCCTCTTTGACTCGCTCACTGTCACAAGTCATTTCAGTCTGCTGTGATTGGGATGTAGCGACTGGTTTGATCAGTGTGTGACTGAGTGAAAGAGTTGATTCAACTCCTAGGCAGCAGTGTGTCTATATAAAAGACCACAACACCACAGCACCAGGCTTATCGGCTTCCAATAGCTGTTTGTGCGTGTGCTAGAAAACTAACAGAGGCTTTTGGAGGCCTGACTGTTCATGGTAGAATTGACCAGACAAGTTGTTATTTTCAGGGTCTTTCTCTTATTTAAAGACAAAAGCACAGAGAATAGGTCAAACATGAGTCTCAGGCAAAGCTCGGGAAAACTATTTATCTTCTAATTAATAATTGTTTGACAGTGATGGGTCTACCGGCCTGGAGGCGTTAAGACATTAGTCTCCAGAAATGTCTGGTTAATAAATTAACATCACTAAAAATAAATATTTCAGCTTTCCGGTGTGAAGTGCACAGTTCATACAGGGACACTTGAGTCACATGCCGAAGCTGTAATAACGCAACTCTGTGTGTGTGTGTGTGTGTGTGTGTGTGTGTGTGTGTGTGTGTGTGTGTGTGTGTGTGTGTGTGTGTGCGCGCGCGTGCGCGCGCATGCCAGTGTTGTTTTTGTCGACTAAGACTAAGACTAAAGACTAAGTCGACTAAGGTTTTTGATATTTAGTCGACTAAGACTAGACTAACAAAAATGAATTTCAGAAGACTAATTGGGACTAAAAGATGTGTGTTTTCAAAAGACTAAGACTAAGACGAAGACTAAATCATAACTTAAGACTAATGGAAATAGGAAACATTTTAACTTCTTTTATTCTTTCTTTTTAAGTATGTGAACATATCTGCAGTATAGATTGCATACGTTTTCAGGAAAGGAACTTATTACAAAAGCAGTAATTTTATACAAAGAAATAAAACGAGACATCTTTCATACTAAAAACTATAAATCTGTATAACATATACAAACCTACAATGCATTTGTATGTAAGACTAAACTATACCAAGACTAAGACTGAAAGACTAAGACTAAAAAAGACTAAGGCTAATAAAAGACTAAGACTGAGACTAAGACTAAATCAATGTTAATATTTCGTCGACTAAGACTAGAGTAAAAAAATGAATTTCAGAAGACTAAATGGGACTAAAAGACTAAATGTGTGTTACTCAAAAGACTAAGACTAAGTCAAAATATTCTCAAACAAACAACACTGGCGCATGCGTGCGTGCGTGCGTGCATGCGTGTCCTCCAACAGCGAATAAAGGGCCACTACTCGTTACGTGACTAAGTTGCGTTCTGTGGTTGGTACAAGGTCAAGAGTTCTATACGACATACAACCTTCCAGACATCAGCTTTAGAACTCAGAGCAGCGATCCAACCCGGCCCGCAGTGATGTGTGCACCTCATGTGTGCTCTGCTTGAGCACACGTAGGCCATGCAAGGCCTAAATGTGTGCGAGGTGCAAGGTGGCCTGGTGATTTAAGTCAGGGGTTTTCAACAGGTGGTCCGGGGAGCACCAGTAGTCCCTGAGAGGATTCCAGGAGATCCCCAGCTAAATGATGGACAGTTGGTTACCAAATGGACCCTTATAGATCTAGATATACAACCCCAATTCCGTTGAAATTGGGACGTTGTGAAAAATGTCAATAAAAACAGAATGCATTGATTTGCAAATCGTTTTCAACCTATATTCAGTTGAATACACCACAAAGACAATATATTTAATGTTCAAACTGATAAACTTTATTGTTTTTGGAAATTATACAATCTTTTGTAAATTGATCCCTGCAACACGTACCAAAAAAGTTGGGACGGGGCAACAAAAGACTGGGAAAGGTCATGAATGCACAAATAACGCCTGTTTGGAACATTCCACTGGTAAACAGGTTAATCTTAAACAGTTTAATATCGTGATTGGGTATAACAGGACCATCCCAGTCGTTCACAATCAAAGATGGGGCGAGCTTCACCACTTTGTGAATAATTCTGGGAGAAAATCATCAAACTGTTTAAAAACAATGTTTCTCAACATTCAATTGCAAGGAATTTGGTGATTTCATCATCTACAGTCCATAATATAATCAAAACATTCAAAGAATCTGAAGAACTTGCTATACTAAAGCGACAAGGCCGAAAACCAACACCGAATACTTGTGACCTTTGATCCCTCAGGTGGCTCTGCATTAAAAACTGACATCATTGTGTAAAGGATATTACTGTGTGGACTCAGGAACACTCAGAAAACCATTGTCAGTTTACATACACCTGTCGCTACACCTGCGAGTGCAAGTCAAAACTCTACCATGCAAAGCAAAAAAAGGTTGGTTTGAAAAACAACCAGAAAAACAACCAGAAATGCCTTCTCTGGGTACAATATCATTTGAAATGGTTAGACACAAAGTGGAAAAGTGTGCTGTGGTCTGATGAGTCCACATTTCTAATGATAGTGGACCCAGAGAAGGCATTTCTGGTTGTTTTTCAAATCAACCTTTCTTATGTATCGCTTTGCTTTCCATGGTAGAGTTTTAACTTGCACTCGCAGGTGTAGCGACAAATTATGTAAACTGACAATGGTTTTCTGAGTGTTCCTGAGTCCACACAGTAATATCCTTTACACAATGATGTCAGTTTTTAATGCAGAGCCACGTGAGGGATCAAAGGTCATAAGTATTCGGTGTTGGTTTTCGGCCTTGTCGCTTTAGTATAGCAAGTTCTTCAGATTCTTTGAATGTTTTGATTATATTATGGACTGTAGATGATGAAATCACCAAATTCCTTGCAATTGAATGTTGAGAAACATTGTTTTTAAACAGTTGGATGATTTTCTCCCAGAATTATTCACAAAGTGGTGAAGCTCGCCCCATCTTTGATTGTGAACGACTGGGATGGTCCTGTTATACCCAATCACGATATTAAACTGTTTAAGATTAACCTGTTTACCAGTGGAATGTTCCAAACAGGCGTTATTTGTGCATTCATGACCTTTCCCAGTCTTTTGTTGCCCCTGTCCCAACTGTTTTGGTACGTGTTGCAGGGATCAATTTACAAAAGATTGTATAATTTCAAAAAACAATAAGGTTTATCAGTTTGAACATTAAATATATTGTCTTTGTGGTGTATTCAACTGAATATAGGTTGAAAACGATTTGCAAATCAATGCATTCTGTTTTTATTGACATTTTTCACAACGTCCCAATTTCAACGGAATTGGGGTTGTAGATAGAAAATTAACAGGTCTATACATTCAGTTCTTTAAATTATATTTAAACAACAGAATTGCTTAATTTTCCAGAATCTACACAAAGACAAAAAAATAAATAAAAATGCTTAGTTTTTATTTGGGTCTGAGAGATTAAACTCAACATAAATGGTGGTCTGTCGCCAAAATGAATAAATAGTGGGCCCTGGACCGGTATGAAAAATGTTGAAAACCCCTGATTAAGTCAATGCCAACGTATTGCTTATGTAGCCTGTCCTCATGAGGGGTTTGCTATCTTTCCCTGATTTTGCACGCTTGCTTCAACAAAATCAACGGTTCATCTCCATAAGCAGAGCCTTTAATGCCATTTGTTGCGATAAAAGGTTAATCTACTTTGACGTGAGTGTTTCCTGTCTAAACGTCCAATCATCATACCGTACTTTGCTTTCGTGGATAATGATCAAGACGTGCCATTTCTCCTCAGTCTGTGATAGCGGCTGAACACAGAGATCCTAGACTAAGATTCTACACAATGAGATTAGTCTGGCCATGCCAGGCTAGGTCCGTGGCTTAAGCCTTAATTAATTCATATCAAACTGGAGGGGAAGGGGTACAAAAGGCCCGACAGTCACTATTGTAAGTAATTTCCCCCCAGTCCCCAGAGTGTTAGGATGGTACAAAGACATTGGAGAAGCAATGTTTGAAATCTTCCGTTGCGAGGTGAATGAGTTCCCTGTTTAAATTCCAACCATCTGCCATCACACGTCTTTCCTTGTCACGTGTCACAAACAACACACAGGGACTTACAGCTGTTCGCCTTCAGGAGGCACATTATTCTGAGAAAGCCTCAAGCTTTGTCTTTTTGAGTGGGCGATGTACCAAAACAAAACAAAACATCATCGCTTTCTGCATACGGTAGATAGTGTCTGCATGGGCGTCACCGCCATTCATTATGCGGGTGCCTCAGCACCCGCAATTTTTCACGTAAAAAAAAAAAAGATTACGCGAAAAAGTGGGGGTGCTGGCCAAATCGCAACTCTATATTTCTTGCCTGCTTGGCAATGCACAGACAATGCTGTAGCACATTTACGCATACATGCAAACCTTTACGCATTTTGCGTAGCAACTACAAGTTTTGACCTCAAACTACGCTGCTACGAAACTCCGTTCACTTCATGGGGCCAGTCCAATGGCGGCTCTACTAGGGCTGCAACGACTTATCGATGAATCGGAATCGAATTGATCATTCAATTAGCTGTCAACTATTTTAATAATCGATTTACTAATCGAAACGGTTCGTAAACTAATCAATAAGGTTTTTACCTGTTTTCCCACTTAACCATAGCTTTTTGTTCTAGTGTTAATTCATAATTAATACACCTTAGAGATGTTGTGTGGACATGATAAAAAAGTTCCCCCCATTCTGTGTTTCTAGAAATGGAGGTCTGAAAAAAAATCATGGGGAAGCACAACTTGATGACATTAACAAGTCGTGCTTCACCATATGATTTTTCCTTTAAGACCTATTTTTTGAAAGTGTACAAACGGAACCGAATTTGGTTCACATTTGTACACTCAAAATAAATCTTGAAAATGGGTGTAATCCCCCTTTAAGGTGATAAGAGTCATTGATGAAACATTTAAACAATCAGCCGATGAATTATGAAAGTAATTGTTAGTTGCCTATAAACTACTATCCTCTACATAAGCTATATTAAAACCAGATAAAAGGTTCCCGTGGAATCTTTATCTGGTCTACCAAAAACCATGTCCAGAATGCAGCAGCACATGTGTTGACAAAGAACCTACAGAGATCACACATTACACCAATCTTCAAGTCGGCACATTCAAATGCCTGCCAATAGATTTTAAAATCCTTTTATTGGTTTTTAAAATCACTGAATGGGAATGCACCTGCCAACATGTCAGCTATGCGTCCAAAGTATGTACCCGACAGGGCCCTTAGATCCTCTAGCACTGGTCTCCTAGAGATTTCAAAATAATATGGGAAGCTGCTTTTGGCTCTCATGATTTTGGAACAGCCTGGTGGGGGATCTGGGCATTATAAAATAAATCATTTTTACCACTGCTTTTTACGTCCTGTCTACGGAATGTCCCGTCCTGTTTAACTTGTCCTTTTGCCCTAGTAGTACTGTAGTAGTACCGGACAGCTCCCATTGACAAACAGTGCAATATCGAGATTGTATTGGGCTGCTCTGAGCGACAAAGATGGCTGTGCTTGGACTGGACAGCTCCCAGTGACCAAGCACGGAAGAGTGTGGTCACAGGCTACTCATCGTCTTTACGTGGCCAACAGTGCAAGACTCTCAGGAGAATTTGGCACACACATCAGTGGTGTTGTGTGCTAAAATAGCAGCCCTCGATCACACGCTGCTCCACATAACTCCAACATCAAATTCTACTATCTATCCTACAAACTAGAATATATTTTACTTTACTTATTCACTGATGAATAGGCCTGGTCATGACCAATACACATACACTACATCAACCCTGTCTACCAGGCCCACCGTTCTGTATTAACATTTTGAATAAATTGCATTCCGTTTTCCATGGACATTTTATTTCGTGCCAACGTTCCGTGGGAACGTTCGGTTGGTCTGCATTAATTTCAATGCTAAACAGAAACCTCTTGCATGCAACATTCTCTTTCGTTTATTTGATGTCCCCCCAAAGCATTTTCGAAATTAATAAAAATAATAATTTGCTGTAAGGAATAGTGCTCACAGCATTTCCAATGCCATCCAAACAATGAAAATTAGAAATATTAGAAATTAGAAATGTCATTGTGAAGTGCCTGCACTTCTGTGTAAAAAGGGGGCGCTATCCCTTTAGAACACACTGATCTTAATGTTTTTATACTATCTGTAGGCCTAATGCTCTTATTTTATAGCCTATAGCCCTTAATGGTTTCTGTTTCGCACTGAAATGAATGCAGACCAACAGAATGTTCCGACAGAATGTTCAAGGATAACAGAATGCAACTTCTTCAAAACGTGAGTACAGAACGAGAGGCCTGCGAGACAGGGTTGACTACATATACCTAACAATTGTTGTGCTGTGCTGTTGTGGGGAAGTGAACCTTTTAGCTCCATAATCATTCCACAAGAACGCGTGTTTTGAGGTTGTAAATTTGCCATTTATCAGTATGTAAGTATGTGAATGTGAAAGCATTTAAGCTTGTCTGTGGGTTTTATAAATAGAACTCGGCTAAACAACATTTGGAGCACCTTTCTTTTTTCCATGAAAAGTAATGATTTTGCACACCCAGCATCGACACTCTGCCGCTCTGAAGGACAGGGCTTTTTACACAAGGTCTACATTTCAGGCTCTGAAGGACAGCACTTTTACAAGGACAATTAGGAAGACTAGAAACTCCAGCAGCATACCACGGGTGAACAAAAGGTGTACCTGTGGCCTGTACCATGATGTGACCATGAGTGTGTGTCACTGTTTGATGATGCGAGTATGGGATATTTGAAGAATTTAAGGGTGGGAATGGTACTCATGAATAGTGTTTATTGCTTAGTGCTCTGGGGAAGTTTACAGGCAAGTGGCTGTGCTGGTAAACTTGATCCTATCAAACAGACACCACATCAATCCTATTCTGATTCTGGTCTTGGTATTTAGTGTTGATGGAGGGAAAAAGAAGTCCAACTACAGTTGTAACTCAAGTCCATTTCACTAAGGCTGGTGGGTTTAAGTGGTTAATGCCAACAGCACTTACTGTAAAAAAAAAAAAATGTTTTCATGACCACCTTGATCTTATATAATGTATATCACATGACAAAAGGCAGTCAGTAATGAGGCGTATATGATGTCCACCAGCAAGATAACGAAGGCAAAAATCCGAGTTCAACTGGATTATAATGGAGAATATATACAGTATATTCTTATTTGGTCCTGGCAGCTGCTCTGGCCTAGGATTGCCCCCGCTGTTTCTGAATACATTATAGCTATCATTAGACATTGTTAGACACGGTCTGTCATAACAGCGGAGATGAAATGTGCTATGAGAGATTTGTGCCCGTTATAGAATTATAATTCAGCTCTGAAAGACAATTAGGTAAAGAAAATTGTTTCTTTAGGCTTTACTGGAAAAAAAATAAGCATATGAGGACTTGTATGCATGTTTGTGGTGATTGAAGTTGTGTAGTTTTTAATGGTGCAGGGTGGCTGAGTTGAGGCTATGTGTTTTGGTAGTTAGAAGGGAGGAAGGGGAATTGAACTAGGCTCCTAAACGATTATTGGCAACCGTTCTGGTATAATTGATTAACTGGATCTCAACTCTATTCCCAAGGAAAAAGACATTTCTGTTCAAGATTCACTCTAGTCTTGATGCGAGTTTAAATGATTTTTTACAAAAACAACATGCATGTAGGTTGTTTATATGAAACGGTATCAAGTAGGGCTGCAACTACCCATTATTTTTCATAAACGATTAATCGGCCGATTATTGAAATGGTTAACCGATTCATCGGAAAAAATAAATTTGATTAGCTGCTGATTAGGCTGCTATTCAAACACACACAGTTCTAAATTAATTAAAGCAACTCATAGTGTCTTTAGGATTATTCTGACATACATCTGGTTTAAGTATAGCTGCATCTGTCATATTATGCAGTGCAGTTGCTACCCTGCATGTGCAACTATCATCAGATTGCAAGGGAGATATGGTTCACTCATCTTTAGTTTAGCTACACATAACGCTGTAAAACTATGTTAAGTGGTAAAACACCCATGATAAATTACATAAAAAAACAATCATTAGGTGATGGCCCGATTAATTGCTTACTAAATTATTTGACAACTAATGAAATTATACAGTATCAAGGGAAAGGGAAGTGTTTGAAAGTAGTAAAAGTATTGGGAATTGTTTCTCTAACAGAAAAAATGTATCTGCAAGGAAGTAACAAGACAAGTGAGGGGAATGCCAGCAAGCATTTCATTTCTAGTCATGGGATGCAGCCAAGGGCACTTCTTGGACACTGATGGAGAAACACACTGTAGAACTGTAGAACTAGCGTCTGAGATGCTGTTCTCGGGGCAAATGGAGCATAGAAGGGACACATGAGAGGTGAGTGTGGCAGTTCTCTCTAATGAGGTGATTACTGTGTGGTTTCCAGACACCGTTTCAAATGGTAATGAGGTGACCGTGGCGATTCAGCAGAAAAACAAGCCAGCGAATATTTATAAGTGTTGAATTGAAGCAAGTACTGAACAACAGACCACCTTAACAAGAAAATGAATTACACTGGAATCTAAGTAGAGAAAACTCCTGCACTGTCTTTTTGGAGTTAATGTTGGGAGAAAATAGAGCAAATAAAACCATATCATGGTCTTCATACTTCTCTTTGCGTGAAAGTAAATGGTGCAGGGATAAAACTTACTAGGCTTTGACTGTTTTTGTGTGTGTGTAATTCTAAATCTAAGGTATTAGAGTTTACAAACACTCTAAGCCTGAGGTATTATAATATATAACTTCTAACAAGTCAGGAATTACCTTATGATCCACACTGAGAGAAACACAGGACCTGTCCTCGAAGTGTTTGGGAAATGAAACCAAAAGGAGATGAGAGCGTAATCCTATTCCTACACCTAATCCCGAAGACACATAAAACGGCACAATGGGGGTTCACTCTGCATATTGAAAGTGTTGAGAAACAAGGCAAACCCCATTGGTTGCCTACAGTATACACACAAACATGCAAATCCTATTTTCAGATTTTCAGTTGGAAAAATTGTCTCACTTTACGTTATTTCTTACATACAGTGTCTCACATGTTGTGCATGCGTGCAGGGCAGGCGTGCATTCATGGAACACATGCACTGCACACTCACAGTGCCTAAGAGTCCGTCAACCATAAGATAATTTGTCCAAAGTCATCATCGTACGACTCCTATAATCACCCAATCATCCATACTGCACAGGCACACATTAACAACACCTCCCATCATGAATGACATCAAATGAAATGAAAATGGCATGAGAAAGACAGCCAGGATAGAAAGCCATGATAGAAAATAAATGTGATAAGTACTAGTAATAACAA
Source organism: Benthosema pterotum (assembly GCA_039105355.1). Classification (NCBI taxonomy): domain Eukaryota; kingdom Metazoa; phylum Chordata; class Actinopteri; order Myctophiformes; family Myctophidae; genus Benthosema; species Benthosema pterotum. Next base: position 27,483,639 of record CM076969.1, read on the forward strand.
TAATATGCCCCCGTGAACAGTCTGTGAGCAAGGTTATTCAATTTTCCAGGAACCTGACAATGCACTCAATTCCGCCCGACAATGGACTGGATTCATTTCAGAGACTATAAAAATGGGACCCAAAATGGGCACTAGGCATCAAGGGTTGGATTGGGAGTTGTCTGTGTGTATGTCAAGTCAAGTCAAGTCAACTTTATTTATATAGCACATTTAAAAACAACAGCAGTTGAACCAAAGTGCTTTTCATGCAAGGTTGCAGGAACCTTAAAACAATTGAAACGGAACAGATAATAAGACTGTATAAAATATAAAAAACTAGCATAAAAACGGAGCACAAATAATAGACACATCACATAGAGAAATAAAACTGGCAGTGGATATTTTAAAAGTACTGACTAAGGGCTAAAAGCAATTGTGAAGAGGTGGGTTTTTAGTGAGGACTTAAAACTCTCGATGGTGGGGCTGGACTTAATGCTGAGTGGAAGGTTGTTCCATAGTTTGGGGGCGATGGCTGAGAAGGCTCGGTCACCTTTGGTTTTCAGGGAGGTTTTAGGGACAGCGAGGGAGCGTTGGGAGGTGGACCTGAGTGCTCTGGGAGCTGAAGGTGCAGAGACCATCTCACAGATGTAATCTGGAGCTAGGCCATTCATGGCTTTAAAAACAAAGAGTAAAATTTTAAAATCCACACGGTACTTAACCGGTAGCCAATGCAGTTGGGCCAAGACTGGGGTTATATGGTCGCGCATTTTGGTTCCAGTAAGTAACCTCGCAGCTGCATTCTGGACCATTTGGAGACGAGAGAGATTGGATTGTGTGATGCCGTGGTACAGAGAATTACAGTAATCTAGCCGAGAGGTAATAAAAGCATGGATCACTATTTCTAGGTCGTGGTGGGATAAAATGGGTTTTAATTTGGCTATGGTCCGTAACTGGTAAAAACTACTGCTTACAACGCTGGACACTTGCTTGTTAAAATTTAGGCCGGAATCCAAGTAGACACCTAAATTTTTTACTGTGTTGTGCAAATTAGCAGAAAGAGGGCCGAGCGAATTCTTAAGGTGGTGAGTGGATTTTTTGGGACCGAAGATGATGACTTCTGTTTTACTTTGATTTAATTGTAGAAAATTGGTGGCCATCCATTTCTTGATGTCCTCTAGACAGTTTAAAATGTTATCAAGAGAGGAGGGGTCATTTGGTTTTACAGGCAAGTAAAATTGGGTGTCGTCTGCATAAAAATGGTAGGGGATGCCGTGCTTCTTAAAAATGGAGCCTAGAGGGAGCATATAAAGGGAGAAGAGGAGAGGGGCTAGAATTGAGCCTTGAGGTACACCGCATGTGATTTGCAGTTTTTACTGATGTTTGGTAGGCTTTCAGACAATTTCAAAAGATGTCATACGAAATCTGTAGTTTATCCTTTTTCCATTTTCGTTCCGCGCTCCGACAGGACTGCCTAAGAGATCGGTTTGTGTCATTTAGCCAGGGGGTGGCAGCAGAGGCAGGCTTTTTATGGAGGATTTCAGAGGGGCTACGCAGTCCAGGGTGGCTGAGCAGGTGGAGTTGAAAAGTGAGACCAAGGTTTCGGTGTCTGTGGAAGAAGAGATGGTATCAGATATGAGGGATGAGTGGGTGGTTGTAAATTCGCTTGAAAAAAGAGTGGCTGTTTTGGGGTTAATGGATCGGGAAAGAGAGTATTTAGGAGGAGGGGCTGAGGGAATGACGGATAGAGTGGATTCAAAAAGAATCAGTTGGTGATCGGAGATGCCAGTGTCAATTTTATTGGTAACGGAAATCGATAAACCAGCGGAGAGCACGAGGTCCAAGGTATGGCCTTTATTATGCGTGGGACCTGAGACTGACTGTGTGAGGTTGAAGGACTCCACTAATTGGAGGAAATCCCTAACCATGGGTTTATCGGGGGAGTCCACGTGGACATTCATGTCCCCGATAATGAGCCGGTTATTAGAGCGCAATTCCATATGGGAAAGGAGGTCTGAAAATTCCTCAATAAAATTGCCCTTCGATTTTGGGGGGCGATAGACCAGGGCACATAATATCGGAACTGAGGCTTCAATTGACAGTAGTTGAACTTCAAAAGTAGTGTAAACATCCACCGGAAGGCATCTACATTTAAAGATGTCCTTAAAAACAGTGGCTAAGCCTCCCCCACGGCCTGCTCTAGGAGAATTAAAGAAGGACCACTGGGGGGGGCATAGATCTCCGAGAGAGGTGAGGTCTCCAGAATTAACCCAGGTTTCAGTTAGGAAGAGGAAATCCAGATTGTGGGACTTAATTTTATCATTTAAGATAAATGATTTTTGGTTAATTGATTGGGCATTTAATAGGCCGAAAGTGATTAAGTTTTGAGGTGGATTCTGATCGAGCTTTATTAATGGGGGGGCACAATACTGTAGGGGACGGAGTGAGATTCTGAGTTTCTTGGGCTTGAGTTTGGGTTTGGAAGGCAGTCTGAGGCCGATTTGAACAGGGATGGAGAAGCACTGAGGTGGGATATTATTACTAATGGTTACAGTTGCGTCGCGATTATTGGTGGAGGGCCCGCCCGGCCGGCAGGGGGCAATAGATGGGAAGCGAGACTGTATACTGGAATGGCCAGCCAGAGCCAGAACGGACGGGGCAGCATGTCATTGTTGTTGTTGTTGTTGTGAGTGTGTGTAAACAGTCACAGAGCGGCGGAGATTTAATGACAACATTTTACGTCCTAGTTTACTGGGGTGTAGACTGTCATGGTAGAACGAGTGGCGGTCCCAAAACAAGAAAAAGTTCGGGATGTATTGGAGGTTTGCGGCGAGACAAGCAAATTGGAGCCAGTAGTGAAGCTGGAGAAGTCTGCTGAAACGCACGTCGCCGCGGTCCAGCGTGGGAAGTGGACCGGAGATATGCGCCGACAGACCAGAGTTTCGAAGGAGAGTGAAGATGGATTTAAAATTGGAGCGCGTTATTTCTGAATGGAAATCATTTACTCCACAATGGATGATAATGGTGGTGATGGAGGACGGGAGGGATGCCAGAATGTCAGGAAGTTTTATGAGGATGTCGTTGGTGGTCGCGCCGGACTTGGAAAAGTTTATTGCGTTGACAAAGTTGAGGGGCTTTGTCACTGAATCGCCAACAATGGCGATGGTGGGAGCAATAAGCGGCGGTGGGTCGGACACCGGACGATGCTGCAGCAATTCTGCCGGTGCTGGAGGGCTGCTGGGCCGCGCAGCAGGAGCAGGCGGCTGCGGTGGGGGGGGCGGAGTTGCTTTTGCTGAGCAGTTGGTCGGAGAGGTGGGCACGGGGGGCTGTGCTGGGGGGGGGCGGTGATATGGATGCTGGGGGGCTATTGCTGCTAGCCGCTGCGGCCAGTACGGGGGGCTCGGGTGGACAGGGAGATAGGAGACCCCCTGAATGTCTGGCAACAGTCGACCTCAGCAACTCGCGTCGGTTTGGGGGGCCCGAACCTGAGACCGGGGGGGTGACGATGTGGTCAGCAGGACGGGAGGCTACTTCGACGTTTGCCAGAGCGGAGAACTTTTTTGGGGCTGGATGGGGCTTGGTATCTCGTCCGCGACCGCGGCCCCGGCCAGCCGTTCTCCATGGGGCCGCAGGAGTGGAGCTAGCCATGGGCAGGCGCGGAGGGTCGACCCGGACACAACGACCGGCGGCGTCCACGTCCACTAGGGCCGGAACGGTATCATCCAATTCGGCCGTTTGGCCAGTCGAGGCAGGGCGGCTAGGGGCGGCTAGGACGTCCGGGACAGGAACAGGAGCCGGGAGAGTGTCATCATAAACAGCCAGGGGTGCTGCTGGTGCCGGACCGATGAAGACCTCGGAGGGGTCCGAGGCAGGACCGGCGTATTGGAACAGAGAGTCGAGGAGGATCTCATCGTCGCGTATCTGATACAGCCTGGAGATTCTATCCTGGAGCTCGGACACCTTCTGGGTCAGGCAGAGACAGCTGTCACAGTCGGAGCCGGAGGATGACGAGGTATGTGCTGGTGGCATGTCTGGGGGTGAGAAAGAGCTGTGGCCAGTAAAAGTGACACTGGTGCTAGATAAGTGCAGGTTTTTGATGATTTATTAGCTTCCAGGCTGAGGCTTATGGCGGAACGCACCGGCGGGGGCCACATACAGTGGCCCGCAGCGTTTAGACGGTGTAACAGTGGTAGCCAAGTAGCAGTAGCAGGTCCAGTTACGGATCGGAACTTACCCACACAGGCCCAGAGACTGGGCCTGTTGCGGTGAGACGGCGCTGGGTAAGCCGAGATGTAGTCGCTCCTCGCCGGTACTGTAGGGTGGCTAGCTGGGCTGGCTGGCTGGCTGTCAGCTGTCAGCTGGCTGTCAGTCCCTGGGATATAGTAGCATCATGTCCAGGGGGTGTACTTATACATCAAGCTGCCTCACACTACAGAAACAGCAGGCTCCTGGCCCATGGGCCTCATGGCTCGGCAAGGCTTACTTACTTGTCTATAGCCCCCCTACCATTACAAAACTCCTACTATTTAACAAGGCATAGGGTCCACCGCTGTGGCCAGCCATTAGCTGGGAATGGCCGTAACTAATTCCGTCCAACTTCATTTCATGCATCATGGTGGATAAGAAAAGCAAGGCGGTAATGACGGTGATTCGCTGCAACGTTCTGGAGAATAATTACCCTGGAAAGTTAGCTAGGGAGAGGAGGAGGAGGGAAAAAAAACATGCATAGCGGTTACCTTCCTCATTTGGCCTGTCCTCATGCTCAGTGGAAGTCTAGAGCAGCGGCCATTAGTCCTTTCCATGGAGGTGAACGGAGATGTGCTGAACATGTCAGGCCATCAGTTGATTAGCCCTTATATACTTGCTCGAGCCCATAGACTCCAATGCATTACGCAACTTCCGACTGTCCCTATTGTTGTCCTTCTTCAATAAGTCTATGTAGGAGAGTCTCCAGTGAATGGAATCCCATTCAAGACTGCGCATGCACGTTAATTGCATTAAAATTTTTAACAAAAATAATGAACAAAATTAATCAACGCACGTTAATATCGACAGGGCTATTTTAAATACAAGCACTTTAATTTGAAATATGTTTGAACCCAGTTGGGTTGTTTTGCATGCCATCATGTTTGGTGGGGCAGTCTGGGCATTTAGGAGGGGACATTGGCCCCCTATGTCCATGCCTAGATCCGGCCCTGGGCACAGCACACACCAAATCGCTGTGCACAGCTTAATGAGTGGATTTCTTGACACAGCCTTGGTTGGTAGTGGTGTTGTGCGTGTGCGTGTGTGTGCGTGTGTGGGTGGGGAGAGTGTTGTGTTCCCACAGATCCATGGTGACTCATCCCGGGTCATGCATTCTGGCTGTCGCTGCCTGCTCAACACATTGTACACAGTAAAATCCTCTTAATCCATCTCAAGAGGGCGTGCAAAATGGGCACCAAACGGAACACTGGTGGAGTTAGTTAGAATACCACTGAGAAGGTTTTGCTGTGTGTACCACAGCCAGAAGACAGAGGAGTCAGAGTGCCTGTGCCTGTGTGTGTGTGTGTGTGTGTGTGTGTGTGTGTGTGTGTGTGTGTGTGTGTGTGTGTGTGTGTGTGTGTGTGTGTGTGTGTGTGTGTGTGCGCGCGCGCGTGTGTGTGTGTGCGTGCGTATTCTCCCATGATTATGTTGTGACAGTGTTAAAGGTAAAAAGGCAACTTTAGTGTGTGCAAACGCTGTGTTTGTAATCAGATTTGTTTAAAAACTGAGTCTAACTTCACCTCACCTCCACTCTATTGGCTCATTATCAAACTGCGGGAGATTGCCTAGATGTGATTGGCTAAAACTCTGCCTCACCCCCACACAACCCTCTCTCCCCCTCACACATTAGCAACAAAGTTCTGGACCGTCTGCAGGAGTAAGCATGCACCTGTCTGCAGGGAAACAGCTGCAGCATCAAAGTAAAAGCAACATAGAGGGAAAAAATACAAAAAAATATTGCTATATATCCATTTTGATTTTTGGCAAAAAAAAGTTGCCTCTATTAACTTTAATTTTGGCAACAAAAAATGATTTTGTTTCAGCCAGTCTGAATTAAATTTCCAGACATCATTTGGGCCAGTTTAGTCAACTAAAAATCGATACATCTAAGGTTGATATTGTCGCCAAGACATGTTTTTTTCAGTGGATAGTGATGGTGTCGGAATTTGTTTTACATTTGGATTGTACACTTGATCAAATGCTGAAGATCTGCAAGCTTGAGTGTGTCACAACGTGAGGCATGTGATTTTGCAGATCTGCTCTAACACCATAACACCGTAACCAAAAACAGTCATCACAGCCTCACAACCAACACCCAAACCCAACAACACTCGTCCTCCCACAGCCACTGATCTCACCACACGCATCCTCCAGCACCATCTTTGCATCCAGTTTCATACTGTACTGTAACTTGCTCAGGGTCGGTTGGTATAATGATCAAACACTCCAATCAATTAACGCAGGAAACACTCTCCTGGTGTAGAACAGCTATGTAATGAAGAGGTGCATCCTGGGAGGGATACAGTACGTGGTTCAATAACGTCTGTGTTCTATAATAAACAGTGAAATACATTTCCAGTCTCTGGTCTCTCATCACCCCCCCCCCCCCCCTCCCTCCCTCTCTCAAACACAAACACACACATTTTTTTTAAGGAGAGCTATTGATGTCTGACAGCAATTGCTCTCTGACAACCCACCAACAAGACAAGCCCAGTGTGATGTCCAAATCACTATTTGCAATACATTGTGATGATTGAAGTATTGCCACCCGTTTGACAGGACGACTTGCATCAATGTAAAACAACGGCAAGTGCTCACTTTCGCAACTACAATTCAATTCAAACGGATCGTTGGCGGTCGATGGCTTGGGTTAAGCCCAAAACGCACACTGCAGGGATCTGTAGATGTCGCCTGAAGAAGTGCCGTGCCACCACCATAGCACCCACTCTCAGAACCCGACACTCCCTGTGCTGTGCAACACAAACACAGGCAGGCGACCTTGCCTATAAGCACACAGACAGAGAAGAAGAATTATAAATGAAATAGCAGCAGAGAGAGAGGGAGAGAGAGAGAGAGAGGAGAGAGAGGGAGAGAGAAAGAGAGAGAGTGCCCAAGGCAAGGTAATCTGATTTATCCTTTATTATTTTTTTCCCCCCATCCTACAGTGTTATCACGGCTTGCCTCCCTTTGGAAATAGGAAATGTGATAAATATTGATGTTCCTTACAGGAAATGCGGCTTGGCCAGGGTCCCTGGCTATGTGTGTGTGTGTGTGGGGGGGGGGGTTCTATCAATCACGTATTTTCCTTTGGTTGGGAGAGTGGATTTATGGGTAAGCTGATACCCCCCTCCCTGCTCCAACCATAGCCCAGGCTTCAGCAGCCCTGACTAGCCTCATAGCTATTTCACAGTCTTGTTTGCACTTATTCTCTCTCTCTCTCTCTGTTTCACCTGCCCCCCCCCCCCCCCCCCCCCCCCCCCCCCCATTGCTCTCTAACAAGCTAACTTGCCTTGGGCGGAGGAGAAATTAAGAAAAAAGTAATAATCATTTTTAAAATCTAATTAAAATACTTAGGTCCAGTAATTATATCTCTGTGCTGCAACAACTCTCTTCCCTTGCAGCAAAGCTGCTGTTGTGTGTAAAGGACAGAGACTGCTATGCACCTATACCTAGCGCTCTGAGGCAGAGAGAGGACCAGACCTACCTACCTAATTTTGCAAACCAACTCACACACAAGTGACGTCATTAGTTGTCTTCGGAGACTGCAAATGTTATAGCTTTTGGACTTGTTACTTGCGTGAGCGGAGCGGGCGCAACTTAACCTTGTGTCCTGACCCTCGATTCGAGTTTCTGACACCAGATTATACACCAGATTATACAGTAGTTCCTCACACCAGATTATAGCTGCAGCAACATTCTAGCTTTTGACGCTAGATTCTACAGTAGTTTCTGACACTAGATTCTAGTTATTGACACTAAATTATAGTTTCTGACGCTAGGATCTATTTTTTGACACTAGAATCTACTTTCTGACGCTAGAATCGAGTTTTTGACACTAGATTCTATAGTTTCTGACACTAGATTCTAGTTTTTTTTGGAAAAATCTGTGCTCCTGTGTCAGTGATACTAACATATTTCTAGCCAAGGACCACCAGAATTATCCATATTTGGCTGCAGACCGCCATCTGAAAACATGTTGTTCTCGGGGTTCCTCAGAAGCGAAAAATTGAGATGAAATGTTTGCTTCCAAAATAATGTATTCAGAGATTTGCAGCACATTTTCACAAATTTTCAAAAATAGCAGAACAACAAGCTCATGTCGCGCCACTCGGTGGCGCGACATGAGCTTGTTGATCTGCTATTTTTCAACAGATAAAACACCAAAACGCGTTCAGGACACTAAGGGTTAAGCAATCGGTGGGCAGTGGTGCACGGTTTGTAGTCGTTGTCCCCTGGGGCATTCTGACGCAACACGCAAATGTGCACTCTACCGAGTGTTGATATACTGTAGTTCCCTCTTATTGTGCCAAGTACAAATATATTTGTCTACTGTGCTAATGTAATTTAGTTTTATTCATCTGAAATATTTTAAATTCGGGTAAGTCCTCAAATCATAAGATTTGAGTTGACTCAAACACGTAGTTTTTGTCAAAAACAAAATATATATTTTTGCGGGTCTTGATGGTGCCATAGCAGCCGATTCTACACTGGGTTGCTTGCTGAAAATAGCAGATCTACAATCTCACTACACGTTGTACAGTGGATGTCGCTGCGGCAACGCCTGAGCACGAACAAAATTACTTGCCTTTTACATCACATTCTCACCTATAATACAACATTGGTAGACTCAATGTGAAGGGGTGGAGAAGTTATGATTCTTGCCTTGCTGCAGTTTGCTTTCACACACTGCACTGTAATCTGCAGCAATTGGAAACGCAGCAAGGAGCTTGATCAATCTGTTAAATTTTTTAAACCACACAGTGAAATATACGCCTATATATACTAATAGTTAAAGTTGTAGGACTTTAGGAAGTTAGGAACATGGGTGCAATGCGCAGCAGGATTCGTAATTTAAATCACAGTAAATCTATCTGGCCTCTTCTCCACTACATGTTAGTCTATGTTTTATTTGTTACATAAATAAATTCTAAGGGAGAAATGTAGTAGTCTAGTAGTCTATGAAGTGAACGCTGCTCTAAAGGGGAATTCCACCCATTTTCAACATTTTTTCTGAGAGTGTACAAATGCAACCAAATGAACCCGTTAGGGTTCATTTGGTTGCATTTGTACGCTTTCAGAAAAAAGAAGCGTCTAAAGAAATCCATTAACATGGTGAAAATACATCTTGATGATGTCATCAAGATGTTTCACTATGTTAGTGGTTTTCTTCAGACCTCCATTTCTTGGGAACACAGAATGGGGGAAATTTGGGGATGGGGGAACTTTTTTTTTTACCATGTCCACCCAACACCTCTAGTGTATACTACTGACATATTAGAATGTTGAAAATGGGTGGACTTCCCCTTTAACATTTGAGGCAGAGAGGTTGGGGGACCTTGTATGAGAATTGTAATGTGTACTGCCTGAATCTGGTCTCTCAACCTGAAACGTTTAACAGAACCTGATATTAAAGGTAGGGTAAGTGATTTGAAATTCATTGTGTAGTACCAGCCTGGTGCACTAGGGGCGCCCAAGAGTATCTACACTATGTGAACCTGCTGCTCGATCCTGACTGGAGGAGAATTCACCCTCCACCTGGGGAACTTTTATTAGTTCCTCTGCTAACGTGGGGGAGGGGGAAACTCCATATATGGTCTGCACACCTTATAATAGAGCATTTTAACAGAAAAAAATGGGTGGTATGTGACAAAAGTGAAATCACTTCCCCTACCTTTAACATAATAATTACAAGTAGCAGTCCTGTAAGGTTGTGTACATTTGTGCTATGCCATAAGCTACAATACCTCACCAGTTTCTTTACCCTGCCTCTAGAAGACATGCATAGGCACATGATGTGATGCTGAACTTTACTTGTACAGCATGTTTACAACAGCAAAGGCTGAACCAACGTGCTGAACAGAGTATAGCAGAGCAAAAATATCAACAGGAGGAGGAACTCAGTGCTGCCACCATCTGGCGGAGTCAGGTTATTAGACGCTACAGTCGACTAGAAACACAAACCGGAGGAAATGCAATTGATGACACAGTTAGCTCAATTTGGAATATCTCCTCCTTGACATCATGTGTTGACATGCGTTGAAATCCATTGGCACTGGGAGGGCGCCTGGTGTCTCAACCAGTTTGTGCACATCAGACCAAGCAATCTGTCCTCGGTCCCCAGTCCCTCTGCACCCTCCTGTCTAAAGAATGCAGCACTCGCAAAGGAAAATCTCTCAGCAAGGAATGAGCCAGTATATCCCAGTAGAGCATGTATAGTGAGGCAATTGCAACTCATCGATTGTAAATCATTTCACCATAAATGAACAAATATTCTCCATGTATCATATTACAATTTAGGCATTTAGCAGACGCTCTTGATCCAGAGCGACTTACAATGGTGAAAATTTTACAATTTAATCAGGATTTACAATACATTTTACAATATACAATGAAGCGCTAAAAACATTGTAATATATTAGGCAACCATAATACATTAGGCAACCTATACAATATTGTCAACCATCGCAGCTGTGAAGAAAAAAAAACTGCTGATCAACACAGTATCACAGCTTGAAATACCAGGAATAGACCTTGTTCACACAGAGGCCATCTTACCATGTACGTTAATGGCAAGGTGCTAACAAGGTGCAACATCCCCTTACAGCCCACTCATCCCAACAGAAAAGTCCTGTGTGATTGTTTTATGCAACCACAAACTCATCAACACTGCAGCTGTACAAATTACAAAAAGCTAAAATGTAATGTTGCTCTTTCATGAGAATCCATTGCAGATTTGTTATGATCAACTCTGCCCTTGCAGGTGATTATTTTTATGTGTGTTCCCATTTGGAAGTGCTTGTTAAATAATACTCAGAAGCCATGAGTGCAGGGCATGGCTTACTGAAAACGAGTGCTTCCAAACTATGAGGGCAGGATGGCCCCGCTCAATGGCCCACCTACAGACAGTAGGAAGGATATGATTGGGGAGACGGTCAACGTGTTGGCCTGCTACTGGCATGTAGCCTTACTGTAGTATAGTTGATATACACACACACGCACACACACACACACACGTAATTGACCAAGAAACACTGTGACACATAACAGTACATTGTAGTGTGCCAAGGCCACATCAAAGGTGTTACACAACATAGGACTTGAACCCAGGGGGGGCGAAACGTCGAATGGCACGCACGCGCACGGCACACACACACACACTCTCCATACAACTTCCAGCACTACCCCCCCCCCAACACACAGTTCAACCACAGCTGCGCAGGCTGTGCGCCTTTAATCATTGGCAAAGTGACAGAAAAAGGAGGAAATACTAGATTAGAAACTCAAGACCACATAAGTAGTCCTACTGCTGCTCCACAAGACAGGACTATAGGCTATACTGTACTTGTGTAAATGTCAGACCACGCGCAATAAGCACAGATAGGACACAAGACAGATTGATTTCTCCAAATAATTGCACAATCCCAGAGCGCACAGCCGCGCACATTTATTCAAAACAGTAGCATGCTGTAACAAAACAAACCAAAAAACAATCATGTCTCACCTAGTGGAGAAGCAGGCGCGGTGTTTTTGCGTCCAACGTAAATGCCCGCGATCATCTCTGGTGGGACGGCTAATGACGGATAATGGAACGAGAATAAAATCCCACTGTGACCACTGGCCGCGAGGGAAACTTCTCTCCGTGGTAGTAGATCCAATAGGTAGTGTGAGTGCCAGATGTAGCATCTTGACAAAGTGGAAAACGAGTGTCTTTTCTTTATGACTTGTTGGGGGAACTCCTGTAAAATAGGCTGCTTTTTAGACGAGCACGTTTTGGCTGTTCTGTCGGGGAACGCTGGTGCTCAGGGCCGGATCTAGAGGGGGGCAGGGTGGGCTCCAGGTTGCTATACATGACGACGGTCGTTTTTTGTGTGTTTGTTTTGCGCTGGGGCGGGACATTTTGCAGTGTGTGTTGACACACATTTTGCAGTGTGTGTTGAATAACACTAAAACAGGAGTTTCGGTGGTATGAGGCTCCCCAATTACCGCTGTATTAAAAATCCCATACTGCCCCAGCCCTACTTTGTAATCTGTAATTTGACATACGACAGATAGGTACAGTACAGTAGGCCTACAGCACCCATTCACTCCACACACAATCTGGGCCTACACAAGCAATGTCCACAAGTTCTGACAGAGAAGATTGTCAGACTACACAGTGCTTGGTAATCAGCAGCAACAATCAGCCACAATGAACGATCCAGCAGATCCTGTGGTCAGCCAAGGAGTAACTTGCTGACTGCCTGACTAAGAAGCAAGCAGACATACTTAAGGCTCTTACTGATGGTGCAGTTTGTGTGTGTGTGTGTGTGTGTGTGTGTGTGTGTGTATATATATATATATATATATATATATATATATATATATATATATATATATATATATATATATATATATATATATATATATATATATATATATATATATATATATTTGTTTCCCCTTGACCATATACTGTATGACTATACCGTCCTACTGCCCGTTTTTAAGCCTATAACCTTTGAAAGATAAGTCATCAATCATCAAGGTTTTTTTCCAACATTGAGCATGGCATGTGTAGTACTATAAGCACATGCATGCATCATCACTGTCAAGAACGCCCTGGCAAATAAAATCACACTGTAAGGCAATACATTTTTTGCTAATCAAGCTCAAATGGTCTATTGTGGAATGTGTTTTATTATTCCTATTTGGTGGTGTCCCTCTCTCCCTTCCTCCCAGCCATGCCAGGCTTGTCATCGCCGTGAAAGGGGGTGGGACTGTAACACTCTCTAACACCAGCTGGCAAACACACTGCAATACTTCCAATACAGTACATTAGTTGATGCATTTCATATCACAACAAAACATATCAAAAAACAACTCAAGTATTTTGATACTGTATGATTATTGAGACAACCCTGTAGTGCTGAAATAATGTGATATACAGCTGGTAAACACTCGCAATTCCACCTAGAGCCACCATACAGTATGTGCACCATTAGGACAATATTTAGTGTTGTCAGCACTTTGGGAAGCTCGTCTGTTTCACCACCAGAGCAGAGCAGAGCAGTTCAAAACAAACACTGTATTCAATATAATTACTTTGTCATTGGTATAGGATGTGTTACACATAATTACAGCCAAGGCATCAATTAGGCGATAAACACAAATTACCAACCAGTAGTGACATAGATTAAATAAACTGTTTTTGTGCTGAGTGCTTATAGTAACATTCTAATTAGTGTAATTGTGACATTTTAAACTGGTCATCACAAAATAATAAATATTGAACTACTCAATATTGAGGAATAGATTGAGTAGCTCATTGTTGGGGAATAGTGCTTAACAAGCAATGCCGTTACTGAAATTGTGTTTTCGAGTAACAGAGTAGGCTAATGCGTTAGTTTTTATTAGAGTAGATTATTGTGTTCATATCAATGTTCTAAACTCCTGGTCTGCCGATCCCGCACTTGTCGTGCGTGTCGTGCGCGGTCCCGTCCGCTGGTAACGACAAAGCCACAGAAAACGTCGAAATGTAGATTTCATTCTTTAATCCAACTATTAGTCCCAGCGCATCGTCTGATAAAGATCCCGTTGCTGACTTTCATTTGGAACAATTGTCGTGACAACTTTTTTTTGTCCCATTCGCACGCATTCAATCCAATGCATTCAAACGCCTCTCCTGAGATTCTGCCCCTGAAATGTCGTAGGCGCATGGGTAGATCAACTAGGGCTGGACGTCACTTCCTGACTTTTGACCCGGAATTTTTTGCTCAGCTCGTCAGAGGACAGGTTAGTCAAGACACCAGAAACAGCATGACGTCAACGCACAAGCTGTTTAGGAGATCTGGCGCTTCAACATAAGGGGTTTTAGCGAATCCACTCGCTTGATCCGTGGTACAGCGCAGAAAAGGACGCACACGCGATCGCGGTCTATGCGTAGGCCTACGCCTTAGGCCTTGGCAGTGGTTTCCAACCCTTTTCATATTAAGGTCCACAATTCCATGCTATATTGATGTTGGCACCATAGGAGAGAAAATCAAATCAAAATAGCAGGGGACCACCTGGAACCCCCTCAAGGACCACTGGTGGTCCCCAGACCACTGTTTGAAATCCCTGGAGTGGTTGGAGTCGTCTGGCTCATTGCATGCAGCATCGGCAGAGATATAGTACCGTCGCAATGAACGTTTCTATTTGCACAATGCCCCAAAATATGAGTTTTTGGCAAGTTTCCATAGTATGAATGAGATGCTAAATAATAAATTCAGAAGTTATGCATCCCTTCAGGATGATTAACACCTTTGCTTGGTAATCTCTCAGGAGTTATGTCTCAATGTCCGGCGTTGTATCAATGATTCCGTTTATTAAAAGGCTACTTAATAAATGCGCACATAAAAAGATGCATACGTATTAACAACAAAACAGTATTGCCTTGCTTATGGCAATTCAAGTATTCTGTAAGTGTTGTGCTGGTAGCCTCGCAAATCATCAAGCAGCACATTGGTCAATGGTCATGCTCAAGCATTCATCCAAGCTGCGTAGTAATGACTGATATTGCATTCCGCGGTAGCATGTATTATTTTTGGAACAGCAGAGCCGTCGTCATTGAACACGCCCCACTCAATGTCATTGTTAAGGTGGTTAATACAGAGTGATCAATCAATGAAATGACCTCAATGTGGCAACACAGCCAGCTGTGATAGACTACTGTTGACACTGGCATGACAGTGTTTCACCATAGTGGCTGTCCAAAAGTGTGCTGTATCCAAATGGAAGACACATTTTTGTGCGATGTGAACTTTACTTTTACTTTAAACATTTGAACCCTAGCATCACAATGTCCCCTTCCAGCGCGGCCATCGTGTTTCAGTACTTTCACTGTCCAGTGTTTTTTGGCAGAGCAATCTGGGGTACCTCAAGTAGAAAATGTTTTGGAGAGGAGCGCTGCTCATCATTGTCACATTTCTATGCACAGGGTTGGAGTTGTTGCTGCATTGCATGCAGCATGTAGTGCTCTGGATATACTATATGCAAAGTGTTCCAAGCACAACTACAACTGTCTGTGCATGGATACAGCTTCTTACATTAGCCCAAAAAATTCCTAGACCAACCAAACACACCCTTAGACCACGCAGACAGATTACTAGATGACCAAACACACTCCTAGATCACCCAGACACACTCCTAAATGACTAGACACTCCTAATCCTAGGCCGGTGCCATGTCATTATTCTGAGCTCCTATTGTTGCAACCTCTCATTGTTCCAAATGTACCAACCCTGTCTCTAGCCCTCATCTGAGCACATCGCAGTGTGGATACAGGCCTTAAAAGAAGGCGGCCAACCGGCCATGCTGATGGTGAATTTCCAGCACATTTTCATATTATGGGACTTCGGATGTTAGATCAGCCCCCCTTCGACCACTCCTAGACACACTCCTAGACTACCCAGACACACTCCTAGACTACTCAGACACACGTCTAGACCACCGAGACACACTCCTAGACGACTAGACACACTCCTAGACTACTCAGACACACTCCTAGACAACCCAGACACACTCCTAGACCACCCAGACACACTCCTAGACAACCAGACACACTCCTAGACCACCCAGACACACTCCTAGACCACCCAGACACACTCCTAGACCACCCAGACACACTCCTAGACCACCCAGACACACTCCTGGACAACCAGACACACTCCTAGACAACCCAAACAAACTAGAGCACCCAGACATACTTGTATACACACTCCTAGACGTCTAGACACATCACGTCTAGACCACTGAGACACACTTCTAGATGACACACTCCTAGACCACCCAAACACACTCCGAGATGACCAGACACACTCATAGACGACCCAGACACAATCTTAGCTCCCCCACACACACACTCCTACCAGACACACTTCTGGACCACCCAACACCACCTTGCCACCAAAAATATTCTAATGTGCGAACTTGAAAACGACAGCCATACAGTA
Source organism: Benthosema pterotum (assembly GCA_039105355.1). Classification (NCBI taxonomy): domain Eukaryota; kingdom Metazoa; phylum Chordata; class Actinopteri; order Myctophiformes; family Myctophidae; genus Benthosema; species Benthosema pterotum. The sequence continues at coordinate 27,499,829 of CM076969.1, forward strand.
TCAAAAGCAAGAAACACTTTGCCTGTCTATTTTGAGGAACCGTATACATGGTAGAATGGATATATAGGCCACATGTATAGACGTTGGATAACACAATGGTGAAATTTGTAACTAAAGTATTGCATGTAGTGCTCTATTTTCAGTCTTATTAGTCTGCCGCACAGATATACAGACTCTGCTTTTGTGTCAAACTTTCAGACCACAGAAACACTGTCCATTCATTAAAGCTACCATAACCTACCTCTGTGTCTCTGTCCTCTGACAAAGTCAGGCCTGAATCCATCCACCTATGCAGCGACCCCCCAGTCCCCACACACTCTCTGGGAGTTGAGCTACTGTGTACAGAGAAGAGCAGGCAGTGTTCCAGACACCCACATACCTAGACAGACAGGTACTGACCCTACCTGCCCTGTGGCAGCATGTTGCACACACACACACACACGCACGCACGCTCGCTCGCTCGCTCGACACAAACACATGCACGCTCGCTCACACACAAACACATGCACGCTCGCTCACACACAAACACATGCACGCATGCATGCATGCACGCACGCACACACAAACACTGGATCCAACTGATCATTTTGTTCCATCTTGTACAGAATGTGCATAATCATCCAGAAGAAACATATCATATCATCACAGGCTACTGAAAACACAGCATGATCTCTTTCTCTCTCTCTCTTTGAGCCACACTCTGCTGTCTCTGCATGGCATAACACTGTCCCGGTCCAGTCGATGCCTATGGCTGTTTAGTAAGAAGAGTCGTCATGGTTCAGTGTTACAACAGTCTCAGGCAGTATCACTGACAGTCTGGGAGGGTGAAAATAAACCAGAGATCGATAACACAGTGACAGTCGGCCAGGGTCTCTCTCTCTCTCTCTCTCTCCAAAACCAGACCCCCTTTTCCATCCCCCAACAAGGTCTGTCAAGCTCTATAACCAGCCAGACTTCTGCTTATTCTCCCCCTCCCTCCCTCCCTCCCATCAATCACTCTGCTCCTAAATTGAAGAGAACTGCGTGTGTTATCCTGCATCTCATATAATGTCTCAGCACTTTGCACCCGTCAACATCTTATGAGAAGTAATCAGGGTGAAGAGACAGAGAGAGAGAGAGAGAGAGAGAGAGAGAGAGAGAGAGAGAGAGAGAGAGAGAGAGAGAGAGAGAGAGAGAGTGGAGGAGAGGAGAAGAGCCGACGGTGTGACAGACACATACAGTACATACATCAAAGACACACAAACACATGGAGAAGGGAGAGGAGGAAGGAGGAAAATGCATTATTTTGTGTACTTACCGGAGCTTTAATGGAGAGAATCCTGAACCATTGCACACAAATGACTGCTCATTAAATCCAAGATGCCAGCGAGCAGAAGGACTCCATCGTCCCGAGAGGAGAGGAGAGGAGAGGCAGAGCGGACGAGATTCTACAACAGCAGGAGGAGAGAGAGAGAGAGGCGATGTGCACACAGTATATGGTAAATATGCAACGAACCAGTCACAGGCGAGGGAGAGGAATGAATGACATCCAATGTTTCCCCCCTGTCTGTCTATACTGTAAGCACACACTACTCTACACACACATGTAGAAAGAGGAAGTTGTACGTGCTCCAGGGCTCAGCTAGACTAGAACAGCAATAAAGAGAGAGAACGTAGGATGAGGGATGGAGCGATAGAGGTGGAGAGAGAGGGGGGGGGGGGGGGGGGGTGTACCAGAGTAGGGAGGAGGTGCTGTTGGTGATGAAGCTGTTTGGGGCAGAGAGAGAGGCAGAGACAGAGGGAGAGGGAGAGAGAGAGAGAGAGAGGAGAGAGAGAGAGAGAGAGAGAGAGAGAGAGAGAGAGAGAGAGAGAGAGAGAGAGAGAGAGAGAGAGAGAGAGAGGGGATGCAGACTGAGGTACTTTGAAACTATGAAACACGCGGCTAATTAGATTACGCAACATTTATAGACAGCTCAAAATAGACACGATGATGATGATTACACAGAGAGTGTCATCATCATCATCACCGCGTCTATTTTGAGCACTGATAAATCTGTCCTAACAGATTAAAACAAACTGTGTAACAATGTGCCGGAAGCAGACAACCAGCAGGGGGTAGAACACTAACCTCACATTTATGTCTGCGCAAACGCGTACACACACACACAAACACGCGTACACACACGCGCGTACACACACTGTGGTAGGAACTTGACTACAGGATGAGTCTCCTCTAGCCTGGCCCCGTCTGCCCCAGCTATGTCATCACAACGAATTGTGCTTCCATCTGGGTCTGGTGTCGCAAGTTGGAGACCAATCAAATGGCTGCGTTTGAGTAATCCCACCTCACGTCTCCTGATTGCGCTCCTGATTGGTGCTCTGATGGCTAGTGATTGGTTAGAGGAATCTGTCTGTCAAACAGACAACCTACATCACGGTAAAGAGATTCCAATTAGAGAGTCCCAGACTCTCCTTCGTGGAGAGTTTGGCCGGAGCCAGGCAAATTCTCGTCTGGTCTTACAGTGATTCTCAACATGTGGAGGCCACATGCTCACATGATATGTTAAAGGCGAATTCGACCCATTTTCAACATATTTCTATGTCATTAATACACCTTAAAGATGTTCTGTGGACATGATAAAAAGGTTTCCCCCATTCTGTGTTGGTGAAACAACAACTTGATGGTATCATCAAGTTGTGTTTCACCATGTTAATGATTTTTATTTTAGGACCTTTTATTGTGAACCAAATGTGTACACTCTCAGGAAAATGTTGAAAATGGGTGGAAATCCCCTTTAACAAAGCATATTATTTTGAGTACAAAACAAACTCTCTTAGGCAGTGAAGGAGCTAATAAAACACAGGATCACATCTGCCATCCATACAGACCTTAAGGATCTCATCTGTTCTCTAGTATCAATAAGGCCCTTCATAGAGAAGAGTCTAAATCAATAGTTGATAGCCACCTATTAAACTGTTTTATGATTATTTTCATCACACTTTCACACTGCCTTATTGGAGCATAAGTCATTCGAGTTGAACCAGAAAGTGTTCCCGGGAATAATTTACCAGTAAATTCTTTAATTACTAAAACGCTTAGTTAATTATTATTATTATGCTACAGTAGATACGCTTTGCTTACAGTGGCACTTTTAATGTTCCTTTAAAAATGATTTCAACCAACCCTGCGTGGTATTGATTAGCACCGTACGGACATTTTCAGAGCTCCTACACGTTTGCTGTGCAGAAGGCTACAAAACAGAGCGATATGCTTTAATAAAACAAAATAAAAGCCCTGTGTGTGTGTTTCTGTTTGCTGTAGTTGTAGTTGTGAGTCATGGTGCGTTCTAGATGGAACCCCATGGTGCTGCCCTGCTGTGGGAGGCAGGGCTGGAGCGGATTGGAGGCGCAGGCAGACACAGGGGGACCCGCCAAGCGAGACAAACCGATAGGATTAACACAGTCATGGGTGGATGGCTGGACAGAGAGGAGGAGACAGATGAAGGGAGGAGGAGACACACACACACACACATGGGAGGATGAAAGAAGGGATGGACGGATTGATGCACAGCACACAGAGGATGAGAAGAAGAAGATGAAGAGGGTGGGAGTAGAGCAGCCACATGTCACGCACGTAGGCAGGAACACGTCGGCGGTGGGAATGTGTATTCAGGGCTCACGATGACGCCTCTGATCCATAAATTTGGCGTAAAAAACAGCTCTGAACTAATGCCCACTTGAACCTTATAGCATCCCTATTCTGGGCATTCAGTGGGAAAAAAGATGATTCAGTGTGTGTGTGTGTGTGAGTGTGTGTGTGTGTGTGTGTGTGGGGGGGGTTGTTGTTGAAAGGGTTGCGCGTGATGTCCTGTGTGACAGGGGAGGATGTAACATTTCCCAATTGGGGGAGCAGGAGAAAATGTTAGGGAGCGGCTTATTGATGACTAATGATTAGAACTTACAGGTATTAGGTAAGTAAAACATCAATAAGTCGTTGTTGAAGTTGTTGTTGAAGTTGCAACAGACATGCCGCATGCATGAAAGGTCTGACTCAGAGAGTTTTCTGTTTTCAATGATGAAATGCTGTTGGTTTAGTGGTGCCACAATTGTAGTTGGTTAGTAGCAGTAATGTTTAAAATCATTTGAAATGTAAGCACTTTAATTTGAAATATCTTGGGTTGTTTTGCATGCCATCGTGTTTGGTGGGGCAGACAGGGCATTTAGGGGGGCATTGCCCCCCCATGCCCATGCCTATATCCGCCCCTGCTGTGTGAACATTCTGGGTGATGACTATACAAATGCATGGAGTTCGGTCTGGCCGAAAGCCCAGAACAGATTAAAAACCCATGCATGGACTCGATTCTGCAGGAAACCTTTATTTTACAGCACTTGCGACGAGACACACTGCACTTTGAGATCGATCATTACAATCCAGACAGAGGGATTTTATCTGCAGGTTCAGATTTTTTTTTGTTGTTGTTGTTCATGGTGTTTTGTTTGTTGGGAACACGTTTGTGTTCTGAGGGTTATTAGGATTATTAGCATTACTTAGTATTCTTATCAGTATTTAGTATTATTAGCATCACGTACTTATCATTGTTAGCATTAATTAGCATTATTAGCATAAGGCTTCTTAGCATTACTTAGCATTACGTAGCATCATTGGCCATTGAAAAATGTCAGATCTTGCATCTCAAAGCTTTGAGCTTTTAGATCCGACAGTTTTTGAAAAATGGTGAAAATGTGGCACAAATCTTTGAATCATTTTTCAGTTCAGAAAGGGTTAAAGATGGTCTCACTCTTGACCCAGACGTTTATCGGAATTTATTCATTCTATAACGCAATTCGCAAAAACACTTTCAGTATTCACCTGGTTTTCCACCGCAGATCTAATGACCACTACCTTTTTTCAGAGCTAAAAGGGCAGCCAGGAAGCCGGATGGACAGTAGTATTGATTTTCCAGATGCTGGTTGGTTAGAAAACAACAAATGCAAGGAGTCTCGGTGGACTGGATTTTCGAGACCCACTGCGGTAGGGTAGGGCCACAGAGTACACACACACACACACACACACACACACACACACACACACACACACACACACACACACACACACACACACACACACACACACACACACACACACACAGTAGCGCCCCCTTTGGAGAAAAACCAACCACCCGCCACTGCAAGCAAGTGAGTCAAACTGGGGTTTGGAATATATTATTTTGAACAAGGGCACCGCAAAGAGACAATTTTAAGTATATACTGTATACAACATGACAAGTGTTTTAAACTATAGTTCAGTGACAACTCTCATCTCTGTAATGTCACGTGGATGATGTGCTATTATGAAAAAAAAGAACTAAAATAAAGGGATTTAAAGGGATTTAAAGCCGTTAAAGCTAGTCTTTTGCCTGAGTCCAATGCTTTTGCCTACTTAACAAGAGCAATATCAGTTAACAGTGTGTGAATGAGGAGAGATTCTGCTCTTTCAAATCGTAAATATAATTATATTGTTTGCAAATCATAGAACAAACTGTAAGAAAATAACCTGTGACATGTTTTCTTTCATTTGGCTGCATTTGTCTGAAAATAGCCATTATTACACGGTGGTTGTTCACACGTTGTCTGTCTGCTGGATTCCATTAGATCCATTCACTGTGGTAAAGTGTTTTACTGACTCTGCCTTCCCAGTAGCACGAGACACTGTGGAGACTGCCGTTAGACTGGCCTTATGAAGTGGGATTGTCAGAACTCTGTCTCTAGATGGCACTGGGTAGGAGTACACACACACACCCCCAGACAGACATTTTTGCCCCACATTTTCACCATTTTCCAAAAATATCAGATCTACAAGCTCATAGCTTTTGTCCACTGATAGCGTGAGGACTTGTTGTTTTGTTTCATTTTTGTTGTTGTGATCACTTTAAACTTGTTTGGCTTCCTTTATTACATTATACTCTTCTGCTCCCTTTGCCTGCTTTTGTTTTTTGTTTTATTCTTTCTTACTCAGCACTTTGGTTCGTCCTTTGGGTCATTGAAAATGTGCTCTATAAATAACCTTTGATTTGATTTGATGGAATGAGGGAAATACAGTATCAGAGCCCATACATCACACACAGTACGTCCATAGGGGGTGTTTCTGCCTAGGGTCAAAGTTGTAAGTATAGCCAGAGATGACTGGACAGATATCCTACCTCCAGGGGAGGATTATCGGGTACGTTGGGCCCAAGCCCAGGGGCCCTGGAGCTGGGGGGCCCATGAGGTTGAGTGTCCATGTGATCGCTAAGAGGCTCAAACTCAGGCTCCCCCCAAATAAAGGAGTAACAGTGAATAACAGTGGCGCACACAGTACTTTTCACTATTATTTACAAGGGCTTTATTCATTTTATGTCTAACAACCCAAAAGTCCTAAACCATCATAATATGGTACACTATTGCAAGTGTTTGCATTTACTTGGCTTAGTTTGGCTTAGTTATTTTAGCTGTTTATTATTTTCAAGCAATCCCTTGCTGTAAATCCTGCTGAAATGAGGTGAATATCGCACACCTATGCTGTGTGTAGAGACACTATGCACATGTGGCAGCTCAGGGGCCCATAGTTTCTAGATCCGTCTATGCCTAACTCACTACTAGTATCAACTGCAAAGAAGTATGAAGATTCATTATTGAATGCAGCAAAGGGAGAGCAAAAAAAAGTACTGCAAGCAGTGCACAATTCAAAAAGCACCTTGGGCATGCTGGAAACATGTACTACACCAGGTTTAATATTTTAGATCATCTTGGCCTAACCGCCCTGTCTGGAAAGGGTCGCCTTCTCATTTTTAGAAAAAAACACTCCACATTTACATATTACAACATTTATAAAACAGAATGTGTTCCTTGGCACTCATCCAAGAAAAGATCTGCCATTTCAAATCCAGCTTCACAGTAAAAAACTTCATTATTCATTTGACTTGGTTGGAGAGTAGAAAATGGGGGGCAAATGGACCCCATATGGTTTAATTAGGGTTTATTAGAGTACACTGATTTGCCCTCCAGTCTGTGCTTATAATCCATTAGGCTAAACTTAAATATCTTCTGTACATGTACAGGCAGTAGAAGGTTTCAGGCAGTGCTCAGATTCACAGTATCCAGTGGCTTGTAATGAATAGTTAAAATCACACACTGCCTTCACCTACCCTGGGACGAAGGTGTGAAAAACTTGAAAAATCCTTTGTGTTGTTTGCTTTAGAGAGCTACAACGTGTACACTACAGCGTCCAGTACGCCCTGTACAGTACCTGTCCCAAATCCATCCATCCATCCATCCATCCATCCATCCATCCATCCATCCATCCATCCATCCATCCATCCCATTTGGCCATTAAAGTGTCCATCAGTCCCTCCTACAACTGGCTGTATGTCATAAGGCTGGTGCCCCCTGGGGGCAATGTATGTGAACTGTAATACTGTAAAAAAAAAATAATAATAATCAAATTAATCACAGCTTCAAAATTAATTTAACCATGATTAATCACCATTCGAACTATGTCCAAAATATGCATGTTTTCCTGTACAGGATTTCAACATTTAAAAAGGAAACCGAATCTGTAAAAAAAGTAACCATTTATCTTTAAAATATTTATCAAAATAGGTGATCTACAAGCCCTCAATGCTTGTAGATCCTCCAGCTATACTCTATGGCTCCGGTTACAGGGAGACACACAGCTATATGTCTCCGTAAAACAGTGCTCTACCCATTTCTTTCAATATATGGGTTGAACATGAACAAAACAAAAAAAATATATATATATATATATATATATATATATATATATATATATATATATATATATATATATATATATATATATATATATATATATATATATATATATATATATATATATATATATATACACAGTATACACACACCAAAATCAAGACCTAAAATCTAAAATTGAAGCTGAGCCTAGGCAGTAACAGGCAAGGAGCGCATAGGTATGACACACACATACATTGTACATTAATCCTGTCACATTAAATGTGCGGCTATATTTTGGCAGAGGTGCAAGGTAAAGTGGTGATGTCAGAATAAACATACATTTTGATCTGGATCTTTCATGGTGTCGTTTAAAATCACAGTTAAATTATTAAACAACAGATCTCTTTATTGAATGACTGACAAATGACTCCAGGGGACAACACCAGATTGAGAGCTCTCTGGACAGTGGGACAGACTCTGTTATGTGCACTACAGTGTTATCAAAAGGCAGGACAAACAGTGATTGTCATGCTTTTTTGTGGGGTCAATATTGACTCCAAGTCTGGAGGCAGCCAAACTAACTGTTGAATTAATCAACAATGCATTCATTGGCTTAGGCCTACATATCTAAAATATGTGACTGCAGAAACAACACATTTGATGCCTGTTTATATAAATAAGCATTAGCATTATTTATTCACAAAAAAATGAGAAAACAGCATTTGAAATGTAAAATCAATCCGTACAGTGTAAAATATCAATGCTATATGAGGCTGTGTTTTTTGTCTTTGTCAATCCCCTGACAAGCCTTTTTGTTAACTTGTGGCACAAACTCTTTGGTGCCAGACAATGGATCTCTTGGTGGACAGGTCAATGTATTGATGGATAAATCAGATCAAATCTAGTCAACTGCGATTCTCTAAATGTCCAAAATGAGTAGTAGTACTGACAAACATCACGAAAATAGTCTTGCTGCTTACGCCAAAGCAACATGAGGCACTTTTAGACAAATTATGTGAAATTACCCTTTTCTGTCCCGAAGGCCCATGACTATTTAGATGGTGTATTGACATTGGACAGTGACACATGCACATTCGCCCCATTTATCATTTGGCACAGTCCAAATTCAACAAAACACAAAGCACGAAGTAGAGCCTTATGAGTATCAGTGGTGCTACAAGATGCTGACCTCCCATGTGCGATCTGTAATACTTTTGGCTTACCGTACTTTCCGCCTTATAAGCCGCGACTTTTATCCCGTGCTTTGGACCCTGCGGCTTATTCAGCGGTGCGGCCAATGTATGGATGTTTACGGCTAACAAACACTATAGGGCGTTCTAAGTCTAAATGCGCGGTATGCACCCCAACTTTAAGCCGGCCCGAGCAGGAAATGTAGGGGGACAGGGCACAGGCAGTTCGCTAAGACAGACACTACTAAATGCATCATGGAAAGCAAACGAAGAAGTGCATATAACGCAGCTAAAGTCAGTCGAGCTGGTTGAAAAATAAGGAAATCGATCTGCTGTACGTAGCCTTGGGATCAATGAATCAATGGTTAGACGGCGGACCAACGCGAGGAACGCCAGCGCGGCGGAGACACCAGCTCCTCGGAACGCCAGTGCGGCGGAGACACCAGCTCCTCGGAACGCCAGTGCGGCGGAGACACCAGCTCCTCGGAACGCCAGCGCGCGGAGCCGCGGACCACCAGCGCGAGCAACATGCTGAAAGCAACTTTTTCTCAAGTCTGCCAGTAGATCCTGACTGCGTGGAAAAGTGTCAAAACATCCACGAACGGGTTTACAGTAGAAAGGCTGGCAGCAGCAGCAGCAGCAGCAGCAGCAGCGCGAGCAGGAGGAGGGGTCCGTGGAGGCGGCAATAAAGACGCCTCGTCAAGCGTCTTAAACATTGAGAGGATTTCTGGTGGTCCCCAGCTAAATGGTGGACAGTTGGTTAACCAGATGTACGCTAGGCTACCTTTTTTCATGAACCAAATGGACCCGCAAGCGCTCATTTGGTTTCATGAAGTGATCGGAGTTTGCGTATCTCCGGCTACACTCTATGGCCACTGGCCAGGCCTGGATGTAATATTTCTCAATCGGGGGTGCAGCCGAAAATGGCAGTTGGTTTAGTGGTGCCATAATTGTAGTTAGTCAATGTTTAACTACCGCTATAAGCATTTGATTTGAAATATCTTTGAAGTTTTCATTGTTTGCATTCCGTCATGTTTGGTGGGGCAGTCAGGGCGTCTAGAGGGCATCCCCCCCCCCCCCCCATGTCTATGCCTAGATCCGTCCCTGGTCTATGGCTCTAGCGTTAATTACATACAGCACGTGCAGTTCTGTAGTCGTCTAAATAATAAAAAGGATGCTTCTCAAACAGCATTTCGTTGCCGACAATCTCATCTGTGCAAGAACCCTTACATATGGTAATTAAGCATTAAAACACCCGCGGCTAATAGGCCAGTGCGTCTTGTATATGTACACAATTGATTTTTTCGCTAAATTTGGCCGATGCGGCCTATATTCAGGTGCGCTTTATAACCCGGAAATTACGGTAATAGAAAACAGAAAGGCACAGGCAGTCTACATGATTACAATGCACAACGATTACTGACCAGCTGCTGACATAATGACAGAATGATTCGTTCAATAGGTGTTTTGTTAACCTGACCCATTGTGAGAAGTCACCTGAGCTGGATTGCCTATTTTTTTTTGCAAATTTGGAAGAAAACCCTGTAATTGAAAGTGACTAAAAGAGACTTGGAACTAAACATTGAATATATTCAAAAATAGTGCTTGCTAAAGGGGGAGTGTACTGGCAAAACACGTCCCCTGAGATGTCCTGATCGACAGTGTGTGGGAAAGGAGTTGGCTGAGAACACAGCAGTTGCTGCTGGCATATGCCTCACTCTTGTTGGTAAACAACCATTCGGTGACTGATCAAAAGGTCATATTCTTCCCCCTCTGTGCTTTGGTTTATTTTTTCATCTGGTTAAAGGGGAACTCCACCCATTTTCAACATTCTAATATGTCATTAGTATACCCTAGAGGTGCTGGGTGGACATGATAAAAAAAAAAGTTTCCCCATTCTGTGTTCCCAAGACATGGAGGTCTGAAGAAAACCACTAACACGGTGAAACATCTTGATGACATCATCAAGATGTATTTTCACCATGTTAATGGGTTTCTTTAGGCGCTTATTTTTTCTGAGAGCGTACAAATGGAAGCATGGAGCATTTGAACGCTCTCAGAAAAAAAATGAAAATGGGTGGAATTCCCCTTTAAGGACCAGTCTCTTCCCAAACCATGCACAGCATGTTGTCTGGCGGATGATTTGACACGGAAAGTTCCACATTTTCTCATGGTGACGGTTCAGCATGTTAGGTCAGACAACTTGATTGAAAGAGGTCATGCATCACTTTTCTAATGGAACACTCATAGACTGAGTGGCAAAAAAAATCGCGTAATACCGGAGAGTTTACAAAAATGCAAAATATTGTGCTATATGTTGCATTTTTGTAAACTCTGAAACACCAATTAAAACGTTTTCAAGCTTTCCATACACATGCATGTTGGTAGGTGTTCTCTCAGGCATAGTGAAGTCACAGACGGGAATGAAAAAGCAAGATCCCAAATAAGTCAGTAGGGACGCACATAATTATCCCTTCACTAAGTCCCTCCCAAATCCGTCCTTGTCCAATAGGCAGAAGAGTAATACTTGACCAGGAAAGTTTGACCTGCATAGCAACAGTTGCTAAACTATTTGGACTGGCATTGGACAGTGAACAAATCGCACCCCAAAGAGTGGGGTTTTGAGAAGGGCTCATTAGCCAGACTCATTCTGCTGTCACGCCTGGCTTTATCCAGGCTAGCACAGGATTACCATAAGATCACAATATTTAGTGCCTCAAAAAGGTCCTACCACCCACAGGTGCATTTACAACTGAGAAAGTGTGGGAAAAAACCCTGCGTCAAAAATGTTTATGCTATTTCAGTAAGCAGTTATTCCAAAGTGTTGCCAATCTTAAGTGATACTGCATTTCTGAGAAACTACAGGCCGACATTCATATAAAATGCATAGGCCTACGCTCTTTACTGCTTCAGTAATATATTCATATCAATAGCCTATACAATTATTATTCCCCCTGAAGGAATACTACAGAGGAGGATAGTATGCTAACCTGTGTCATCAACATGACATGAGTGACATTGGGGTAAAACATTTAGATAATGTCCTAAAATAACATTGATCAACTCCAAAGATATCTCCTATGTCATGTCTTATAGTGGTACATTCAATTAATACATATGGCAATATATCAAACTAATAACACCCGGGTGAGAGGTGAATCGATCGAGATGCTGCTGTATTGATACAGAAATAAGCAATATTAATTATCTGGCTGACACAATGTTGACAATGCTTCTGCAAGTTGCATATAACTCTGTGAGCATGTGAGCGGTGAGCGTTTAATTGTATTTGTTTAATATTGTCATTATATACAGTATATATATATATATATATATATATACAGTATATATATATATATATATATATATATATATATATATATATATATATATATATATATATATATATATATATACTGTATATATATACAGTATATATATATATATATATATATATATATACAGTATATATATATATATATATATATATATATATATATATATATATATATATATATATATATATATATATATACAGTATATATATATATATATATATATATATATATATATATATATATATATATATATATATATAGTATATATATATATATATATATATTGTGGAGTGTCGCTAGGCAACCGGCCGCCGGGTGAGTATAACGGTCCTAGCTGCAGTCAGTGGAGTGAGGGCAGGGCGCAGCCAAGAAGACACCGCCTACTTGGTCGCGTCATCAACCATCACTACTATCCGGCTGACGTAGTCCATAGTCAAGTGGAAACAGCTGCGACGCTCCCTGACGTCACTAAAAGGAGCCGGATGGCAGCGCCTGCTCTCACTCCTCGACTGACAGCCGAGAGGGACAGTTTGGGCCGGCTCGGCGGTAAGCGACATCTCGCACACTCAATAGCCAAAGCATATCATTGTGACTCACAGATTGTGACTAAGCCACATCTCTCCCTCTCTCGTAGGTAACCCGCCACCCCGAACGAATCTATACAAGCAGCACAAGCACATCCTCAGGGGGGTCAGACGAAAACTAATACCAACCTACCTGGGGGGGGTCCCTAGTGGGACATTAGAAAATACTTCACATAGCGCCGGGGAGGGAATTCCCCTGTCCGCCGGAGGGGAAACTTTTGGAGACGGACATCCTATGTTTAAGAGACTTTATTCTGATTTGAGTTATATGAGATAGCGCTATTATTGAACTTTATAACTGCCATTAAACGGCCTTGGTGGCCAACTTGCATTCTGTCTGGAGTCTTGGTGTTGTCCGGTGCTCACAATATACAGTATATGCAACCAAGGACAACTTCCACAGTAGGAGGAAGGAACCGCACACTCCAAAGATGCTCAGGACAATTACATATGTTGCTTCATTGTTTTATTGCACGCACAGTGCGTGCAATAAAACAATGAAGCAACATATATATATATATATATATATATATATATATATATATATATATATATATATATATATATATATATATATATATATATATATATATATATATATTGCGCGATGCGGGTGAATAATTGTACAAGTTTACACATTAGAGAATGTAGAAAACGTTCTACAAAATGTGCATGTCCGCTCCTAATCGTACCACCATCAATAAGAATTGGAATTGAGGACAAAATTCTTTAATTTAGGTCTGGAAGACTATAAATAAATGTCATCAAATGGTCTGTGGCTCAAATGCAGAATAAATAATAGACCTTGATATGAAAAATGCTGTAAAACAATAATTTTAGGTACATTTAGAAGCAATAAAAAATGTGATTATATTGCGAATAATCAAAGATCAACTATGGGAAATCATGCAATTAATCGTGATTGAATATTTTAATCGACCGACGGCTCATATATATATATATATATATATATATATATATATATATATATATATATATATATATATATATATATATATATATATATATATATATATATATATATATATATATATTAGAGCTGTCTGTCGATTAAATTATTTAATCGCGATTAATCACGTTAATTTTTTTGACGCCGTTAACGCACGGCTGAGTTATATATATTTAGGCTGCCGGCGTTAACGCGTTAATCTCGCGTTAACGGCGTTAAAAAAATTAACGTGATTAATCGCGATTAAATAATTTAATCGACAGACAGCTCTAATATATATATATATATATATAATATATATATATATATATATATATATATATATATATATATATATATATATATATATATATATATATAGTGAAATGGCCTCTGTGTCACTATACATATATATCTATTGTCATTGCTTGCAATTCCACTTTCCTTTCCTTAGTGGATAAAGTATTTCACTCATATACTTTTGTCTTGGCAAAACTAGTTTACCTAAAAGTCTCTGAACCTGTATTAAATCACACACTTGTCAAACGTCCGGATTTCCTGTCGTGCCCTTGTGAAACAACCTTTCCAGAGAGAGAGGGGGGAGAGAGAGAGAGAGAGAGAGAGAGAGAGAGAGAGAGAGAGAGAGAGAGAGAGAGAGAGAGAGAGGGAGAGAGAGAGAAAAGAAGTTGAAATACATTTGCATTGATGTCTTGTCAAATATTGTGTCTGCACACACGACTTTGCACGACACGGGCGCCGAGGCACATGTGGCAATAAACAGATGCTCCTGCAGGGGCCTGGGAGAAAAGAGCCCAGGCACTCACAGCCATGAATTATTAAACAGTGCCTCCAGCAAAGCCTGGTCTTTTTAGTCTGTCCACGCAGGGACACAGTCACTCAGCTCCTAGCCACTGTCCAGCCGTGCTTTTGTCCTTATTTAGCATTTGCAGCTGTTTGCTCAAACCTGAAGGGAATATGACAGGCACAAATCAAGAGTTATTCGCCTGACAGTAACTGCCCCCCCCCTGGAAAAAAATAATAAAAGACAACGGAAATGGAACGCCCCTTTGAATTTCCCCTGTGGAATCTCCCAAGCCATGGTGTGGCATATGCACGCTTGTTTAGATGCAGCGCCTTGAAATTGATGTCCGCGAGCATGCCGATTGCTTTAACCCCATTACAAATTGCTTGTGCTGAAGCAATCGCTCGGTGAATTCTCGCGGGACTCAAGGTGGGCCCAACTTCTTCGACTTTCTGATATGGTAGATGAAAACTCTGTGACCCTCGTACAGTCTTGTATGAAAATGAATGTGTTTGTAAGATTGTAAACGATATAATGTCTTCGTCCTAGTAGGTTAGAGCCAGGTGGTCCGACTCTATACCACGGTGCTTAGCTCTATCAACCCTGCATCACGAACCACTTCTGTGAACGGAGCATATCGATCCGGACTAATGATGGCCCATTAACACAGTGCACCTGACATTGTACCTGCCTTTTTCCACCGACGACAGCAGCTCTGTATTTCCAATTCAAATTGAAACCTCCCATCACTCCACCATTTTAGATTTCAAATAGACACCACAGAGTTAAGTGGGTCTCTGCTCTCTGAACGGACCATTTGTTTATGTCTGCTAAACAACTTGTTTGTTATTTTATACGACTTACTCCGTGAATCTCATCAGATGACTTGCAGTTTTTACAAGTCATTTACAAAGAAGTTAGAGTACATAGAATTTCAACATTCTTTTGTTGGACATAAACCAATCAATCAAAAATGCATCTAAAGTTGAATTTGTATTGTTGTTGAACAGAATAGAGGGAATATTCTGCACATAAAGTGAGTTTCAAATCAAGTGGCAAAGCAACAAGTGAGTTTAACATCGGCAAATTATTACCATTGTTATTATACTGCTAATATCATACATCATTATTGCCCCACTGTTCCCAATTACATCTACCGGCATCAAACAAGAAGTGATAATGTAGAAAAAAACGCCTTTTGATTGTTTGCCTAGGCTATGTGAGATTGTTATTGTAATATTATTGTCCACATTTGTATTTGACAACAATTTCACTGCAATTATAATTATTCTTACTTTAATAGTGTGTTAGTGTCATTCGAGGACTCAAATAAGACTCATTTCACTAGGCCTATAGTATTTGAATCCCCATGATATGGTTTATTTATACTGTTTGAAATAACGGTTTATTCTTTGCATATTAATGACTTGTCTTATCTCAACTGAATTGTCGTCGAGCTCTAATTGGGCTTTCGTCATGCAGATGTCATTGTTGGAATAAATTGCTGTTTGGTGAACCCATATAGTCCCCATTCAATAAATTGCTGGGTAGAAACACCCCACAGGGAACAGCAGAGGAGGTCCAAAACATGATGGATTGGAATCAATCTATATATAATAGAAGTTGCACCTAATTGGAAAATCTATGTTTTACCCAGCTGTGTGTGTGTGTGTGTGTGTGTGTGTGTGTGTGTGTGTGTGTGTGTGTGTGTGTGTGTGTGTGTGTGTGTGTGTGTGTGTGTGTGTGTGTGTGTGTGTGTGTGTGTGTGTGTGTGTGTGTGTTTTGCAACACTGGTTTGTGCTGGATAGGACCATTGTATCTTCCTAATAAATATTAGGTGGAAACTACAGAAAAAACAATCCCATGCTTAACATTGTATTCACCCCGTCTCATTAGTCTGACCCTAAGACCCTTTTCCAGTTTTAATAATCCTCCATATTATCTCCCCTTCCGTGACCTGCTCCATATTTATAAAGCTCTCATTATGCCATCAGTGGAAGTGATCATCGTCACAGGGACCATTAGGAGCTGCTCTGTGTTTTGGCTCTGTCCACCTCTGGGCTGGGGTTCAATAAGATAAAGCTCTGCCCAGCACCTCGGAAAAACTGGACAGGATGCTCTTGTTAGGGATGTGGACGTTTTAAAAACAATTATGTCTGATGGTGATGTATTGACCCATATGATATCACAAAATGTCCATATGGAATGATCATTATCACACTAATACAATCTATATCAGTAAGACTTTCTTAAGCACTCAAAGATGCTTTACATGTGTGAGAGCCAGAGAGAACAAATGAAAGGGACACAATTATTCGTAAAGAATGTAGAGATAAGAAGAAAAAAGAAGGGAAATCACAAAGGATAAGAATCACCAAAGATGCCAATTAAAATAAATAAATAAATAGCCAAGTTGAAGTTGAAAACAAGTTGAAGACAAAGGCAACTCAGGAAAGCTATACTGAAAAGGATGGCACCTAAACATACTGTATCTCTGACATTGTTGCCTTGCAGAGGAAGACAGCCACAGACCCCATGTTTGGGGAACTCTAGGAGACCGGCAACTACCACCAAGATCTGCACCCGCGGCGGCTCCACCCGGGCCCGCGCCCTAGGCTTCCGCGCCACCGCGGCGGCCCTCCTACTCGTCGCGGCGTAGCCCTCGCGGCACTCCGTGGCCAGCGACGGCCGGGTATGGGCCTAGGAGACCGGCATCACTACACCAGAGTGATATGTGGAGGCTTAAGGCACTTTGTTTGGTGAGCAGCCAGCAGAGGTGGAAGACTTGGCATGCTATGGAGCAGGCTGCAGATCAGGGCACCTGAGTTTTGAATATAATGGAGTTTATTGAAGACTTTGCAGTATGGGGCCTACTCCCTTGTGACAGAGATCACCAAAGTGTGGTCCAGGGTCCTTGAGGGAGTTCCAGGCGATCCCTAGCTAAATGATAGCTTGGAACCGGATGGACCCTTATGGGCCTGTCCATTTGGTTCATTGGCACATTCAATGTCATTTATATCATTCTTGTGCAGACATAAATACAGTATATAAGGATAATGATGCCTATTCTTCCAGCCCACCCTAGTGGGGCAGGCTAAATCTGGCCCTGTTGGAGTATGCTTTTGCAGTAGTTTATTTATTAACTGCGATGAAATGAAGGTGTGGATGAGTCATCATCAACCACAATAGCTAACACAGTTGCTTTAGATAGCTGTAGATTATGGTTATGGTTATGGGACCAGGGAAAAATGCTATGCAACAGATTAAACTTGAGATGACTTGTAAGATACAAGAACAATCTGGAATCTCTCTCTCTCACATTCTCCTCTGCTCAATATACTCTGAACATTCACTAACAATCTCTTTACTCTCTCCCACTGCACTGCCTTTACATTTGTTATATTTGCTCTTAGTACTGTATTGATTGTGTCCATTTCCGTGCTGCTGCTGTCTCTGGGTCACAGATATAAGGTCTATTGTTCCCATGTGCTAAATGACTGTTCCTCAATGACTGTTCCCTGCCACTTCATGCGCATTCACACACGCACATGCACACACAGAGTGTGTGGTTCAGAAACAAAATCAAAATAAACAAAAATATGATATAGTCCTTCTTCTGACGTTTCATTAATGAATGAGGGTCCTCTTCTCCAATACACACTTGTACAGTTTGTATATTGGAATTGTATAATTGCTCATTCTGAACCATCATTATTGTTCACTAGACCAGCCCAAATAATTAGGTCGCTTAATTCTGAAGGTAACATTATGTACTTAATTGCATCTCAGTTTGCCAAGATGAAAAGTGGTTATACTTTTGGTTATACAATTATTACATTTCCAAGAAAGGGGGGCAAAAGACAAAAAATAATTGTGTGCAATTTGTTAAAATAATAAATAATACAGCTAGAGAAACATATTCATGTATTATTTGTTATCTGTAAGCAAGACAGTGCGTGCATGTCACATTCTCATTAGGGATTATCCCCCCTAATTATATCCTCTATAGTGCAGACAGTGGTGTTTCTAAGCAATTTGGAGCCCCAGGCAAGGTTTCCCCTGGAGCTCCCCTTACCAAATGTACGAGTAAGGGTCCATTTGGTAAGGAGGGGCTCCAGGGAAAATCTCCTTTGACGTCATACCTATGACAGGCACAGTAAAATGGTGCCCCCAAGGGACAAAATTATGGAATATTTTTAAACTAAAGAACACATTATATGTGTTTTAAATGTTCAATTCTAGTTATAGAGGAGAAGTATAATGTATTTATCCATATGAGGCTTATTAGCCTGGGGTCCATGTCTGGTGGTCGCCCCGGTGACCCCCCCCCCCCCCCTGCTTCCTGCTGTTGGCTTATCTGATGTCTTTTTGGTCATAGTGCATTATTACCCAGTATCTGATCCATGGTTGGCCATACCTCATCCCCATTCTGTTCTGACCTCCAGCTGTTAAAGTATGAGTGTGAACTGTGAATAAAGATTGGCGCTTATTTGACTTTCTTTGAGAAGTAGGCAAATATTATGTTGAGGTTTCTGTCCACGGTTGGTGATTGTCACAAAAACATCATACATGCATGTGTACTATTTACTGTCTAGTGTGCTGTAATCTGCTTGGATGATGTGTAAATTAATGTCTATTTGCATCTGTCTGTCTGTCTGTCTGTTGGTTGTTCTACCATTTTACGGTACCGATAAAACTCTGATTGGACATACAAATCCATGTGGTGTCATGTTTGAATGATGTCCTTGCCTTGTACATAGAGCCGAGACCTAAGTACAACCCTATAGAACAAAATACTCCTCCAATGTTATCCCCAAATCTATCTGCCTGTTACACAACACACACACACACGCACGCACACGCACGCACACACGCACGCACATGCAAGCCCTCAAAGAAAACACTGCAATCTACACCTGCATCGCTATAAAAGGTGACAGTCACTGCCAAACAAGCGCCCACACACGCCAAGGGGATTCCATTTTCCATTAATTTATTGAGTGCACAGAGCTTTTTTTCTGGTCGGCAGCTCTTGTGGATAATACCTGCTCCACAATAGAGCTTGATTAAATGTGAAGTGGGGCCTTCGCCACACAATGCTACATGCTGTTCATCAGTGGTGAGAATGGTAGATACATAATGGCCATTTTCTGGATATAACCTTCAGTCTGCGTCCAAGGTCATGGTCTCCGCCAGGCCGATGGCTGCGGGAGAGTATGTTTTGAACTCCGTCTGTGAGTCCGACTCGTCCATATGTCTACACACACATTCCCTGGAAGCCAGAAGAACCTCTATCTCAAACTGGTCTGTTATAGCGCCACCATGAGGCCGATACTTGCGCAACACACTTCATCATATTTCTCGTACAGATTGTATTCATACATCGCGGAAATTGGTACAGACTACGCTATCTCTATAGGAACTGTGCATGTCAATGTGTCACTGTACTTCAAGTCTTTACTGTCTTCCACAATTTAGATTTAGTGCTTTATTTACTCACAATAACCTGTACCAATGACACACTGTAGGTTCCTGTAATTATTCCATGTTAGCGTTTACACTCTCAAGAGGTAAAATATTTATAATCTGAATCAACCCAAAAGTCTACACAATCAGAGAATGGTCATTTTTGATCTATGTTTGCCTGTTTTGTTTGTGGAATCCAGCCAGGTATTGTGGGCAAAAGCACACAAAAAAAAAAAAATAGTTTTGGGGTCGGGGGTGCTAAAATGTCATCAAATGGTGGTCCTCTGTGGCTCAAATACTGACTAAATAGAGGGGCCTGGTGTCAAAATGGTTGGTTTTACCCTTACTTTTATGTTGAAATTAAATTAATAACGCAGACTTTAGTTCTTCCTTTATTCTTGGCCCTCCACAATATTTTATTTATCTCATTTAGCCCCTTGGGAAAAATAATTGCCCACCCCTGGTCTTGATCAACACGTAGTGGTGGCACGGTGTTACAGGTAAAATCAGTGGCAAACACTTCGGTGTAGGCGGTGGGAAAATTCTGAGTCTGTGACAACACAGACCTGTCCGCTTGCCCATATTCCATCCCCATTAGCTATAAGCTTGCCTTGCAAAGTTTGCAGGATTGTTCCATTTCAAACAAAATGCCTGACATTATAAATGCATAGTGCAATTTGAGGGGAATGCTAGCCTGACCTCAGTCTGAATTGTCATTTTGTTTCACTTCATTATTCAGACTGAAGTCCCTCTCCACCACAGCAGTTTCTGGGATGGCCGTTATCAAAGCAGCAGTCTTCAGTGATCGGTTCATACCAACCAATCAAAATAGTGAGGGCAGTGGCGGCTGCCATGTTTGTTGTTTGAAACTGTTGAGTGACAGGGCTGTCGCCCAATCAGGTGCCGTAGTCGTATTTTCACCTAGTACAAACGACACCAGAGGGAGGGACACCGGTCCTTTAATCTCAGGGGGGAAAAATAAGCTGTCGATTCAAGGCTGGAGCCAGGCTAGGGAAATGCTGCATGCACATACCCCAAGGCAGTATTAAATTTGGATATTTTAATTAATCGTGCATTATTATTATTATACACCTATTATCTGGGGTTGATCTTGCATCCAGTCGTGTTCGTGTGTCTACTAACAGTATTACCACGATCTCTCGCGTAGGTGTAGTAACGGTGGGGTGAGAGCTAACGAAGAACGTCAGAGCTCCCCGGGGCACACAGGTTGGATAGGGAAATGGTAAAGTGCGTCTCGCGTACGGCTTTCTCTCTGCTCCAATATCCAATACTGATTCCTTCTCCGTGTGCTCCCCCAACGGGGGCCATACCTTCTCCGTGTGCTCCCCCAACGGGGGCCCCTTTATGGCCCCTTCACGGTTCGGTGACGTCGCGCCGCCGTAACGGCATCCTTCGCAACACTCCCCCCTGAGCCCAGCGTCTGGGCTCACGGTTCGCTTCGATGGTGGCGTTGCGCAGCGGCGTGGCTGTTCCTCAGGTTGTCTCGACTCCTATGTCCTAGGAGGTTTGGTGCGGGTAGCTTTCGGGGCTCCCCCCGTGGGCGTCCGCGCTGTGGTGGGTCGCTGGTCATGACCTTGGGCTTTGCGTCGGGACCTCTTCTCCTCCGCCTTCCGGACGTCCTCTCTCAGTACGGCCGCCTCTTCCGGCGGCCGCGGAGGCCCAATCGGTCTTGTGACTGGCCGTGTGTGGGTTCGGAGCTACTTGGTGGCTAGGGCTGCTCACTTCCGGGGCGAAACGCGCACGGAGCGGCCCACGGTTGGGGTGCTCGTGTCCAGGGCGCGATACGCGCCCGGAGCGACCCGCGGCCGGGCTGCTCGCGTCCGGGGCGATACGTGCCCGGAGCGGCCCACGGTTGGTAGCTCGCACCCGGGGCGATACGCGCCCGGAGCGGCCCACAGTTGACTGCTCGCATCCGGGGCGATATGCGCCCGGAGCGACCCAACCATCTCACGTCCTCTGGATCCGTTAACGGATGGAGGGCTCGGCTTCGCAGTGTTCACCCGTGGTCAGCTCGGTACTCGTCGGTACTCGTCCGTGGTCAGCTCGTCGCTCCCCCCCTGCGTTTTCTCCTGAGTAAACACAGTCATCTTGACGAGTTCACATTACCGTGTGGAAAATTGATTTCTTCGCTTCTAGTAGTTCTACCTAGTGTCTGTGTCTCGGACACTCTGTGGCCCACAAAGACCTTGTATGTGCAGGATTGAGACTTCGGCCAGCGTAGCACTGTAGTGGAGTCCGTCCGGAGGGTATGCGCTTCGATGTTCAGTGTGAGTTCTTTCTTGAGAGTTGCAGCCGACTGCCGGACTGCTAGAAAAGAAACAATGCTCTCAGTCTCAGGGTGGATATTGCGGGCTGTTGCAGCTCGCGGTTCGGCTTGTTGGGAGGTGTGGGTATTCTCATCTCCCAGGTAGTAGGCATCAGATGGTCTAATAGGCGAAATGGCCAGCGCTCTTGTGCCCACGCTTGGGATGGGACTGATTGCTCGCCCAGTTGCCGAAGAACTCAGAGACTTCGTTCAGCTCGTGAAGAATTGTGAGGTGGTCTCCAGGACAAGTCGAGCAGGTGTAGGGGGGCTAGGTTGCAGCTGACAGTAGGATGGTTCCTAGCGCATCTCGAACACGCATTGTTGTACCTGTACTCACTCTTGCTTCTGGGCTCTGTCCATCGCCTGCAGTTCAGGACACTTGTTGGTGACGTGTTGGCTGCTGTTGCAGACGGGACAGTGCCGGTTCTCCCGCTTGCCGTAAGCATGGGTGTCGTTCGTCATGACCCGAGGTTATGGCTGAGGGTCAGGTCTCTGGGGTTGAGGCTTGAGAGGCTTGGATTTCTTCGCGGCCACGTGAGTGATGGTGGCTTCCCTCTGCCCCTCCCCCCATCAGCCGAGAAGGCTGATAACGGTTGTTAGGCTCCGATCTGCGCGAAGAATTCCTCCATCGTGGACGGCATAGAGGGGGTTGATCGGATGCTGGTGGACTGTATTCACGGAGCTCTCTAGGAGCGCCGTACCTTAGGATTTAGTTTCGCTTGGCTTGAGCACTTCGCGAGCGGTCAAGCTGGGTAGGGTCAGTACACGGTCAGGATGTACACTCACGCTCGCGACGATGAGTGGCGTCCTCGGCTGTGTGGGTTGGCTCCCGAAGGACCAGAAATGTTACCACGATCTCTCGCGTAGGTGTAGTAACGGTGGGGTGAGAGCTAACGAAGAACGTCAGAGCTCCCCGGGGCACACAGGTTGGATAGGGAAATGGTAAAGTACGTCTCGCGTACGGCTTTCTCTCTGCTCCAATATCCAATACTGATTCCTTCTCCGTGTGCTCCCCCAACGGGGGCCCCTTTATGGCCCCTTCACGGTTCGGTTCGGTGACGTCGCGCCGCCGTAACGGCATCCTTCGTGTGTCTACTAACAGCTATAATCTCATGCTACAGGCTGAATACAGCACCATGCTGCTTGTGCACACTACCAGCACGACAAGACAACTATGTGTTTTATTTTTAATTGATTTTTATCGTAGAGCAATCGCCCCTCCAGGCTATGGGATAAACAACCTACCAGGCTATTAAAGTAGCTAATTGCAACAGGCCAGGGAATTTAAGCATCACCTCAGGCTATGGACTGGCACTAGACAATGGCAGACATGCATGCTGCGATGCTCGTGTGGCTGCATGAACAGCAGCACAGCTATTCTTTTTAATTCATTTTTAACAAATCCAATTTTACAATGATGTCCTATTTGATCCTGAGATGCATTTTGACATGTCAGGCAGTGTAGTCTATAGTTTTTTGCATTGGTAGCCTATTAGAATTATGGGGAACTATAATGTCTCAGCATCAGAAAACACTTAGGGTTGCATAATCTCACGCATATTCCCTCCGAGCAAGAAAACCGTCTTCCATGAAAACAACTGTCTCCAGATAATGGCTTCAATTCAGTCTTTTATTGTTGCCATCAGGTATACAAAAAATAAACATGCATATCTCCCGATCCGCTCATCTGACATCACATTTATAGAAGCAGGTATATAAATTGCTGCAGAATACACAAAGTATGCATATGGTTGACTTAAATGAGCAGTGGTCCACCACTGCCTCTGCTTCAAACAGCGAACAATTCCATGTCTGACAGACACATACGGTAGATCTTTATATTATAAATAATAATCTACAGACTCAGTTTCTCCTGAGGGGGTAAACGCTTTCAGTGAATATTTCAACAAAACAATGTTCCTCAGGATTACTTTCAGAGAGCTACAAATGTTACTAGAAGATCATCCAACTCAGGCTCCTTCGCAATAAACAACCAATCTGTCATGAATTCCGTCAAAGCGCTCAGTTTTCTCCAGGTTTTAATCCGGCAATAGGCTGACTAAAAAAAAGACAAAGCGGAATTGTCTGCATCCCTTATAAAGCAGCAGCCTCCCTCCAAGGTTTACAGCGACAAGCAGGGGAAATTGGTTTGTCGGGCGATAGGACAAAAACAAAAAGAGAGAATATTAAGATGTCACATCGGCCTCCAAAATCATTTACAGCCTGTCAGTCAGATATCACTGTCCGGCAGTTTGTGGGCTGGCGTTTTGTGAACACGTGCAATTGCACGTGTGCGTTTCTCACGACTCAGCAGCACCGGCAGTTTCACAAGTGTTTCTTTTCAAGTGTTCTATTTCACTCCCAAGGTTTGACCTCCAGCAGCCCCTTCATGAATATTTCAATTCCAAACCCAAAGAAAGGCTGGAAAAGATAGATGATCATAACGTATCCTCCACCAGCAAACCAGATGGGCAATGCATTTCGGAGCTGTCAAGTATTTTGCTTCTGTTTGAATGGATTGTCATCAACATTTTGTTCACCGGGACTTGGCTGGCACAGTGGTAAAGTCATGCATTGTCCGCCTTCACTAAGGTTGCGGTTACGCATCCACCGTGGTGCATCCAGAATGTGTCTATGCAAACACCTTTTGCATGTGTACGTGGGCCAGGAAGTGGGCGGGGAGGGTAATATTCAATAGTTGTATTATATTAATAATATGGTTCGTCAAATGGCGTGACTCCTGTTGAGAATTAATTGATTATCATCTCAATCAATCTCATAAGATTTTCTTGATTTTATCAGATAGTGTGAGGCCCGCCTTACAAGCTGGGTTGGCACCTGTCAAGCCTTAGACTCTGAACTGCATCTTTTGGACGCACTTCATAGCAGCCCTTTGAAATACATCCGAGGCTTTGGGCGGTCCCGAGAGGAGATGCACAGCAGAGCCAAAGTGAGACAGAGTTACGACACTCCTGTTCACCTCCATGGAAAAGTGTAATGAGCTACTGCTCCACACAGACTTCTATTGAACTGTGAGAACTAGGCAGAAATGCATTCAACTCAGGCAACTCAGCTTTAATGATCTTAAATCCCTTTATTTTAGATCGTTTTGTAGCTATAGTACAACATCTTTAATTGTTACTGTACAATACTTTAAAACAGTTTACATGTTGCATATGTGCCTAAATTTTGCGCCGCCCTCATTGAAAACAATGCGCTGTATTTCCAACTCCACTTTGTTCCTATTCAGGCTGCATGAACAGCAGCACTCATTTTCCAACCCCTCAATGTTGCAACTACTCTATTAGATCACACAGTGGAGGAGCTGCTTGCTGCTTCTGTTCCATTGGCTATTGTCTATCACTGCCAGGTGATGCGCGTTTGTGTGCAGCATCTTTTTACCACAAGGCCAACACAGTGAACAATAAAGTAAACAGGAACCGCTCCCGGCACATTTTGATGATGTCATATGTCCAGCCTATGGAATTTATAGAATGCATTTTAGGTTCTATATCTTGCATCTTAGACCTTTAAACGTACTTGCCATTTCTTACGATTTCGGAAAAAAAAACTATTAGCCAATCTACAAGCTCACAAACATGTCAAGCAATTCAATAAAAGGCAGTATTTCTTTGTGAATCTAAGTTATTCATCTGCCCCTACTGTGCAAACTTGTGATAATGAAGCCTAATTACCAAACAGAAATTAAGTTATGCCGTCAGCACAGTAAAATCGTGAATTGCAATTATGTCTGGTTTGTTGATCAGACCAATATACACTGCAGGTCTACCGTCTGGGCCTGTAGTTGGGAGACAGGTCTGTGCTGCTGGATTAGATGTACTGTATAGTTACTGGAGTGGATGGAGTGTCTTCTAAAGACCGCTGCTTAATGTGGCGCCAGCCGGCCGCCCTGCTTCACCAAGAAGATACACAATGTTACACAGGGGACTACAACACTGATGGAGTCTGTGTGTGTGTGTGTGTGTGTGTGTGTGTGTGTGTGTGTGTGTGTGTGTGTGTGTGTGTGTGTGTGTGTGTGTGTGTGTGTGTGTGCATTTGTACAATGTGTGCCTAAGCGCATGCAGGGGCGGATATAACATTTGGGGGGGGGGGGGGGGGGGGGGGGGGGGCAAGAGAACATGTTGGAGGGGCAACTTTCAAGCAAGAGAAGAGCTTGATTCCGGTGTTGCGAAGCGACACGGGCGGTGAAACCGCACCCATACCATTTTCAGTTACAGGACTTTTATTAGTAGGACTTTTATTGTATTTTATTGTTTTGCATGCCATCATGTTTGGTGGGGCATTCTGGGTATTTAGGGGGGCATTGCCCACCATGCCCATGCCTAGATCCGCCCCTGAGCGCATGCACAGTACTAGTGCATGCCATGTGCGTGATGCGTTTCTGTGTGGTGCCTATAGGTGAATGATCTGGTTGTACTGCAGGTTTTTAGTTCAGCACACTGCTTTTGATTTAACACACACACTACGCAAGAGGATTCCAACCCGACTGATCCTCCCCCTCAGACTATAGCAAGCTCAGTCGGCTGCTACTCTGTGAGGAAATGTGTTGGCACAGCTAGCCGTTGCACGTCAGTCAAATGTACACATGAAGGCAACAGCAGCAGACTGAGCCTGTCACTGTCAGCACCGTGGGGTTTAGAGCTGTTCTGTAGTGCTGTACACCGACTCTCCACTTCTGAAATCACACTGTCACGCTGCAGGCGAGGAGTGGGGCTGACGATACACAGGTAAAGCAGGAGGATGGTGAAGGACCGCGGGTGCAGTCCGTGCTACAGAGAGACAACATCCACTGTGTGTTGTTGCATAAAGCAAGCGTTCACATGTATGTACAGCAACAGCACTGCAGTGATTCTCCACCACCACCTCACAGGCCTTATACCAGTGGTCCTCTGGCCCCACTGGTGGGCTGCGTGGATATTGCAAATAACTGCACCAAACAACTACAATTTATAATATAACATTCATAAGTAAAATATAAATAGGAAATAAATTATACAGTATATTCAATTTGCATTGATCCAAACTGGAAGAAAGACAATCGATTGATCATTATATTTATCAATGTATGTCATTGCCAGACACTACTATATTCACTATTTCAACCCAGGGTACAGACTGTCAGTCTGACACTGATTGTTTTTGGTGAAAACAAGCTACTGTAAATGAATGGGATTCACCATTCATTTTTCTCATAGACTTTAGAATAAAATGAATATTTTATTCTAAAGACCGCTGCTTAATGTGGCGCCAGCCGGCCGCCCTGTTTCATCTATAGACCTGCCCCTGTTCCAGAAATGGATACCCCATTCAATTTTCTCAGACTTTTCGAAAATATTCTATTCTAAAGAAAATAATTTATATAACGACGATTACGCCGCCAACAAAGCCAACTCGGGTCGTGATGAATCATGATGACACACACAATCTTTTTGGACAATAAAATCATTTCTATGATGAGAAACGAAACAAAAAGTGTTGTATCCTGCCGTTTTCTACTTCTTGCCAATTAGATATTGCATGATAATATTGTGTGTGTTGTCATTATTTGTCACAACCCCAGTTGTTTTTGTCCACGGCACAACCGTGTTTTTATTTAAGCATTTTTGAAAAGTCTATGAGGAAAATGAATGAGGATTCCATTTCTGGAACAGGAGTGGTGACGTCACCGCGCAGGTCTATTGGGCTCAGTTCTAACTTCCAGTTCAAATGAACAAATATAAAAACACTCCCATGTGAAGTCAGAGCTGCTCTTAAAACAACACTGATTATAGCATAATGTTTGTTTCAGCAACAAAACAAACGGGCTGGCACTCCTGAAAAAATAATCATCACAGTGAGGGGCACTCTAATCATCGTACATCATTATCAAGAACGCGGTGGTCACTTATTGGCGAAGAGTGGCCACCAACACACAGTTGTCGAATTTCTCAGTCAAGTATGACGTAAATTCTCCCTTCATTGTCAAGGGCATTTAATGTTTGTGCTCCGTTTGTGTTATTAACCAATATTTTGCACAAGGCAACGTTTTGCAGAGAGTTACAGGAATGTCACCTCCCTTGTCCTGCATCAGGCTCCTGTGCATTAAAGTGCCGTCCTGACACTTGCCCGTACAGTCACATGTAGAGCCCTCGCAGCCTGGGATAAAAGTAGCTCATATCCTTAAAGGCATCCATTCCCTTTAATGTCGCACAGTGATAAGTGAAGGTTAGGTGCGGCTGAATGAATGGAGCTGCCATGATAATTGACATTTAGAGATGAAATGTCTTGCACAATGAATGCAGAGGAAGGGCCGACTAATTACTGCCTATCCAAGTGTCAATAGCGTCATCTGTTCCCTCCCTAAATGTCAGTTTAACATTGAAATGCTTGAGGCGATGCCAGCCAAAGCACTAAGGCTTGCACCGCTCCCGGTCTGCTACAGGGCCTCTCAGGTGGGCCGGCAGGATAGCAGCCATTATGACATCATGCTCACAGGCATCCCCCCTCCCCATTTCCTGTTCATTCTTAAAGGGGCAGTGCAATCAAAGAATGACTTTTTGCTATTATGCAGTAGTAGTACAACCCATGAAGCTTTGTATTCATGGAGATTGTTTTTGACTTGACAGAAAGTCATTATTATAAGAAATTAATGAGTAAATAATATTTGGGGCATACTGCTCCTTTAACCCATTTTTTCTGGCACTAGATTCTAGTTTCTGGCACTCTAGATTCTAGTTTCTGGCACTAGATTCTAGTTTCTGACACTAGACTCTAGTTTCTGACACTAGACTCTAGTTTCCGATGTTAGATTCTAGTTTCTGACACTAGATTCTAGTTTCTGATGCTAGATTCTAGTTTTTGATGCTAGATTCTAGTTTCTGGCACGAGTTTCTAGTTGTATTATAGACTTATCTGTATTTGGCTACAGACCCCCATCTGAAAACATGTTGTTCTAGGGATCCCCTAGAAGCAAAGGTTTGAGCTTTATTCAAAGATTTGCGCTACATTTTTGAGATTTTTCAAACCATTTTCAAGCTCATTGCACGCTGAGCTTGTACGCCTGCTATTTTTCAATTGCTAAGGTATAACATAATCCTTAGAACACCAAAATGGACAAGAATAACAGCCTGCTCCCCATAATCTAAGACCAAGCGGATCTGAGATCTTACAACTGATACACAATATGGCATTTTATTATGACCGCTTTGGACACATCAGACCTTATGGGATCAATTACAACCAAATATATTCATGATTCGAAAGAAGAAGAAAAAAAAAAAAAAAAATATATATATATATATATATATTATATATATATATATATATATATATATATTATATATATATATATATATATATATATATATATATATATATATATATATATATATATATATATATATATATATAACAAAGCAAATAAGTTCATCCAGAACAAAATAACACTAACAGCTAACAGTAAGCTGAGCAGTCAGTCAACCCCACTACTAAGACACAAGTGCTGCAGAAAGAGGCTTCCCTTCTTCACTTGCTTTCAGCTACACCATGGGTGTCAAACTCTGGCCCGCGGGCCATTTCATTTGACCCTTGAGTCATTATCAAATTAAAGGCGAAGACCACCCATTTTCAACATGTTTTAATATGTCATTAATATACCTTAGAGATGTTGTGTGGACATGATGAAAAAAAGTTCCCCCAATTCTGTATTTCCTAAAAATGGAGGTCTGAAAAAAAAAATCATTAACATGGTGAAATACATCTGATGACATCCCCAAGATGTATTTCACCATGTTAATGATTTTTCTTTCAGACCCATTTTTCCTGAGAGGGTACAAATGGAAGCAAATGGACCCGCTAGGGTCCATTTGGTTCACATTTTTCCTGAGAGGGTACAAATGGAAGCAAATGGACCCGCTAGGGTCCAAATGGACCCGCTAGGGTCCATTTGGTTCACATTTGTACCCTCTCAGGAAAATTTTGGAAATGGGTGGAATTCCCCTTTACTGTAAAAGGTTAGTTTGTTCAAACTTGGCCCGCCTCTTTGTTCAGTTTTAAATTTTGGCCCACTCTGTATCCGAGTTTGACATCCCTGAGCTACACCATATATAGGGCTTGTGTCTTGCAATCCTCTGGGGTGCTTCTGTGGTCCTTTGTTGTCAAGAACAAATTTTAAGGCATTTTTCCTCCCGACAGAGAGCTGCACAGCAAAATCACACCGCCAACAGGACAATGGCTGATCATCTTGAGCAAGGTTTGTTGCAAAGGGCAATGTCATCCCTCTCCTTTTACACTGTGAGCCATTTTTTCGTAAATATACCGATGTCCCTGATGTCTTCTTCTCTAACTTTCTCCCTACCATGAATCTTGGGGGATCACCTTCGGCTACAACCCTGACAGTCAGCGATAACCGCCTTCAGAGTCTGATTTTCTGCTTAATGCTGTAATTTATGAATCTTGTTTCTCATGCCTTCCAGTGTTTGTTTTGAATCTGTTTTTGAAGTTGATCGTGTTTTTCTTGCCATAGCCTATGGATTGCTTCTACAATTTCAGCATTTTCTCTGGCTTCACGTCTTACCTTTTTCATCTGGGATTCCAGGGGAAGGGGAATGTCTGCTAGGAGTGAAAATGTGTGGTCAACAGATTGGAAGTCTTGTTTTAGCTTTCAGCTAGTTCAAACTCTTGTAACCTACGATTTACAATTCAGGCATTTAGTAAATGCTCTTAATCAAGAGCGAATTACTTCCCTAATTCCTAAATTAACCATATACCCCACAGGGAGGCCATGGGTTATTTTTCTTACCTGGCAATCTATGTTGAGAGCCCCATGTGAGTGACTCACAGCTTCTGCCATGATGGCCTCAAAGGTCTAATATCTCGTCCCTTTGGTCTACTGCACTGATGTCAAACATACGGCCCGCGGGCCGGATGCGGCCCGTGCAATGATTCAATCCGGCCCAGGCTTGTAGAGCAAAAATGTCTGAGTCTATCAAAAAAAAAGTAAGTTTCTAGCACGTTCCTATCAAAAGTTATGGTCGTTTAAAGAAATGCTTCTGAGTTCTCTTCTCTGAGCACTAGTCCGGTAGCTTCACAGCTGAGAGTACTTACTTAATTGGAATGTTGACTCGCAGAGAGTGGAGGGAAGGAGGGGGGGGGGGGGGGGGTGTACTGGCGCTGCAATTGAGAATTATACTTCAGCAGTATCCTGATTCCGCCAGATGGGGCAGCAGAGAGAGGAGTATTCCCTCCTCCTCTCTCTGCTGCCCCATCTGGCGGAGCCAGGATACTTCACCAGTATAAGGGTCTATAACTGAGGGATCATTCAGATCACAGCTTGGCTATTTAAATATAAATACTGGTAATAATAATAATCCAATTCAGAGTTTAAAAAATATAGTGTATTTTAGAAGGATTAGTTATTGTTATTCATCATTATTTTTTAATGTTCGATGATCCATCAATCATGCAGGTCTGCATAATTCCATGGGTAGTGTAGCCATTTCCAAATTTCAGCTAAGACACTATTTGAAATTTATTTTTTTGTAATTTTGAATGTTTTATTGGCGCACTGTAAATAAAAATAGCATCTCCCATAGCAAATGTCTTAATCTAGGCTACAAGTATAAAACCAATAATGAAAGTCATTAATAACTATTAATAGCTACTCTTAATAATAAACTTGATTGTGTGATATACTGTAGCGGAGAAATTACGGCTGTGTACGTAAACATGCGTGTGCATGCTTGCAGTCTGTGACTGGCACCGCGGCGCGACTGGCACCGCGGCGCGACTGGCACCGCGGGGCTCCGGCCCCCATGAAGTCAGATTAAGTCCACTGCGGCCCCCACCCCAAAATGAGTTTGACACCCCTGGTCTACTGGATAAGATGTTTGGGCATTATAAGAAATGAATAAGTAAATAATATTTATGACAGACTACTCCCCCATCAACTACGACCAAACGGATCTGAGATCTTACCACTGACATGACACTTCATTATGACCGCATTATACACATGAGACCTGATGGGATTAATTACTAACTCACGGACTTCCGTTCCTGCGGTCGTCGTTGTTTTCCTGTTAAATTACGCACGCCGGTCACGACAACGGCTCGTAACAGGACAAAATGTAGATTTCATTCTTTAATCCATCTATTAGTCCCAGCGCATCGTCTGATAAAGATCCCGTTGCTGACTCTCATTTGGGACAGAATTGCCGCGACAACTTTTCTTTTTTGTCCCATTCACACCCATTCAATTCAATGCATTCAAAAGCCTTTTCTGGGGATCTCCAATATCGTTGCCGTGGCGCACGGGTGGATCGTCTGTTGCTAGACGTCACTTCCTGAATTTTGACCCGGAAGTTTTTGCTTGGATCGTCAGAGGACAGGTTAGTCAAGACACCAGAAACAGCATGACGTCATTGCACATCCACATCCTGGCGCTTCAAAATAAGGGTTTTTACCGATTACACCGGCTTGAGCCGTGGCATATAGTAGAAAACCACGGATGTGCGGTCGCGCTAAATGTGCTAAAGGATTACTAAAGGAAGATGTTGGATTTTCACACAGAAGACCCAAGATTCAAATCTCAAGTCTGTTACTGTGTTATTCCCCAGAAGAAGCAGGCAGGCTCTACCAGTTCGTCAGCAGTCACAGGCTCACATAGATCAAAAACATCTTAAAACCAAAATAAACCATTGGGTTATGGGACAATCTATCTGCGGGAAAAAAGGCAAAACATTGTCAGCTTGTAGCACATATATTTTTGGCAAAGATATCAGTGTAGAGGGAGAATAAGGGGAGCCTGGTTTGTTTGCGAGTTCCATCACACCAAAACACATCAGACAAAACATTTCTGCCTTTTGCTTCCTTTTCCTATTCTAGTTTTATTCAGCTCAAAATGTGAACATTGTCTGCGCAGCTTTGAACCCCTTTAAATTACTATAGCAAAGATCAAAACGTGTCCTTCTGTATCACCATCATCTCAGACCTTCCCATATGCCATATGTTTGTGTGTTTGTGTATACCAATTGGCTGAGCACGGATTGTGACAATATCACACCTGTGTGTCATCTTGCATCATCTCATTCTGGCCAATCACAATTTGTCTTCAATGTTTGTGCTCACACAAACTCTCAAAGCTGCATGGGCATTTTTGGGCCTCAAAACTGAGGACAGAAAAATGTGGATGCTAAATGTGTTTATGAATAATGTGTAATATTCTAATTGTTGTGGCACGGGACAGCCAACTATGCATTCATAATATAAATACATTTTAAAAAATATTGTACTTTTCAGGAACAAATCCAACAATTTGCCGCGATTTTGCACATTTAACCGCTGATCTTAACTTAATTAACTGCACATAAAGTATAGATTCATGTATTATTAAATACCCTAACCCTTTTCACTTAAGGGATTCTCATTTTAATGACTCCAGGTGAAGCATATCGATTTTCTGAATAGATTCTTTGAATCAAGACTAATCACTGTGCCATGCAGGGGATCAATGTCTATCTCCATTCCATCTCTCCCAGCCTGTGAAGCCAGCCAACTGTGTGCACATCAACCACTATGTAGCTAATAGTCAATCAGCCAGTCAGTCAGTCAGGATGCAGGGCTGATGGAAGGATTTTCACAGCAGCTATAGACCAGACCCCAAAGCAATGTGGGCCAGGGTTGCAAAACGTTTCCATGCCAAGGAGACGTGGATATTGATGCATTGGGACATGCCCTACTACAAATGACTGGGAATGATTTCTAACATTTGATTCCAAAATATTAGAAATATATATATTTTTAGTAATTATCAAAGGATCCAGCATTTAGCCTACCATAATTGCAAAACGCAGTGAGCGAGATTACTATGTAAGCCAGGAAGAAATGTTTGTGTACGCATCTGTGCGTGCATGCATGTGTGCGTGTGTCACACACCCAAATATGTGACCCAAATATGGAGAACTCTATAAAGTCCATATATGGGAAATGAACAGCGATTGTGTTAGTATGTTGTACAAGTAAGACGCTACTTGTACACTATAGCCAACTATGCCATATCGTTTTTGCTATAGTTACATTGATGCTTATGTGAGAAAGTGTCAAAAACAGCACTGTGCAAGTCAAATAGGTGAATTAAAGGTACAATAGAGGCAACTTCATTGTGTACAAACTCTTTGTTTGTAAATATATTTGTTCAAAAACAGTATCTAAATCAGCCTCCATGAAACTGCTGGAGACTGCTGTGCTGTGTTGGCTAAAACGCTGCCTCACACACCCACACCCACACAACCCCCTCCCCCTCACACATTAGCACCGCCCGCCATGTGCCTGAAGAATATTTTGTTTTCATGATTTGTTGACAACAATAATGTTCTGGACTGTCTGCAGGACGAAGCAAGTGTCTGTCTGCAGAGAAACAGCTGCAGCATCAAAGTAGAAGCTACATAGAGGAGAAAAAGGCAAAATATATATATATAGCTATACGTATATGCATTTTGATTTTTGGCTAAAAGTTGCCTCCATTACCTTTAACGTTATTTTGGTGTTCAGCATATGGAGTATATGATAAAATAGCTCAATTCCCTGATGGAATTGGATTCTGAACCAGCGGTGCTGTACATGAGACAGGGTTACATTAATTTGCACCCATGTAGTCATGTAGTGTTGCAGAGCAGAGGGTTCAGGGCTTAAGCGAGGCTATTGAAATGCCTGGCCAGCTGCACTGAAGAGTGAAGCAATTTACAAGAAAATTATTGGAATCCCTTCAATTGCCTTGATAATTAGGGGGGAAATACAGTAAATGGTTTGATGTGAGGTATGCTCCTACTTACTTGGCCTATTTTCTTCAGATGATTCTAAGCATTCTCAGAACGATTAAAACCATTTGAAGAAAAATAGAATTTCTGTTCAACACATCAAATTGTGACACAGGAGAGGCCATGACTGCTTGTGGACCCTCGGCATGGAGGCATTTCAGAAGGCCTGTTCTAGCATAGTTTTTCCTAATGATACAATGAGACAGTTGTGGCTTGGAGGTGTAGGGGTTGAAAGAGCCTTCACGTGTTCAAGTACCATTGAATGAAATGTATGTACGTCCCTGAGCGAGCTGCTCAACCCAACTGCCAAACCCTACGGGTCAACACTGACACTCTCCCAGTTAAACGGACACTGCTGTGCGCAGACACGACAGAGGGGCATAACAGCGCAAAGCTATTGGATTTCCACCAAAATGAAATTATGTAAATAAAGTGTAAAGGGCTTTACAGGCGGCAGGCCTGAAACGCACCCATTATCATAGTGATTCCACCATGCCACTCAGTGCTGACATACGATAGTCGCACAGCGAGAAAAAAAAAGCTCACAGAATTGAGGACTAAAATACTTTGTGGCGTGTGCATGAAGCGAGCACGCACACAATAAACAACACTGGACGCCGTGCAATAACACCCGGCGTCACGCGCTTGCTTTATCGCAAGCCTTTTTTTTTTTAGAACAAAGCACTGGTCTCATAAAAAATGAACTAGAAGGCAGTGTTGCCAACTGCCAAAATCCAAAATGCACTAGTGGCACTTCCAAAATGCACTAGAATGCACTAGATGCTCGCCTGGAAGGGAATATGACCATTAATCTTCTACATTCTCTAGTTGTGTAGACTTTGGGCTCCATTTTCGTTACATGCTAAACCCATTATGCCATATCCCTTATTTCATTTTCACTATTTTGAAAAACTTTTTTGGACTATTTCAACATGTCAATCTATTAACACGTTGTGAGCTAGTAGACTGGCCATTTGAACTACTGAGAAATGTTTTTTTTTAATAGTTTAAAAAGGCAAAGAAGTTAAGGGATAAGGGGTATAGCGGTAACGAAAATCTCACCCTTGGGCTAATCCACATGATGAATATTTTAACTCTTGAGAGCGTAAAAATGAAACCAAATGGACCCGCAAGGGTTCATTTGGTTTCATTTTTACGCTCTCAAAGAGTTACATCTGGTTAACCAACATTTAGCCTGGGGACCACTGGTTGAAAACCACTGTCATAGGAAAAATGGTGAAAAATGAGGGTTTTATCTCTGGCGCCTGTAAATCAATTTCCCCCCAACTCACCAGCTAAAAAGCACTAGATTTTCCGCCAGGAGTTTTTCACTAATTTTGGTGCTAGGGGGGTCTGAAAAAGCGCTAAATATAGCGACAAATGCACCAAGTTGGCAACACTGCTAGAAGGCGTGATTTGTTACTCCCCGTCTGTAAACCTCGTAAGAGGTACAAATCCTGGATAAACTGAAATGGAAAATGGAAATAGAGCCGATCCCATGACTGCAAGGGCCTCTGGGAAAATGAGTTCAATTCAGCCCCGTTGCAAAGTCAATGGGGCTTGTTGAAGGAAGGTTGGCTTTCACATGGACATAGTATTGACTAATGAGGATGACTTGTTATGTGTTATGAGGTGTTGAGACGATCAAAAAAAACAACAACCAATATTTGTTGTTTCTATTTAATCGCAGTAAACAATAATACAGATTATAATCCCATCCATAAACACTATTAATGGTGGAAAAAACACTTTAGCAGCAGCTTGTCTGAACAGTCGTGCTGAACTATCATTATTTTCATGGAAATCATTGTATCTAACTTTTTTGATGAATCAAATAATGAAGAATTGAGTTTTGTTATATACTGTAATTGCTAGTTATCATATGCAAGCATATCAACAAATCGATTAACCCCTTAGTCCTATTTGCATCATCGCACAATGCTATCACGCCAAACTAGTGGAAATAGTAGATGCAGTGCTGTGAGCTTGCCGATCTGCAATTTTCAGATTCTTATTTTCCCCACTAAAATTGTATAGGATTGTATATAGTAGTCCTGACGTGCTTGGCTGTGTCGCTAAGTAGGCTTACTGTAGCACTCTGTCATACTGTGCACAGCAGTAGCCCTCTTAGAAATAATAAAAGGTTAAAAATAAATATTTACCAACATTATTATTTCATCCACGACTCTATAACAGTGAGTTTGACCTTTCGGTCCAGAATATTGAAACTCTGGCAGCAGTGCAACCTCTTGTGTATGTGGTTTTATTTGGTCTGCAAATATAGGCTGAGGATAGATGTCAAGAAAATGTCAAAGGAGGGATGGATGCTCACACAAACGCACATGGACAAAGGGCAGAGAACAATTCTGAGAGACAGAGAGAGAGAGACAGACACAGACAGACAGGCAGACAGACAGACAAATGAGAGACAGCGAAATCCATTTGCGACCGCGACAGCCGTGGTGACTGTTTTATAACCATCGCATCCATTTTGCATAACAGTCACAACGGTTTTGCATAACAGTCGACCATTTTCCCTACTAAACCCAACCCTACACCCTAAACATAACCTCAGTACAACCTATGCCACGACTGTTACAACCATTATGTATAACGGCCTGTTATACAAAACGGCTGCGACGGCCGTTGCAGTCGTAAATGGATTTCACAATCATTGGAGAGGGAAAGAGACAGACAGACAGACAGACAGACAGACAGACAGACAGACAGACAGACAGACAGACAGACAGACAGACAGACAGACAGACAGACAGACAGACAGACAGACAGACAGACAGACAGACAGACAGACAGACAGACAGACAGACAGACAGACAATGGAACAATACTCTGTTACAACTAAAGATTTATTTTGGCCTTGTAATTGTAGTGGAGTACAAGTACTGAAGTTTGGAAATACTCCAGTAAAGTAACAGCACCTGGAAATTGAGTGCATGTACTTTATCACCGCTGCAGACAGACAGAGACAGCGATGCAGAAAGAGGGGGAGGGGGGAGAAATAGATAGCCAGAGGAGGAATGGAAAAAGGTAGAAGGAGAGAGAGAGAGAGAGAGAGAGAGAGAGAGAGAGAGAGAGAGAGAGAGAGAGGTCTGCATGGTGCAAATGGTAAAGAGCTCATTTGGCCGCACCGTGTCACAGTGAGCAGCACTAAAATGTCAGTCAAGAAGTCAGACAGGCGTGAAAATAGAAAGTGGACATGCTGCTGCCATGGCCAGGAAACCCACCAGACAGTGTCCCTCTGGAGATTACTCTGCTACACTCACACACTCTATAAAACCAACAAATATGGTCTACCGGTATATATGTGGTGGAAAGCAACCTGCAGTACTAGTTACTAATAAGTACCGGTACTTATTATTCTTATAACTACACCTTTAAAGGTATTTTTCAATAGTACTTTTACTTACTCTAACCCAATGAATAGTATGCGAAAGGGATTAAAGTAAAAAAAAATCTTGAGACTGAAAATGATCTTTTGCAAATAAGCACTGAGCTAATTAAATGACCCCTGCGAAATCCTCAGGACTGAAATCAGTACCCAGTACTGAGAACTCTAACCCCATGAATAGTATGTGAAAGCGTTTTGACACCTTGAGCTGGACATTTTATTATTATTAATTACAGTACCTGGGCACAATGGGCACGACATAATAGAGCTGAGCAGTCCCGCCCCTCTCATGACGTCTCCCTAGCCCCAGAAATGAATTCCCTATTCATTTTCCTCATAGACTTTTCGAAAAGTCGAAAGTGTTCTCCATTTTTTTTCTTGCCAATAATATATTGTATGGTAATATGGTGTTGCCATGATTTGTCACAACCCAAATTGGCTTTGTCTGTGGCATAATCGTCTTTATAATATATAACATTATATCATTTTTTTAATTTTTGACCTCTAGTCATCTGGGGGTAAAGTGGCTAAACCGGGTAGGCAACCTTTTTGACATGGAGTGCCATGATTTTTTTCCTTGACACTCCGAGTGCCACAGTAAAAAAAAATACTATAAATTCCCTTATAGCCAATAAATGCATTTTCACGGTCATCACATATTCAATGGCCATTTACTGTAGTTATGTCATTATTAGGCCATATTTTACATCAGAACAGGCAGACCGGTAGATATTTTTTCTTTCACAATAGATTGACCAATCAGACTTAAGGTGACCAAAACTGTTCATTTGAGGGACAGAAGTATTACTTGAGAGGGGCATTTAATTGCAGGGTAGCAACACATTACGGTTCCCGGTTGGTATTAAAAAATGCCTCATGCCATATTTGTCCATCCATAGTCTTAATCATGCCCAGCCATCATTTTGTTATTTATTCATGTTAGTATGTATTTATCCTGTTATTTTAACAGGCTTAAAAGACCCCTCAAAGGCTCAAACTACACCGCTCCGAGACACACACACACACACACACACACACCAGTCGAAACGCAATCATTTCAGCGTGGATGTTGTCTGGTTAGGCTGACATGACGGGGGTCCGTGGGCTCTGCAGACACAGACGGCATGCGTTGACCAGCAAACCAGACAGCTACGCGACTTTCTACTGCTTTGAGAGCAAAACAACTTGCTCCACTGCTCCGTGTGCGTGCACAGAAGCACTGCATACGCACTGACTGCGCAGCGCGGCTGAATATAGATTAAATTAATGAATAATTGCGGCCGTTGCGATTTGCTAATGACGTGAATCGCGATTTCGGTTTGAAGCCCTAGTGCAGATAACTTTATTTCATAAAATGCACATTCAAGTGAAATTAAGTTTTTTTATTACCAAATAGAAAAAACGTCTTCCAGAGTCTGGCCGCGTGCCAGCCGATACCACCCGGCGTGCCAATGTTGGCACGCGTGCCGTAGGTTGCCGACCCCTGGGCTAAACAATACATTCTGCAGTCATAATTACGCTGACGACCAGTAGCCAGCAGGATTAGTCTCTTACTGTCACATTCGTACTCTACAACAGGTACTTTTAAGTTAACATGTCCCACAACAATATGACTCGGAGATATTGGTGTGATCGGCCGTTCACCATTATAGAACCAAATTCTAGCACGTAATTTAGTCGGTCAAACTCTGGGGGATAAATAACACCATAGTATGTGATAAATCAGCCCTTGTTAGGCTTCCAAGCAGTTAAATTGGCTTATGCGTATTCAATACTAATTAGCCTGTCAGGCGGAGACAGCCATGGCAGGCCTATCTGTGCAGTGCTCTCATAGCCTGCATATATACTGTACTGTCTGGCAGGGAGGCATTCTTGGTGCTTTGACCCTTTGTGGCGACGGAGCTTTCTTAGCAGTTAATTTGTTTACCTGAAAGATGCGGACAATAAATCAAACACAAGCAGGCGAAGCAATAGCAAAACAAGGAGAATCCATAATCTATGCAGTAGGGGGGGGGGGGGGGGGGGGGGGACTGATCCATTCCAGTCTCATGCTTAACCCTTATCATCAGGGGCGGATGCAACATTTCCCAATTGGGGGGGGGGCAGGCGAAAATGGTATGGGTGTGACGCACCCATACCATTTTGGGATACAGGATTTTTAATAGACAAGTAAGCACCAATAATAACATCAGTTGTTGACGTTGCACCAGACACGCAGCATGCATAAAGCTTAAGGTCTGACTCAGAGAGTTTTCTGTTTTCAATGATGAAATGCTGTTGGTTTAGTGGTGCTACAGTTGTAGTGTTTCAAATCATTTAAAATATAAAACACTTTAATTTGAAATATCCTGGGTTGTCTTGCATGTCATCATGTTTGGTAGGGCAGTCTGGCCCCCCCATGCCCATGCCTAAATCCGCCCCTGCTTATCATGAGCCATAACTCATGAGTCCACTTTGGTATCGTTCACACACAGGGCTATACAGTCGTGCCTCCCTGCTTGCACACCCATTGTCATTGGTTCACACAGCTAAGTCCAAAATAATTACTGTGTAGCCTATTGCACAGGCC
Organism: Benthosema pterotum; assembly: GCA_039105355.1. NCBI lineage: Eukaryota > Metazoa > Chordata > Actinopteri > Myctophiformes > Myctophidae > Benthosema > Benthosema pterotum. The sequence goes on from CM076969.1 coordinate 27,541,005, forward strand.
TTTGTGAATGAAATGTGCACAAAATGCATGAATATATCACACTAAAACCGATGACCATGCATCACTTCAGCATTAACCACCAACTATCCTGCTTTTGAGCATGCTACTGCCAAACGATTGAAGACTACCCTTTTTTAAATGAAAGTGTGGAATGCACTGAAATGGCTTTTCTCTAAAAGCTCCAAAGCTTTTCTCTAAAGCTAGATGTGACGTTATTTTTTGTTAAGCGCAAAAATGTGCATTATTAAACCCATTCATCTCCCACTTAATGCACTGGCAGCACGGTTTAACAGATGAGGATAGCGAGGTTCTAAGGAGACTCGGGAGCACCTTTAATAGTGGAAAATGTTCTTCCTTTGCCAAAAGAGAGTCTCAAAGCATTACTGAAATGAAAGTTCCAGGAGTGTCAAGACCTATATGCGCTGAAATGACTCCCCTGGTATCTTCGCAATTTCTTTGTGTCTGTCTGTGGGAAGCTCTTGGACACCAGTGAATTTGGCATCGGACCTTAATTTACATGCACACACTCAGTAGGTCAAGTTAGACACACCACACCAAGGTTTTCATACCATAGAACCAAAGTTTGTGCTCTGGATTCATTCCCCCATAGGCCAGAAGCCTATGGGGGTATAGAGATGGTATAAAGTAGTGATTTCTAACCATTTTGATACCAGGGCCCACTATTTATTCAGCATTTGAGCCACGGATCACAATTCGATTTGACATTTTAGCCCCACAAGACCCTAAAAGTTAAAACTAAAGATTTATTTTTGTTTTTGTCCACAATTCCAGGATGGATTTCGGCTGAAAACAAACGTACAGATTAAATTCAGATGATGAATATTTTTGTGTATTTGTGTAAACATCTTTTTATGCTCTCAATAGAGATACATCTGACAAACTTTCCATCATTTACCTAGGGACCACCTGGCACACTCTCGAGGACCACTGGTGGTCCCCGGACAACCTGTTGAAATCTACGAGTATAAAGGAAAGGAATATTAAGAGTTTCATTATCCATACTACTGGCTATGACTGCCTTCCACATTTTGCAAGATCTTACAAATGAATCCCACTACTCCATGAACTGTCTGAACCCCAAATATGGATCACCCTTCACTCATGTATTGTAGCGATCCAAAAGGAGGGTTTCTCAGGGAATTATCAAAAATAACCAGGAAAAAAAAACATTTGGCAATTTACTGGACAGCTGGACTTTGTCCAAAGTATTTGTCCAAACAGAGACAGACATCAATAATGTCTGTGTTTACTGTGTTTACTGTGTTTACAGCCCTAGGAACCCAGCTGTATACAACCACACTTCAATACAGTGATTCTTTTGACAGCAACTTTTTAGTCATATAGTCCAGTGGATGCAATTCCTTTCCATTCTTATCATTTCATTCTTTCATTATTTTCATATTCATTCTTTTGAATGCAATACTGTGCGAATCACATGATAACACGCATACTGAACTGTACTAAAGCTGAAGCATGAAATAACCATGTCAGTCTGTACTACTGAAGCTGTACACTGACAGCTGATCAGAACTACAGTATGTCCACCTACCCACATGTGCATGTAAATGATTCTCTTTGAATATGCAAACAGGACTCTTATCTGTCTTAACTACTTGAAAGGAACATACAATGATGCCTTGAAAAGGATGCTCTAACAGCTGCTGATGGACTGAATGACTCGTGCATGCATCCAACTCACCCGCTTCGACCGTTATCAGGCGATATTTCCCAGGAGGCTGCTTATTAGCCGTTCTTATCGATGTTGCAGGTTGTCTGGGAGCCGACTGACACGATTGCACCGATAAGACGAAATCCTCGATCAGCGTGGCTGGTTGGCGCCTTGTTTTAAACCGCTGCTGCAGCTGGCCCGTGTTGAGCTGCACCTGCAAGCGCCGCCACAGGGGGGAGACAAACACCAGGGTTTTAGTCGTGAAGCAAGGTGGCTCAGCAGAGCATGGCCATTCTGAGACGAAACAGTCCTGCTGATGACAACTAATAACTGCGATCATATCCACTGATAACGGTTGAATCGGCTGTCCAACTGCATTACAAACTTTCACAGACAGAATTGCCTTCAAATGACTACAACTGGAACTATAAATGTGGTATAAAATCAACACCGACGGGACATGAATCTCGGAGTAGTAGCTTCCACACTCAGGCCATTACACTGTACACCACCCACTCTGACCAGAGTTGCAAAGATTTGTCAACCATTTCCAAGCAGTTGAATCCACTCATAGCTAGACGTCTCCTCCACTGTAGCCTGTCACCTGTTGATCTATGTGCCTGGTCCACTGGCTGACCCCCGGGGGTCACGCTGTCACATCCCGGGTGCAGCCGGGACCGCTTACTCATTACCTACTGTCTGCAACAAGAGGTCACTGCCGCACTCTGCTGCACACCCCCCACACTCCACACACCCCAACCTCATCCGCATCCCCACCTGGGTCAGGGTTAATCACGGTGACAAAGCAATCACCGCCAGGCGCAGACAGAGGTGTTAAATGTCAGAGCTTGTTATGGTAGCCTGCATCCCCCTCGCAGTCATGGGCTTGTTGCATGTGTTGGCGCGCACAAGTGTGTGCATGTGTGCAGGGGGGGGGGGGGGGGGGGGTGCTTCGCTCATAGCATCCTTATTTACTCCTCTGGGCAACAAATATTCTGTGGTTCTTCAACTTTGCCTGCTCTGCTCTCTGTTGACAAGCACTAGTTCTGCACGCACGCGCGCACGCACACACACACACACACACACACACACACACACACACACACACACACACACACACACACACACACACACACACACACACACACACACACACACACACACACACACACACACACTCTTTCAGAACAACCCAACTATGGTGATACTGTAGCAAGGAGTGTCTCTAATTAACTCACCTAGTCTATGCATTTGTCATGAAGACAAGGCGCTTTGCTTCAACATTAACCATATTATCTTCCTAACCCGAACACAATAATCCTGCCATAGAATTACAGTGCAGTCAACTACAGAAAACTACTAACTCGAACAATAAAGGTTCTATTTTGTAAATGTTTACCAAACATAAACATGTCTTGTTATGGAGGGTTGGGGAGGGTCTGCCCATTACTTTCAGGGAATGCATAACATAAAGACGTTTCAAAGTGGATTTTGCAAAGCTCAGCACGAACATGCCCGGCAGTGCCTCCCATTGCTCGTGTCTCACAATTAACCACACCGGTAGATCCAAACAAATTAAACAGTCAAAAACCAAAAACACTATAGCAAAACAGGACCTGGACACTGGCAGCAAAATCTAGCCTGAATGTGAGCTAACTCCGATTTGTGTCACTTCAAGAAATAAATCCGATTTGCTTAAATAGGTCTAAATGCAGACAGGTCACATAGAATCTGATCATTTCAAATGTGACCTGGGTCACATCCCAAAGACTTGGACTCGAGCTTCCGGGAATGTAACATACATCTGTATGTTACAGCACAGCAGTCAGTCAAAAATGTTAATAATGCAGCAGCAATAGTGTTTTCTCTCGGGCAGTTTATACTTTAGATCCATATGAGTCAAACTGCTGGGATCTTTCGTTTTGAATGGGATCTGACTATGTGACTGCAATCTAAAACCGGCCGATAGTAGACACTGGAAAACACCAGTCCCCTTTTTGAAAGCGCTCTCTTACTTGAAGTGCTCTTGGGAGGTTCCCTCACCAAGTGCCCCTCCAGCTGAATCAGCCTCCCTTGATTAGGGCATAGAAAACGCACTCACCCTCCAAGCATAGCTGCCCTGTGCAGAAATAGTAAACTCCATTCATTGCCATGGTTACCACCACGCGTTGTGTATCTGTAGCTTCGCACTGTGTATTTGTTTGCATGTGACATGTGGATTTCATTAATATGGATGGAATTGGAAGGAAGACGGTGTCTTCTGGACATTTCATAAATATTCCACGGTGTTTATACGGTAAATCATTGTGTAAAAAGCACAAAAAAATCAGTTGGAGCGTTAATTATAAATATTCTGCCATAGACTGTTTAGGAGCAGTTATACACAATGTAAATGTAATTTATTTGTGGTGGCTCTTACATTAGTATGTCGCTGTTTCCATGTGGACATGCGAAGGGAGCTGCACAAGTTAGAGTTTAAACCGACGTAGACTCACTCTTGGGGGCTTGATAACAAGCCACTATCTACCGAGGGAGGTGGTTTCAAAAAGGGCTTAGGCTGGAGAAACACTCAAAACCACTGGGCAACAACTGGCTAGAAGCATTACCACAGGGAGAACAGTGAAACGATCTGGTAGCACTTGGCGAGAAGAAGACGAGTGCTTCTCGAGAGTGGTGGTTGATGAGAATATGGCAGGCAGGTGAGTGAGATGAATTGATCAGAGCCAGCCGTGACAATCTGGAAAGCCAGGAGCTAAGCCTACACACACCCACCGCACACATACAAACACCCACCTGCACACAGACACAAACACAACTTGTAACTCCCTCCAAGCACAGACAGACACAAGAGGTTTTCTCTACTGATTTATTTGAAGGGTTTTGGCTTCCTCCAAATCCACCGTGAAAAGCAATAACATAAAACGAACAAGTTACAGTTAACATTAACAAGACACCATGTAATACACACATTTATCAAAGAAAAATACAGGCAAAAACACAAAACGTCATTGGCTGCGTGCTAGGTAAAAAGACGGAATGTCTTCTCTTCTACTTGGCACCTTTATACACGCTCTGTGTTCCCTGTATAGCTTTTAACAGTCCTTTTTGACCAGTAAAATGGAACTGCTGAACCTTCTGTTTGCTTCGGTAGAATAAGAACAGACCAAGCAAGGCATGCACAGAACTTGACTTTGACCTCTTCAAAATAAAAGTGTTACAAAAACATCTTCAAAATAAAAGCATCTTTACATAAACATTATATATTTTAACATGAGTGTGAGATAAACTATGAACTTCATGTGGTTACACCTTATGTACTTGCACGTTAGAGACAAAAAATTAGGAACCTATTTAATCCTTTTTAAAATTTGTTTTTAGAGAAATAAAGCAAAATGCATAGTGGCAACTGGTACACACAGGCAGACATGAATAACACAAACATATACAGGACAATCAAAATGTCCTAAAATGGTCGTCTGTGGCCCTGGTATCAAAAAGGTTGAAAACCACTGGTTTAGGAAACCTGGAAATCCACTTCTCACTGTTACGAAAAGGTCATTGGGATGCCAGGGCAGTATGCTGTGTTGTTCGTTTCTCTTTCTCAGATATACCCCAGTAGCCTCGACACCCAGGCTTTCATTTTCGTGCAAAAACGGAAAGCCTGGACTAATTGGCCTAGATGGGGGAGTCAAGCTTCCGGGGTGGGCGTCGCTCCAAATGATGTGACGCAGCACTTCAGTGAAGGGGCGGGGGAGGAACCGGGGATGACGACACGTTAGTGAGATCAAATCAGATCAGCTCATCTGCCGTGTGGATCCCACGGCACCCCGCCAGTGTTGTTTGTTTGAGAATATTTTGTCTTAGTCTTAGTCTTAGTCTTAGTCTTTTGAGTAACACATATTTCGTCTTTTAGTCCCATTTAGTCTTCTGAAATTCATTTTTTTAGTCTTAGTCTAGTCGACAAAATATCAACGTCGATTTAGTCTTAGTCTCAGTCTTAGTCTTTATTTAGTCTTAGTCTTTTTTTAGTCTTAGTCTTTTATTAGTCTTAGTCTTTCAGTCTTAGTCTTTGAGGTTTAGTCTTACTCTTGCAATTTTAGTCTTACTAGCTTTCAACATGCCATACAGATTATACAGGCACATTTAGTTTGCATGTTGCATGGAGGCAAACAGCAAGATTGGTTGTATAAACCAGTGGTTTTCAAAATTTGATACCAGGGCCCACTATTTATTCAGCATTTGAGCCACGGACCACCATTTGATGACATTTTATCCCCCACAGACCCAAAACTAAAGATTTATTTTGCTTTGGTTTGAATGGTTTCATGTGTAAACATGAAACGGTCCATTTGGTTCCATGGTTACGCTTTCAGAGATTTACATCTGGTTAAAAAAAAGCTGGGGACCACCTGGAATCATCTCAGGGACCACTGGTGGTCCCCGGACCACCTGTTGAAAGCCCCTGGCATAAACAGACAAGTGTTCTGCGGGGAGGGCTGTGGCACGCATTGGGAAACGTTTGCAGCCTATTTTTGAGAGCGCTGCGTTTCATTGGCAATGTTAGTTTGGCTGAACCATTTCGGTTGTTTTGCTCGGTGCAGCGCTGTCGTGGGAAGCCATAGCGAGCAGTTTAGAGTGCGGTCCGAGCATGATTGCATCGGCGGTGAGCAGCTGCCAGCTCAGTCTATGTCCGTCTACAGAAGCAGGAGCTCCGCTGCTTCTGAGTCTGAGGGGCGGCGCGCAGCGCGCTGTACCAGGGCTATACGGACATGGACGGAGCCGGTGGCTGCTGCTGCTGCTGCCGGGTGCGCAGCAGCTGCTCTCTGGGCTGTCTGCTGTGGCTTCTCGCGGCGGTGCTGTATCGAGTGAGATGGCCAGCGCGGTTCAGCTAGACAAATAGTGTTGATGAAACGACGTGGCGTTCTGGGGGGTAGGCTCTTAGGCTGCGGGTGTTTCCTCCGTAGTAACGTAGTAAAAACTCCTGGTGCGTGCCACAGTTTCGCATCGTGGAAGAATTGTTTGTTTGTGCAACCAAGCGTGAGCTTTTCCTCCATCCAACCTATGATAAAGAGAGAGGATAAATTACGGGGGTGTGTCGCAGGCTGGTTCCGGAGGTTTGCACATGCGCAGCGTAAACAGGAACTGCTATGGTCGAATCAGATTCCACCATAGCAGTTCCTGTTTACACTGCGACACACCCCCGTAATTTATCCTCTCTCTTTATCATAGCATCCAACATGCTGACGATCAACCTAACATGATAACGCATTGGGAAGCGTTCTGATTGGATGTCTTCCCAACTAGTCCCACAAAAAGAAAAGTTGTGATTGGATCTCATTTCCGTTCGTCCCGCCCTAACATTTTCGTCTCGTCTGATTCGTTGACGAACGTGTCCATTACAGTACGTCTTCAAGTTCGTCTTCAGAGGATACTTTTCGTTTAGTCTTTGGATCGTCTTCGTCTTGGAAAAAGCTTCGTTGACGAGCATTTTCGTCTTAGTCTTAGTCAACGAAAACAACACTGCACCCCGCCCCCCAGGCCAAAATCATTTCAGGTTAGGCCAGGCTAATACCTCAGTGACCCACACAACACTTAACCATCAGTCATTTCCTGCATGGCATGCATGGCAGAGCCATCACTAATTGAGCCAGATGAAGGATTGGACAGCTCCTCGCCCCTCTCTCCTGGCCTCTCTTCACCATGTCCCAAAGGGCGCTGTGCCTTGGACACGGTAGGATGGTAAATTAGCATTCCATAATCATTCCATGTTTCTCAATATCCTCAGATCCTCATTTAGCCTACAGGCCTTTCTATCTCTAGACCTCCTCCTGTGACGGGTATGTTCAACCAAGTCAATGCTACGTGTCATGCAGTGTTAATGTCATTGGCTAAAACTATGGCAAAACCGTTTCCTGGACAAAACCAGTTGTAGATTTAGTTGACTAAAATATGATGATGTTCAGTCGACTAGCCCATATGGAAAATATTTTATATGCAAAAAAAGTGGCCCCTTTCATATGAGAGAATAAAGTTAATATAAGATCCATGGTATTTGTTTGTAAAGTGAAACATATATCATTTTGTGATTTATAAGAATAATATGACATGCAAAACAGATATAAGATCCATAGTATTTTTCTTGTAAAATGGCTTGTATGAAAGCTGCCACTTCACTTTCACAAGAGTTCGCATATAAAGTTTTTTTCCACATGAGAAACTAAATAAAAACGTATATCGAAAAACTTTTTTAAAAGCCTGCTGTCAAAATCATGCACAATAGCACTAAGATCCAAATTTAGCCTGCAAGCCTTTCCGTCTCTCAACCAAGTCAATACAATGAGTCATGACAGGCTATGGGAAAAAAAGTCAATCATATGGAAGTTGAAGGCTATTAGCACTCAGCTTGCGACCTGTCAGCCTGCCTCAGATCTCAAATTATGCAGCACCTTATGGGCTCTTATGGGGATTGAGCAAATACCTTGGGTTTTGATGCTAGCAGAAAGACATCACAAAGTTAATCATAACCCCTGGTGCGGTCTCCCTCCTGAATCACTCCTCCTACAGCCTATACATCACATCAGCTAGTTGCCTCACCACCACGGACAGCAGCTGCAAATGCTCTCTCTCTCTCTCTCTCTCTCTCTCTCAACAGCAACAGCACAACTGTCAACATCACAAACATGCAGGGGTGTGCCAATGGAATGGCCAAAGCATTGACGCAGGTGCATCGTATAGCTCCACCCACACAACACTTGGCACAGGCACAGTTCAGTGGTCTGCCAAGACGATAACTGTGCTGCAGATCTGCCTGAAAACCTAGCAGAGGCAATTTATCTGACCCAAACTAGTGAATAGCTCACAACACGTTGCAAGCTTGTAAATTAAGCTATTTTCACTACTTAATTACAGAACAAGAATCTTTGAAGGTCTTTAGTTCTTAAAAAGTTTAGCTAATGCTTTTTGAAAATGTTTGGAAACTAGATCAGCACTCGGTAGAGTGCAAACTTGCGTGTGGCGCACAAGTAGGCCGTGGCCTACCTGTGCGTGAGCATACAGGCTAATACTCATGGAATTAGCTACAAAGGTCTCTTACTCACATCATTACGTCGTCACCTAAACCGGCCAATCAGAGTACCCTGAGGGGCCGACCGCTGACAAACAAACACGAACACAGAGAACTGAACGCCGCACAGGGATCAGCTTTTGCACCTGCTCCGCTCACGCAAGTAATAGTCTGTAAAACATGTGTCCGTGACCACAAAAGGATTCCGACCCAGTGTTTGGGAAGCAGCGGTCTACACACCTCCATCACCTGCACAGCTACAGTATATCCCCGTCATTAATGCCCCGTCTCAACCACAGCCGTTACATCATAACTGACCCCACAGGATGTGCTTGTGTTATTTACACAAAACGTTGTTGTAGCCAAGAACACAGGATCCGTGTGGACCCCACATCGTGCTGACATTTAAACATGATCTTCTCCAAACAAGGGACACAAACAAACAGCTCAGGAAAGATTATGGCAAGCTCCTATAAGGTCAGAAATCCGAATTCATTGTGTCTGAGCATTTAATTGAAACTTACACTTTAATGTGTGACACCACTAATGATGCAAATTTATTTGATCCTAATATTAAACACAAACTCTAGATGGATCTATTTGCTCCTCTACAGACCTTGCTTGTGTACTGCCCGTGTTTTCGGCCGATTTGTGACGTCACATCCTGCTTTTCTGAATGTCAATGACACTAACATTGAGAGGATAATCTTGTCAACGTTCAATGAAGAATAATTACGAAGATAATTAGGAAGAATGCCCTGAAATCTTCTAACACTGGAGAGTTTGTTTTCTTGAATTTGCCGAGGTTGCAGAGACTTTGCAAATCCCTGCAAAATACCGATCGCCACCCAAAAAAGGACATCTGAACTCCAATGCTACGTTGCACTGCCTCAGGTGATGCTCGCCTTTTGGACATTCCCAAGACAAAGACATTATGAACCTATTGGGCTGGGGTGACAGGGTCTATGGAACACATTCCCAGCTCTTTTAAAGGGTTATAGTTGATTCCGAAGAGCAACCCAAATCAGTCTCTGCACCTTACATTATGTATGCCCCATTGTATGAATTCTAATTTGTTTCACACAGGCATGTAGTGTAGCCAGCATAGGCGAGCACGTCCTCTGCCCCATCTAAGGCAGTTTCAGAATAGTGCATTGTAAAAATACAGAAAACCCCCTTTGAAATTAATTGTTGTTGAAATACAAAGGAAGACTCCAGCGCCACAAATTCCTTGGCTTTCATGCAGTGTAGTCTGGGATAGGTTTTGAGCTTATTGAATAGTCTGAATAGAAGGTGTGAACGACACTATTTTACCATTCAAGGTGTTTTTCTCCGTGACCGTTTCTTTTTTAAACTCACATTCATTCTACAAAGTTTAGTTTGGAAACTACTGAGGCAATACAAAACAAGCAGTAGCTCATTGTATAGCTCTGATGTAGTAGTTATATGCAAGTGAAAAGAAATAGAATCTGAACAAAAAAAGAACCAACAATTGGGTGTTGTTGTTTTTTTTTCTCTAGTCTCTATATCAGTGGTTTTCAACCAGCGGTCTCGCACCACCAGTGGTCCTTGAGAGGATTCCAGGTGGTCCCCAGCTAAATGTTGGACAGCTGGTAACCAAATGGATCCTTATAGCTCTGTAACTCTTGGGTCCATTTGGTTACATTTTACGCCCTTAAGAGTTAAATTATATTTAAACATCGGAATGACTTAATTTTCATGAATGTATATATTTAGAAAATGTAGAAGAATTGTTATTTTGTTCAAGGTTTTGCCAGTTATCTCTCCTAAATTGTGGACACAAAGTGGAAAACCCTAAGTTTTGGGTCTGAGAGACTAAACTCAACATCAATGGTGGTTTGTGGCTAAAATGCAGAATAAATAGTGGTCCTTGTTATGAAAAAGGTTGAAATCCCCTACTTTATATGTCTGATCTTCATACAGTCCAGAACAGAAATATGGGTCTGTGTGCCAACAATATACAGCGTATATTGTCTTTCCTCTGTCCTTCAACTCACACATCAATTGGAACAACTTGGTGTAGACCTTGGTACGGGGCAGACATAAAACAAAATATGTAACATTAACTTTTTGTCAATTTATACTATTATTATAATTTGGGTCAACTTGAATGTGGCCTTAAAATTGAGCTTCATCTACATTACAGGCAGGCAATGACAGCTGTGGATCTGCTGTGTCATTGTCATCAGGGCGGATGAAACATTTCCCAATTGGGGGGTACAGGAGAAAATGTTATGGGTGCGACTTCATTGCCCGGGGCGATGAAGTCGGTTACAGGACTTATTTTAGGCAAGAAAAGCATCAATAATAACCAGTTGTTGTTGAAGTTGCAAGAGACACGTGATGTGATGGTTTCAGTGATGAAATGCTGTTGGTTTAGTGGTACAACAATTGTAGTTAGTAGCATAGTGCTTCAAATCGTTGTAATTATAAACACTTTAATTTGAAATATATTTGAAATTTGGGTTGTTTACATGCTGCTCACAGCAGGGGGAGGGTCTCAATCAAGGGGGAATTGATTTAAGTGCAGTATCATGTGTGTGCATCTACAGTATGTACAGACCTGATGAAGATCTGAGAGATCGAAACGTAGTCCATTTTTTGAATAAAGTAAATTCTTTGCCATAAGACTGGTGTGCGGGCCCTACTCTACTTCCATGATTGCCACATTGGCCCTGCACCCACTGTCGATGTGCGTGTAAATAGCATAGACGTTGTTTACATGCCGTCATGTTTGGTGGGGCAGTCAGGGCATTTAGGCGGACATTGCCCCCCCTTGCCCATGCCTAGATCCGCCTCTGGTCACAAAGTCGGCAAAAGGCATCAAAAAAGTGTTTGCCACAAATGTCTTCCACCTAATTGCTTGTCCCTGTCGTCCTGTGTGTGTATACTTTGGGATTTATTTGCTTTGATTCACGTTGCAGCCCAGGGTTTGGGCTTGTTCTCAGATCCTAGAGACTCATTTCAGTGTCTGTGCCGCTTGAGACACTGTCATTAGAGTCATAAATCTACAGGTCTTTACTCCCACACCCACAGCTCTGAAAAGCTTTGTATTAGCGAAGTACCATGGATCACGGTGGATTGTTAGGCAAAATTCGCCTAACAATGTGTCGTCATTGTCACAATAAATAAATAATCACAAGAATTGAATAAGGGAAATTCCCTTGCATTTCTAAAGAGAATGTAATATTGCTCATCTCAGCTAAACAAATCACAACCATGAAGTCAGCGGTGCATTTTTACATGATCATGTTGATATCATATTATGGTAACCAGCTGTGCAGAATATGCCAGACTAGACTAAGAGAGCACATGTTGGAAATGCTTGCTGTTCACAAAGCTGGTGTGGAGCTGTGGACAGATTCTATCAAAGGCTACTGATCAATTTCCATTAAAATCACACACAACCCGACCTCGGTCCATGTGACACACCTGTAATCGGTGCACGGTGGTGCGTGGCGGTTGGTCGTCTCTCGGGCTACTCCGATTGGCCGGTTTAGGTGATGGTGATGCAAGTAAAAGACCTTATCGCTAAAGTCCTGAGTATTAGCTTGCAACACGCAAGTTTGCACTTTCATCGAGTGCTGATCTAGTTTGCATTTGCAGTGCCCCTACCCCCCACCCCTAAAAAAATGAAGGGAAAGTAAAGAGAGACGTGTAACGGGGGAGAGCTTTGCTGAATGGAACAACCACAACAAATAATAATTGTTCATCAGGGCCTGCATAATGACGACAATTCCCTAGAGAGCATTATCTGTCTTTTGCCACAAGACACATACACACACATCCACCCACACACCCACCTACACACACACCCGGGCGCACACGGGCGAAAGCACACGCACACGCCACCCACGTCCTTAAAGATAATTAGACGACCATCTGAATTAAAGGCCGATGAATTAGCCCCGTGGCCGTGCTTTTTTAATCAGCTGTTGGATCGGCGATGGGGAGGGGACGGGGACTCGCTCGTCTCGTCACCACGCGGCGGCTAACTTTCCAATTTCCCCGCAGGCACGATTATTTACAACTCCGTTGTTCCCCTCCTGATGAGCTCCGCCTTGGCCGTCGCTGCAAATTAAGCCTGGAGAAGGATTGAGCGGGAGAGAGAGAGAGAGAGAGAGAGAGAGAGAGAGAGAGAGAGAGAGAGAGAGAGAGAGAGAGAGAGAGAGAGAGAGACGTGCCCGAAGTTTACGGACGGATTAATACCTGCTTCATTAATGGGAATTGTCTTTGTTTGGTCAATCAATGGACTGGTAAAGCCATCGGGGAGACTGTGGGACGCGTTATTTGTGTCACAGGCAGGCAGCTCGAAGACCTTGACATTATAAGAGAGGATGTGTGTTGCGGCCGAGATTAAATATCGGTTCGGCATCGATCGCTGAACTTAATAAGTGTCACCCACCGAATTTCTACATTCCTCTGTGGACCCATGTCCTGTAGAGAGAATATCTTTCTCATTTACTCTCTCCACCTCCCAATCAGGCTTACTATGTAAAACGCTTATCTAGAACTGTCCCCCCACTCACTATCAATCTCCCTCCATTTCTGTGCATCCCTTTAGCTCTCTGCCTTCCTCCCATTCTCTCTCTCTCAATTTCTTCCCCTCTCTCTCATAGGCTCTCTTAGGCTCTCCCAGCAGGGTGGGGGGGGGGCACTTTTTTGACCGTTGGTAACCAAATGGACCCCTATAGATAACAGAATTGTCATTTTGAGACAAGAGATAGTTTATCTCTCCTAAATTTTGGACAAAAACTTGAAAATCTTATAGTTTTAGGTCTGAGAATCGGACCTAAATATCCATGGCTAAAATGCAGAATAAATATTGGGCCCATGCAAGAGAAGTACTGGTCTTTCTAGGCACTATGTGATTTATTCACTGGGTGGTGGGGGGATTGATGTCATTCTGTTTGCCTCTTCATTTCATGCCAGTAATCATAAGCACTTGTTGTATAGTCATTAACACCAGTAACCAAACTACGTATCAATATCAATTTGGACAGTACTGTACAGGCCTGTGCAAGGATATATTTACTATGTTAAGCACACAAAACACAGAACATGACTTATTCCTCCCCGTTCCCTTGGGACCATATCACAATTATCACAGCCATCGTCTGGCTTTTTGGTTTGTGTACGCCTTACACAAACCAAAAAGCCAGAGGATGGCTGTAATAAGGTACACTGTAAGGGGTGGACACAAATATGTAATCTCTATTTCCTTTGATCTATTGTTGAGGATGAGAGCATATAGTCAATAGGAGCTAAAAAAGAATGCTGGATATCAAGCACTTGCAAAGCAAAGGCACCAGAATCACTACATCTAGTCAGTCAAGTGTGTGTGCTACGTGCATTATTGACCGGCGGCTGTTCAAGTTCATAGACATCCAAAGGCCAAGGCATAACACAGAGGCTACATTTTGCACACATACCATGTTAACTTAGCTGATAGAATAGATGGTTTGAATGTCATCTAAAGTGCCTGTTTATTAGGCAGTCTGCGGCTGCCAAGAAAAGAGAAAAAGTCTCACTTTGAATAGTGAGCTCTTATTGGTCCCTCAATTGGGGAGTGCCAGAACCAATGCCCAGCGATCATTACTTTATTATTATTACAGTTGTATTATTATTTTTATTTTTGTTAGTTTGGGCTGGTTGAGATGGTAATCGTGTCCGTTTAGTTTATGACTGATATTTAGTGTTATTTAGTCAACTAAAATTAAAACAAAACTAAAATCTTTCAAGCGATAACTAAAACTACAGATGACATCGCTGAGGCCAATCAGCGATGTCATCTTATTACATGGATTGAATGAATGCTCCAATCAGAAGTAAGCGTTCCGCTCACGTGAGTGTTAACATATGTCAATAGCGTTCACATACAGTATAGCATTAGGAAACAACTCGTCAGGTGTTATCCCTCACTTACTGAATGATGGCAATTAGCACGATCAGTGCCATCCTTTGATGAATCCTACTAATGATGAATTTATTTTTGTTTTAATCTAACAAACTATCATGTTGTTACATGCCTTGTGGGCTTTGGCCGACTGGTTAAGAAAACGAACGCGAATAGAAAGAACACATTCTTGGGTTAACATTTGCATAACAATCCTTGGCCTTTCTCTGACATTTAATATAGCCTATGAATTCTAATCAGCCACAATAATGAGATGGGAAATACCAAGTGTGTCAGTGAAAGGTTTGTCTCAAATGAATTGCCTTTGCTCTCTTTTTCGTGTGATTTGTGGTAAACCAGAATGTGCTAGGTATAGGCCACATTCTGGTTTACCCCCGCCCCCTACCTAATTTCAAACCACATTATAGTTCGGATCAGTTGGTTCAGACCTGGAACCAAAACAACACCCATTTTCAACACTTTTTTTTTCTGAGAATGTACAAATGGAACCAAATTGAGTTAATTTGTACAAAACCAATTCCGTTGAAGTTGGGACGTTGTGTAAAATGTAAATAAAAACAGAATGCATCGATTTGCAAATCGTTTTCAACCTCTATTCAGTTGAATACACCACAAAGACAATATATTTAATGTTCAAACTGATAAACTTTATTGTTTTTTGAAATTATACAATCTTTTGTAAATTGATCCCTGCAACATGTACCAAAAAAGTTGGGACGGGGGCAACAAAAGACTGGGAAAGATGATGAATGCACAAATAACGCCTATTTGGACCATTCCACAGGTAAACAGGTTAATCTTCAACAGTTTAATATCGTGATTGGGTATAACAGGACCATCCCAGTCGTTCACAATCAAAGATGGGGCGAGGTTCACCACTTTGTGACCAATTCTGTGAGAAAATCATCCAACGGTTTAAAAACAATGTTTCTCAACATTCAGTTGCAAGGAATTTGGTGATTTCATCATCTACAGTCCATAATATAATCAAAACATTCAAAGAATCTGAAGAACTTGCTATACTAAAGCGACAAGGCCGAAAACCAACACCGAACACTTGTGACCTTTGATCCCTCAGGTGGCTCTGCATTAAAAACTGACATCATTGTGTAAAGGATATTACTGTGAGGACTCAGGAACACTCAGAAAACCACTGTCAGTTTACATAATTTGTCGCTACACCTGCGATTGCAAGTTAAAACTCTACCATGCAAAGCAAAGCCATACATCAGAAAGGTTGGTTTGAAAAAACAACCAGAAAAACAACCAGAAATGCCTTCTCTGGGTACAATATCATTTGAAATGGTTCGACACAAAGTGAAAAAGTGTGCTGTGGTCTGATGAGTCCACATTTCTAATGATAGTGGACCCAGAGAAGGCATTTCTGGTTGTTTTTTTGGTTGTTTTTCAAACCAACCTTTCTGATGTATGGCTTTGCTTTGTATGGTAGAGTTATTAACTTGCACTCGCAGGTGTAGCGACAAATTATGTAAACTGACAATGGTTTTCTGAGTGTTCCTAAGTCCTCACAGTAATATCCTTTACACAATGACGTCAGTTTTTTAATGCAGAGCCACCTGAGGGATCAAAGGTCACAAGTATTCTGTGTTGGTTTTCAGCCTTGTCGCTTTAGTATAGCAAGTTCTTCAGATTCTTTGAACGTTTTGATTATATTATGGACTGTAGATGATGAAATCACCAAATTCCTTGCAACTGAATGTTGAGAAACATTGTTTTTAAACCGTTGGATGATTTTCTCACAGAATTGTTCACAAATTGGTGAACCTCACCCCATCTTTGATTGTGAACGACTGGGATGGTCCTGTTATACCCAATCACAATATTAAACTGTTTAAGATTGACCTGTTTACCTGTGGAATGTTCCAAACAGGCATTATTTGTGCATTCATGACCTTTCCCAGTCTTTTGTTGCCCCCGTCCCAACTTTTTTGGTACGTGTTGCAGGGATCAATTTACAAAAGATTGTTTAATTTCAAAAAACAATAAAGTTTATCAGTTTGAACATTAAATATATTGTCTTTGTGGTGTATTCAACTGAATAGAGGTTGAAAACGATTTGCAAATCAATGCATTGTGTTTTTATTTACATTTTACACAACGTCCCAACTTCAACGGAATTGGGGTTGTACAAAAATGTCATATAATAAGAAAAATCATTAACATAGTGAAACACAACTTGATGATATCATCAAGTTTGATGATATCATCAAGTTGTGTTTTGCCTGGAGTCCTCCCTTACAAAATGGACCCATAAGGGTCCATTTGGTTATGGAGGGGCTCCAGGGAAAATCTTGCCTCGGGCTCCAAATTGCTTAGAAACGCCACTGCCCCGCAGCATTCTGAGCAGACATGATTAAAGTTTTATTCCTTTTATTTAGCTATACTTAAACCCTATATTACACATAAGCCCATGGCTTTGCTCTGGCTTGCAGTGTTGCTGGAAATGCCGGTATGACTCACAGAGTTAGAGAGAACACTCATTTTGACCGTCTTCACATTTATCAAGGATGACGTAACCACTAGGTTACGTTCCTTTGCCTGACCCCAGCCCTGAAGCACCTTTAGGCATAAAGGAAACTTTAGTGCATACAAACACTGTTTGTAAACAGATTTGTTTAAAAACAGAATTCAACTCCACCTCTCCTCCACTCTATTGGCTCATTATGAAACTGCTGGAGACAGTTTGAGATGCTGAGATTGGCTAAAATATTGCCTCACCCCATGCAACTCTCCTCCCCCTCAGACATTAGCACCGCCTGTCCTGAGCCTGACAAATGTTTGTTTTCATGATTTGTTGACAATAACAAAGTTGTGGATCGCCTGCAGGACGAAGCAAGTGTCTGACTGCAAGGAAACAGCTACAGCTACAGTAGAAGCAACATAAATTTAGATTTTTGGAAAAGTTGCATCGATTACCTTTGAAAAAATACTACCTTATTTGTTTTTCCCTCCTGCGTTTCAGAGCCTGGTAGTCTAATCGGAAATGATTTTGGCGTAGAGAGCAGGGGGCCGATGCAGCCACAGATGATTTGATCTCACCAACGTGTCGTCATCCCCAGCCCTTCCCCCGCACCTCCACTGCTGTGCTACGCCACATCGTTTGAAGAGACGCCTGAAAGGTTGACTCCCACTTCTAGGCCACCGTGGCTAACGATTTAGTCCAGGTTATCTGTTTTCACGCAACGCAGATGATAATTAAAGCCTGGGTGTCGACACTAAGAGTCTTGTGACGCTGCCTTCGGTGTTGACATTACAGGTTAGGGCAGCTGATTAGAGCCAACAGCCCTGTCACTTACCGGCGTCAAACAACAAACATGGCGGCCCCCACTGTGGTGAATCGCGGCTGTATCAAGCTGGCTATTACACCAACCTTATGATAATTTGTTTTCTTTAAAGAAGCAACAGGTTTTATAAACATCATCGGCGTCGACATACGCATGTGTTTGTTTGGTTAGAACACCAAGCTAGCACATTAGTCACATTAATGACAACGTCATCTGCTTTCTCAATACTCTGATTGGTTGGTATGAACCAATCACCGAAAACGACCGCTTTGACAACGCCCGAGCCATACACTGCAGTCATGAGAGAGGGTGTTAGGCAATAAATAAGCTGCATTATACCAGAAATAAATCAAGTGGATTAAAATACCTACCTAAGTAGCATTTAATAGCATTTAACTTGCTCTTAAGTTTCTAATCCTTTTTCAGCCTTGTTTTATCTTCAGTCAAGACTCAAACTTTGACATTAAGTTTCGTCCAAAGTCAGAATCCCACAGCTCTTGTGACAAGACCGATCTTCAATCCTAACAGCTCCATCCAGGTTTAGTTTGGAACTC
The DNA here is from genome assembly GCA_039105355.1 of Benthosema pterotum. Taxonomy (NCBI): domain Eukaryota; kingdom Metazoa; phylum Chordata; class Actinopteri; order Myctophiformes; family Myctophidae; genus Benthosema; species Benthosema pterotum. The sequence goes on from CM076969.1 coordinate 27,559,555, forward strand.
ACCAAATGAAACCCCAAACACCTCTAATGTCAAAGAAGAACAGAATTAAACGCCGGCGAGCTCGGCCCCATGCCCACGGTTATCAAATCAAATGGTCCAAATGCCCACCTCCCTCCCACTGTCACGTGTGACATCAATATGATGACCAGCCCCCCTTACATGCGGTCAGACCTGACGAAAATCTATTGAGATGGAAACGTTGTGTGTGCAGGCCCTAGCTCCTTCCCATTTTCAGACAAAAAATACCTAAACTACCCTGCATGGTTTAATGCAGACAATTTGTTGCCGCAAAAACACAAAACTCTAGTACTGTAGATCTCTCTGTGGACTATACTCCAAAACAATTATTCATAACTTAATATGGCTGGGAGAACTGAACAATTACTTTTGGGAATGGAGCAAAACTAAAGCAATGGTTCATTATTGCTATAGCAAAAACTACGACTTGCAGTTGTTTCATCTCTATTTCAGCTCATGCATTTTAAATTGGATTTTAAGAGCTTTTGTCACATAGTTACACACATACGCCTTTATTTGCCCTGGGCGAGGGCAATACAAAAACAAAACAGTGCTACAAAGGGATGACGCCAAAAGCTGGGTGTTGTATGTTGCAAGTGCACTCACACTTGGAGTAGCAAAAAACAAGCAAGCAAACAAACAAAAACATTTGCGTTCATTTATTTTAATGACTTCCTCCACCTGGCCCATGTTGATATGTTGAGTAAAACATGCTTACAGGTGTGCACATTGTACTGTATGTCTTTATATGTCATGAATCTGCTGTGTGGGTGCATGACAACATACCCGATTAGTTTGTGTGCCCTGCAGCAAAATATCTTAAGTGATTACTAGTCTCGGCACCCAGGCTTTAATTTTCCTCCGTGCTGTTCAAAGAAGTGAAAGCCTTGACTAAATCATTGGCCACGGTGGCCTAGGGTCTGGGCTTGACTGATCCTATCAGGGCAAACGGCCAAGGTGAGTCAATCCCCACCTCTCTAGAAAGTGCTTTCAGGTTAAGTGATTACTGATATGACATAAATGTCTATTTTAGAGATGCCATTATATGATTAATGGTTATTGTGATAACAATAAAAACTTGCTCACAATAATTGTATTGCGGCGATTTAAATGCAAGGCAATGTGAAATTGCCTTCTGTCACACTATATGAATTAGCTTTTTGAGATGTAATTTTCATATTGCCCAGGCCATACTCTATAGGCCTACAATACTTTGTGCAAGTCAGCAGGGTTTTAGAATAAGCTTAAAACACACATTAACCAAACAAACAAACAAAAAAACATTTGTGGGCCTTTATACAGTAATTCCCTGAAAACATTCCAGCAGAAAGGATGGGCCTGTGAAGTTTAGATTGCAGCCTGCAACAACAAGAACGATGCTCAGGAGAGGACATCCAGGACGCACACACAACATCACCACTTTGAATGTTTAATCTTCTCTCCATTCATGGCTGCTGAGTTCCCATTGTAGACCCAGGACTCTGTCTCCACTGGCTTGTTCCATATACCAAATGTAATTGAATCACGGAACAAAAGCCAGCAATGCTCTGAGAGCCTTTTTTGTATGAGGGCATTAAATTTCATTGCACAGGATGATGCTTGTATCCCCTTTTATTTGAAGAGGCATAGGATTCCACTGAAAGTACAAGTAGTTCCATAATTAACATTCATCACATTTTAGCATGGCTTATTTTGACAAAAAAGAAAGTTTGAAAAGGCATCAACTCTCATGGTGACACTTCAAGAGTGGGCTTTTTGAGAGAGAGAGAGAAAGGAAAAAAGACGGATGTGCTCACAGTGCACTTGGACTTGGTTCAGCCAGACTCAAATGAGTTTGGGAGCTATTTTGTCCTCCTGATATTTTTCTAAGGCATAGAACAGGAAAAAAGAAAAGGCTTCATTCGTCCTATTGAAAGGAGATTAAAGGAAGATTGTTTGCCACTCTCGCACTGAATAGGAGAATGGGCTTTTAAGTTTGGATCATAATTTTGGTGACACTTGAATTGACCACCATTTTATGTGTCTTTTTGTGAGTGTGACACATTGAATCTATTCTGGACATTCATATTGCCTGAATAGTTCATGTGACTCATTTGTTAAAACTGTTCAAAGCTGTCCTAGGTTAGTCCTAGGTTACAGACTAAATTACATGATTAAATTCTTGGAAATGATGCATACACAAGAAAACAGGTCTAGACAAACATATAGTAAATCGGATACAGCATGTCTGGACAGTTTTTTCCCCATGCCAAACAACAATAAAACAGAAGTAATCCGTCCTGGTATACATACTTCACCAAAATAAAGCCCTTTCCAAACCTGACCTGGAATGGCGTCACCCAGGGCCGGATCTAGGCATGGCCAGACTGCCTCACCAAACATGATGGCATGCAAACAACCTTTCAATGATATTTCAAATTAAAGTGCTTATATTTATAATGATTTGAAAGACTACACTAGGGCTAGTATACTAACTACAACTCTCTGAGCCAGACTGCTTTATGCATGCTGCGTACTTAGTGCAACTTCAACAACAACTGATGTTATATTATCAATGCTTGCTTGGCGATAATGTAAGTTCTGTACAAGATAATTTAAATGAAAATGGTATGGGGGCAGCTTCGCGCCACAGGCGATGAAGCTGCCCTCATGCGTAGAATTTAATACCACATGAGGAACTGATATTGTTTCCATCATTCAGATTTAACCCTGTATATTACATAACAGGGGGAAGAGGTTGGGAAACTGCTCTTTATGGTATACAAAACTGTATTTGGTGGCTTTAATTGGCCCTGAAGTGTCAACCATTTTTAATTGTCAAATCTCTTCACGTTTGAGGCCACAGCCTGAATCATTTGACTCACAATTTCACTTTCTACCAGGCTGCAATTAAAGAGCTGGCGGTATTGGAAAACCTTGAAATGTGTTTGTGATTCTGCGATGGAGGACCTGCCCAAGGCCAAATTGGAAAGTCCCCAAAGCACATAGTTACTGTACAAGCAGCTCGGCTTACAGACCCTGCATATAAATTATGTTATGCATGTGAATCAGAAGCCTGCATGGGCAGAAATCTCACAGGCGCACACAAGAATACAATTTATCTGTTTTTCTCTGTTTTTGCTAGTTTTAGAATCATTTACAGACAGAAAGACAGATAGACAGACAGACAAGTGCCCATCCCATGGTCACATGTGTGCCAGAAATATGGGCAGCTTGATGTACATATACACTGGGCATGACACTACTAGTATGACTTCACCAAATCATGCCAAGCAGGGAGGCAATGTATCCTATTCTTTATAGCAGTGGTCCCCAAACCTACGGCACACAGGCTGGACACTGCCCACCTCTGCATTCGACCCAGCCCCCTGAACAATACACAATACACACACACACACACACACACACACACACACACACACACACACACACACACACACACACACACACACACACACACACACACACACACACACACACACACACACACACACACACACACACACACACACACACACACACACACACACACACACACACACAATGTCCCCCCACAGGTAAGAGACCCAAGGCCACTAGCTGGTAGAATAAATGGACTATACGGAAATACGGACATCACACAGAGCTTTAGTGGAAATGAGGCATGAACCAGCCAATTACTCATAATTGGCTGTGGCAAGGTAGCACATTCTTGTCTTAAAATAATGATTATTTTATGTGTTACTATATATATATACATACATATATATATACATACATATACATACATATACATACATATACATACACATACATACACATACATACATACATACATACATACATACATACATACATACATACATACATACATACATACATACATACATACATACATACATACATACATACATACATACATACATACATACATACATACATACATACATACATACATACATACATACATATATATATATATATATATATATATATATATATATATATTTTTTTTTTTTTTTTTTACATTTTACTACTGTGTAAAGGCAAGCAATTCCAAGACTATGGAGTTGTGTATTGGTGCTGGCGGTGGGGGCTGGATGCAGGATGCAGGATTCTTTCCAAGGCAGAGGAGCTGATGGCTGCTCCCAACAGGGGCCTCCATAATCTGCCGGACGAACAGATTGTTCCTGTTACATTTTTTTTTGTCCCGTCATCATTTCTGGGTGCTTGGAGAAGCGGACTGGCTAATCTTAGGAGAGTCTTGGAAAGGAGTGTTGTGTGAGTGCTTGCATGCTTTCTAAGCATGCATACACACACTGTGTGTGTGTGTGTGTGTGTGTGTGTGTGTGTGTGTGTGTGTGTGTGTGTGTGCGTGCGCGCGCATGCATAGGCGACTTTAGGCCCTCCCTGAAATCATCATCATCAATTAAAATTAAGTGTGAACAAGTCAAAACGCTAAGACTGTAAATCCAGCAACTTCCGCAACTAACGCGACTCTCAGCCAGGGTGATGACAAATTTTGGGCTCCATTTTCGTTACCATCTAAACCCCCTATGCTAAACCCCTTATCATTTTTTTTTACTATTTTGAAAATCTTTTAGGAATAGTTCAACGTGCCAACCTATTGACACATTGTGAGCCGGTAGACTGGCCATTTAAGCTATTGATTTTTTTTTAATAGTTTAAAAAGTTAAGGGATAAGGGGTTTAGCGGTGACAAAAATGGAGCCCTTAAAGGCTATAAAGTTGGGCCTATAGTGGTAAACTAAAGGGACAACTATTTTCTAGACACTGTGATTTCTTTACTCATTTGTACTACTTTAGGCAATCACCTCTGTGTTAATGCCAAAGTATTCACTACAAAGCATGAATTGAATGAAAAGGTATTTCATACAGCATAACTTAAAAAAATCTGAACTGTCTCTTTAACTTTCATAAAAAACAGCCCTGTTTCAGATGCTCTACAGAGTCGCCACCTCCAAAGAAATTCTCAAATGGGTTTACATGGAGTTTACTATGCTGCACCGCATGCCCATTACGTTTGTTGAGCTTGTACGCCTGTACGTGCCAGAAACAGACTGTCAAACCAAAGCTATAAGCAGTGCAATCGGCACGCTTTCTTGGGAGCAAAAGGTGAATTGTGTCTGTGTGTGTTCATCTACTTCTCTGTTGCCTTCAATCTCGACAGGCTCCAGAGATATTTACTCGGCGTCTACAACGCCACAGAGCAACTGTTGGGAATCTTTGAGACGTAAGCCTTAAAAAGCATACCTATCTGCTTTCCCCCAGTAGAGTATAAATGTTGTCGTTCGTCTTGAAGATGAGCAACACTCAGTCTGAGCGGGTGTTTTCATCATGCCAAGTGCCTCATTAAGTCTGGTTCGCTGCTAAACCCAAGTAGATTTGAATTTATATGTGTTGTGCAGACCACAAATTAGACTTGATTTCCTACTCTGCTGCAGAGCCGAATAAGCCTTTCAGTAAGCCCCTCCTCAAACTGCTATGGTCCAATCACAGCTAAGCATGACAGACAAACCTCTCCACCCATAGCTTTCTTATATGATAAAACAGTGTTTTAAAAATATATGTCACAAACATTTTTCCAAGGTCTGGTTCAAAAAAATTATCCAGTATTTAATGTGTAATGTCCATAATATTTACATTGGAATGAGTGAGTCTGGCTGGAAAGTGTCCTAGCCTTGGGTGTACACTGGGGAGAGGGCAGGGGTGACTGAAAGGTCTATTGTGATGCATTGTTGAACTGATCACGTCCACGATTGACACCACACTGATGGCACTGAACAAACACATGTTGGAGCGGTGCTTGGACGCAGGAGGGGTCATCAAGAATGGGGGCGGCCCCCTGGGCATGTTCCTGGGGTTCCGGATGTTCCGGGGGAACCCCAACCGCCCGAGAACACATTAACAAGCATTTCACATCATTTGGAGCAACGCCAACCCTGGAAGCTTGACTCAACCCTCTAGGTCAGTGGTTTTCAACCTTTTTGACTCCAGGGCCCACCATTTATTCAGCATTTGAGCCACGGACCACCATTCGAGGACATTTTAGCCCCACACAGACCCCCCAAAACTAAAGATTTCTTTTGCTTTTGTCCATCTTCTAGTTGTGTAGACTTGGGGCTAATTCAGATGATGAATCTTTTAACTCTTGAGGGCGTAAAAATGAAACCAAATGGACCCGCAAGGGTCCATTTGGTTTCATTTTTACGGTTTCATTTTTACTTCTGGTTAACCAGCTGAGCTGGGGACCACCTGGAACCCTCTCAGGGACCAATGGTGGTCCCCGGACCACCTGTTGAAAACCCCTGCTCTAGGTCACTGTGGGGAACAAATTAGTCCAGGCTTTCCGTTTTCACGAAAGGCGGACAAAAATGAAAGCCTGGGTGTCGAGGCTAGGTGGATGCTAATGTGAGAGGGGGAGGGGGGTTGTGTGGGATGAGGCAGCGTTTTATCCAATCACGGCACAGCAATATCCAAAACTTTCACAATGAGCCAACAGAGTGGAGGTGAGGTGTTTTTAAACAAATCTGTTTGCAAACACATAACACATGCTAAGATTGCCTCTATTACCTTTAAGTAATTAGTAACATTTCAGCACTGGTCAAAAATTCCCCAAATTCTGACAACACGCTTAAAGCTTCACAGAAACACATGAAGCCACAGATCTCTCTCCGACAGGCATCTGATGGAACCCATTAAGCACATTAAGAGCTAATTAGACTAAAATGTAACTATTGTAACACTCTCTCCAGAGGTGCGCTACTTAACTTGTCTTGTATTCCCAGCTGGGCTGTCTGGACGCTAGTATAATTGGCTTTCTTTCAGAGCAGCGCGCGGAGCTACATGTTTGAGCTCCCAGGAGCCTTTACGGGTCTACTGTATAGACCAAACCTACCACTATCACCACTATCTCTGTGCTTCATTGTGTTGTACAGTCCACCGGGGATATTCCCCACACACACACACACACACACCTATATGGCCATGCATATTTATGTGGCTCAGCGAGGGCAGCGGATAGGGATTCTTCTGTGGTACACAGTGTCTCTCTGATTACCGAGTGTCTTAGTATCCATGGCAACAGGAATTCGCCGACCTCACGTGTTCCCCTCCCTCCCTCCCTCCCTCCTGGCTTCGTGCAATGAAACGTTGAGCGGATGGCTTTCTGAGGCATCATACTGAATCAAGAGATTATCCCACCTTCCAAATGTTCTTGGCTTGAAAATTCAAATACAACTAGTGTTTTTGGTGTGTGTGTGTGTGTGTGTGTGTGTGTGTGTGTGTGTGTGTGTGTGTGTGTGTGTGTGTGTGTGTGTGTGTGTGTGTGTGTGTTCACGTGCGAATGCATGCATGCATGCACACACTTGTGTACCTGCACGCCAGGGGAGTCATTGCCTTGTGTCTGTGTATGTGAGCCGTATGTTATGTGTCTTGAATTCCAAAACAAGCAATAGATCGATTTCTTCTTCTTCTTCTTTTCAACATTTTCAACATTTTACTATGTCATTAATATGTCTTAGAGATGTTGTGATGATATAAAAAGTTCTCCTATTCTGTGTTTCTTAGAAATTGAGGTCTGAAAAAAATAACTAACAAGGAGAAACACAACCTGATAACATCATTAAGTTGTGTGTCTCTATGATTTTTCTTTTAGGGCCTTCTTTTCCTGAGAGTGTACAGATGAAACCAAATGGACCCGCACTCTCAAGAGTTAAAATATTCAAAATGTGAATTAGCCCAAGTCTACCCAACTAGAGAATGTAGAAGATTAATGGTCATTTTGATCCGTATGTTTGACTGTTTTGTTTCCTAAATCCAGCCTGGAATTGTGGACAAAAGCAAAATAAAGCTTTAGTTTTGGGGTCTGTGGGGCTAAAGATGTCAAATGGCGGCCCTGGTATCAAAAAGGTTGAAAACCACTGCAATAGTCGGATGAAATCAACACAAAATGTGATTGATCATCTGCCATACTGCCCTTTGAATAGAGATTCAGTCCAGTGCATTATTGAAATGAACTTCTTCCGGGGTCTGTATATACCTACCCAAACATGCATGTAACACTACATAAATAGTGGTTTGACTGCTCCTTCCTCTGCCAGGTTAGCTGGAAATGGAACAGTGCATTCCCACTATTACAGACTGACTGGAGTAGTCACAATTACATATTGATCAGGGCAAATCCATGGCCATGCAATTCTGTGTGTGGTGTGTGTGTGTGTGTGTGTGTGTGTGTGTGTGTGTGTGTGTGTGTGTGTGTGTGTGTGTGTGTGTGTGTGTGTGTGTGTGTGTACGTGGGACGTGTGTATTGAACTGTTTCTTAACACACCCGCTGCTGCAAGAAAGGGGGACAGTAAGTGTCACTGCCAGAAATACCTGACTTTTAGACAATTATGGAAAAATCTATGGTGGGCCGTTCGAGACACGGAATACCTTAAAAAATCCTCCATCTCTTTGCTTTCATGGAAAAAAAATAAGTGAGTTGATAACATGTTCTGTTTTGTAGATATTAGCAATTGAATACAGTGCGTTATAATGGCAGATGATGCAGCAGGCATCAACTCAATTCAAAGTTTTATTTAGCATTTAACATTAGGTAATATTATCGCTACACATCCATGCCATATATCAAATTAAACCTCACGATGCCTGCTTGAATCTAAAAAAAATAAATAATAAAATAGCATCTACCGTTATGTAAATATCAGCCTTGGAAAGCAGCATTGTTACTCAATAGTGACTGAATTATGTGACATCAATCTGTTTTTGATCACTGATAACTCCAAAATGGTACATGCTAGAAACTCGCTTTTTCTTTTGTATTCAAGAGGACATCATAACCTTTCATTAGAGATATGGCATGCTCATGTAGTCCCCACAGATGATGTTCTGTGGCTGCATTTTCTTGCAGAAATCAGTTTATGATATAGCACAGTTAGGGAAATATACCACACTCACATCCACATCACACACTGTGATGTACTGTACTAAACTTGAACGGCACCAAACCAAAATGTACTATACAATACCCATAACCATATAAATACATCAAAATAATATTATAAATAAAATCATGCCAACCTCAATAAACAACTTTTTTTTTTCATTTACTTCCACAACACATCACAACGAGCTTGAAGAACTGCCATGTTCAATGCCTGATGGATTTGAACTATTTCATGTGTAAAGTAGTATTATTTTGAGACCTGGTTACTTATTTCTCTCTGACAACCTGGCAACACTGTAGGAACCTCTTTGGGGCAGTATTGCCAACTTGGCACATTTGACACTATATTTAGCTTTTTTTCCAGACCCCCTCTAGCACCAAAATGATTGAAAAACTCCTGGTGAAAAATCTAGTGCTTTTTTGCTGGTGAGTTGCTTGAAAACAACTGCACAATTTTGGAATTGTCACTAGTGCATTTCGGATTTTGGCAGTTGGCAACACTGCTTGAGAGAGAGAGAGAGAGAGAGAGAGAGAGAGAGAGAGAGAGAGAGAGAGAGAGAGAGAGAGAGAGAGAGAGCATGTGTTGCATGTAGTTGAGTCTACGGGGTTCTCACCCTCACCACGTGGCTCTCCCTGCCACGTGTGTCAGCCACGTGTTTCCATAGCAACCACACAACGAACACAGAGAGAGAGAGAGACAGAGGAGAAGGGCAGGATCTTATGGATCTGTACACCGAAGGAGCTTGGATTTATTGACTTTTGGATCTAATAGCGATCTTTTTACTGATCTTTGGTGGTTGACCTGTTATTTGGAGACAAGGTAAGGTGTGTGTGTGCGTGCGTGTGTGTGCGCAGCCGTCTGCTCTCTCTCTTGTTCCTGCTGCTGCTGCGGTGCGGTGGCACAGCAAGTTAGGCTATATTTCAGTTGATTTTTAGATACAATTGGCTACTCTGTCTGTGCATGGTGTGCTGTGATCGTCTGCTGTGGTGTTGTCCTTTGATGTAGACGTTTGATATCCACAGGGTGGATGCACAAGGGTTTAATCTAACATATAATGGGGGAAATGGTTATCGTCGTGATTGGGCTGATCCGCGTGATTGGCAGGGGGGACGGACAGAGAACTTCACGAGCCCGCGTGGACAGCAGTCGGTGGGTTAACACTGCACTGATATACTTTTAAATTCCTGACCACAAACCAAAATGCCAAGTGCGCCAGGTAGTAGGTCCACCAAGTGGTGTGGGTAAAGGGCAAACACTTAATGAGCATCACAAAAGGTGAGGAAATAGAGTGCAATCAGCAGGTTTTTGGTTTACGTTTTTGTTTATCTATAGGGCATACCTGCTTTTACAGTTTAAATTGCTGAGTCATAACACATATGCGGTAGCACCACAGAGATGGCATTTCACATAATCAACAGTAAAGCAATGTAATAAAATATTTTTTCATTGGCATAATTTTAGTAATTGTATAAAAATATATACTATATGCTCTTGCTCTGCAGTGGAATTTGCAGCATACACACATGCTGCAAATTACGTGTGTGTGTGCGTGCGTGCACGTGTGCGTGTGTGTGTGTGTGTGACTGCATGTGTCCTGAATCCTAGCTGACTGCCCTGTCACATAATGCCGGGCAGCTCTGTTGTCAGCCCCCTGATGTGCAGAGATAACTGCCGTGTCTGTTTGTCCCTGTTCCCCAGCTAACCTCAATAGGAAGAGAAAACCTCTGTCTGGTCAAAGGATTTGTCGAAGCAGCAGTTAATATGAGCACGCATGCATGGTGATGGCCCTCGGAAGGCACAAAGGTACAGTATGTGCTTGCAAAACACTACTGCAATGTGGTCATTTGGTGGCCATTGAGAGAACACCCCAAAACGTCTATGGGGAGAGTTAAAGGTAGTATTGGCAACTTTAGTGTGTACGAACACTGTGTTTGTTAACAGATTTGTTTAAAAACAGAATCTAACTCCACCTCACCTCCACTCTATTGGGTCATTATGAATGTGCTGGAAACCGCTGTCCTGTGATTGGTTAAAACGCTGCTTCAGCCCACGCACCCCCCCCCCCTCTAACATTAGCACCGCCTTCCCTGAGCCTGATGAATGTTTTGTTTTCATGATTTCTTGACAACAGCAAAGTTCTGGACCGTCTGCAGGACAAAGCAAGTGTTTGTCTGCAGGGAAACAGCTGCAGCATCAAAGTGGAAGCAATGTAGAGGGGAAAAAGGCAAAAAAAATATATAACTATATATATATATTTAGATTTTTGTCTAAAAAGTTGTCTTTATTACCTTTAATGTCATTTAACTTGTTTGCAATCATGTTACTTAACCATGCTATAACTTTACAGACTGCATTAAAACTGTCCCAAACATCCCGGCCCAAACATATCGGGTTGTGTTGGGCCTGGTTGGGGTTGGGCAGAATTTGCCAGTTTGTATGGGAATAGACACAATTGAATGGTAATTGGCATCAGACTGGGCCTGCACCCAGTGTGATTGCATATTTAGTTGGAGGGTGAGATTGAAAGGCAGATTCAATTCAGACGTTGTAACCCTCTCTACGCCAAACCTACACAGTAGATATGGCTGGCAGTGAAACACGCTGGGGGAGCTTTTTGTTTGAAATGATCTATAGGCCTACAGGAAGTGCTCTGTCTCTGACCCTGCAACCTATAGCCCTCCAGTCAATATCCAACAGTGCGTTTACAGTACTTAAAGTGTAAGTAACCTGTTTTGCACTACTTTTCCCAATCAAATTGTGTCATAATTACAAACACATTTGCCAATACAACAATACTTGGTGTGTATTTGCTCTGGGGGCTATCAGAAGAAAGGTGGTCCAACCCCCGAAGCACTGGCCAATCACGCCGGAAAGTTACGAGTTCATATGGCGCGTCATTAGGAGAACATCTCATCGGGTTCCCATTGACTTGCATAGACTTGCATAGAAGAGTGGCCATGGGAATTACCATATTAAACACTCTCGTAACGGAGTACATACATCACTCTGTTAATGATCGTGACCGGGGACCACACGGCCACCACACGTTGTTTTTACTCAGACAGTCTCTCAGACCGTTTTTGCAATATCCATGTTGAAACAGAGCTAGCGTATGTGGCTAATAGTTCTACACACTGCAGTCGCGAGGGGCGTGCCTCACTCCAGCTGACTAGTGGCTCAGAGCCATCTAGTACAAGACTTGCGACATTGCGGAGTCGGAAACTGAGCGCTCGAGCTGCCTGAATGGAGACAAACTGGAGTTCTCCACCAGCACCAAGCCAACGTTTAGTTGTTTTCTGCCGCTGGAATGCGAGGGGACTCGGTGGATGGATTATGGACATTACGTTAGCAGCAACTGTGCTTTATGCTGGGATAGAACCATGACGATAACATTAAAAACAGGAGGAGTATTTGTGAAGGAGAGAGTAATCTTGGTAAACATGCTCGTACGTAAAATAACCGAACGAGCCAGCAGACCACCGCTGCGTCTACCCACTGATACTGATCCTCTCGGGGATCAGCAGCAGCTTCGCTTTTACAATCTCTTTCACAATCTCATGTCCGGGCAGTAGCATTGTTTCCGAGTTTTACGCACACTGACACTGCTGCCTGCGTACTAGGAGTACACTGCGTAAAAACATCCACGCTCAGTATGCCAGGTCGGACAGGTCCCTTTTCAAATGTGCAGCATCCCTTTTCAAATGTGGCTTTGAGGCCATGCCAGATTTCCACTGGCCAAACGTGTATCGGAATTCCCTTCCCACCTATATTGCTGCACCCACCGAAAAAGTTGTAGACGACCGAAAAGTTGTTCCAAGAACTGAGCGCTATAAATAGTCTAGACTCCACGCTGATACTGTCTATACTCAATAAGCACATCTGCGTGGCTGGGGCGCTACCGTGCTGACGAGGAGAAGGGCGTGTCCATCGGAGTTAGCATTGCAACAAGATCTCCTATTGTCGTCATACACCCGCGACATCAACAGATTCAGAACTACATTTCCCAAAGTGGCAGATTTAGTAATTTTATTTTTATAAACCTCAAATGTGAGATGTGTATGGCCGCATCAGGCATTTTAAATATATCATTGGGATACTTAGGCTATTTTTGAGGGACATGTGTCAACACTTTTGAGAGTTTTTTGCAGGTTACCTACACTTTAACCTTCTGCGGTTACTCAATATACCAATGGATCCTAGGAGAGCCCAATGCAAGGCTTCTACAACAGTACAAGGGACCAGCCCAGTATATTACACTGCAAAAAATAAAAGAAAAAGAAAAGAAAAGAAAGAAAACTGTAAATGTTACTCGCCACTCACCACTGTTACTGATTCCTTCACTGCTGAACTCAGCACCGGTTGACACCATGCTTGTCTTTCACAAGCATCGCATGGCACAACTAAACATTGTAGTAAACACATAGTTTCTAGATATTTGCTGTTGTACAGTAGTTGTTATTGAAACAACTCCAGGGAAACTGTTATATAACCACACCAACCTTAGGCTTGTGTACAGGCATAGGCATGGGCCTAAATGCCAACTGCCCCACCGAACATGATGGCATGCAAAACAACCCAAATTTCATAAGATATTTCACATTTTAAGTGCTTATATTTAAAATTATTTGAAACACTACTACTGTTACTAACTACAGTTGTGGCACCACTAAACCAACACCATTTCATATTTCAAAACAGAAAACTCTCTGAGTCAGACCTTTAGCTTTATGCATGCTGCGTGTCTGTACACCACACTGGAGGATTTTTCGTCCTGGCACGGCGCACCAGCATTTCAGCAGGATTTACAGCATGGGATTTCTTGAAAATAATCAACACCTAAAAATGTTTGAACACTTACAGTCTTCTACCTTATCATGACGTTCTAGGGGGACCCTCTTAGAAAGCTCAAGGGCCCCCCCTAGCTCAGGGGGTCGTGGGTCTGGGCCCAACATGCCTGTTGGATAATCCTTCCCTCCTGCCAGTCCAGACTGTATGACTAGAAGCATTTAAACGTTCTGCTTGCCTTGTGAGAGCAACAGGACTGCACCAACCCTGACATTGGGCTATACCTCAAAATAATATACTGTGCATATACAGTATACAGTATATAATAATACAAGCTCATAATGAATAAACAAGTCCCAAATCCCTACAAAGTACACAGTATTAATCCAAGTCATTGTAACTTGCTATGCTGTATATGTACAGTATCAGTACCAGCCAACCTGGTGGCCCTTCCTTCCTCGTATTTAATTCTTCAGAAGTTCTATTACAGCCGTTTCGTTTTTAGCAAAGTGTTCCTCATTAGAGGCTTCAGAGGATGTTTAATAGGTCTTCCATGGCATCAAGGCAAGGCATCCTTGACTACTCTTGTTATACATTTTATTCTATTTCTAGCAGTCTAGGGCGGCTTTACCAATGTTATTCGCACATCATTATTTTGGTGCAACAAATAAAGGCATTTTTACTGTCTTGTTTTAAGAGAGGCTGCCATACTATTGAATGCAATGCAAAAATATATATCCCATGATTTTGTAACTCATTTTTTCACCCAGTGCCAATTCATAATGTGATCCCTACACACCCTCCGCCAAGGCAGCGAAGAATCGAAGGCACCTATGGGGAAGTCCACATTGGTTCATGGGAGGAGACAGACATGCGCAGTACATTCCAGGAAATTTGATGCTTGCAAACTATGTATGCCAGGTCTCTTGGATGGTTTGCCAAGCGTCAAACTTCCTGGAATGTACTGCGCATGTCTGTTTCCTCCCATTAATTAATGTGCCTTCGCTTCTTGTCCTGATTCATTGGACGGACCACGTCATTGGACGTGGTGCCGAAGGAACACATTATTACCAGTTCCTGTCCCCTCCATCAGAAGCCCCGGCTGGCCAGGGTGGGCAGTTTATAAACCAAGGTCACTGCATGTTTTGTGGGGGTATCTACCCTAGGGGCCACGGGAAGAACATGCAAACTCCACACAGAAAGCAACCCCGCCTCGGGTATGGGCACTGATGACACGGAGGAGGAGACACGCTGCCAGCACCCATAGTCCCTATAGGGAATCAAACCCAGGACCTTCTAGCTATAAGGCGACAGCACTAGCCACTGCCCCACCGCTTGGTAACCTTGGTACTTATAGGGCCAATTATTTTAGTTAACATTTGTCTGGAACTGGACAAATGTCTAATTTCTCTTTTGGATCTTGAGCTAAAATGTGTGAGCTGCAGGACCCATTCCAGTAATAATAGTTGTGTTAAAATACACACCCACGTCAGAGTTATATATAAGCTTGCTGAAACACTCTGACACTCCACCAAATTCACAAATTCACACCAGCAGTGGTGAGTGGCTTTCTGCTAAATGGGTGTGTTCACACCATCTGAAAGACCCACATGCACCTTCATTTTTATTTATTTTTTACGCCTAATCCAGCTCACATTATGTTTAACTGTTCTCATCTTCGCCACACCATCATCATTCCTGACTACACATATTGCTGTAGAGAGGAACGTGGTGACTGCTCCTTGCCATTAAAATGACTGTCGATGCCACTCGACTGTAAAATACAATAGAATACAGTACAATAGAACAATGCAATGGAATAATAAAACAATAAAAACAGTTAGATACAGTTATAGTATCACTCGAAAGCAATCACTGTCAATAAGATCAATTAAATAGTTGATCAAGTTAAAGGGGAATTCCTCCTATTTTCAAAATTGTCCTGAGAGTGTACGTGAACCAAATGGACCAAATTGGTTCCATTTGTACACTCAGAAAAAAAATGTACTAAAAGAATCATTAACATGGTGAAGCACAGCTTGGTGATGTCATTAAGTTGTGTTAATGATTTTTTTCCAATCATTCTGTGTTTTCCATCAAAAAAACACAGAATGGGGAACATTTTTATTATGTTCACAAATACCTCTAAATGTTGAAAATGGGGCTACAGTCCCACATTCTGTTCTTGTTATCTGTGCCTTAACAGGATATTTTTAAACATTGCCAGAATCATGTCTTTTTTCAGACACAACAGATCTGTGTTGATATCACTGCCCGGGTGCCACTCGAAGCCCTCCAAAAAGATATTTTCTCTGAAATTAACTAAAAATAAATGAAATAAAATAATCTAGCCCCTGTCCCTGCCGCCTCCTCCGCTCTGCCTACGCGGGCTCCCTATTGAACAAATAGACAAGAATAAATACGCTCCAGCCTGTACTGGTCCTAACAACAATGTTTCATAATTTGATCCCAAATCGCGCCCGTACATTCGCACGTGCATTCCTGGCGCATACATGTGTGTGTGTGTGTGTCACACACACACACACTAGAGCTGGGTTCGGGCCGAGTTTTTCCAGCCCGGCCCTAGCCCGGCCCCGAGAGCTTTCTGTCCAGCCCGGCCCTAGCCCGAATATTATTATTAAAATATATGTGCAGCCCAGCCCGACAGCCCGACACCTTTTTCCCCTAAAATTTCTTTGAGGAAGGCACTTTAATTATTAAAATGAAAGCACACATTCCCCCCTCTCTGTTGTCTAACCGATAAGGAAAAATGCTATTTTTATCCATTAAAAAAAGACCATGTTGCCATGTGGTGAGTCCATCATTGAAAGAGCCACGTGCGTAATCTACTACTACATGAAATGGATAAATAGTTGGATTGTTTTCATTTATATATAAAATGGCTATGTTGTTAATGCAAATATTAAAGTTGTAAAATAATATATTATTTTACAACTTTAATGTTATCAATATATTAACAACATAGCCCAGCCCGGCCCGTCCGAAAGCCCAACCATTAATTATGCAAATGAGCCCAACCCGGCCCGGCCTGTCGGGTACCCGTCGGGCCACGTCGGGCCTCGGTCGGGTATCCCACCTCTAGTGTGTGTGTGTGTGTGGGGGGGGGATTGTAATCTTTCCTGGAGCAGCCACCAGCTAGCTAGAATCGGACCGGACCATTAATGATGAATTCTGTCACAGTCACAAGACAAAGTCTGTGACTAGGACAGAATTTGCATAGTTTTGTGTAAACCTGTGCCCTTGAGATCTTTGTTCCCTGTGCAGTGGACAGAATTCAGTATATTGGATCATTATTTACTGACTATTGGCAAATATTAGAACCAGATACTATTTCCAAATTCCCCAAAAAATGAAAGTAAAACAAAACAGAGTCACAAAAACTAGTTTGTGTTAACACAGCATTAGAGAGCCAGTGAAAGCTCATTGTTATTCCCTGTCTCATTATAATATGCATGATCTGCCTGGTTTCAGTCCGTTTCATTGGGCTTCTTTGAGAGGGCGTGTGGATTCCATGCATACCCATGACTTAAAGGGTGGACGCAAAGTTAAAGGGAAGGGTACTATTAAAATTGGTATTTTTAGTGGCATAACTAAACAGAAGAATCTGAGAGTGCCCAGTTCATGCGCCCCCATTCAGACACACACAGAAAATCACAGATATCTCAACATAGGTCTGACTGTGGTTTTTTTAGGGTAACTTTTAGGGTAACAAAATACCCTGGGTTGGTAAAAAACAAAAACTTGAAAACTGTAAAAATCACGGTGGATCCCCTTTAATGATTGTGTAGGACAAAGTGGATATAGCAGGGGCTGGCTCTCCTCGAAAAGGGACAAGGACTGCCCATACTTTGTATGGAGAATAGATACAGAGATCCCCTACTGGGCTATCAGTCGGTTCAGGCCTAAGTGTGAGGGCCGTGTATAGCTCCCCTCAGCTAGACCCCTGGCCTCTGTACAGTCACATGCACTGCACAGTATTGTGTGGTATTGTATGTGAGCCTACCGTTAGGAACAGGATGGATGGACCCTGCCTCTTCTCTTTCACACAGGACCTTTGATAACACAAGGTGCTTGTCTGCATCCCCCCCTTCCATCGCCCATGGCTGCAATTATATATTTTTTCTGCTCCCGAAAGAGATGCCGCGCACAGGGTAATGGAGATAAATGGGTCACTTCTTGCTAGCACGCCGCGTTGAGCTCACGTGCACATTCGCTGATATTAGCTCAATGTTAAGTCGCCGGTGCCTCGATCTTGCTGACAGCTAAGTGGAAATATTTCCAGATTTATCATCGCAGACGTTTCGCTGCTGTAAAATCTGACTGCCAGATGTACGCGTCATCAGAATCCCCTTTCTAAAGCAATCAGCGAGGAATTAATCATGGTGACAGTTTTGCAGGTAGCACAAGGACAACAGGGGCCTATCACCTATGATAACACAATGTTGGACAATGTAGAATAGACCATTGGTTTTTAAATATTTTTGGCTGAGGGCACCTTGCATATATTGTGCCTGCTTGTGCAGCTTCCCCCCAACTGTCAGCCGGTCTGTGACAATAGAAAGGTGAGAAATGACCAAAAAAGAATAAGGTCTCGAATGCAAGCAGCCAGAATTAGCTTTCTCTGAAGGGTGGCTGGCACCCTTAGATAGGGTGAGAAGTTCAGTTAGGTGGGAGAGACTACGTGGGAGTGTCTGCTTCCCCCGCTGCTACTTCACCTGGAAAGGAGCCAGTTTAGGTGGTTCAGGCATCTGGTTAGGATGCCTCTCAAGTGTCTCCCTAGGGAAGAGACCAAGGACCAGAAGGAGGGATTACATCGACTCTCTGGCCTCGACCCATCTCGGGATCCCTCAGCAGGAGGTCACTAATTTTGCCTGTGAGAGGGAATCTGAAACGCTCTGGTGGAGCTGTTGCCCCCATGACCCGACTACGGACAAGCGGTTGAAGATGGATGGATGGATAAATGGAAGGATGGATGGATTAAATGAAATTAAAATATATAGTCAAAACTACCTTCCAGCTGTTGTCAGTTTTGTTAAACAAACAGATTCATAGACAGACTTAATTGTAGACAACTTACCTCCTATCTCGGTGGATGCAAACTTGCGCAATGCACACAAGTAGGCCATGGCCTACTTGTAAGTGAGAGGAGCTGGTGAATACTAATGACATTAGCTCTAAAGGTCTTTCACTTACGTCACTTTACGTCTTCACCTAAACCGGCCAATCGGAGTACCCCGAGGGGCCGACCGCCAAACACCAAACACAGATCAACACACTTGCTCCCGCTCCACTCACGCAAGTAATAATAGTGTTGAAAGTTAAGAAAGGATTCATGTTGTGCTGTAGTATAATATACTAGTAGTACTACAAGCCTGAGTGGTTTCTCCGTTTGGGATTATTGGAGCATTGATTTTGTGAAAAAAAACAACTGTCCTTATCCATATCTGTGAGTGATGCTGTCTTTTACGGAGAGTTGATCCTAAACGGCCCGTTGGAGTTACAGCCAGCCATATGGATGGACGGACGAACGGTCAGACGGACGGAGCGGCCCTGGCAGAGTGCGCTCTCTGTTGCCACGGAGACAGCAACCATCAGCGTTATGGTGATGGATCGTGGCTGTCGCCACCGAGACCTTTGCTGCTGGCCAATCAAATGATCCGGTCTGTTTCTGAGCCATCATTACATTCCTAATAGAGATGCCTCGCCAAACGCTGTGACAACGATGTGACAACACTTGACCTTGTTACTGACTCTGCTGGGGGGGTGGGCTGCACTGGGGTGGGCCGGGGGCAACAAGCCTCCGTTCTCTCCATCTCTCTTTTTACACCACGGCACCGAGGAGACAACTACTGGGGTTTGTGGTAGAGGTCACTCTGGTGGTATTGGCGGATCAGTGAATTCTACCGAAAATCAAGTGAGTCCCAGGAGGCTGATTATTAAGCAGAGTTTCAAGTTCGACCAGGCATGTTGGCTGCCAGCCGACCTTGTTGATAACCGTCCTAAGTCCTGACTGCACCGTAAACGTGTCGTGATGCAGTCCAGTTTTAACGCACATTTGGCTACTTTATTGCGGTCGTTTTGGTCACTAAGCCTCCTCTAACCCTAACCATAAACGTAACCAGTAGCACCTCACTATGCTGACACAGGGCTTAAAACGAGGTGGCCAACCGGACACGTTGATCGAGGATTTCCGGGATTTTGTCTTATCAATGCAATCGTAATCTCCCAGACAACATGCCTCATCGATAAGAACGGCTAATAAGCAGCCTTCTGGAAATTATCGGTTGATAACCATCGAAGCGGTGGGCGGATTTGCAATGGTGGTCAATGGTAGGATCATGAGTTTACAGTTCAAGTTAATTTTTCTTCAGTTGCAGGGCAGTTCCTGTTCTCAGGCTCTACTTATATAAATTATATAATTATATAAAGCATTATATAAATTCTATGACATGTCAGGATCACTTTAAAGAGGTATTGGACCCATGAGAGCACACCCCCTTCCGTGCCAATGCAACCGCCGACCAACCATTGCTGACTGTCCCAGAAACCCGCACTCTAGAAACAAGAGGCGACCGTGCCTTTGCGGTTCCCTTCTTAAAATACACATTTGAACTGATTTTAATCTATTTAGGTTTTTCTACTTTTTATGTCATTTTTCATGTATGTATTCTGTTGCACTGAAATGTTTTTATCCTCTGTTGTGCATACCTCGTGCATACCTTGGATGCATAAGTGCATCCGAGGTATGTCCACGCACAAAAGATCAGGTTAAAGATTCAGGTTAAACTCCAATTCATTGCCTACAACAGTGTTCTTAACCAGTGAGTGGGTTCCAGGTGGTCCCTAGCTAAGTTGGTTAACCAGATGTAACTCTTGAGTGGGTTAAAAAGGAAACCAAATGGACCTGCAAGGGTCCATTTGGTCTCATGTGGTGGGCCCCGCCATAGTATCAAAAAGGTTGCAAACCCGGTGCCTACAACAAAAAGAAAGACGCAATCTCAAAGTATTGCATATACAGTAACATCGATAAATGTGGGAGCTCTCGCATACAGTACCACCAGAGCAGTGAAGGCTGAGCTAGAGTGTGGGCATTGTACTGTATATACTGTAGGGGAGGCAAGATCAGCACAGACTCAGCACAGCTTGTCTTCAGCTATAGTTAGTCAGACTGCAGGTGTTCACATCGCCGACTAAAGTGCCGTTCCCAATGAACACGATGACTACAAAGATATGGCTATCACTATATATACACATCACCGATACTTGTAACCCGAGGGCCTTTTACTTTGAAGTTTCAGCCTGAAGTATCTCAACCAATCAGAGCTCTCTCTCATCCCTCCAGGCTATGGGGTTTTTCATCCGTGACTTCCGCCTCTGGAACCCACATACTGTAGTTATTTCGGTTTGTTAACAAATGGTGACAGAGGAGTGATGTATAGCAGTGGTTTTCAACCATTTTGATCCCAGGGCCCACTATTTATACAGTATTTGAGCCACGGATTTGATGACATTTTAGCCACGCAGAGCCCAAAACTAAAGATTTATTTTGTTTTTGTCTACAATTCCAGGCTGGATTTTGGAATCAAAATAGGCAAACAATACATCAAAATTCTACATTCTCTAATTGCTTAGACTTGGGCTGATTCAGTTGATGAAAATGTTAACTCTTGAGACTCAAAGAGTTACATCTGGTTAACTGACCTCCCATCATTTAGCCTGGGGGGGACCACCTGGAAACCTCTCAAGGACCACTGGTTGAACTACTGGTGTAGAGCTCCATCGAATCATGTCTAACCTACACACAACCTATACATATTTTAGCATGATGATTAAGTTTAAGTAAGTTTAAGGAGTAATAGTTTGCCTGGATGCTGGATTTGATATAAAAATACACAAAAGTGAAAATTGTTTTGGCATGTATTGTTCAGTATATAGAGTGAAAAACTTTTTAAAGTTTATTTTTTCATAGTGCTCAATGCCCTGGAGTAAGCAGGTTACGTATCTCCCTCAAGGCGCTGCCCTTTGGTGCTGAACTCTGTTCCACTGGTCTCGCCTGGCTGGTGAGCTCAGCTGTCTGACGGCCCGGCGAGACGACACACAGCGCATCACAGGAAATTAGCATTTCTGCATTTACCCATCCCATAGCTACTAGGAGCAGTAAGATTTTATGCTGCTAGGGGAGCAATTAGGGGTTAAGAAGCCTTGCTCAGAGTCACGCACCGACACGTTGCCGCACCAGGGATGACCCATGGGCTGCTGGTTCCCCCAGAAAGTTCACCAAACCCTTCAGGTAAAGTTACGGTCTGCAACAGACAGGTGACAGTCACAAGAACCATCGGGAAGCATGTGAACAATGGAAAATAAGTTCCAACTATACGAGATCAAACTGTTAACATTAACATTAACTGCATTAACTACAACTAGGCAGGAAGTATAAATGACATACTGTAAAGCAGTGGTTTTCAACCTTTTTGTTAGCAGGGCCCATAGCAGGGTTCATTTGGTATCATCAGTCTATACTGTCCATTGTTTAGCTGAGGACCACCCGGAACCCTCTCAAGGAGCACTAGCAGTCCCCTGATCACTGGTTAAAAACTCCTGCTGTACAGTAAAGCATAAACAACAAGGGAAACAAGCCTAAAGACCAATTAAACTAGGACCATGAACAGGACGATTCTAGCACGAGTCCAATGACTAAATCATCTTCACACAGCTGAGGCTGCAAGATGAACACAGAAAATAGCCCATACAATGAGCTGAGCAGTCCCGCCCCTCTCGTGACGTCGCCACTTCCCCGTTCATTTTCCGTATGGACTTTTCGAAAATGATTCTATATAAAGACTATTACGTGGTGGACAAAGCCAGCCCAGGTTATAACCAATCATGACAGCAAGCACAATATTACCATATTATGATTTGATTGTGTATGATTTGCAGCTGAGTAAGCTGACTGTGTGTGTGTGTGTGTGTGTGTGTGTGTGTGTGCATGTGTGTGTGTGTGCGCGCGTGTGTATACTTTTTTACACTGTACAGAGACGTCATGATGAGGAGCTCTACCTGTTCTCATCTCTCCGGTTACCCATTAGCATTAGCCATGTATTTTTGCCCCCCTGTCAGTGCCATTAAAGTAGGCTACACAGGCAGTCGGATAGGAGGCAGGAGCCTGGAGTTTTTTGTTAGACACGTTCGATACACTCCTGCAAGTTGAACACATAAGCGACAACCGGAAGTTACTAAATGCATTAGAATCTATATAGGCTCGCATGAGTCCATGAACCGACCGGAAGATTTTTCTGCCCCCTCACTGTAGCATCTCAGTCTATTTAACGGTCTACACAATGACAATGCCATGGCAACAGTGAAGTGACAATAGAGCTGCGCAGTGACGTCACCGCCCCTGTTCCGGAAGTCTTTTTCCCATCATTTTTCTCATAGACTTTTCGAAAATAATTTATATCAAGACGATTACGCCGCGGCCAAAGCCAACTCAGGTCGTGACAAATCATGACAACAAACACAATATCGTCATATAATATATAATTGGGAAGAGATAGAAAACGGCATGATACAAGACTTTTTGTTTCGTTTTTCATCTTAGAAATTATTTTATTGTCCCAAAAGTTTGTGTGTGTCATCATGATTCGTCACAACTCGAGTTGGCTTTGTCCGTGGCGTAATCGTCTTGATATAAATTATTTTCGAAAAGTCTGAGAAAAATGAATTGGGAAAAGACTTCCGGAACAGGGGCGGTGACGTCACTGCGCAGCTCTATGGTGCCGGTGACCCAGGCAGGAACACAATTCGCAATTGCTTTCAATGGCAACGGTGAGGTGACCCAGACACTCAACTGGGCAGGCTAAACTTGGAAGTGGTTGCGTTGCTTTGTAGTCAAATGTGAAGGTGGTGGAGGACTATGGTTTTTAAAAAGGGACACTGTGGCTCCTATGGTTGTCATAGATACTTAGATATTTTCAGCAAGTGATCTAATAATGACACAGTCTAAGACATTGGTTTTCAATAGGTAGTCCAGGGACCACCAGTGGTCCCTGAGAGGGTTCCAGGTGGTCAACCAGCTAAGTTGGTTAACCAGATGTAACTCTTGAGAGTGTAAACATGAAACCAAATGGACCCCTGCGGGTCCATTTGGTTTCATGTTTACACTCTCAAGAGTTAAAATATTCATCATCTGAATTGGCCCAAGTCTACAATAGTAGAGAATGTAGAAGACACAAGGCCTTATTATGATTGCCTGAAGTATCTTAAGTCCCCAGGTCTTAAGTCCCAAGTCAAAACTTGGAGGTGTGGCAAAGCTGTTTGGCTGTTTTGAGTGGCCATACAGCTTCCTCCAAGTTTTGACTCAAGACAATCATAATAGGGCCCTGTAACTTCTACATTCTATACTTGTGTAGACTTTGAGAGGGGTGGTGGTTTGTGGCTCAAATTCTGAATAGATAGTGGGTCCTGGTGACAAAAAGGTTGAAAACCCCTGTTGTAAGATAGAGAAGAAAAAGAAGAAGAAAAAAAATGACATTAAAATTCTGAAATTTATGGCTTATATATACTTTAACTCATCTAGAAGATGTGACAACAAATTGTATTCAAAAGTGAAAAAATGTGCTGTCACCAACACTGGTCCTGGCATATAGTCTCTGTGGTGCTGTCTCCCCTGCTGCTGTGCTGTCTCACATACATCCCACCCTCCTCCTCCTCCTCCTCCTGCAGCCTGTGAGAGATGTGATTACAGGTGGAAACAACTCCAGTGTGTGCTCGTGATTTATCACTCGCCCGCCTCTCGTCCAACACGCAACGCAGGAAATAAGAGAAATGGCCATAATTAATCCCTCATTCAACCCTGGTTAATGTGCTTCTGGCTCTAATTGATGTGGGCCTGAAATTCAGGGGGAAAAACACAATAGGAGTCCCATTACGGCTAAATGAATCATACGAGGTGACGGAACAATGTGTGCTGCTCTGTGTGCATGTCTGCGTGCGTGTGCACGTGTGTGTGTGTGTGTGTGTGTGTGTGTGTGTGTGTGTGTGTGTGTGTGTGTGTGTGTGTGTGTGTGTGTGTGTGTGTGTGTGTGTGTGTGGTTGAGTCCTCTGCCTCCAGAGCCACATGCGAGATAGGAAGCAAGACAGATGGAGGGAAAGAGAGAGAGAGAGAGCGAGGGCCAGAGTAGAGGAAATAGACCTACCATAGTTAATTTGCCCTAAATATTGTGAAAATAGCAGATCTAAAGAGCATGACTAAACTAAATCAAAATTTGCTGTCATAATTAAACATTGCCAGGTTGGCTCATGCTCTGTATTATTTGACAGGCTTGTTGTCGGTATACCCTGGGGCTTTCCAGTCTTTTCAGTCGCTCAGAATGCTATATGTCATTGAAGCGGGAGGTTGTTTTTCATCTGGAGATGCAAGACGGTTTTCATAAGAGGAAAATAAAAAGTGGAAACGATGCACGGCTGAGATTGGAAGAGGAAGAGCAGTCTCAACTTGTCATCTTTAGGAAGCTTGCATGCACACACACATGCACGCACGCACACACATGCGCTGCAAAATAACACTGTGAAGATATTTGATTTATAAAAACAGAGACAAGATATTTTCAAGGTGAGAGATGGGACGAGTCTATGGAGGAGTCAAGCACTGAGAGGAGGTACCTCTCATGCACAGTAAATGGTAAATGGTGCATTTATATAGCGCCTTTATCCATGGCGCTTTACATAGATTGTGCATCACATTCACGCATTCACACACACTTTCATACACTGATGGCGGAAGAAGCCATGCAAGGGACCTACTAGCACATCAGGAGCAGTTCAGCGTCCAGTGCCTTGCTCAGGGACACCCACGGGTTCAAACCGGCAACCAGTGACTCTAACCGGGCAGCTGCCGCTGCCCGGTGTATGTGTGTGTTTGATACTCTCGTACCATTTTCAGAATTTGCTTGCCTGTTATGAATCCTATGGTAGAGGTCATATAACACATCAAATACAGCATGGAATTGTGGATTATTCAAAGACAACAAAAAATGATAGTGCTTCGTGACTCCAATGGCAAATAATTTATGGATCTTTATATGAAAAGAATTTAAAACGACTGCACTACATTGCTGACTTAATCCTTCTGAGCTTCTCAGTTTCTCTCGCTCTCTTTCTGAATGTCTACCGACACCGTCTCAGCGTGACAGTCTGAAATATAGTTCCGTTTCAATTCATTATTCGGTCTGAAAGCCCTCCCCATGACAGCAGTCGTGAATGGCAAATTGGCGGCGTCAATGCGGCCAAATGCTTTGGCGATTGGTTCATACCAACCAATTACATTATTCAATATTCAACATTATTCAATTCAATAATATTCCGTTTGTGACTGAGTTGCCTGTCTGTTGGAAATCTGTTGGATATTACCGGTAATAATTTACTGTCAATGAGTTTTCTGCTCTTTTCCATTAGCAACATTAATGAATTATCCAGATTCATGTGTTGACAATGATTCATATTATCCATATATCTGAAAATTCTAGGATGCTGTCTGCAGTCAAAAATCTCGTGTCAGTCATGATTTGATCTGAGAATGTTAATGCATGCAAAACATATATTTATATTCCTTCAGCTCTACCTCTCTCTCTCTCAGTCAATTTGTTGTCTCAAATGGTCAAGAGGCAAAGGCAGAGGTGGAGTGAGAGGTGTGAAATAAAAGAGACAAGGAGATGAATGAGAACTGACATGAAATAACAGAGTAGATGAAGCATGACAGACTGTGTTTGTCTTTGTGTGCATGTGTGTGCGTGTGTTTATGTCGCGGAGTGGCAGGGGGCAGGTGTGTGCGTACTGCATGTTGCATGCCATGGACAGTGAGAAGAAGGGGGTACTCGGAAATGCAGTACAGTATACTTTGCGTTCAGTTAAAGCAGTAGTTTTTAACCTTTTTGACACCAGGGCTTTTGGTGACATTTTAGCCCAACAGACCCCAAAACTAAAGATTTTTTGCTTTTATCCACAATTCCAGGCTGGATTTGGGAAACAAAACAGGGAAACAAACAGAACAAAATGACCATTACTCTTCTACATTCTCTAGTTGTGTAGACTTGGGCTAATTCAGACGGTGAATATTTTAACTCTTGAGAGTGTAAAAATGAAACCAAATGGACTCGCAAGGGTCCATTTGGCTTCATTTTTACACTCTTAAAGAGTTACATTTGGTTAATCAACTGTCCATCATTTAGCTGGGGACCACCTGGAACCCTCTCAGGTACCACTAGTGGTCCCCGGACCACCTGTTGAAAACCCCTGAGTTAAAGGAACCGGAAAAATACAGTGCTTCCTGCTCCTGCAAGATGTGTTGAAAACAATCGGATACGTGGTATAAAAAGTTGAGAACAAATCTATTTAGAAGAATCTTTGCACACCCAAAACAAAAAATAATAAAAAAGAGCAGGTGCATTGGCAAACAAGTACAGCAAGTACACATCAATAATAAATAGAACACGCACGCAACTGACTGATGACCTCCTTCAGGCATGACTGGACTCAGTGACTGAAACGCTGCTTGCTGCGCCTTGAAAGAAATCGCCTCCCGACCTGTGCCACGCGGTTTGGCAGTGTGTGGGCCTCTCCTTTTTATTCGATTGTTTTCATATTCTTTGCATCATTTTGAGATTTTTGTCCTCACCATTTCTGGCAAAAAACACAAAAAACATTATGTGCCATATCTCTCCATAAATTAATTTCCATCTATCTTCTTTACGCGCATGCAGTTGATGCAGCCTGTCTTTATTGTCCTGATTATATATACTGTATATAGCATAAATGGCAGAAAGAAATTAAAACAGTACACACTTCCTAATTTGTCATGGAAGTCGGTGTTATCATGTATCGTACATTTTTCAAAATCTCACACAATAGGGATTTAATAAACTAGTTGACATGTTGACTGGTCAATTAGTCAAACCACTAGTTGGTTTCTTTGGTACTAGTTGACTAGTTTATAAGAAATTAAGGGGGATTATTTTTATTATTAATATTATTGTAGTCCTACGAATCTTAGCTAGATTATTTTCACCGATGTAGTTTTCCTTTTACAATAACAAGTACTATAATAACATTAACCAAACAGCCCACACAGCTGCTGCTGTTCTTCTATAGAATCCAGCCGTGCACAATAATACGATAGCTGCAATTACATAATATTGTGTTCGTAGGTGGCAGAGTCGGTGGACCATTGGCATAAACAAAAACACAGCAGGTGCAGCGACAACAGAACAAAGCATTAAAATGGCTGCTAAATCTGTTTGTTGATCAATTGTATCATATGACAATATGTCACATTAGCCGCTAGCCATCCACACAAAACTATTACCAGTCCAGGACATTATCAGGAAAGATTT
The DNA here is from genome assembly GCA_039105355.1 of Benthosema pterotum. Classification (NCBI taxonomy): domain Eukaryota; kingdom Metazoa; phylum Chordata; class Actinopteri; order Myctophiformes; family Myctophidae; genus Benthosema; species Benthosema pterotum. The sequence continues at coordinate 27,587,713 of CM076969.1, forward strand.
CTGCATGATTTGATTTATTTCGATGGCACACGTTTTCATCAATGCATTATATACAGTAGAAGTGGTTCTGAAACTCTTTCATGTCATGGCTGCTAAATGGACACTCGCTAAGTTATGCCAAGGATCCTCATAATACGATTATTACAGCTCCAACAGCACCAGTGATTCTCAAAATATTTAATCTCAAATACTCCCATTTAATACAAGCAATAGGCTAGCTACGGATTACAATTCAAGGCATTCCTAACTGTGGGTCTTCTTGATATTGTAAAATCAATAAGGAGATGTTGTTTGATATCAACATGGATCCAGTGACCGGCCGTCACTGGATGAATTTATTGTTTAACCAAAGTGAGATATGGCATTTTGGTGGTGAGTCCAGCTTTCATCTATTATTACAGCAGCTACAGTACAATGGATGACTGGATGTGGGTTGAAATGGTGAAATGCTGATGTTGTTGGAGGGGGGGCTTGAACGAGTGCTCAGTTTCTGACCTCTCAATGTCACAACTGTTCTAGCAAATGGATTTTTTTGTTTGTTTTTTACATACTGTACTGTATACATGATTGATATTCATTCTTAGTAGTTAAACAACTAGTCGACTAGTAAGCTAGGCAACTACCGTAGTCTGGTAAAAGTCACTAGAAGTGAAAGCTCCATCACACAGACCTACAATGCAGGAAGCAACAAGTCTCAAAGTAAAGTATATGTGTGACCTGCAAGTGTGTGTGTGTGTGTGTGTGTGTGTGTGTGTGTGTGTGTGTGTGTGTGTGTGTGTGTGTGTGTGTGTGTGTGTGTGTGTGTGTGTGTGTGTGTGTGTGCGTGCGCGCGCATGTGCGAGCATGTGCGAGTGTGTGTGCGATGCATGCGTCATGTCATGTGTGATGTGTGCACATACTGTATGTGTGTGTGATATGGAAAGTGCATGCATGTGTTGGTTGGTGAAACTAACTACTGTAAACATTTTGCTAGGTGCAATGCTCAAAGAAATTAGAAGCATTTATTGCACGGTTTGGTTGAATTCTTGATTCTGATTGGTCAATGGCTGAATCCAGTAGTTTGCTATTTCTTGATAACGGCCGCTCTGCTCTATAACTGAGCACTGGCTAATCACAGTCACGGAGCAGCCGCGTCAGTGAATTATGTCCCTACAATGACCACCTATAGGCAGACAGCAGCCCTTATGTGAAACATGTTATTATAATCTGTTGGTCTATTGAACCAGTAGTACAAGGGAACAGCATAATGATTGAAAGAGCTCATTCTTTGCCTCCTGCCTTTGCCTTTATATTTGCACACAATCACATCACCTCATGCCTGTGAGTCTATTTTAAGTCACGTGTACAAAGAGAGAAAAACTGGATGATTTTCCAAGCATCCTATTAAGGACATTTATTGTGTTCAGTCTGCATTCGAATTTCATATTGTTGAGACTTTTTTGTGGTGGACGTTCTGCTTAGTAAGGCCTTCTCTCAGGCATTTCTGGTGTGCAGAACGTCTCCTTTTGTTCAAATATGTTTTGATCGAGCACCCAGCTAAATTTGTCACCACTATTGTTTATTATCGTCTTTGGACAAGTGAAAAACATATTCCTGTTCTGGAAGGAAGGCCCTAGCTGGGAGCAGTATCGGACAATGATAGTGTTTTATTTACAGGGTACAGGCAAACAGAGTGACAACGTTTTGGTGTCAATACATCTTTGTCAGGTCATGATGATGTATTGACATCGAAATGTTGTCGCTAGAAAGATTAATCGACATCGAAAGCTGTCACTCTGTTTACCAGCACTGCTCTGGTGCCTTCCTTCCATTATATACTGTACTAGTCGTGTTCTTGAGATGAACCGGTTCAGCCTACACTGATGCCACAACCCTGTGGTGGATTATATATTACTGTCTGTGAAAGGAGGGGTTTCAAGGTTCAACCTACAAAGTGTGTGTGTGTGTGTGTGTGTGTGGGGGGGGGGGGGGGGGGGGGGGGGGCACTTTGGTGTGTACAAATGCTGTGTTTGTAAACAGATTTGTTTAAAAACAGAATCATGCCTTTTTTTAATTTGGCACTCGATAGAGTGCAGTTCTAGTTTGAATTGTTTTAAATTGTAATGTCTGAGCTCAACTGTCTATTGTGTGCTGCACACCAGAAAGTTTTTATTTTATCTTTTTCCCCTCGGGGTTGAAATATGTCTACATCCACATAATAGATGTCAGCCTAATTACAGTATGAAATAATTTGTGGTTAGGATGGTGCAGTGGGGTTTCACTTTGTATTGTAAATATCCATTAGCTGGGTTTACACACCATAGATCTGTTCAAACATTCACAGCTCACGGAACACATCCAGAGAGAGAGAGAGAGAGAGAGAGAGAGAGAGAGAGAGAGAGAGAGAGAGAGAGAGAGAGAGAGAGAGAGAAACTATTGATTTACTTAAGATTTTTTGCAGTGTTTGTACTGTGCACGAATCTGAAGAAAATTACTTTAATAGCAGGGTTGATTTTGACAGCAATTTTTGTCATCTGAGGACAACTAAATCTACCGCTTATTTTATCGACAAAACATTATTTTTGGCAGGCCTTGTTGATGTTGTAATTGCTGTGTCTACTGATGCCTAGTCTGGACACATCCTCAGTGAAGTTCCTGCAGGAATCACAGGGCGATTCGGGTCTTTCAACAACATACTCCCTCCACTAGGTGACCAGGCCAGGACCGGGTCAGACCCCAGCTTGTGTCCAGATGGCTAGCTATAGCTACCACGACTCCATCGACTCTTTTGAGCCATAGCCACCTTTGAGGCTCTCTCTGGTGCCTCTGTGGTGTGGTACTGTGAATGCCTCTCCCCTTTCTCTCTCCCTCGATGCCCAAGCTACTGAAAGCTCTGGCCAAGGACCTGGCTGCAAAGCCTCTGCATCCAAGCTCCACAGGGAATCTTTGCTCTCCAAACCAATCTCCTGGCAGTCCATGACCAGTCCTGCGTAGGTGGAGAGCTTCCTCTTGAAGTCTTCTTCCGGACAATCAGTTCCAGCAGCACTGCTTGCTTGGTGGACTCAGACACAAGGACCATGTCTGTTCGTAGAGAAATATGGTTGAGGAATTTCAGCCGATGTTCAAGATCCACCACAATAACTGCCTACAGATAGCCTGCTCACGGAGACAGCAGCTGCTGCTGTGATTGGTCAGTTGTGGCATCAGCACGGCGCTGGGCAAACGGACGCAGACAATGTACTGATAATTGCACTCAGGGCTAGAATTTACACTCAGCAAAGGCCCAGCAGTGCACAATTTGCAATGGCAAGGTCTGCAGTTTACTAATTAAGAAGAATCTGTGAATGGAACCGTTTGAAGCGAGCCTTCCTGGTCTTTTAACGGTTCAGTGGGAAAATAGGATTTGTGCTACGTGCAGCTCAAGAATTGAGAAAAAAAAATCACTGATGGTGAAATGTATTAATTACAAGTAAATGTAAATGAACTCCCCAAAAAGAGATGTGTTTTTATAAATCCTCTTAAGTGAGTCCATTCTAATGTGTGAACATACAGTGGGCCTATTTGTGTGGACCCACCAAGGCTATTTTTTAGAATCCCTGTCCCTTCCTTATAGTCATATTTAGATGTGTGTTCTTTGTGGGTTGTTGATGCAGATCTATCTGTAAATCCATTCTAATCACAAAAGGGCTTTAGATTACAAAGCAGAGGGATAACTGCAATTTGTGCCCTCCTAGTTCTGCATATCTGTTGTACTCATTTTCAGAGTGCCTGTTATAACTTACCCAACACCCATCTATCTGTCTATGGCCATCTTCTGCCTACAGTATAGATTGCTGATGTCATCAATATGCTACAGGGCATATCAGGTCATATTGGCGATAGTGGACAATTATTGGATATGGACAGTATCAATGGGCATTTCGGTCGGATTGGCATTTCATGACAACTTTAGGATCTCTCAGCAAGCGGCCACAGATGTATTTATTTATTCATTGGGATTTTAACAGCCTACAGCAGGTTATCTGGGTGCACAACTGTGAGAACTCAATGACAAAAGCGAGTATGAACTGGAGTGCTTTTCGAGATACGCACATCTAGATATGCACACTCACTCGCAATCACTCGTGCAGAGATTTGCCTTAATTGCTAAAACTGAATTAAAATGCAAAGTGGCAACTGGCTAACACTGTCGCTTATCACAGAGAACCAACAAAACAGGGTCTAATAACAGTGCGGCTCCCATGTGGATCTCGAACTTCACTTCTTCCACATTTGCGCAAGGTTTTCTGTCCAATCTGACCACCATCTTTGACACGGTGACATTGGGGAGACCTGATAGCCAAGTGGTCAGTGTGGGTACCGCAGAGGCTCTGATGGCTGACAGTGACTCCTCGCCGTCCCCATGGGGCTGAATGGCCGGCTGGACCACTAGCTGCATATGCTCTCCTTCCACCAGTGGTTTTCAACCTTTTTCATAGCAGGGCCCACTATTTATTCAGCATTTGAGCCACAGACCACCATTTGATGACCTTTTATAGCCCCCACAGACCCAAAACACAAAGATTTCTTCCGTTTTTATCTACAATTCCAGGCATCTACAATTCCAGGCTGGATTTCAGAAACATAACAGGCAAACCTAGACCTCTAGTTGTGTAGATTTGGGCTAATTCAGATGATGAATATTTTAACTCTTGTGAGTGTAAAAATGAAACCAAATAGACCCACAAGGGTCCATTTGGTTTCATTTTCATGCTCTCAAGGAGTTAACCAACTTTCTATCATTTATCTGGGGACCACCTGGAACCCTCTCAAGGACCACTGGTGGTCCCCGGTCCACCTGTTGAAAACCACTGCACTATACAAGTACAACCGCACACCCTGGGCAATAACATAAATATACACTTAAAGGACAACTTTGTTTTATTTTTCAAGATTCATATTTTTGGGTTGTTATTAGAGAAAGTAAAAGAAATTCACAGGATCTACTGAATATGAAGGAGGCAGCACGACGGCTCAATATGGCACTGTGGCCAGATGTAATTTCATAGGGTTTATTAGGACTGTAGTAATAAAAAAGAAATCATTATAAATTTCATGGCCCTATAAATATGTTCAAAATGCCCCCTCCCATAGCTAAAATCGCTAAAACTATAGAAAGCAAGGGATTAACACCCATCTTTTACTTTCTCTAATAACAACCTAAAAGGCTTCAGCACACTCCAACCATCACTGACCACTTGCATTATGAAATCAAAGTTATGTTATCCAGGGGGCGGTCGCTGACCGTTGGGGCCAGCCATCGTGCATGACCTTGCCTCAAGTATGCAAATTAATTATGTAAGAGCCAACGATCTTGACCGGTGACACAACGGTCAGGGTTTAAAGTTAAGTTTAGGCATAGGTTTTACTCATGTTATGTTTAGGGTTTGGGGTTAGTAGGGGTTAGGTTAGACAACTGATTTATAACGGTCGTGCCACCCGTTGCAACCGTTTGGCCACCCGTCGTGACGTACTGTATGTTCGCAAATTGATTTCGCTGTCTCTCCATGGACATGCATGCACGTGCACGTGCACGAACACACACACACACACACACACACACACACACACACACACACACACACACACACACACACACACACACACACACACACACACACACACACACACACACAGAGCCCCCCCAAGGCCCCCGGCAGCCCTGCTGTAAAAATAGACCCTTACTCGCTCAACAATGAAGTGGGCTAAATTGTCCATAAAAATGTCTGATGGCGACAGACCGGCCTCAGCGTGTGACTGAGACAGCAGCTCCCATCGGAGGAGTACCGCTGATCACATCAATCATGCTAATTAACCCAGAAAGTAGCCATCGGATTGATTGTCCGTCCCCGCGTTGTAATGCTCATTGTCACGAGGAAAGGCTCGCCCGACGTCCCTATTCATCCAGTCCATTGCTCCGGGTCCTTTTATTGTGAAGCTGACATTGTCAGAGCAATGTGCCTTTATCTCCGGGGAGGCACGGGGAGCCAGGGCATGAATGTCTCTATGAATTAATAGCCCCTGTGTATGGAATGGAAACTGGAGCAGCCGCGTAATTAAATTCCGCTCCATATTTGGTCAAAAAGGAAGAAAAGTAAAAAAAAAAAAAAGAAGTGTCCAGGTGAGATTTGCCTGAGATTTCCCTGGATGTCTTCTTGCAGCTTTCCGCTCCTGCATTCAAGCGTGTTTAGCCTGATTTATACTTAAATATTCACCAGAATACCTTGTGAAGGTAGCCAGTCTACAAACTTACATTGCAGTGCACTTTGGGCATAGACAACATATAGGGCAGGGCAATTAAATATATTGAAACCAACTTTTAGAACCAACTAGATCAGCACTCAGTAGTGCATACTTAGTAGGCTGTGGCCTACTACTACTTGTGCATGAGAGTAGCGGGCTAATACTCATGACTTTAGTTAGAAGGGTCTCTTTTCTACCCTGCAATTGCATCACCATTACACCACCCAATTAAATAACCCCCAACCGACCAATCAGAGTGCTCCGAGGGACGACAACCATGGACGGTGCACTGCACACCGATCGCTGAACTTGCGCCCGCTCCACTCACGCAAGCACTAAAACTAGATCAGCACTCGGTAGAGTGCATACTCGCGCGTTGTGCACAAGTAGGCCTTAACTTGCGTCCACTCCGCTCCCACAAGTAACTAGAACCTGCGCATTACACAAACGTAGGCCATAAATGCCTACTTGTGTGAGAGCATCATCGGCCGACTGCAAACTAAAAACACTACCGGCGAGAGCAGTGTGACTGAGCGCAAGTAAAGAGATTGGTTCACGGTCGTTGATCCTCTCGAAGTATTCCGCTTGACCAGTTTAGGTGATGATGAAATGATGAGGTAATTAAGAGATGACCCATGCTCTGATCAGATCACACATAGATTTACAGTTACAGGACAGTTTCTGTGGTCATCAGACATTACTGTATATGAAGGTGACCCATTGCAAATGACCTTGCCCAAAGTATGCAAATTAATTACAGTATGTATGACCCAAAGGTCGCCACCGGTGACACAACAATCAGGGTTTATTAAAGTTAAGTTTAGGCAGGTTTTACTGAGGTTATGATTAGGGTTATGGGTTAGGGTTGTGTTTAGTAGCAACCGGTGGGGAACAATCGCGACTAGTACCGGTAGTAAAACAGTCGGCCGTTTTCCAATCGCAACTAATTTATAACGGTTGCGAGTGATTTATAACGGTCGCTGCCCCCGTTGGCCACTGTAGCAGTAAAGGGCAGGTGTTGTACTTGCCAGCTCCCAGGTGTGTGCCTGCCTGCTTGGACAAGTGAAAAGGTCAAATTTTCATATAGATTACAGTGTCTTTCTCAATACATTCATCTGCCATTTTACATTTGTTATCTCACTAAATTTTAATTGCTTGTTTTTTCTGGAATCAGATGAATTTATGCATTACATGTTGTGAGCAGGGGTGGATGTAACATTTCCCAATTGGGGGGGCAGGAGAAATTGGTATGGGGGTGGCTTCGCGCCACGGGCGAAGCCACACCCAATACCATTTTTGGCTACATTACTTTTATTAGACAAGTAAGCATCAATAATAACATCAGTTGTTGAAGTTGCAACAGGCACACAGCATGCATAAAGCTAAAGGTCTGACTCAAAGTTTTCTGTTTTCAATGATGAAATGCTGTTGGTTTAGTGGTGCCTCAACTGTAGTTAGTTAGTAGCGGTAGTAGTGGTTCAAATCATTTTAAATATAGGGATTTTAATTTTAAATATTTTTGGTTGTTTTGCATGCCCTCATGTTTGGTGAGGCAGACTGGGCATTTAGGGGGGGGCATTGTCGCCAAATGCCCATGCCTAGATCCGCCCCTAGTTGTGAGCCCCCCCCCCACTCTCTCTCTGTCTCTCTCGACTTTGCTTGGCAATGCCACTTCAATTATTCATTAAGCCTTCTGTCAGTCATGTAGCCCGTTGTCAGACATCTCATACAGGAGCTGAGCTCTTGACATTCATCCAGAGACAACAAAGACAGACAGAAATCAATATGTCAGGGTTGTAAAAGGACATGGCAGGTTTTCACATCATATTACAGATCGGGGGAGCTACATTTTTGGCATCGCGTCCATCTGTGATGATGTGTGTGCATGCGTGTATTGCGGAACCGAGTTGGAGTCACACCCATGGTGGTGGACGAAGTATTCAATCCCAGTGCAATGGGTCATAGTAGTATCAGTACTCCAGGTCAGATATTAGGGACTTTAAGAGAGCGACTCTAGGACTTGGACACGACGGGAGCGTAGGCGTGCTCCGTCACAGTTGCGCCAGAAGCCCAGCATAGTTAAGAAAGCAGGTGACCCCAACGGACTCCACCCGTTCCACTGGCGGTTTCCATGGTGACGCTCCTCTGCGGCGTACCTCTCGTCCACGTTGTTAACAAGACGTCGAGGGCTGCATTTGCCAACCCGAGGAGAGGGTCCGGGATGTAGTACGTCTGATGAATCTTAAACTGGTTAATATCTCCATCCCACCAGCTTCCCAACCCTGAATGGGTATAAAAAAAAATAGCCTCGTTGGCTACTCCATTTCATTGGCTGCACCAGTTCATTGGAGCGACGTCTAACCAATGAAGGCAGAAGTGCAGTACTGAAGGCTTTCTTTCTTTTTTATCTCAAATCAGTCATCATCTCAAATCAGTCATCATGATGACAGAATACAAAACAAGACAAATAAACACAAGCAGCAAAGTTATTAGCCTCGACACCCAGGCTTTCATTTGGAGCAGACTGGCCTTCAAGTGTGGGCGTCGCTCCAAAGGATGTGACCACGGCAGTGGAGGGGCGGGCGAGAGGGGGGGGGGGGGGGGGGGGGGGGTGGATCTAGCCGATGCATTGGGGTTCCGTTGCTGCTTAAAGGGGACTTCCTTGCATTTTCAACATTTTGTTATTAAGATACCTTAGAGATGCTGTGTGAACATAATAAAAAGCGCCCCCCACAGTCTGTGTTTCCTAGAAATGGAAAAAAAATGGTGAAACTTGATGACATCATCAAGTTGTGTGTCACCATGTTAATGATTTTTAATGCATCCATTAACCAATGAATGAACCGTCATTTGTATTGTTGAATTAATTCTAAAATATCAGCACAGTCTTTGTTAATTTTTGAATCCCCTGGCTATTACATGGAACTTTTAGGGCATAGGACACAAAAAGCATACATTAGTTCCATCTGATAGTCCCACATGGATTCTAATATTTTAGAAATACGTCAACAGTACAACTTATGTGAATGAACCATTAATTGACTTTGAATGAGTAAAATAAACCAGAGTAGAGCGCCAACCACGAGACTATGCATTAATTCAGCTATACATTAATTCAACTATTGTAATGGCAACTATTTCATAGAGCTTAACTTTAAAAAATCTGAACTATTCCTTTCTGAAAACACTCTGGCTCGTCTTTGGCAGCAAAGGTATAGGTGCAAGGTTTTCATGTCGCTTTCAGAATATGGGGTTTCTTCCCCAAGCGATTATCAAACACAGTGATTTATTGTAAATATTTTGAGGGAAAGAGAAATGCACAGCATTATATCTTCCAGAAGGTCAAAGATCTGTTGAATTGGAGGGTTTAGAGTGAAATAAAAATGCTTGCAAAAATTACAGTCCTTACAGTCCATATTTTTGTCCGAAGGGGGTTTGCTTGCTGGCTTTGCAGCTGTGACAGCTGTATGGATGAGTAAAAAAAATGTGTAAGCCCTTGCAATCTTTAACATTTTGCAACAGCTCTTGCCTTCCTACAATCCTGGATGGTCTGAATTTAAATCAGTCAGCAGAATGTATAGTTAAGCCAACCAAGCCTTTCACTGCAGTGGAATTATATATGTGCTTTCATTGTGCTACTGCGCCATCCCTCACAGGAGGCAGCAGTACAATAATAAAAGAATAATTCTCCCTTGGTCTTCTCGCACTGACAATGCTTTGATTCCTCACCCCAGCTCTCTTCAAAGTGCAAATATAGAATGTGTATTCTAGCGATAAACATTATTACTTTCCTTTCACTCTGCCTTTTTTTTTTCTCTCAGACAACCTATAGCGAGGCCATGTCAATGTGTACACACTGGATTCCAATTGAGTCTATTATGTACATACTATTCATTCTTATACTCATTGTTGATTAACTACATAATGTTCATTGTTGACGAGAGAGAGTGCAAACTCTGGTGAGAATGCAGAACAGTCATGGCAGTCGGTAGTGTTTTATGCGGCAACTTCGACACTCTAACCCAAACCTTTACCCTAAATCTAACCCTAACCAAACAACCCTTAAAGGGATTAAGTTAAGCTGTACGAAATACTTGCCATTAATATAGTGGTAGCAACTGTATAAATTGATATCCAGAGTTCCCGTGGTGGGAGTTCTGCTTGGTTTTGGTGAAATATGAAGTAGTTACAGTCATTTTAGGGGGTTCACTGGGGCCACACAGTAAAAGTAAATGAACCCTCCAAAAACTAACTTCCTTAGTATTGTTGGCCCATTTCTAAAATATTAGCAGAGGCTTTGTTTATTTTGCACCCCTCTATCACAGGAAACTATGTATTTTGTGTCCATATCACTATGCCCCAAAAGCAGTTCCATGTGCTGGGGGAACTTTAGACATCAATTAATACAGTTGACACCAATATATAAATGGACAGTATTTCATACAACTTAAGTTCCAAAAATCTTAACTATCCCTTTAAGAACACTAACCACAAACACAATGCAAAATAATTCCACAATATATCCAACCAGTATTATCTTTACTTTACTTATGACCCATTAGAAAATGTAATATCATTACTTTACTTATTACTAGAATCAAAGAATAATGTACTACATATTACAATAATACTTTTGCAAGTCCGCCCTCCCAAACATAAAGGAATAGAGATGTACAACACAATCTGTTTAGTGACAACTTGTGACAACTGCGATAATTTGTAGTGTATGTCACGTGTGCAGAATGCTGAGGTGGATTAGACAAACTGCAATGCATCTCTGTTGTTATCTGTTGATAGCAAGAAAGTAATGCAAGAAAGTAATGCAAGTAATGCAAGTTGATGCAAGAAAGTAATGAGACATGCTTTGGAAGAGTAACATATTACTTATTACACATTTTGGCAGAGTAATATCTTTACTTTATTTTTTCTGGAAAAGGTAATACTATTACAGTAATATGTACCGTAATATTTAATTAGTTACTGCCCAACACTGTACACAACAATGACGTCACAGTTCAAGTTCTGAACCTTGTTTTTTGGGAGGTGATCATCACCAGGTGCTGCGTCCCAAAAATAGGCTGAACAGAATGCATTTTCTACTTTATTCAATAAAGACAATAAAGACAGTGAGCAGAGAGACAGCGGATGGAATGCGGCAAAGAGTACTGATCGAGCTGTGTAGCCTTGTGTATAGATTCGATCTTGGGCACCGCCAACGCAACGTATGAGTATTGAGGATTGAGTGGGGGAAGTAGTAGTAGGAGCTGATGATGTTGCACTCCACCTCAGCAATCCAGCTAGGGGACTAGCACATTGTAATCGGGATAGACTATTCACTTGTTTGTGGCTGCTATGGACAATAATCATTACCACTCCTGCTACAGCTACAGTTTATTATTATTTACTTATTTATTATCCTTGACAAGGTTTCCAGGGTTCAGGTTTCCACTGTTTATTTTGATCCCCCATCCCTGACGAAGAATACGACCAAGATCACCTATAATTTGGGGACCTTGCCAACATGGAGTTGGTAAATAACTCAATAAGAATTGCCTATACTCAAGTATTTAGATGACCACTAAATCTCGATTTAAGAGCTGGCCTTTCTCCCTTCGAACCAGTTTAAGAAATAACAACACACACACGCGCGCGCGCGCGCACGCGTTTGTGTGCATGTTTAAACTTTTTGTATCTGCTTGTCAAGGTTCAAGATTACTTTATTTCGTCTCGTGAGAGAAATTTGTCTTAGACAATCAGGCTTGCAACAACAAGTAAGACAATACAGGACAGTACAGTTACAGTACAATACAGTAGTCGTGACTCGTACACTTCACCAAGCTTACACACCACCTCCCATAAGTAGTACTAGTAGTAAAGAAGAAATATAAATATAAATAATGCAATAAACAGTCCAAAGTCTAGTGCAGTTCTAGCAGTATCGTAACGACATTCACCCAGTCTCACACACACACACACACACACACACACACACACACACACACACACACACACACACACACACACACACACACACACACACACACACACACACACACACACACACACACACACACACACACACACACACACACACACACACACACACACCAAGTTCAAAAGGGTCCGATCGCGGGCACCGCCAGGCGCCAACTCAGCGTATGGGTTGTACCAAAGGGGATGACAAGCTCCTCCACCAAGTTGCAATGTACAATAGATGGGTCTAGATGGTTACTATATAATTGCCTGGACTACAAGCTCAGTCAGTCCAGTTGTGGTTTTCCCTCACATAATAGGACTGGTCCCATTGTGATTAATGGCTGGCGTGATGTTAAGACTCCTACAATGCTCAGAGCAGCAGTACAAATGCGTCAGGTTGAGTGCACATTTTCATCCAATTTGATTCAAAGCACTGTTTGACATTTCCTTGGCTGGAGATGACAGGGCTCTCAGGAACTCACGCTTGATTTACGATGCCGGACAATATCGCTCGGTTCACTGTGGGCGCTTGCTTAGTACGAGGCGGTTATGAAATGTGCAGCTTCGTACGTACGTAGGCACCATGCAAGCAGAGAGCGGAGGAGACGGCTGCATGAGGCTTCATGCTCCAGTGAGTCACATGTGTCCACCAACATGCCTCTGGGTTGACACAAGTAGGACTACATTTACTTAAACGACACTGGGCGGGTATGCCTTTTGGTGTTTAGAGTTATTAGAATAATTACCACTACTTAGCATAATAACATTACTTAGCATTATTAGCATTGCTTAGCATTACTTAGAATTATTAGCATTACTTAGTATTAGCATTACTATCCTTACTTATTTTGCATTAGCAATACTTAGCATTAGCAGTATTATTTACTTAGCATTATTAGGACCAATTAGCATTATTAGCATCGATTAGCATCAATTTGCATTATTAATACTTAGCATTAACATGTTTGTGTCCACAAATTATGGATAGATGGTACAAGAACTGGTAAAACTGTTGGTCAAACTAACAATTATTCTGAAATTTCTATAATTGTGTAGATTCTTGAAATTAGGTAATTCAGATGTTTAAACATTATTTAACTCTTGAGAGCGTAAAAGGAAACCAAATGGACCCGTAAGGTTGCATTTGAGTTACAGATCTACAGGTATATAAAGGATCCATTTGGTTACCGAGTCATCATTTAGCTTGGGGACCACATGGAATCCTCTCAGGGACCACTGGTGGTCCCCGGACCACCTGTTGAAAACCCCTGTTTTACACCACTGCATCACAAATCCAAGTGTTGTGCTTGGATTTTATTCATCATCCATCCTTGGCGGCGTTAGCTCAGGGTAGAGTAACTGGATGGTATTCTCAAGGTCTGCCAGACATGGGCCCCTAATTGCCCTTGATGTGCTGGTAGGTGCTTTGCATGGTTTCCATTCAGCTGCCATCAGTGTATGATGCACAATCTATGGAAAGTGCCTTCTAAGGAAAATACAAGGCCAACATCAAAGTAATTGCAAAAAAAGCAAAAAGCAAAAAGCATAACAGGGAAAAAAGTTGCCTGGAATTGTCTGAGGGGAAAGGTTTGAAAACCTTTACAGTATATGTCCACCATTGACATTCCATACAAGGCAAATATTATGGTGAATGATGTGACAGATCAAACTATGGTAGGGGGTTTCAACAGGTGGGCCTGGGGATTCCAGGCGGTCCCCAGGCTTAACCAGATGTGACTCTTTGAGAGCGTCTGAATAAAAAGTGGGCCCTGGTATGAAAAAGGTTGACTAGGGGGATTTCCATCACTCTGAATCCATTCTAAGCAGTAATTTTTGCGCAAGCATAAGGAAATTTAGAAAATATGTTCCATAATCTTGTCTAATATGGTCAATGGTGGACTCACTGTAAATGCCATTTGCAAACCTTTCTCCTTAGACAATTCCTTTTCATTCATTTTTTTCTGCTATTCAAGATATATTTAAGATACAAAATCAACTGAGTTTGGTTCTTTTGCAATTAGTTTGAGGTCAATTGACAATATTGCTGGATTACTTGGGTAAACGCGGTATATAAATGCACCATTTACCATCCATCTTCAAAAGCTTATCCATGCTCGGGTCGCAGGGGCAACAAGACATTTCGGACTTTTGAAAAACCTGTGTGAGATGTGACACAATGTGACACATCATCACAATGCACTGATTATAATTTTACTTGAGTAAGAAATGCGAGTAGTACGTTCCTACAACTGGACACATCTCATGCTGAGGGCCATTCTGCACTTCCATTCTGCATTTTGCTGCTTTTCCTTAAATGTGAGTACTTTTTCCCCTCTTCCACCACTGTGTATGTTATACGATTCCACGTCTTTAAAAAAAGGAATTCATTAGCTATGACTATGAGGGTGGATCTATATTATGCATTGCTTTGCTGATGAAATTGCTGATAATATCAACAGAGAAAGAGAGAATTCTTAACTAAAACTAGTATTTGAAATTAAGAAGGACATTTCACTTTCAAATTATATAAATATTTAACGAGTATAAAACATAAATGCAATAAAGGTCATGGAATAATCATCACTGCTCGGTAAAAGACGAGTGGGTCGGAATCTTGTTTAACTTGTTTCATTATGTTTAACTTTCTTTTTAAGTGAAATATCCCTTACAGGAAGTATTTAAAGGGGAATTCCGCCCATTTTCAAAGAGAGTGTACAAATGGAACCAAATGGACCTAGCAGGTCCATTTGGTTCCATTTGTACACTCTCCTAAAAGTAAAATCATAAAACACAACTTCACTGTGTTAATGATTTATTTCAGACATCCATTTCTAGGAAACACAGAATGGGGGGACTTTTTTTTTTTATTATGTCCACACAACACCTCTAAGGTATATTAATGACATAGTAAAATGTTGAAAATGGGTGGAATGCCCCTTTAAGACCTCTCAAAGTTTTTTTTTTTTTTTTATCTAACTCTAAAACTGTACATTAAAAAATAGCCTACTGTCTATCACACTATATTATAATATTATTAGATCATCGTCCATCGGCCGATTGTCCATCGGCCACGGCTGATAGTAAAACAGCTGACCGTTGCCAATTGTTGTGTCCAGTCGCAAATTGAATTGGCTGTCTCTGGTTACATCGGTGTGCATATGTTCTTTAGTGCATGACTTGGTGGGGAAACAGCAAGGGTCTGTGGAATACATTTGCCTAAAGGGGACTGATATTATGCCAGGTATGGTGAAACCTTCGCTTCACAGAGGAGAAACTGGGCCAAATCTCTGACAGAAGGACATGGTAGGATTGAGAAGAAACTGATAAATTAGAGCCAGGAAGCAGAACAAAGGAGGCTGTAATGCAAGTGGTGCAGCGACAAGACAGGTGGAGAGTCCTGAAGGAACCAGGAAAGGTCAGCATTGTACAGAATAGAGATGGGACACACGGCATAACAGATCTAAGCATGCTGGTCATTAAAAAAAATACTTGAATGTATAGTAGAATAGGTTGTCTGTTTTTTGTGAACATATATGGAAAAAAAAGTACTTGTGGAAAAGGTAAATTTCAAGCCAAGGAAAGAAATAATGACTGTACTGTACTGATATTCATATACAAGCTATTATTTAAATCAAGAACATGAAATGACTGACTTTGCCATTCCCATAGCCACCTAAATTATACTATAGCTCATATAACCCATACCGAGAGAAAATAGTTATATCAATGTAAAACATTTCATCACATTTTGCGCCATGGCCTACTTGTGCGTGAGTGGAGCGAGCAAACAGAGAGCCAAGTACCCTGACAACTAGGGAGAGTAGAAGATGAATGGGAGCCACGACATACACTGGATTAGACCAAATCATGAAATAGCAAGGAAAAATAACTGACCCACTGGAAAGAAGCAACACAAATGCAGAGTAAACTAGAATGCTATCTGGCCCTAAACAGAGAATACACTATGGCAGAATACCTGAGCACCATAATCAACCAAAAATAAAGATGCATTTTAACTAGGTACAGACTCGAGGAGGGCTGTCTTCAGCAGATCTGTATTCCAAGAGAAGACAGACTATATGCACCCATTGCACACAAAATGAAGTTGAAGGCGAACTACACTTCCGAACCATCTGTCCATTGTACCAAGACAGCAAAGACACTTGCTTCCTCCCAGAGATTACAATCACCCGCAGAGATTTTGCAACAAAAAACTCTCGTATCTGCTGGGTTTAACTAGCACATTGTGTTGTAGTGTGCTCGTGTATTGTGCTTTCACATGTTTTCTCGTGCCAATAAAACCCTTTGACTGAATTGAATTGAAAGCTTCAGCATGTTTCTAGCTGCTGTCAATGGTTCTGAAATAACTGGAACTATAGGAACTATCCATGGTCCTGATGCAACTCTAGCTGCTGTCCATGGTTCTGAAGTACCTGTAGCTGCTGTCCATAGCACTGATACTCACATGCCTTATTATATTAGCAGACCCCTGTACACTAGTGTTTGTGCCAAGTTTGGTAGCAACGGTGAGCCTCATACGACCCACCCTCAAGGAAACTGTATATATAAAATATAGGCTACGCTAGCATGGGAGGCAAGGTGCTCATTAATGCTGAATGTTTCCTTCCTCCTCTTAATTCCATCTCCAAGCTTTTACTTTCCAGCCCTTAAAGCTATGCTTTAATACCTGCATTATTCTGTAGACTGTCACACTTTAATCTAAACACGCTTCAGAAAATGAAGGCAGTATAATACGCTGTAGGTGTCAACATCACCAGCTGTGTGTGTGTGTGTGTGTGTGTGTGTGTGTGTGTGTGTGTGTGTGTGTGTGTGTGTGTGTGTGTGTGTGTGTGTGAGCATCACACTCTACATAAGCATGATATAAAGTCACGGCACTGGCCTCATTTAATCCTCTCTCTTTTATGAGCAATAGTCGGTTTGTTAACGGTTAGTTGCTAGATGTCCAACAGCAGCCTGCGTCCGACTATGTGTAAAACGCCATTTCTATGCGGCCAGACGAACGTTGGCGCGAACAAGAGGCCATTTCAGAAAACTCTCTGACACCGGCGGTGTGCAGGTCCGGGTCTCCCGCTAGGCCAGAATGTCCTCGGGCCGTCGCTCCATCTGTCCTGCACCCTGCTAGCCAGACTGTCCCTGTCACTACCCCCACCGCCCCCTCTCCATCTTTAACCCTGGCTGTACTGTCACACGTTTTTGGTGTTCTAATCATTACGTTATACTTTAGCTATATTGAAAAATATCAGATCTACAAGCTCATAGTGTGCCACCGAGTGGCGCGCTATGAGCTTGTAGGTCTGATATTTTTGAAAAATTGTGAAAATGTGGCCCAAATCGTTGAATATATTGTTTTAGTAGCAAACATTTTTAAGTCAAATCTATGCTTCTGGTGGATCCCTAGAACATGTTTTCAGAGGGGGTCTGCAGCAAAATATAGATAATTCTGGTGGTCCTTGGCATGAAATATGTTGCGCACCGCAGACACAGGAACATTTTTCAGATTTTTTCAGAACAACTAGAGAATAGTGTCAGAAACTAGAATGTAGCATCAGAAACTAGAATGTAGCATCAGAAACTAGAATGTGGCATCAGAAACTAGAATATAGCGCCAGAAACTAGAATATAGCGTTAGTAACTAGAATGTAGCATCAGAAACTAGATTGTACCGTCAGAAACTATCTAGCATCAGAAACTAGTATCTAGCGTCAGAAACTATAAAACTGTAGTATATACTGTATCGTCAGAAACTATAGTATATAGCATCAGAAACTACATAGTATCTAGCAACAGAAACCAGTATCTAGCGTCAGAAACTAGCATCTAGCATCAGAACTAGCATCTAGCATCAGAAACTAGCATCTAGTGTCAGAAACTAGAATCTAGACCAGACAAAATGGGTTAATAGCCCTTACAACATAAAGGCATGCGCATGCTATAGCCAGCACCCCCTACCCTGTGGACCCAGCGTCGTCCGATGTCCTTCTAACCTGGGGGCCTCTCTCATAGCCTTGCAGGCAACATATGTGACAACCATTAGCATATGGCCATGGGCTACTGCAATCCAGAACATCACAGCAGGATATTGGAACGCGGCGCCCACAGAGGAGAATGTAATTGATTCCGAGGACTGTTTCTCTTTCTTCCCCTTAAGCAAGTTAGCAATAGAGTGCATGGAATGCGTTTAGCCTAATGGTGCCTTTTTTTCTCCATCCCCCGATGTTATGCAGTTAAATGATGGAGCAATTCACAGGACCACAGCATAATTACTTTATTTGTTTTTCGCCAATGTTCGCATGCTAGAGGTTTTTTGTTTTTCATTAAAGAAGAAGGAGTTTGATTGTTTTTCCGTCTTCCATCCGTGGAACATCTGGCGTTTATGGGACTTTAAAAACGCAAAACACTTATTTAATAATGGGAACTCGATGCAGATTTACAACATCTTGCTAAGCACTGCTCCGAACTTGGTGTGTCTCCTATGGGAGAGATGGCAAAATCATTTTGCGACCGCAAGCGTTGATCACGACTGATTGCCAACGGCCACGACTGTTGGCCATGTGTTTAGCTCCAGAGCTTATTGTAGTGCATACCGTTCAACAAAAAAAATATATATATAGGCGAAGGGCACCTAGGCGTGGGGGGCCAATATTCAGGGCCTATCCTTTTTTTTCTTCTGTTTATTTATTTTGCATATCTTGTTACCAGAGGGATTTCCAAATCACTATTCAGGAATGATCTTTATTCAACTAGACATGGTGTCCGGCATTGACAAACAATTTCAACCACTACTTGTTAATGAACATTATTTATTTATAGCAATTATCATAATAAGGCTCCTGGTCTAATGGGCCACCTGGCCTGAGAAACCCGTTCTCAGGATTAATCGTGATTAACTCCAGGATAGCAGTTAGCTTAATCAAGATTAAGAAAATGAATTGATGCCCCCCCCCGCTAGTTTAAACACAAACATTGGGCGCAACAAGAAATGAGATGATGTATGATGATGACCCTCACTTCTCACAGGTGTGATTTTTTCCCTGAGCGGCCCTAGGGTGTTTTTTTGTACCCCAAACACGGAATGTCACCAAACAGCGACGATAATTAGGTAACGTGTACACATAAGAGTCATGGTTGAACCTCTGCCATCTCAATAATGCAGGAGACCTTTAGTGTTGCTTGTTCTGGAAGCTGTGAGCTCCTCCTGCAGGA
Source organism: Benthosema pterotum (assembly GCA_039105355.1). Taxonomy (NCBI): domain Eukaryota; kingdom Metazoa; phylum Chordata; class Actinopteri; order Myctophiformes; family Myctophidae; genus Benthosema; species Benthosema pterotum. The sequence goes on from CM076969.1 coordinate 27,607,174, forward strand.
GATGATGAATGGTGAGATCCTCTGAGGAAAGGGCATTTAGTCTGCATGACATTACAGCAGCTCTCCGCTGAATGCCTGCTACTATAATGCTATTTTAGGTTTGAGGCGAGGACGTGGACGTAAAGATGCTATCAGGGACCTTTTTTAACTTGTTATGGCCCTAAGCAGTTTCCTGGGAAGGTGTGTGCATGTGCACGTCTCTCTCTGTCTCTCTCTCTCCTCCACTGTAGCTGTAGCATGAACCACAAAACAACAACTACAAGGTAGCACCCCCAAGCAGACCCATGTCCCACCAACCTTACAGCAGGACAGGAGATGCTTGGTTCCTTCCCTGAGGACAAGGCCATGCATGGCTGGCAAACTCCCTGGAAGCGGGAATGAGTCTGCTGATCCCACATGTCTACTCTGCACCATCACATCCATGACCCGGCAGATGGGAGTGAAAGGAGAACATCTACCACAGGGGCATTTGACCCTGCTGGGCGGCCTAGCAGACACGCGTAAGATACGAGAATGGCAAGCCTGGGGGCAGACAGCCGACCACATGAGGCTGGCCTTTTCCAAGTGTGACCAGAGAGGCACTGAGCTGGACATATGACAATGATCGACGAAAGCATCCAGCAGAACCAAATCGAAGTGTTAACCCAACTGTGCATAGTTGTGTGAACTCTGTCCTTTGTCTCATGACTGAAAACGCATTCCAGGAACTGAAGGTCCAGTCTAATTATGTAATTATGTCTGAAGAAGCTCTTAACACTAAAGGCTAAAAAACAGATTGATTTTAAAGATGGAGTGATTTAACAGGGAGAATAATCTGTTAATTTGTTATTTATTTTGCCACTGATAAAAAACAGTATCATGCCAAATGTTAAAGGTAGGGGAAGTGATTTGAAATTCATGGTGTAGTACCAGCCTGGTGCACTAGGGGCCCCCAAAAGTAGCTACACTATGTGAACCTGCTGCTATCTCCTGATTGGAGGAGAATTGTGGTGACCTGGGGAACTTTTATTAGCTCCTCTGCTAACGTGGGGGAGGGGGAAACTCCATATGTGGTTTCCACACCTTATAATAGAGCATTTTAACAGAAAAAAAATATTTTTTGGGTGGTATCTGACAAAAGTGAAATCACTTCCCCTACCTTTAACCTCTAAAGGTGGGAGATTTCATCTTCAGACAGGCCCCTTAAGCTCTTATCATATTATGAAATACCAGCAGAAAGGCTTGTTAGCGCCACAATCTCATCGCTCTGTCATTCTAGGACACGTCGGGTACAGGAAAAAGGTCAGGCCAAGAGCAATAATGAACCAATAAGACATGAGAGTGATGTGTCGCAGTTATTGGCCACAGCTGTGCTGCGGTACAGTATAGCAGCGTTGTGGTGCCATGACACTCTCGAATGCCGTGAGAATTCTTTGCAGCATTGCTATTTTGACATATGGAATTCAATCAGGCCCGGATGTAGCATTCCCCAATTGGGGGGGCAGGCGAAAATGGCATGCAGGCGGCTTCATCACCCGTGGTGCGAAGTTTTAATTGGGAATATCTTTGAAATGTGGGTTGTTTTGCATGCCATCATGTTTGGTGGGGCAGTCAGGGCATTTAGGGGGGCATTGCAAGCTCATATTGATATCACAATGATAATTGTAGAGTTTGTACAATAATATGTCAGATATGGAGATTCTAAACATTTACAGTGTAATTCTGGAGGGACCTGAGTTTTTAAAAAAGACTTCCAAGACATGATTCTTTACAAGAACATGGACCATTTATTTATATTTTAATCATACACCTGTTCCATCTAACATTGACAGTCTGGCATTGTTTCCCTGGTCCATTACACACTCTCTTTTACAACCTGTAACTTGTATGAAGTTGTATTGTGATGTCCACCAATATAAGATAATTCTATTTACTCACTCACTTCATTTAGATGGAAGGGTCACTGGAAATCAATGCAAACTTATTCTGAATGATGGCGTGAGAGGTTGATGCATATCATATTGTACGAATGCAATATACGATACAAAAACATCCTATGCATTATTATGTTAAAAAAGCTCACTGGCAACAAGTCAGGAACAAAGGGACAGTTAAACAAATGAGAATCTCTACAAAGCTTCAAAGAGAAGTTCAACAAAGCACCAAGTCCAATATAGTCAGCCAAGACAAAAGATAAACTAAACTGAACAGTAAACAGCTCAGTGGCCAAAATGTCAAGGGAGGCACTGTGGTTCTGGTTCAGAGACAGCTCAAATGAAGTTCAGGTGTGCAGGGCAGCCCAGGCACAGCAGGTGTCAGGCAGCAGACCTGAAAATCTAAACTGTGATAGCAGCAGACCTTCTTCCAAAAAATGGCCAGAGGAGATCAGCAGCGGTAAGTTGGTACCACAATACAGTTGGAGAAGTGCAGCCACCGAGCAACCATGTAATGTGGTGAAATGGGAAATAATCTTGAACTCTGCAGCTGCTTCACATCTCCATTATAGTCAGTAAGGATGTAATGAAATATGGTTTGTATTAGAAACCCTTCAATGTCCAATATTGTTGATATCTAGTGTATGGAACAATGTTCTTCCCCAGTTCTAAATTTAGGAGAAAAGAAGGATTAAGAATCAACGTTGAAATGCAATGCAAATATGAATCCAAAGCCTTGAAAACAATTTCATAAGTATATGTTTTTAAATAAATTAATTAATTAGTCTATCTGTGAATATTGTAAGACATGGTCAACTGAAACATAACTTTTCTACATTATCTGGCACCAGTTTTGATTAAAATTATGATATGATGAAAAATGTTCATTGATGACCTTTTATCACTGCATGATGTTTTTTTTTTTTTTTTTAAGCATTAATGTTACACTGTGGCTATTAATTATCAGCATGCAACCAAGTGTAAAAACACCCACATGGCCTGTCAAAATACAGTACATTAGTCATCAAAATCAACTATGATTTAATGAACCAAAATCTTGTTAAATTTAGATGACTAAGACTAGATTTAAACTAAAAGAGACAAGCATGACAAGCATGCATCACGAAGTGGGAATTTAACAGTGAGCAAGGATGTGAACAAGCTTAGGTACTTCATCAGTGAACGTTATTCTCTAAATCAGCTGAAACAATTTCACCCCTGGGTGGAAAACAATCAAGGCTCTCTCCTCAGCAAAACATTGTTTTAACCCAACAACAGTATCGTAAAAGCAAAACCGTTCAGTTCACGTAAAGGTAGCTTTTAGTGAACATTCACTTAGGGAGAGACCTACAGTTGAGAGGCCAGCACATGCATATACCCTTAAATGTAGTAGAGTCAACTTTAGTGTGTACAAACACTGTGTTTGTAAACAGAATCTAACTCCACCTCACCTCCACTCTATTGGCTCTTTATGAATCTGCTGGAGACTGCTGTGCTGTGATTAGCCTCACCCACACTATTACCTTTAAGTTGTCCATCTAGTGTTGAGAAGGAAGATTACTTTGCACTGCCACCACCAACCTCTAAACACTATTGGGGGGTTTGCCCTATTAAAAGCTATTTTCCCCTTTTACCATCTGTAAAACAACTGCCCTTTCCAGACCACAAGTGCAGTATATTCAATGGTGAAAGAAATTCAAATGCCACTCCTTGCCATCTTAATATCTGATTTCTGGATAATAGCTTTTTTCTCCCACTGAACATGAAAATATGATTTTGTGTTGCGCAAATTTGTTCTAAATTCCATGTCGTTTCACTCCACTAGCTAAAGCACGTTGAGTTGTGCCCCGAAAATGGCTGATCTAATCTGTCAACGCGTTTCAGTGCGGCACGTTGAGAGCTGTAAGTCTGCCGTGGCTCAAGGGAATCCAGCCCCTTTATAACACTTTCTGCATGTCCCTGATGTCACTCTCTTGGCGTCCAGGTCTGTACGCGTCGCAGAAGTTTACTGGCAGGATAAATTGTTAATGAGAATTGTGGTCCAAAAACAATTAAACTGTCCCAGCGATATCGTCAGGGAGTAGGGTTGCCACATGTGTCTGACAAAAATCCTGGACATTTTGACCATCCAATCGGTGGCCTATTATCGGCGGCGATTATCGGCCTTTTGGTCGGAAGCAACGCACCTCTTTAAACATCTAACCAAGAAATATATCACACTTTTACACTGAAATGTTACTGCTCTCATTATTTTATTACTCTTCTACATATCAGATTAATAATTAGGCTACTTAACCATTAATTTCCATGTGCCAAGTTGGCAACACTGGTACGTAAAGGCGCGCTACAATTTAATAGGACTATCATACTGATCTGAGACTGTGATTGACGCAAGTCAGGTTAGTTGCGGTCTCTAGTTTTGGCCATGTAAAAAAAGGGGATGTCTCTGCATGTTACAACAGTCAGTCAGTCATATACTGTATGATATGGTCTGTTTGTAGTGAAAATGTTGATAATGCAGCAGCAGCAACAATAGCATTTTCTCTCGCCAGATGATCCTTAATATCCGTACAAATCAAACCGCTGGGATCAATTGTTTATTTTTGGATCACAGTTCTTATTTGACGCAATATGAATTAAACTTGACTAGATGCCAAAACAACCAATGTTATACTGTAGGTTATAGTGTTTTCTCGGTCTACATTACTGGGTCACACACGCACACAAGCCCGAAAATATCATCTCCTCATGGGAGAGCCAATTAGACTGAACTGGTCTTATTTGGACAGATATGGATCATATTCTGTGTTACCTCTTATCCCTATGCGTATTAGGCATATGGTATTATTTTTAGGGGCGTTGTAGGCACTCCAATATTCAGCTATAGTGTGTATTTTCATCTTACACAAACTCAATTCCCATTGACAATGAACAAAGAAATCAGCAATTTTCTCAGCACATGGATGGTGTACAATGATAGCGCCTCTCACTTCATACGGGTGTGATTTTTACTTTTTGTTTTGTTTACATTTGATAGTTATGGCAAAGCAGTTATAAGAGTTAAGGGTGGTGTACAGTACACTACACCAGACAAGAATAACCCTAACCCATAGAATCAACAATCACCATACTTTAATTGGTTTTATACAGTAGTAGTAGTACTTTAGTAGTACTAATATAGTAGACACATTTGTAGAAGTCATCCCTTTTTATCAGCCACACTAGAACACGCTAGCATTTGTAAATCTGATAGGCCTAAACACTTTTTTTCATTAAAGCTCTGTTTGTGCTATTCACTATTTATGTGTGAGGGGGGGAAAAGTCATATAATGTAGTTTACACCCTTTTCATTGAGAAGGATGTTGAAAAGCACTCTGCTCATTTTGAATGTACTGTACAAAGTGGAGAATTGGACATTGTTATTGTTACAGTGTGCTCAGGAGGCTTATCCCTCAACAGCCCATGCCCAAAGCACTGCTGTACAGTTAAAGCAGCTATATTGTGTGCTCAGGAGTTGGTACCAGAAGCATAGGCAGCAATTCCAAAGCTGTTAAGGCCCGAAAAGCAGTCGTATGAGGAATTTGCCAAAGAGAAGGAAATCCTACTGAATAGATGAAAGCTGAAATTGGAGAGCAGTTGTGCGATAATTGATTCTGGAAGGAATTTTAAATGGTGTGCCAGAGGTTGTTTACATCAGTTGAGTAACAGATGTGGGAACCACTTCTGCCTGTTGACAGATATTATTTTGTTTATGTGTGTTATTGGCTCATAAAGTCATGCACGGACAAGCTTCATGTCGAGATCAAAACTTGGTTTTACAGTTCTGCCCCTTCAGCTTCAAGTAACTTTTTTCTTTTGCAAATGTTCCGATTTGAATTACCAAATTATTGGCATCAAAATACAGTGTCACACTGGAAAGTATTCATATGAAAATGCAACATTTTCAAACCTTTTTTTGTAAATGCTGTAGCCAATTTGCAAACCTCATTTTGATCTTCAGAACAGAGACAAGCAGGGAATGGTAGAGAGACAGAGGCTGAAATTCCCTAAAAGGAAACTAAATGGTAGATCTACCATTTAGTTTCCCTGTGCAAAGCTCACAATGCTTTGCACAGCGGTGCCAATTTGTGAAGGGGAGGGAGGTTGTGTGGGGTGAGGCAGCGTTTTAGGCAATCACACCAGCCAATCACTCCAGCAGATTCATAATGAGCCAATAGAGTGGAGGTGAGGTTGAGTTAGATTCTGTTTTTAAACAAATCTGTTTACAAACACAGTGTGTGTACACACACTAAAGTTGCCTCCATTACCTTTAACTAGCCTAGAGTAAATGCTGCATTCATGGTCTGGAGAAGGCAGTTTTTTTTACAGACGGGGAAAAAAGTACAGGGTCTAAAGGCCCTTTTGTGCGCACATACCTAGAAAGGAACTTTTCACTTACATTTGACCAATATATACCATTATATCATATACCACTCTACCATGGGAGCCTTGTTGTCTTGAGTAGAGTGCTTGTTTGTCCAAGAGCAGACAGCAGAGTGTGTTGCCATCACATATAGCTTAAGGGGTATTATGTCTGGCGTTAGCTTGTTTTCTTTCTGTCAGATCCAGCCTCAGACTGATGAGGTCAACGCAGGGCAGGAGTTTTTTTTCCTACTATATTGACAGCTGTTTGCTCCAGTTCCCTCTCACTCACTCTGCAGCTTCATTTATTCATAAAAATGATTTTGGCCTACTTTGTTTTGCTTAATAAACTTTGATTTTTTTTAACAGCATGGGTCTGCAGAAGCTGTCTGATTGGGTATGTACATGTGTGCGCTCATGTGCACGTGAATGCGTGTGTGTCCATGCGCGTGTGCATGTGTGTGTTGCACCCGTGTGTGTGTGTGTGTGTGTGCGTGTGCGTGTGTGTGTGTGTGTGTGTGTGTGTGTGCGCACGTGTATGGGACCAAAGCTAATCTGGCAAACCACTGGACCGATCAGCAGCACAATTCCGTATGCGCCATGCCAGTTGGCCAATTAAGCGCCGCCAGTAACCTTTTCCAAACCGTTTTTTAAGCTTGTTATTTCATTTCATTTCATGATTTTTTGATGACCTTTTATGCATTCATTGTCATTTTTTTTTCTTTTCTGGGTTATTAAAGAAATGTCCTTAACTTGTCCATCTGCCCAGCTGTCATCACCAGTCGGGAGCGAAATAACTATAAAAAATAATAATACTGTCATCAGGCAACCGTGCAGAGAGAGAGAGAGAGACGGCAAAATGGGACTACGGCCGGTGGCCAATGGTCGCGGCCAGTGGCGCGACTGTTGGTCGTTACGACAGCCGATCGTTTTACTACCGGTCACGAACTACCAACAGGCCGTGACTGTTCTTCACTGGTTGCTAGACTCACTACTAAACCTAAACCTAACCCTAAACATAACCTCAGTAAAAACCTATGCCTAAACCTTTGTCACAACGGTTACAAACAACACACTATAATATTGGGGGGATTGAAATACCCTCGCTGCCCACCAGTGGGCCCCGGGCCACATGTTGGCAAACGCTGGTCTACTCACTGTCACTTTCAAATGAAGCAGAAAAATGCTGACGGTGCATGATAATATATGCACATGTAGGAAAGTGTGCACAAATGCAATGATAATCTATGGATTTATTCAGGGATACTTTCCAAAAGTGTTACACAAACTGGCTTAGAAATTAGAGCTGTTCCTTGCTGTGAAATCTCCATGAAACACAATGCCATTGTACCGTGTACAGAGAACGACTACAAAAGACCGCCGGCGTGAGACAAATGCCAGCTCCCATTATGTTTCATTTAACATGTGGTCTTCTTTGGTTGTGACAGCCTGTGGGCATAGGTGTGCATCGTCTGCACACCTACCGGTACATACAGACTCTGTATTGTGTGCACGTGCAGGCTTGTGTTAACTCCCACGTGTTATGCATGGCTATTTTCAACTAACAGTTTTTTATATTGTACGTTAAATGAGGTTAAAAAAGTAGAAAATAATAGAGGTTGTTATTTTTGTGCACAGAAGTCAGTTGATCTGCAAGTTCACAAGCTCAACTTCAGCTTTGTAGATACAGTATTAGTTTTTTAGCTGATATTTTAGCAGATATTTCACCAATCTGGGAACTAAATTGTACCATGAAATTTCTTCAAAATGGTAAATTCATATAGCGCCGTTATCCAAGGTGCTTTATGTAGATTTGGCATCACTCATTCACGCAGACATCCATCCACTGATGGCAGTGGAAACCATGCAAAGTACAACCAGCACATCAAGAGCAATGAGCCCTTCACTAAGTCTCTTCCCAATCTGTCCATGTCGGCACATTAGGTATTAGTAGAGGAAAGCTTGACCGGCATAGCAAATAGTTGCTATACTATTTGGATTGGCATTGGACAGTGACTAAACCTCACCACAAAGGGCATGGTTTTAAGAAGGGCTCATTAGGGTGTTCACTGCCTTGCTCAAAGACACTTAACTCTGGGGGGGACTCAGGTTTGAACCCGCAACCTTGCAGTTACCATGCCGGTGACTTACAATTTGTTTCTAATGGTGTCTAATAACATATACTGTACTAAACTGTCGGGGTACATCATGCAGTGAAGTCACAGCCTATAGAAGGCAAAACATGCAAAAAATCATCATTCTTTATGTAGCATGTGATATGTCCAGATGGTTTTCGTGCTGCTGAATCCATCAATCGTTTTTTTTTTTAACAAATGCTGGGAAATGGATTCAGCATCATGAAACCTTTCCACATAGACATATCACATGCTACATAAAGCATGATGAAATTGTGCATGTTTTGCCTTCTATATAGGTTTTGACTAGTACCCTGCCTTTGACCTGTTTTTAATGAGTTTGAATTTAAATGTTAAATGTTAAACAGATATTTTTTGGAAATTATTTGTTTCCCAGATTTGAATAACTTTCTGCTCCTGTATACCAACTTAAGGTATAGGCGATATATCAGCTTTATGTATAGGCGATATTAGGTCAGCCTATATTATAAAAGTAGATAATAAAAGGTTTCCAATAAATGTAAGTAAGAAAAATGGCATCCATATACAGTAGCTACAATGCTAATACATTGATGTCTGAACTATAATAAGAATTGCAGCACCAATTGGAGGTGGCAAAGAGAGCTGCGTGTGTCTCAGATCAGCCAGGCAGCTCAGCTGCAGTGATGTATTTTCCTAGCCTGATTATCAGACTCTGAGCCATGGCATAGAACCCAACGGGATGGGCGGGGCCCAACGGAGTGAACGGGTTCTGTGGGCTGATCCATGCTGGTATTTCCCCCCTTTACTGGAGCATTTCCAATGTCCAGTATTTTATTTCTACTCCACTTCGTCTTGGGAGAATATGAGCATAGGCAATTTATGGCTTTCCCAGCAGGGGGCACTCTTGTTTCTTTTTGTTTTTTTGTTTGTTTTGTTTTTTATTTTTTGTGGTGCCAAGCTCACAGCGACATGATGGACCACATCTGAATTACACAATTTTCTGAGAACTGTTATTTTGACCAACATTTTGCCAGTTTATCTCTCCTAAATTGTGGACAAAAACTTGAAAATCCTTGGTTTTGGTTCCAAGAGTTTGGTTTTGGTTAGCAATGAGTATGTAGTTACAATTGAATGAAATTACCACTGCTAAAAAAAAACTTTTTTCCCTATATACTGTATATAACTTTTTTTGGACAACAGGGAGGGCAAGTGCCTCCCTGGCACCCTCGTAAAATTTTCAATGAATATGAGGACCCAATAATGCACAGAGATTAAGGAATACGCACAAGAAGTTCATGTCTAAATAATGGCACAGAATATGCAACGCAGGGCAGAACAAACATATTTTTTCGCTTACCCTCGAAACGCGAGGAGAGAACTATATATGGCACCTAACACTGCTACCATGAAGCAAACACAGGTCCAGTTAGATAACTGAGGCTTCATTATCGCACCTGGCTGGATGCGACACACTCCGGGATGTTTCCTATTTGCTACATTGCAGTATTGGTACTTTTACTGAAGTACAAATTGTGAATATTTTTTCTTGTTTAGAGGTGCGGGGAAAGAAAGTCTCAGCCAGGCAGCTCAGTAGTTGGAGCTGTTTATTTTTATTTTTTTTGCCTTGCCCGAGTTGCCTCACCACCATCAGTGTGTTGTGGGACTGCAAAAGACAAACAGCAGGCTCCTGTCCCGCTCCCCAGCTTTGTAAGGTTGTTAGTCTGTTGTTCTATTGAACCACAGGAACAACAAGGGACAGCATATAATGATACGGAGGACTCATTGTGTTTGCTTTCAACACTTTGCCTGTACATCTGTTTCAGGAAGTCAGAGGGATAAAATGTGTTGGCAGGCTATTAGCACCACTACTAGTGGAGGTAATGAGTGAGACCAGTACGGGTCTCTCTGGAATGAATGCTAACAAAAAGGCCAACATAACAAGTCAATAACACTATGGCAAAGGGGGTACAGTTCAAATGCAGCTTTTTTGTAAATGTTAATGTAAAGAGTGTAATCCAGTTTTAGTGTTTTGTCTGTTAGTAGTATTCAGCGGGTTAAGTGCATACGTGTGTGCATGCGTGCATGTGCATTGTGCATGCACAACAAGAACCATGATGGTCACTAACTTATAACTGAAGTTTAAGCAAATACCATTCAAAATGTTATAAAAAATACATTAGACAGATAGAATGGCTTATCTTTCAGCATTGAAAGTGTAAAAGAATAAATGCATACCGTGAATGGGCACTTATTGCGTGTTCATTGCTTGCACGCAAGTGTGTGTACATCAGTGTTGGGCAGTAACTAATTTTAGATTACATATTACTGTAATATTATTACTTTTGCTCCAAAAAGTAAAGTAACGAGATTACTCTGCAAAAACGGGTAATAAGTAACGCATTACTTTGCAAGTAACGCCAAGTTACTTTTTTAAAATTAAAATTGTTGTTGCATGCAAAAATAGAACAGATTTACAAGCTATCGACAGGTACTGTAACAACAGAGATGTGCAGTAGATTGTAGATCCAGTCCACATGCTGCATCCTGCGCACAGTTATGTACACTACAAATGCTTGCTGCTTTATTTTGTATTTTATTTTTAAATACAAGACCTCAACTGTCTTTGAAAACAATTGTGAAAAAAATTAAAAAGTCAAAGAGACAGATTTTGTTGGATTTGTTTTCAGGTGCAGTTTGTGGGATTGGAGACTATTATTATTCCAATAAATTGGATTCAGTTCTAAAAAGAGCTCGCTAAACAGATTATGTTGTACATCACGGCGGTGTTGAGAACTTGGGAAAGTAATAACGTAATATGTAATATATTACTCTTTGATTCCAGTAATAAGTAAAGTAATGATATTACTTTGTCTAAGGGGTAACGAGTAAAGTAAAGAAGTTACTTTCCTAAGTAATATTGACCAACACTGGTGTACATACGGTTTGTTTTGATTATAGTGCTGTATAATTCTTTGCGTTTCATTCAGGAGCAGTGAATCATAATGGCCCTCCTAAAGGTCTCACCAAGGGTTATTGGTCTTCCTCCTCGGACACAGGCTGGGGCGCTAACCCATATTTCTCACCCGAGTGCCGTCTACATTCCGGCTGTCACCAGTCTCTCTGGTGGTAACCAGACTATACCCGGTTGTCACAGTCTATTCCAATGAGTCACAATAAATAGATACAATTCACTTTGTTGACAATAACATGTCAATAAAGTGAATTGAAGGTGCACGATTATTAAATTATGACCGATGTCCAATTATTTTCAGTATCTGTATCTGCTACTGATACAGACTGATTCCCATATTATACAGAGGACCTAATGGAAACAAGCCTATAGGCCTAATATGGGCTGATTGAACCAAAACCTGTTAACAATGTATTCAGTCAATCACTGAATAGCACAAACTCTTTTCCAAGTGTCTGTTTTCACAACTGAATGTCTGGCGTAACGAGATGTGTGCACACACGTAAACATAGAATTGTTTTATTTTTATTACTTTATCCATTTTTGCTGGTGAAAACCAATTCAATGATCTGTATTACTTTGAGAACATTCCGGTACCAATATGGCATTTTTATGGCCAGTATGGCCTATTGACATTATGCTACGGATTAAGCATGCAACTCTTTTGTCCGTGTGTGCGTGTGTGTGTGTGTGTGTGTGTCTGTGGGTGTGTGTGTGTGTGTGTGTGTGTGTGTGTGTGTGTGTGTGTGTGTGTGTGTGTGTGTGTGTGTGTGTGTGTGTGTGTGTGTGTGTGTGTGTGTGTGTGTGTGTGGTGTCTAATGGCTAAATAAACACATCAAAAGAGAAACACATACGGTCCAGTGTCTGCATAGTACTTTTGTTGCGTATGGTTTGCATCATGCAGTGAAGTCATGTCATGCTGACCCCGACACAACAGAGAAAGAGACCGTGGGAGGCATAAGCCCTCTTGGTACATTTCGCTTTCTCTGTGTTTTCTGTGACCCATGCAGTCTATTTCAGCGTAATTCTTTTTTTATTTGTTCAATAAGTCCAAGACAAACAAAAGAAGAAATAACGCTGCTTCAGCATGAAGGTGTGAAAGTTGCTGCTTCCTCTACACTATTCTCTGAAGCTCTGGGGCCTAATTTTCACATTTTCTTTTTTTTCTCCTTAGCTCAGTGGTTCTCAAAGTGTGGTCCTTGAGGGGGGTCCCTATCTAAATGTGTTAATAGCAACAAAATCTGTTTAACCACTTTAACCGGATGTTTCCCTTATGGCAATTCAACATCATCTCAGTTACAAGCTCACCATGTGTCACATTGTAAACCATGTGTCTTGTAAACCATTTGCTATTTCTGAAAAATTTAGACAAACATGGAAATAAAGATCTTTCAGATTAGTGATGGACCGAATACTCGTCTGCAGAAATAAAATGTCAGAAAATAGCAAGAATTGGTTAAAAACAGAAACTAACTTCACCTCGCCTCCACTCTATCTCGTTATGAATCTGCTGGAGACTGCTGTGCTGTGATTGGCTAAAACGCTGCCCCACCCCCCCACCCCTCACACATTAGCACCGCCTGTCATGAGCCCGACATTTTTTTTTGTTTTCATGGTTTGTTGACAACAACAAATGCATAAGAATATAGCTATATATCTATTTTGATTTTTGGCTAAAAAAAGCTGCCTCTATACGTGCACCCATGACAGCAATGGCAGGAAAAATATGTACAATATTTTTTCATATTTGGATGTCCAGTATTCGTTTCTTGGGCCAACTGTTTCCTATATTCGGTATTGGGTTTTTGGCTCAAAATTTTTGGTTTAATGTGCTGCAGGTGAATGCATATGGCTTTAGAGAGGCATGAAAACATGGAGGAACCAGCGTCTACATCTATGCAGGACAATATACATGTAGCCTCTCAGTAAAGCGGCGAGTCACTGCAACTACAGCCTTACTGCACCAAGGAATTAAGCTTTCCTCCTCTCATAATATTCCGCCATGCGGGCGGCAACATGGCAGAGCCGTTTCCATGGCGACCGTGACAGCAGGCAAAGCGGTTTGACAGGTATGTTAAGCCTCATGGGCTGGACATGATGCGAGAGGATTGACCCCCTGTCTCTCTCTCTCTCTCGTGTTCTCTGTCAAGTGCATGCAGATTGTGATGGGTTCACAAGATGCAAGGGCAGATGGACTAAGAACGTGATGGTGAGGATGGGAGACAGAACTAGAACTAGAAACAAAATTTCTAAGAAATTTTACTGTGTGCCTGCCACTCGCCAAGTGTGTGTAACCTTTTGCGGCAGTTAGCATGCTAACAGGCTATGCTAACATAGCATGCTAATATGCTAATGCTATGCTAACATAACCTCATGCTAACATGGTATGCTAACATGCTTGCCAGGTGGATAAGCATTACATATTTCGCCGTATTGATTGTGAAGTCCCCTGCAGTGTAAAGGCCAGCCAATAGGAAGACAGAGGGGGTGGGGCTTAAGCAGTTCAACTTGTTCCTATTGGCTCAGTACGTCCATCTATTAAATATCGAGGCGGTAGCATGCTTCAAACCCAAGTTATAGCTGTGTAAAGGCCAGCCAATAGGAATATAGAGGGGGCGGGCTTAAGCAGTACAACTCCTTCCTATTGGTCCAAGACGCCCATTTACCAAATATTGTGGCGGTAGCATGCTCCAAACCCAAGTTATAGCTGTGTAAAGACCAGCCAATAGGAAGACAGAGGGGGTGGGGTTTATGCTATTGATGCCAAATGGACCCGTAAGGGTCCATTTGGTTACATATGAAACCTATAACCTAGGGTACATTTGGTTTGTTGTTGTGTATAAAGCCTATTTGTAGATTTTGCAGATCTACAAGCTCACAAGGTCTTACAGACCAACTCATTGAGGTCTTATAACTCTAGTGGCAGCCAGCTAATTAGGGCTTAATCTGTTACACCTGTTGTACCTGCGTCAGTGCAGGCACTTTGGCTCCTTCGTTAAAAAGGGAGTCAATGGGCGGGACTTGCCGCAAACAAATGCCTCTCACGCGAAAACGAAAACTTGTAAGCGATTACTTTTTTCGATGTGGGCATCCCGACTCGATTAGGTATCTTGTGTGCGATCGTGGTATTGGTACGATTAAAGACGGGGTCGTGAGAGCGATTTAAGAATTTGCGTTTGAAAAGAAACGTCAAACGCCAAAATGCAGCACATTACAATGTAATTAATATGGAGACGGGAGGTTACGTCATCTCGCTCTGAGGCCCGTAGCACCGGTTCTGTACCTGACTGGGCTTTGGTGGTCACATTGGGTGAAAGGCGAGAAGTTTGTCTACAAAATGTCCGAAAACCATGCATGTAAAGCGAATATTGTGGCCGTGAGGACGATTTGTTCGGTCATGACCCGAACCTCGAGACACTGCATCTCGCACTCTGTTTTCACTCGCTCACTGGGCGAGCGAGCCTCTAAGCTCCGCTAAATTCTCGAACCATGCACACTTTGAACTGCGATAGCGGACAAACCGTACAACATATTCGAATACCGTCTGAACCGTGACGAAGTCGAGAGCCGCGTCTGCTGTTTAAAGTTAAAATCGCGTTTCTACGCCACAGTGTGCCAGAGTAATGTGGCTCCAAATAAGCGCTTCTTTTTCTGATTTTTTCGGTGTGCCCCCATTCATTTCGAATGGGGATTTTTTGCGTCGTTTATTGCGAATTACGTTGGCACGGTAACGCGTATCGGAAAGAAAAGCACAAGCACACCATTCCCGGCCGAGCCGCACATTTTGATGTATATATTGCGGGGGTTGTGCAAACCGTGCGGCCGGCCATAGCGGTCGAAATTTCGGATAGATAGAAGATAAGTGATGGATTAAGTTGACGAATCACAACCTGTGTGCTTCTGCCATACTGGCAGGCACACAGAACTAGAAAAGTCAACTTCATAAATCCTCATATACATTCCGATGACATGACCTCAGAGATACAGTAATGTGTACCAAGTTTTCATTTCATAGGAGTAGTTGCAAAGAGTTTGTGTTTTGACCAGATGAATACGGTGTATTACTGAGTTTATAAAAAATTGTTGGGGGGAAAAAGGTTGATCAGTATTATTTGATCAGTATATTCTCATGTTGAGAAATGTAGCACAGTGAAAACTGTACTGGTCATGGCTGGGGATGACCTTAATGATCCAAGGATCCAAAGAGATGCTGACAGTATGACATACGGATCGAGAATTATAGTTGGTAATTGGACAGTTAGTGCACCATGAGACAGATGTGAAAAATGTGTGGTGGCATATTGTCTTCCATGGCTTATAGACTAGAGGGAATTAGGGTTGGGACGATTCATTTGCCTCCTGATTTGAGACGATATACGTACTGTAGATTCGGTATCGATACCTAGTTTGCCAAATGTATATAGAGCTGCGCAGTGACGTCACCGCCCCTGTTCCGGAAGTCTTTTCCCCATTCATTTTTCTCATAGACTTTTCGAAAATAATTTATATCAAGACGAATACGCCGCGGCCAAAGCCAACTCAGGTCGTGACAAATCATGACAACAAACAAAATATCGTCATATAATATATAATTGGGAAGAAGTAGAAAACGGCATGATACAAGACTTTTTGTTTCGTTTTTCATCTTAGAAATTATTTTATTGTCCCAAAAGTTTGTGTGTGTCATCATGATTCGCCACGACTCGAGTTGGCTTTGTCCGTAGCGTAATCGTCTTGATATAAATTATTTCCGAAAAGTCTATGAGAAAAATGAATTGGGAAAAGACTTCCGGAACAGGGGTGGTGACGTCACTGCGCAGGTATATTGCGATTGAATTAAACATGTTGGACACTGACAAAGCTCTTTCCTGAGTAGTGATTGGCTGATCTGGAAAATCCTCTGACCACCTTTTTTGAATTCTGCTTTTTTTAAACATGATATTAATTAGGACTTGTGTTGTTGTTGAATTGGTGTATGCTATTGCTGAATCAATGACTTACAGAACATCATAAGCAGGTTTGCTTTATTTAGTTTTAATTTTGGCAAAAATACCTAGATTTACTTTATTTGTTTGTTTATTTGTATAGCAGAAGGGAGTGAAATGTTGCCTTTTAAATAAATCATTAATCTTGTACGGAGCAGATAACAGTGTGTGGGCATATCTTCTTCTTTGCTATTAGTATAGGATTCAAAAGATCAAGTAATACGTTTATGTAATAACAACTCAAAAAATATACCATTTAAAGGAGAAATAACATGAAATTTGGCCTCATAAATACCACATTTAAAACAATTATACAATCATTTGAAGCAATGCCAAGTTGCAAACAAACAGCCTACTTTGGCCCAACACATCGATGCACTTTATAAAAGACAGAGAAAAATAAATAAATGCAAATCCTATTCTAACCTATTTCCTATAAAGAAATACAAAGACATAAGTCCAATGAAACGTGTATATGTGCCGTGGCGCTGGAAGGCAGTAACATGCATTTGGAGATTTTGTAGAGAGGTGATCCTTAAGAAGAGAATGAGGGGTTATCTAGCGTACAGATAGACAGACGATAAGAGACAGACATACTACATGCTGAGGTGAGAGAGAGAAAGACACAGTGAAGAGAGAATCATGCTGAATAACCCTGTGCCCCCACCACCTCTCTCCCTCTCTCCCCAGTATGTCAGTGCAGGTGCATAGAGGTGCATTGTTCTGTGAAGAAAGCTCCAGGGCCCTGCAGGGCAAAGCCTGAGGGAATAACAGAGACAAGGGGAGTCACTCATGTCACTGATGTTCTGCCTTCAATTCTCCAACCGTCCCCCAGAGTCAACCACATGAACCTGTCCTACGATTAATGAAACCTGTTGCCAGTCACTACAGTCCATTGGAGAATTGATATAAAATGAGGAAAAAAAACATATACTGTACATTAAAGGTAATAAAGGCAACTTTAGTGTGTACAGACACTGTGTTTATAAACAGATTTGTTTAAAAACAGAATCCATCTCCACCTCACCTCCACTCCATTGGCTCATTATGAATCTCCTGGAGACTGCCTTGCTGTGATTGGCTAAAAGACTGCCTCGCCTCACACAACCCCCCTCCCCTTCAGGAAATTAGCCTGTCTTTAGCCTTGTGAATATTTTCAGGATTTGTTGACAACAACAAAGTTCTGGGCCGTCTGCAGGACAAATCAAATGTGCAGGGAAACAAAGTAGAAGCAACGTAGAGGGAGAAATGCAAAAAATATACAGCTATATATCTATTCACGGACAATTTTTTGGCAAGAAAGTTGCCTCTATTACATTTAAAGAGATGTATTTTATTGCTAGTTCAAAAAGTTAAAAGTACAAGTAAGGGCAATAAATAATTAATAACTGAATCCAGATTTTATAGCACTTCAACATTTAGGATTTTTTTCAGTTTTAATTTCCATCTTTAGACATAAGACTAGATTTTGTTCTTTAAAGCAAAATGATAAATTGTGCAAAGCTGTGCAAAGTTGTATAGTTCATTGTACTATGATGGTGGGGTCATATTGGGAATGCACAGCTATTTTAGGATATTTGTGAAAATGTTCCATCCGTCTACTGCATATAAACATGCTCAAACGTGGCATAATAGTGCCACTGCACATTGGAGGCTCGCAAACGGGTCTGTGATGACTATGAAGCCTGCAGGAATCAATAATTAATACACCACTCAATAAACCTTTAAATTACAGGCCATTGATGAATAATGAATGCAAATCGAGGAATATGTTAATAAAATAGTAGTCACGACTCGGTGTCACGTAATGGCCAGTGATTACTGCATTACGGGAGAACAAATAGTCACACCGCGTTGTATGAAATAAACCAACGGAACCATTAGGTTGGGGATGGTGTTGTGAGGGTGGATAATGAGATAAGAATTTACCTTTATGCAAGAGGCCATCTATGGTCCAGAGAGGCTAATTATAGACAAATTAAATAGTCTGCCGTATAGCGCTATACAAATATGGCATACATGCAGTACAAAACATAGCGTACCAAGGACCTGAAGCCAGGTTAATACATGTGTATCTATAGGGTTCACTGAGTTGAACATGGCGTGTATGGTGTGTGGTGTGCATCAGTAGATAGGCTGGAATGTTTTTGTTTTGTTTTTCAAACCTGATAACCTGATATCCCAAATGTGCACGATAGGTGAAAATAGACACATGCTACAAGCTATATAAAAAGCAGGGAAAGACCCAGATATCTTGCCCGGTCGGGCAACCAGATAGCAGTCTTCACTTGCCCCGCCATTTTTTTTTACTTGCCCCGGGCAAGCGGGCAAGTCTTAGTGTCAAGCCCTGAAGAGTAACACAAGAGTGCACATGTTACAAATGAGAATCTGTATGCTGGGATATTCAGGGTGAGCGACAAGATAGCAGCCAGGAGAATGGGGCTTGCAGGACACTGCCTTGGACAAAGACTTGGCCTTGTATGGCGCAATTTAATTTCAGGCAAAATAGTAATGTTCTAAGTTTAACCCAATTACTGTACTTCAAGTCAGGTCTTCAAAATAGGATTTGCTATGACATGTCATAATCGGTGGGAAAACATAATTTTGACAAAAATGTCCAACAGAAGCCAGTGGGAGTAATTGCTGAGCCTATTTGTAGGCAGCCCTTCATTTTAACACAATACATTTGTGTTGCATTTTTATATTCAAGTAAAATCTTTAATGTGCTTCCAAATAACCAAGAGTATTTCTACACCATCCTACGGCTACGTTTAATTTCAGAAAGTCTGGGTATCTCTCTTCCATCAGTGTCTTTTCTTTTCCCTCTCGCTACGTCGGATCGACTGTCTCCACGTGTCAGGAGGCAGACAGATGTCCATCTGTCTCCATTTGTCAACTCCTGCCCTTCTGCCACTGCTATGCAGTGTGACATGTCCTGTCGTACTCGCTCACTTCAACCAGAGGACCTTTGTTTTGGGTTCTTTTTTTGGGGGATTCGTCATCCCTCCGGTCATCACAGAAACCCTGTATCCATGTCTCCTGTGTATGTGTTGTCTCGCCATCCATCCATCCATCCATCCATCCATCCATCCATCCCTGATGCCTTCCACACAACCAGGATGTACAGTATAGATACCACAGAACAGCACTGCTGTTATTGATGTGCTGTTCATCATTGCTGCTGTCCAGACATAGCCTAGCTCCAGCCGTGAAACGCCACCTTAAAAAAACACTACCTTATTTTTCGCCCTGCGATTCAAGGACTGGTGTCGCTTCCTTCGGTGTCATTAGTATTAATTGAAAATCCAACTAGAGCAGCTGATTGGCTGACAGCCCTGTCACTCAATAGTGTCGGCTCCTCCAATGCTTCTTTAAAGAAGCGTCAAGTTTTATATAGATCATCATATGACATATTTTATTTTGTTCACATGCTGGTAACGTTCGTCGGCTGTGTGTTTGGTTAGCAACCGGGCTAGCACATTAGCCACATTAATGACAACAGCGTTGTCTGCTTTCCCATTATTCGTATGGGTTGGTATTAACCAATCCCCACGAAGACAAAGCTTTGATAACGCCTATACCAGAAACTGCTGTGATGGAGAAATAATGAAGTGAAACCAAGTAAACAAAATGACAATTCCGACTGAAGGTAGGCTAGTCCAGACATGAATGTTGTACATAGATCTGATTCCAGGAACAAGCAATATGGTTCTATTACTGCCATACTCACACAGGTCCATACAAGTACATGCGTAAAATTCCGCATATACAGTAGCACATTAAACGTGTTAGATGCAATGCATTTGTGCGCAAATCTGTGTTGACGTGGCTTCAAGTGCATTGGACAGGCGTGACTTGTCCATTGTGCCACATGCGTGGATATGGAACTGGTAGGAATGCACGCTCCATGTTGCAAAGATGGATAAACGTGGACATGTATCGCGCACACATGTGTCTCCGTGTTGACGACTCGCCATGGAAAATGCATTGGACAAACACGTATGCAAGGACACGCTGAGACACAGGCATTGACACGCCAGTCTGTGTGAAACATGCAAGGCTAGTGATCACACTAGCATGCAAGTGTGATCACTGCCACAGCACTGCCACAATTCCACATGAAACATATCAGGTTTCAGGAGCGTGTGCTTGTGCACATCTTGTTTACTGCAAATAGTCTTTCCTCTGACCTACCAAACTTTTCTAACCACCACAAAGATGTTTGTTTGTGTAACAGTGACACTTGTGCACACACATGTGCATACAGCCATGGCTTTACAATTGCATAGTACGTCTAGGCTAAACCCGTGGAAAATACAACATCAAACATCATTAATGTTCCTGCTGCCAGCCTTTGCAAGCATGCCTCAACAAGTGAAACAGTGAAAAGCTGCAAGTTTCAACAAATCCAACATGAATGGAGCAGATGTCTTGTCATCAACAGATCATGACTAATGATAATGATAATATTAGATTTCTATGTTTCAATTATTTTAACTTTTTTTCCTTTTGCATGCCTCTTCTGTCTTCCTCACGCTCATCTCTTCTCAGTGCCACAAATTATAGCTATTCAGACATGAGATGTCAAACAGCAGTCCATTGCTCCACTGAGCTCTCTCTGACTCCCCCAGAAAGGTGATTACATTTCAGCACATCATCGCTAACAAACATCTCTATGCCTATATGTCCAGCTGTGTCAATGTGTTTTATCAATGCACTGTGGTTGGATGCAAGGAGGGGTTCAACTCTACCCAAATGGCCTCAATCCCTTTTGTTCAAACAAACAAAACAATACATACATGGAAGTGGTTTGTTATGAGTGTGTGTGTGTGTGTGTGTGTGTGTGTGTGTGTGTGTGTGTGTGTGTGTGTGTGTGCGTGCACAGGCGTGCATCTGTGATTGCACACACGTGTATAGTTCCGTACGCATGCATGCCCCATGACATACCCCATACTGCATGTCATTCTAGCGACATTATTGTCCACTGCTTGCAGGCTGAGATTCTCCTACACAGACCTAACTTGTAAGCCAGAAGGTTACTCACTCAATGAATTTAAATAAATTACACCACAGAGAATTTTGCAAAGGGACAGCAGCCTGCTTATTAGCCAGCTAGGCTTTGTTATTGCTGCCCTTCTTCACCATATCAACCGACTAAACATGAGAGCCAGCGAGGCTCTCGCTGGGGCACCACCCAGTGCCGCAGTGGGACCAGTCCGGAGATGGCTTTTAATAAACATATACCAGTGTTTGTCCCTCCTTGTCCCGCACAGACACTCGTGCTGAAAACTTGGTGTTATACGCTGCAAACTCAGCTATACCCATCATGGACGTTTGCACAGTATGAAGCTCAACAACACTGTCACTTTCTCACCTGTTAATACTCTAAACAGACAGACGGACAGACAGCTACACGATGGAGACATAATAGGCTAATGCTCCGTGTTCTATAGGGTGACTTCCTGCTGTCCTGGCTATTATTGGGCCCTGACTGGCTGTTCTTGCATGTTTTACAGACCTGTTCTGACAGCAGTATAGCGTCTTATTAGCCAGCTGGCTGCAGACCAAGACTACACAATCCCTGCCAACGTGGCAGGCAGCTCTGCCGGCTGACTGCATGCTGGCCTGCCCTGGCACAGACCATGCTCAGGCCGGTATACTGTATGTCCTGGTCAGCCATATGTACAGAAGATGGGTCCTTAAAAAGTTTCAACTCGATTCCATGTCTCCTGAGACGCAAATAGTGAACATATGAGGCATCTAACCTCACAACACGTCACATTGCATCACTTGCCTGTACAGACAGTAGTGCCACTTAAAATCGCATCATGCAATGATGCGGGTGAGGCCCTTTTAACAGTGTGTAGCTTAAAACAGTGGTTTTCAACCTTTTTGATATCAGGGACCACTATTTATTCAGCATTTAAGCCAGGATTAACGTTTTAGCACCGCATAACCCAAAACTAAAGATTGCTTTTGCTTTTGTCCACAATCCCAGGCTGGATTTCAGAAACAAAACAGTCAAACATACAGATGAAAATGGCCATTAATCTTCTACAGTCTCTAGTTTTGTGGATTTGGGATAATTCAGATGATGAATATTTTAACTCTTGAGAGTGTAAACATGAAACCAAATGGACCCGCAAGGGTCTATTTGGTTTCAAAGAGTTACATCTGGTTAACCAACTTTCCATCATTAGCTGGAGACCACCTGGAACTCTATCAAGAAGCACTGGTGGCCCCCGGACCACTGGTTGAAAACCACTGGCCTATAAGATCATAGAAGACTTACCATCTCTGCAATTTGGAAGATCGCCCATCTTCAGCCAGATAACCAGATGTAGACATTGAAGGTCATGGTCCTCTCACATCCCCATACTGCATCGCCGAACAGCGATGACGTCACTCCTAGGGGGCGTAAAAACAAAATGAGTTTAGGCTACAGCCTTTGCAAGTGTGTGTGTGTGTGTGTGTGTGTGTGTGTGTGTGTGTGTGTGTGTGTGTGTGTGTGTGTGTGTGTGTGTGTGTGTGTCCCTCCCAACACAAATAACCAGGCTCTCATATCAAATAGGAGCTTTAATAATGGAAATTGCTCTGAAGAAACAGCTTGTTTGATTTTGGCCTCATACAGTAATGATGGGATTACTTTGTATAATTCCTCCTCTTCCTCACTCTTAAATTTCAAATGTGCATTTCCGCTTCATTTATAATGTCCAGGGGTTGACACTAAGGTCTCCGAGGCACTTGCCCATCGGGCAAGTGCAAGTCAGGTTCTACTTGCCCTCAGGTCATGGTCACTTGCCCCCCAAAAATATATTGTAAATTTTGCA
Organism: Benthosema pterotum; assembly: GCA_039105355.1. Lineage (NCBI taxonomy): Eukaryota > Metazoa > Chordata > Actinopteri > Myctophiformes > Myctophidae > Benthosema > Benthosema pterotum. The sequence goes on from CM076969.1 coordinate 27,630,391, forward strand.
TTTAAGTTTACTTCCTACGTGGGTGCTTTAAACCAGGGGTTTTCAACAGGTGGTCCCTGAGAGGGTTCCAGGTGGTCCCCAGCTAAGTTGGTTAACCAGATGTAACTCTTGAGAACGTAAAAATGAAACCAAATGGACCCTTGTGGGTCCATTTGGTTTCATTTTTACACTCTCAAGAGTTAAAATTCATCATCTTAATTAGCCCAGGTCGCAATGACCACCTTCAAGACAAATTTATCTTGTGTTGTGTTATTGCACACTAAGTCACACACTTGCCCGATCGGGCAACCAAGTGGCAGTCTTCACTTGCCCCACCATTTTTTTTACTTGCCCCGGGCAAGCGGGCAAGTGTTAGTGTCAAGCCCTGATGTCAATATTGTTTATTTCCCAAGCTGGCATGGACCGATAACAAGGCTGTTTTTATTTTATCTAGCATCAGTATTATAGTATTATATGACTCAGACATGAAATAATATGCATATTAGCGCCCCCACCACCTCAGGGCATTTTGGTAGACTGCAGCTAAACTGTTCAGAAAGAAATTCAATTCAATTCAATTCAATTTGGTTTCAATAGATTGAACCCAAATGCAAGAGTCACAGTAGTCAGAGTAGGTTTAAGGATTTAATAATAAAGAATAGCAATTCTTACAGCAAGTTGCAGGTATATAGAGAGATGAAGAATCCAGGACAAGACACTGGCCTGAAGTCCAGGACCAAACAAGGAGAGACAAATGGTTTGAGACAATGACTTTGTGAAATGAGTTCAGTTATATAGGGAGTGGTACATTGGCAGAGTGTTCACAGGTGGGATGATGAGGGAAATGGAGACAGGTGAGTGCTTCATTGAGCTTGGAGAGTGGAGAGGAATGTGGGAGTGGCTGTAGGGCTGACACAGTCTGTGAGGCACCAGACCCTGACAGTTTGATTTGTTTGCCAGTTGCCACCACATCCCCAGAGAAGCTCTCCAGAGTTGAAGCAGACATGCACCTAGTGGCGATAAGTGGAAGTGCAGCACAGTATAATGGAAGTGAATGGACGCAGTCAGCACTTTCCAGAAGTGCTATTCAACTGCCATGTTATTCTAAACCTAGAAGTCGGGTGCTTCAAAGCGCCAATGAGCAACTTTAATTGAAATGAACAAGGGGGCGGAGCTATCGCCCCAGTCCAGTCTCTAGATTTTATTACTCTATGGTTGCCACAGGCGTTCGGGCAACGATTTGCATTTAAGTAATTGAGTTGTTTGGCCTGTGTGTAGTCAATAGTGTTTATACGGTTGATGTGCAAATTGGTGGTCCACCGCCTTTCTTTCTAAACTGTGGTGAAGGACACTGATTCGGACATTTTCACGTCAAGGACCACCAAATGAATAGGTATTTGTCCACAGACAAGGCTTCATTTAGTTGCTAAGTGTCAATTAGCTGGACCCAAACACCCCCCTCCCCTGGGGGCTCCCCAGCCCCCACAATGAGAGCAGTGATGCGCAACATGCACTGATGTAGTGGAGTGTGTACTGATCCGTCCTCTCACCAATGTCATTGCGATATTAATTCCCGCATGGAATTCTGGTCATACGGAAGAACATATTTTTCATTGATCACTGTGACAAAGCAGCTTGTCACCTGAGAAGAAGCAGACTACAGCCCTGAAACATCACCAGGAAATTACAGTGAATAGGACCCATCCATTATCCGTTCAACAATACACGCGTTCTGAGTCCAAGATCATTTGAATGAGAATATTGACGTTTGAGGAAACATGTTACATAGCAGGGGTTTTCAACAGTTTTAATCCCACTAGGGCCCACTATTTATTCAGCATTTGAGCCACAAACCACCATTTGATGACATTCACTCCACAGACCTAAAGACTTCTTTTGTTTTTGTCCACAAACAAAACAGGCAAAGATAAAAAATGGCCATTCTACTATATTCTCTAGTTGTGTGTGACTTGTGTAATTAAGTGGGCCAATTTAGATGAATATTCTAACTCTTGAGAGTGTAAACTCTCTTTATCTGGCTAACCAACTTTTCATCTGCTTAACCAACTGAGCTGGGGACCACCTGGAACCACTGGGTAAAAACCATTGGGTTAACACATCCGAGAATCACTAACCCGCATTCAGTAGTCTCTCTCTCTCTCAGTCTCTCAGTCTCTCTCTCTCACTCTCTCTCTCTCTCTCTCTCTCTCTCTCTCTCTCTCTCTCTCTCTCTCTCTCTCTCTCTCTCTCTCTCTCTCTCTCTCTCTCTCTCTCTCTCTCTCTCTCTCTCTCTCTCTCTCTCTCTCTCTCCATGCATTTGCCTTGTGACTGCAATCACTGCATGTCTGCGTTTATACCGATCGAAACTTGGTTGCAGCGCATATTTAATGACATCCACTGTCGCTGCACGCCTGTGCTGCTCACAGCTCTCTCCTATTACTCCTCAACATAATGCTGGCACGGTTCACCTCAACCAAATAGAAATCTCGCCCCCTCTCTATACTGCATTTATTTGTTTATTTTTCCCGTCCCGGAGAAGTAATTGCTCCACATTGCCAAGACTTCTCTCTCCTGCTCTTAGAGCAAGCATCCATGTGACAGGCCCATTCTCCCACAAGCCCACACGTGGGCCATGATGAATTAGCGTAATGTCGCGCAAATATTAATCACATTGTCACCACGGCTGAGCAGGGAAGCAGTTTAGTACTGCAGCCTGGCACACAGCCTCATTTATCAACTCCCAGAGCCTACCCCTCGTCCGTCCCCGTCCCCCACCCCACCCCCCATGGCTTCCTCTCTGCCAAACACAAGCTATTCTCACCCAAATTCCTATACCGTGATTTATACTTGGTCGCACGCCACGTCGTGCACACCCAGAAATAACAGATCGGTAGACTCGCGACGTGTCGCAGCGCGATTTACTGTATATACCGGCAGCATAACGCATGTATGAATCAGGGGCGGATCTAGGCATAGGCATGGGGGGGCAATGCCCCCCTAAATGCCCAGTCTGCGCCACCAAACATGATGGCATGCAAAACAGCCCAAGATATTTCAGTGCTTATATTTAAAAGCATTTGAAACACTACTAAAAATGGTATGGGGGCGATGAAGCTGCCCCCTTACCATTTTCTTCTGCTCCCCCAATTGGGAAATGTTACATCCGCCCCTGGTATGAATGAGGGTTTACACTCCAGACCCGCCCCAGTACCTCCTCTTCCAAATCGAGACTCGACTCGTTGTCTCTGAGTCTGAGTGCGACATATTGTGCAAGGTCTGACGTCATGTCGGGACCCTGCATGATATGACTGAAGCGTGACTGGAGCAAACTAAATGTCAATGTACCATATCACATCTAAATGGATGGTAAAAACAAGTGGCATTGTCACAATCTTCAAATTATCTGAAGACATCGGGAAACAAACCACATGCAACAGGCCTGGATGTAACATTTCCCAATTGGTGGAGGGCAGGCAAAAATGGTATGGGGGGCGGCTTCATTGCCTGTGTCACTTTGCGCCACGGGCAATGAATACCATTTTCAGTTACAATATGATGCAAGTAAGCATAAATAATAACAATAATAACTGTTTTGAATGATGAAATGGTGTTGGTTTAGTGGTACAGCAATTGTATTTAGTTAGTAGTGTAGTGTATCAAATAATTTTAGTCACTTACTGTATGTCTTTGAAATTTGGGTTGTTTTGCATGCCATCAGGTTTGGTGGGGCAGCCAAGGCATTTAGGGGGGCATTTCCCCCCCATGCCCAGACATGCCCACTATAACCTAACCTCAGTCTTAACCAGTCACGTATGTTGGATTTCATTGTGGTCTGCACTTTATATGCAACGAAAGTAGTTTGAAGTTGGCACATAAATAGTGGCACAAGCAGGATTTTATACCAGGAGGTGTGGGTTGGGAATGTGGGACTGGGAGATGAATGATTAGCAAGACGTTGAGGTTTTCACCTCAACATCTTGCAGCTTCTGCACAGATATTTCTGGCTGAAGCCCTTCAACGGTTATTTGTCCAATTAGTAGTAAGAAGTGGTAGGGGGGGGGGGGGGGGGCATCGCATCTTCAGCCGAGGTGTGAATGGTGTTGCCAACATGATAATAGGGGACCATTTAAAACAAGGGCGGCTTGAATGCTGTAATTACAGTATATGCCAACCGAAATTTGCATGCACAAGGGATGTAAGGTAGCTCTTAAAACTTTTACTGGGCTGTTATGCAGCTCTGAAAAGTGTATAAAGAAGTGTATATAATATATAGGCATGTTATGCCTGTAAAGTTACGATAATGTAACCAAGTCATTTACTTCATTCAGGTATAAGGATTTACAGTATTCAGTTATAAGTGCAGACTTTCAAAGCAATAAAAGATAGTGAGCTGCCTTTTTTCAATGTACACGAATGTAGAACACTAAACATAATTCCTTTTCATGAACGGCATACAAATGTTTATTTAATTAGGTTGTGATTGTGCATATTATGCTGTGCTCCATATATCAATGAAAATCAATATAGGCATGATAAAATTGCATTCCAAATTAAACGAAATACACAATTCCATATACTACCAAATAAAAAGGTGCTCAATATGAGAAAGAAAGAAAGAATGTTGTCACCAAACTCCATTGATTTAAGTTAGTGGTTTTCAACGTGGTCCAGAGACCACCAGTGGCCCTTAAGGGCGATGCAGGTGGTCCCCAACCAAATTAGGGAGGTTGGTAACCAAATGAACCCTTACATTGCTGAAACTCTTGATAGCATAAAATGAAACCAAATGGACCGACTGACCGACCAACCAACCAACCCACTGCCCACACAACAATAGTGTTGGTTCCCCAGTTTGCTCTTAGTCTTAAAATGGTGGTCCCTGGTTCAAAATCTGTTGAAAACCACTGATTTAACGCCACAGGAATGAAACGTCTGGCTGTGGTTCATTATGCGGTGTGCATTGGCAGTGTGTGGCTACGTGTGTAAAGAGTGAGAGAAAGAAGGAGAGAAAAAGCACAGAGAAAGCAACAAAAACAGCTAAAGTCCCTCAAACTAAAGAAAGCAACAATAACAGCTAAAATCCCTAAAACTAAAGAGAGCAACAAGAACAGCTAAAATCCATAAAACTAAAGAGAGCAAACAACAGCTAAAATCCCTAAAACTAAACAAAATCAGCCTGGTACCAGTCTCGGTTTTTAGGTTGAAGTGCAAATTCAACTTCAATACAACTCCAAAGTCCCGAAAACTAAAGAATGCAACGCAATGGTGGGATTGAAGTGTTTGGATACAAGCAAGTATAAATCAGGTATACAAATGTGGATGAGAAGCTTTTAACTTTGTGTATACGCTTATTTATCTAGGAACGAAACTAGTCAGTTGCACCACATAAACTCCCCTTTTCAAAAACACATCCGATAAACGCATCCGCTGCTTCCTGCCCAACATATTCAGTCATCAACCTCCTGTGTCTCACAGCGGTGACTCTAACTATGATTTATCTGTCCAAGTGAAATTATCTCTCTCGAGCAAAAAAGTGCAAACTGAGAAAATGTTCATGCAATTTGTTTCAGATGGGTGATTAATAGACCATGTGGTAACGCATTAAATTTATAATACATTCAACATATAAACATGATTATAAAAGGCCCTGAGGGCTCTTGGTTATTGTTATCGGCCAAACAGTGATGCAGATGGGCAAGGTTGGACGATAAGGGAACCCACTACGGTTGTATACACGTTTAGTCATACATTGTGTTCAGATCACCCAGATAGGCCTGCATCAATGTCAACGGCCACTCAGATACAGTAGATGTAGTGAGAGGGTGCACTCTGTGTGTGCACCCGTATCAATAGGGAGAACGTGGGAAGGTTTATGGACTTGGTAAATTGGAAAATAAACACTTCAGGAGGACCCAGAGGCCTGGCCTTATCAAGGCATTCTCTCATAGCTGAGTGGGTGGGGAGAGGGAAGTACATATTCCAACAAAAATACGCTTAAACTATGGAATTAAAACCATGCCAAAATTAAATTGAAGTGTAATTTTGAATCCGTAACTGTAATTGTGCTCCGTGTCTCGGATCTGTAATTTTGTAATCTGTAATTTTTTTCTGTATATCTGCAAAATAATCCGTGTCAAATTTTGCATGTGTAGAAAACTATTTGTAAGTTTGTATTTGCTGTTTGTATCACTGCAAAATTTCACAGGTGTAGAAAACAATTTTGCAGTGGTGAGCTTTGTATTTTTTGTATTTGCAGCTTTCAATCACTGCAAAATCCTTTTGTACCTCTGCAAAATAAATATTGTGGTCTGCAACTCTTGTGTTTTGCAACATTGTAAAAGTATTCGGTCTGCACAACAATGACTGCGGCGACATCTGTTGTTCAAGTACAACACCACACATCTACAGTTAAAAAAAACACAGTTCAAAAAGTTACGAATTTTGGCAGTGTCTTCACTTCACCGGGAGAGCCAATCAGCAGTTGGCTTACAAAGCAGTGCACCATTTTGATTGGTTGGCCAAAGGGAGCAGTCCCTCCAATAGCGTCCCAGAAGTCATTCATAATACATGAATATTCAGTTGTGCACGGCTGTGAACCGTCCGTGTGGCTGCCTGCTAGTAAGAAGACGAAGGACAATGGCGGATTCTGGAGAAAGGTAATAATCAATCATTAATTGTTTTGTTGTCATCAGAAAGAGAGAAAAATACATAGCCAACCGCCGACATTCATTTCGAAGGAAGAATCAGCTAAATCTAGTGTTTGCTATGTAGTTTGGTTAGTGTGTGGCCAGGTGTATGGATGGACATAGACCAAAGTTAGCCATGGCCATAGCCGTGGGAGGGGGGGGGGGGGGGGGGGGGGGGGGGTGTGCTTCGGGTGCTATAGCAGCCCCAGGGAATTTGGGTTGAAAAAGTTTTTTAAGTGAGTTATACGTTGAATCATTCAAAATCAAAGCCTTGAGTATAGACGGAGTTATGACAGCAGTCAGCTCCCTGCTGACTGCTATGACGTTCACTTCTATGGAAAGGTCTAATGGCGGCTGCTCTACATAGTCTTCTATAATGAGAATGGGGACAGCCAAGTGCTGTACCTGAGAAACCCATTGGATTTAGGCAACAACTCACGTTTATTGATCTTAAATATCTCATTTTAATCGTTGTGTAATAATAGTACTACATAACGCAAACAGAGGCCATAGTTGTTACTGTTCACATGTTACACACATGACCTAAACTAGCACTTATTTGCTCCGACCTCATTGAAAACAATGTATCTCCAACTCCAGTTTGTCCCTTTTCAGGCTGCATAAACATCAGCTCGATCGCTGTTTTCTGCCCCCTCAATGTCGCAACTCTTCTACTAGATGGCTGTTGTCATGCATTTCCGGGTTACTCCGTCATGCATTTCCTGTTTACTCCCAAGTCCCGTGCGATCTAGATAATGTGTTGGCTGTCTGTCTGTGGCATATCGTATCGTTATTCGTATCCTATGTCAGCCTTTTGGACATAATATTAACTTGATGATGACTCACAAGGCTGCTCATAACCTCGGCGCAAGGCAAAGGTACAGTAATGGTGGTTAATTACCCTGCCGCCGAGCAGATAAAACCAGTGGTTTTCAACCTCATGATCCCAGGGCCCGCTATTTATCCAGCACTTGAGCCACGGACCACCATTTGAGGACATTTTAGCCCCACAGACCCCAAAACTAAAGATTTATTTTGCTTTTGTCCACAATTCCAGGCTGGATTTTGGATACCAAACAGTCCAACATACAGATCAAAATGACCATTAATCTTCTACATCCTCTAGTTGTGTAGACTCGGGATAATTCACATTAGACCCCGACCGTCTATCGGTGGTTCTATCTCATCGGATAGAATTAAAAAAAAAAAAAAACAGCGAAAAAACGACCCTTCGATCACGATTTCCGTGATCAAAGCGTTGCTGCCCCGTTCCATCCATCCATCCGTCCCTCCGTCCCATAGATGGCCACGTGCAATGATTTATTTTGCCCACAAGAGTGCGCTGTGACAGTGACAGTGACTCAGTGACATTTCAATACATTCCTCCATGCTGGTTAGTACACAGAGAGAGCACAACAACACTGATTGAAGACCACCACTTTGGATTCACTTTTCCACATGCAAGAGCAGGTCGTTCAATCTAATCTTGACTGGTTCATGAAATAAGTATTTGTGCATCATTAGAACAAATATTGGCAACATTTCATTGCTCAATTCAACTTAAAACATGTTCCCCAACACCACCACAGCCGACCCATTGTCTAAACCAGGGGTTTTCAACAGGTGGTCCGGGGACCACCAGTGGTCCTTGAGAAGGTTCCAGGTGGTGGAAAGTTGGTTAACAAGATGTAACTCTTGAGAACGTAAAAATAAAACCAAATGGACCCTTACACTCTCAAGAGTTAAAATATTCATCATCTGAATTAGCACCACTTAAACAAGAAGTCTACACTGTTTTGTTTGCAAAATCCAGCCTGGAATTGTGGACAAAATCAAAAGAATTCTTTTAGTTCTTTGGTGTGAACATGTAATCAAATGGTGGTCCGTGCGCACGCATGGTTCAACCAGCACCCCCTAGTCTAAAGTACTTCCCACGGCCCTGGCCATGTCCTATCCACAACTTTCCTACAACCTATAAGTCTTTGCGTTTGTGTGTGCAGAAGTTCCTCTGTGTTGCCATGTTTGCGACAGAAACAAGTGGACAGGACTATAAAGACCAGCACAAATCAACATAGCTGATCTACAACCTCACAGCGACATATAGTGAGGTTCGAGACACTTCACTTCGAGAATAAAACGAAATATTTTGAGTATATTTTAAACATTTCATTAATAAATGCAGACAGTATTTTCTGGTCGTTGTCTGTGGACAATTACATATTAATCTGGGGTTCCTTGATGTGAATAAATGTAGGAAAACACTGGTTTAAGCTTTAGAATGTAAGCTCAAATAAGCAACTACGGTACACTTTAGAAACAAGCCCTTCAAATTCAACCAGCAACTACCAATAATTTATTTTTAAGTGATTCCCTACATGGAAAAACGAGTCAAGGGTTGCTTATAATAAGCAGACATGGCAACACTGTATGGACGCGTGTGTGCTCTGTTTCCGGACCCCTCCGTTGCCTTGGCGGGGAAAATTGTGGATATGGACATACACCAAAGTTGGACATGTCATAGTCTGCCAAAAAAAAGAAGTACTCCCAGAGACCCCAATAATATATGGACTGCCTTTGTTACTCCACGGTAGGAGAGCTTATGCTAGCGACCTTCTGGTTGAACGCGTTAACCAGTATATAGCCTACATAGCCTTGTAAGCACAGCAACCGGAATGCACGCATTAATTCATGCAATACAAGTTAGAGAAGATTTCAGCCGCAAAGCCAAAAGGGATTGATTCCCTGCATAAACTCTAGCATTTCACTGAGGGCAGTAGGCTCTACTTCTCTACCAAGCAGTCATTTCTTGAGCAGAATGCATGTCTGTGCCATCAACACACGTTCTTTTCTGTAATTTGTGTCCCCAGTGAAGTACAGGTGACTAGCGACCTTCTGGTTGAACGCGTTGCTTGCTTACTGCCTGCTCAATTGGAGGGAATCGTTCGGAAACCGGGAACAGCCGGAGGAGAGAAGAGCAGGGCAGAACTGTGAGCAGAAGAACTATTGGAGTGAAACCATGGCAGATGGTCAAGTAAGTGTTGTATTATAACAATTCAAGTATATGTTTAATGCAATGACCAAACCCGTGACAAGGCCATCAATGGACGTCACCAAGACCCTGGCCACACTATTTAATCGCATATTCCTGCAGAGCTGGCTAGTTGCTGCGCCAACTATGTATGAGATTAGATCATATGGAGGCGTCAAACTTGACGAAATTAAGGATTTCCCCAGAGGTGTCAAAAGTAAAAGTAAAATAAGAAAAAAAGTTTCCTTCCAACACAGTTAACTTATCTGAGTAACCAGTAGACCTGTGTACATGTCTTACGATCAGCTAACTCTGTAATGGTTGGATCAAGTTTGTGGTGGGTCCTTGTTAGATTTTCAGTGTTTTCCAGTAATAACACTGTCTATCCATCTCATTAGGTACAATGGAGTAAATTGTGTAACAGCTATGTAATGCCACGTGCTAGTGTTGTAATTACACCACAAAAGCTTTTACTTTTGACACCTGGATTTCCCGAATGTGTAGCAGTATTATTCAAAAACACACACACACACACACGCACACACGCACACACATATATATATATATATATATATATATATATATATATATATATATATATATATATATATATATATATATATATATATATCATCATAGGGACCACAATGGAAATAAGCCTTAGGGCTTTTTTGTGGCTTTTTTGTGTCTATCCATGACTTTCTTTTATTTATTGTATCGTCAGATTTCTCTGTTCCATGTTTTTAAATTGAGAATGGTCAAATAAATTATTTCAATCAACTCTGTTACACCTACCACATGCATATGGCCGCCTTTTTTGTAAACTAATTTTAAAAATTTATTCTGTGTTGCTTAAGGAGTGTAGTGTAGGCCTAGCAATTTCATCAGTAAACCACATGAAACCTTTATGTCTGTATGTTCTTTCAGGTCATTCTCGCCCAGTAACAAATTTAAAAATGAAGCAAATCCATAAACGTGTTTTTAATACTAACTTGTGTAATGCATCACATAGGGAAACACGCTGGAAAACGCTGTGCGGACGTTTTTGTCGGCGGTGACTGCGAACGTGCATAATGTTCGCAGTCAAAGGTAAGACATTAAACTAAAGGGGAGAGAAAAAACAGTCACGTGTTTAACTAATAACACATACACATGTCAATGGGTGAAACATAGACATTTCCAGACATGATGACCGCAGTAGCGATATGGCATTGCATGATTTCAACTTTGTAACATCATCCTTGATATTACTTCAGTACTTCTACTTTCAACAACTGCTAACAATTGACAGTAATGGTCTGATTATAAGCTTGCTCTGTGCAGTCTGATGTTCAGAAGTAAATTGCTGTAGGCATACTAGGTATAATAGTGGAGAGTTAAATTAAGTGATGGTGCAACCCTAGTCATTGTTAACATATTTGTCTGTCTGCACAAATTCTTTTCCGAATCGAATACAGCAGTCCTCAGATGGAGCACACAGATCGTGCCGGCCCAAGTGGCGTGGACCTGGGTAGAAACCGTCCGGTCCCACGCCACCTGCCTACAAACCTTCCAGTCTCACGCCAAATGACTACAAACCGTCCGGTCCAACGCGACCAGGGTACAACACAAAGGTACAGTGGGTTGAGTGTATAGTGAAAGCTAGATAAATGCATTATAGTGTTTAATTACATGCATTTCAAGTCCTATATTCATTGCAGTCATACATGGAATTACAGAGTACGACATCACCTTTTTCGCAATTTTGTTTGCAGCAGGGTGCAAGCTGTAGCTGCTTCAAGTGGAACCGCAAGGTAGAGTACTCAGACATTCTATTATGCATGCTAAAAGATTTACACATGAAAGCAATTCACAATCCACACAGATATTGTCTGAAGACATTACATTACACTTAGCTAACGCTTTTATTCAAAGTGACTTACAGTTATTTTTTGGGCATTGGTTACATTGCATTACATTGCACTTACGATACTTACAGGGTATTGGTTAAAGTCCCTGGAGCAATGTGGGGTTAGGTCCCTTCCTCAAGGGCACTTCAGCCATAGAGTGGTAAGGGTGAGAATCGAACCTGCAACCCTTGCGGTGTCAGTCCTACTTCTTATCTTAACCACTACACCACGACTGTAAGACAAATTACTTGTATACGAGGTATTTGTGTACTACACCTTTTTGATTGCATTTTAGTCAAATTCCCTGGAGCAATGTGGGGTTAGGTCCCTTGCTCAAGGGGACTTAAGCCATTGAGTGGTTAGGGTGGGAATCGAACCTACAACCCTTTTAGTGTCAGTCCTACTTCTTAACCACTACATCACGACTGTAAGACAAGTTACTTGTATGTTATTTATGTACTACACCTTTTTGATTTTCACAAACGTTAATTTTTGCAGCAACCAGCCAGGCAACCAGCACAGGGAGATGCAGAGGTACGAAACACTCAGTTTTGGCTTTGATGTAGACACATGTTGTTCATACTTCATCAGTGGGTTAGAGTAGAGTAAAACATTACTGATCCCAGAGGGAAATTATGTGTTTCAAGTCGCTCTGACAAATACACATACACTGAGTGCATAGTTTTTAGGCAAACCTTTTTCTTTTTTTTTTGTCTTTTTTACCATATCATCCATTTTATTAAGCATATGTTACAACTCTAACCTGTAAGAACATGACATCCTATTTCATGTAAGGATTCTAGTCTATACACATTTGTATGATAAGAGAAGGTGTGGTGTAAGGACCCCAAACAGCATATTTCAGGTTTGCATAATTATTAAGCACCTTTTTTTGTCTTGGAAAATGGGACACGAAAGAGATCTGGAAACTAAAAAGTCTACAAACAATTTTGAAGTCTTCCAGAAGGATCTGGTGTCATTACATTGTCAAGATATTGGTCACATGATTAAACATCTATCAGGCATACTGTTCCAAAGCCATCGTGTCCCATTTTCCAAGACAAGAACAAAGTTAATGTTTGCTTCCTATAGGTCGTTGCTCACTCCAAACCTTGCACGCTTGGATACAAAACATATCTGGTTTTGCCAGACTCAGGCCACAGTGTTCAAAATGTTCCGCCATCCAAAAATATTTTGGCAGGTGGCGCTGGTTTACCAGGCTAAGATGATTGCTCTGCATAATTTCAATTTCTGTTACAGAGCGTTCCCTGCATTTTTTCAAAGGGGCGGCAGGGGCAAGAGAAACTGGGCCGGTGCACGGGTGGAACGTCCGGCCAAGGAGATAGACATAACTTTCTTTCTCCTCCCTGAGATGGCCTCTCACTGCCCCAGTGGAGATTCAACTGACTTTTTGCAGGCAGGCCTCGGCAGGCGGTCAGTCACCATGTACGATACTGCTGACCATGAAGAGGTAATGCTGCCTTTTTAGGTTAAAGCTTGCCTTAGCAATGCTAGGGGTGAGTAGATTGGTATGTTTTAAGCCAGAAATAAGGCCCCACATGCAAAAACAAATATCAAAAACAGCACTTGGAAAAGTTCATACAAACTCAATTTCTCCATCACTATGATTAAATCTAACCTCTAGTGGCTATATGGTATGCAAACTTTCAATGTGTTTATGAGTATTGCAGTTCACATGTAGTCATATGCCCTTTAAAGCAAACTGTTGTGTGACAAACAACATTAAATAACAACTCTCCCCTGTGCCAATCTGTCTAATATCTCCATACCAGATTACTCGACTCCTGCTGGAGGCCTACCCCAAAATGCGCAGTTTGGCGGGAGGTTGGCTGCTCTACAAAGCAGCAGGTGAATGTTTGTCCTTAAGGATTTTGAATATTTTATTTGGTTTTCATAACATGCCTGTCTTGAATTGAAAATCATTGATAAAATTATAAAAATTAACTCTTTCACACCTGCACATTCCTCACTTTAAAACAAGGTGGAAGTGGGCGAAGGAGGCTCAATGTGGTGCCTCAGGGGACGCAGGGCTACACAGCCAAGCAGCTGCGGGAATGTTCAACCTCGGGGAAGAACATCCTCTACATCATGCCCCTGCAGGAGCACCTGGACGTGGACCCACTTCCTCCAGATGCGGAGGAGTTCAGCGGGATGCCCAGGTGCTCCTGCATGCAATGCGGAACGGACATGCCGCTGCAGCTTTTGGTAGCGCACCTGACCTCCTGCAATGTAAGTGTTTTTTTTTTATCTTGAGCAATCTAAACAATTATACATTTTTACAACACCTTTTAGTTAAAATAACCCTAAACTATCTCAGCAGTCATTGTAGGGCAGCTTATACATAGCCCTCTCTTTTTTGCCAGGAATCTCCATCTGATGAGCAGGAGCCAGCGTCACCACCAGATTCACCGCCAGCTTCACAGCCACGGCCACAGCCACAGCCACAGCCAGTACAGGATGACAATGATGTCATGGTGAGTAGGTGGCAGTAAACAATACAGCTCCTGTTTTCTTCTACTGTGAATTGGAACTGATGTTCAAATCAAATATCCAATATCGAAATATAGTATTATAGAATATTTTAGGTTTATAAAAAAAAGAAAAAAGGAAACCTAAAAGAAAAACAGAATTGGGAGGCTGTATTTTTTTCTTTTTCACTTTTCCTTGTCCAGCATCCAGTTTTGCATGGATGTGCATGTATTTTCTTTTTTCTACAATGTTTTTCAGTGCCCCTGTCCCATTTGTGAGCAATACTTCCCCGCAAGTGTGCTAGGCGTCCATGCCAGTGCATGTGGAGATGGGTAGGTAAAAGTTAATTGAATTATATATATTTTTTTTCTTTTTAAAAAAATGTCCCTTTCACATACGCAACAATAACCATGTTTTCTGGACTTCAAAGGGAGCCCGAGCCCGAGTCTGAGCCAGAGCCCGGTCCTTCAGGCCCACTCATCCACACCCGAAGAATGGGTGTTCAGGCGTTCGAAGGAGGTGCTTCATTACATCCCATTGTTTCCCTTAATTACATTTCAAATTGTGCTATGAGTGAGAACATACGTGATTAAATGAGTGAAGATGCATAGCTTGATGTAAGCAGTAGCTGGACATCAAACACGTCTAGTGCCAGTTAGTGTTTGTAAGCATTAAAGGTAAACTGTTGAAACTATACCATGCTAAATTGATAGTTTCTTGTCATTCCCAAATTTAAACCAAATCACGTTCCCACTGGCAGAACTTAATAATACAAATATAACGTGTAATAAACTTGTCATCTTGAATCATTAACTGGTATAAGTTCAATATGTTCGCTAACTCCACCTCTTTCCTCTATCACTGCATGTTCGAGAATGTAGGTTTGTAATGTCTTAATCAAATTGTCCTTTCTTAACTGTTTTTTTCTAGCTTGGAAAACAATTGAGTGCCCAGAAAAGGCAGCACAAGATTTCCAAAGGAGGGTCACACAGGAGAAGGCGTCCCATCCACCTGTTCGGGTGACCTTAGATGTTAGTGGCGATGAAGTGTCCCAAACGAAGGACCTCCTAGTGCTATATAAATCCCGGAGGTGGACTGGGCATGTCCCCTGGTGTGCACTCTGCAAGGTAATTTATAACAAACTTGACCTTAGGTGTTAAAAGTACAATAACAGTAAAATAAAGAACCTCAGTCTGTCCAACACATTTAACATACAGTATCTAGGTAGAAAGTAGACCATTGTACTTGTCTTAATAACAGTTGATTCTGCACTGGTTGGATTGGTTTTGTGGTGGGTCCTTGTTATGTTTTAGTGTTTTTCATTAATGACAGTCTGTCTCATCAGGCACAATGTAGCAAACGGTGTAACAGCTATACAATATCATGCACTGCTACTTTAATTACACTACAAAAGTACTTTTACCGTTTGACACCTTTCAACTTGACAGAACGCTACACTGGACAATTAGTGAGTGTTAACTTGCTGTCAAAAAATAAAAACATCATGTCACTTTGAGAATTGCTGCACTACTTGCGAATTACTGTTCCAAGGCTTACTTCTCTGTATCATGTATTCCAATTTAGCACTGTTATGTTAGTCTGTGTTTTAACTGTCTTTGGGATCACAGGTGATCCAGCTGTGGGGGTAGGGGTCCAGCGGCACTTCCTTACTTTGGCCATGGCCAACCTTCAGCATGGTTTCCATTGTCAGAGTGGTACAGTATATGTTTTCTTAAAGCATCTCAAAGTCTTTTTTCCAGTGTGTTAATTAAACAGCATTTAGGGATGCTATCAGCCTGTAAGGACACTAACCCTCGTACAGCTGTCACAAAAATTGGAACTACATTCAGCTATCTTAACAGTGCACTGTGTAATATTTGTAGTATTATTTTTTTTTTTACATTTCATGCTGCCCATTCTCAAAGGTTCCCTTTTTCACAAATACCCCAGAAGCATTACCACCATCTAATTCGAGCACTGGTATTCATTGGTATCATGGTATCACTGGAAAAATTGTGTAACACTTCTAACTTAACGTGTTATGTTATTAACTATGGGCCTAATATGAGGATGATCAGAGCTAGGTTCAACTAGAGGAGAGAATTGGCAACGACCAGAATTTAAGTAGAATGCAATATTACAATTTATTAATAGAAAAAGATGTTGTAACCCACAATATAAAAATAATCACTGTTTGTTGTCAGTCGTCAGTCTATAGTCAGTATAATATAAAAACATTTTGTAATAACATTCTCTAAATTTAAAGTTCAGATTGGATGGTTCAACACAGTTAAATTAAATACAGTTCAAACCCCAAATCCCCAAAGTCCAATGTTTTTCAAAATCCCAAAGTTCAAGGTTAAATAGTCGATATTCAGAGTTCAACGCTCAATTGGTCCATTAAGGCGAGACACTACAGGTGAATAGGGTAAACATTTAAAGAAGTGATTATTATGAAACTTTACCAGTTGTGTATGTCCATCAATATGAGAAAAAAATGTATTACAAGTTTTTGAAATTTGCACATTTAATTGTGCAAATTAGGCTTCATCTCATTAAATATGCACGATTTTGTGCATATTTCCGGTGCATTTTTCTGAAACTGATAAAGCCAGGACCAAAATCCTTTTTTCATTTTGTTAATATGCATAAAGACAACTAAAACTCAGAGGGATTTCAGGATATCTGCTTTTATGGTCCAGGAAATCAAAATATACTATTCTTAGCCTTAAAAACCCCATTTTCGCCATGATTTTTCAGATAATAGGACCCATAAATCTGGCCAGGAACAATATATCCACAAACTTCTCAACATTAAACATGGACCATAGCATCCCCATAACAACAAGTTAAATTTCCTTTAATATTGAGTTTTTTTTTTAAAATAATGGTTGATTTCGATTGAGTAGGCCTACAAACCATTTCAGCCTAATCATAATCATAATGTCACAATTGTATTGTACAGTATAGTGTACTGATTAGTGGCAGCAAGGAGTTACATGCAGTAGGCCTATTTATATTAGTTTCATAGTTGTTATTTTTGCTAAGTATAATTATTTGGGTGTTTGTTTCAGGTTGACTTTAACAAACACACAGACCTTGTATTCTACTTAAAAATAATAATAAAAATGGGGAGATGCCAATGATTTGCAATAATAACCCATATTACATGATAAAACCAAAGTTGGACACTTCAGTCAATATGAGAAGGTCAGTCTTGTAGTAGGGGCAAGAGCATTTAGCACGCTGTCATGCATCATGATGCAGCCTTTTGTCCTGATTGTAGGTAACCCCCATCTACAAGTAGCCAACCTCTTTAGGCCTATTCCAGTCCCTTAACATTAAATTTAATGAACCAAATCGTCTATTTGATGGGAAAAGTAGCCCATCATAAAAACATGGATATCCCCAACTTTAGACTTAGTGACGCTCAAATGGGTTATTTTAAATCATGTCAGTGACACTGAAGTATATTTTTAGAAACCTGCAGAACACTGCTTACAAGCTTTGTAGCGATGAGCAAGCCCTTCAGATGGCCTTATGTTTCCTATTACTTAACTAGGTTTTAATGGATTTAGTGACGCATCAACGGACTCATAAACTTGTATTGTTCTCTAATGGATTTTTCACACTCTAATCTGTGGATTTCTTTCATATTCTTTAGATATGACCAGCATTAGCCTGCTGTTTGAAGGCGAGCAGGACCACCTGGTTCCGGCCACTGAACAAACCATCATAGAGCGGGACTTATTCATCGTAGCGGGGAGAATAATTGGCCACAGCTTCCTGCATGGCGGCCCCCGTCTACATGGCCTAAGCAAGGCAGTCATTCAGGTTCTGGCTTTTGGTTTTGACAATGCAATTGTCACTATACAGGATGTTACAGACCTGGATGAAAGGGCCTTGATTGAGCTGGTAAGATATGCAGATGTCAGGTCTTTTTTAAAGCTGTGCACATTAGCATGTGCCTCCAGACCGATGTCCCTATATAAGCTTATGTTGCGTTCAAAAGCTCATAATTCGTGATTTTTTTTTTTACATTGAACTTGTGCGGAAGTATAGTACACGTAAGATCCCAGAGCAAGCGTAATTTCATCAGATATGGTTTATACTAAGAGGAGATAGGTCATTTATGAAAGTGCCCGGTGCGATTCGTAACACACAGGCGGCGTCAATACCCAATCAGCTGTCCGCATCAACACACGTGCCAAAGCAGTACGTACAGTATTGTAATAGAAGTGAACTAGACCCCCGATAGATCTCCGAAGGCGTCACCAAGATTGCAGCGTTTTGTCATATCTTGACAAGACCATCTTTGATTTCATGCAATAACTCTCACTGCCATCTGAATGTGCTAGTGCTGAGACAACAAGTTTGCCTTCAGATCACTTTATTGGCTGTTTATGCACTGTTGTATGTGTTTGACATTGCAATATCAATTTAGTTCTAGCTAGAATAAGTAAAAACTAAAAGAGCCGCCAAAAGCAACACTATGGGTCAAAAATCAAAATTAAATAATACAACAGTTAATACAATAATTTTATTAATAATTATTATTAATAATTATTAACCTTGCATAATTGCATTATGTCTATGTGGGACTGTGCTCTGGGACTTGTTAAATACAAATACGGTACATAGGCTTACATACAGTATACATATTTTTGAAAGCTTTGGCTAGTTACCCTGAAAGTTACATGTTACATTCAGCGACCGAAATCATAGCAATTTTAATTATTTCACCTTCTATTTATGCATTATCATTTTATATACGTAGAATGCCTTGCCTTTTAGCCAAGTAGAACTTGACTGGGATGAAAAAGTCAGGGAGTAAACATAAACTATGAAGGACTACAACGATAACTTCATTTTGAGACTAGACTAATATGAGACTAAAAACTAAAAGAGCCGCCAAAAGCAACATTTGGATATCACCAAGTAATCATCAATCCAGCACTGCTTTTTCAAGTAACCAATCAGGACGCTGTTTCAGGTAACCAATCAGGGATCATGTTGTTTTTATGTGGATGTTTAAGCTGTGCTGTCCATGCGAAATGTGCCTAACCAAAACAATTCCTAAACCTAACCGTCAGTAAAGGTATTTTTATTATTATTATCATTGTAATTATTATTTTCACACGGATGTTTAGACTGTGCTCTTCATGCAAAAATGTGCCCAAACCAAAACAATTCCTAAACTTAACCGTCTGTAAAGGCATGTTTTATTATTATTATTATCTCATTAAACTTGGCTGACACTTTTATTCAAAAGATTTTTCTAGTAATTGGCAAGGTTGGGAATTGGGAACCTGCAATCCTATGACTTGCAGTACAACTCCCTAACCACTACACCATGACTGGATTGAGAAACTCGCCTGTAGATGTCACATTCATCTCAAATGATCCCTGATTGGTTACCTGAAACAGCGATCCTGATTGGTTACTTGAAACAGCGATCCTGGATTGATGATTACTTGGTGATATCAGATAAACCACACAGCACACGCAGACACACATTCAAAAAAGACCATCCATTGTCATTCAAAGTATTTTTGTTTTGCTTTTGTGTTGATACTATAGCTGGAAGGACACAGTCAACTGTCTGAGGATGAACAAAAAAAAATATATGAACTGGCCAGGCCATGGGACCTCCCTCCCGTGTCAACGGAGAACCGCCACTGGCTGTACGAAAACCTCATGAGACATGCGGTAAGACAGTATGCCCACATATTTGGTGCAAGTACAGTGGGAGCTGTCTATTTTTCCCCCTGTCTGCTTGCTGTCAGTGTGCTAACTTGAGGCTGTCATGGCTGGTTCCAGCCAAGTCATAGCTGTTTCCAACTAGCAGGGGGAAGCCAGACAAAAACATGCCATGATTCAGCCATGAATGTGCGATGGAAACCAGAAACAAATTGAGTGGCTTTGTCTGTATCAGTGTTCACACCCATTTGGGTCTCATTGTAAATTGCACATTTGCTTTGTGGTTGTAGGTGATAGAGCGTCGAAGGCGCCAGATTAGAGATCTGAAAAAGGGTCTGAAGGAGACCAAGGTCCTGGCCATGATTCAGGATAGGCCGGACACAGCCGCCGTGCTGTTTCCCAGATGCAACGAAGTAATAAATGCTGAGGTATGTTGAAGCTAGACTTTTGACTGAGTGTACAGTACTATAACATGACATTTATGCCATACTTTAAAGAATACTAGTGAATTTCAACATGGAATTTAATAATTAAATCGATTCCCAGCCGTAGTACCATTTGATGAGCGATTGTTCGAGTGCCCATTGAAGCCAGTGTGTGTGTGTGTGTGTGTGTGTGTGTGTGTGTGTGTGTGTGTGTGTGTGTGTGTGTGTGTGTGTGTGTGTGTGTGTGCATGCGTGACGGTGTTATGTCTGACGTTTATTTATTTATTTTAGATATTATATATTTAGCTGGTGCCTTAATGCCAGTATGTGAGAGCATAGTAGGTTTGACTGAATGGTAGGTTTTGACTGAATTCACACAGCAAGAACCCTGAATTTTATTTGTCTTAGAACATTCTGAGTCACGTTGTCTGGCCCGGGGAGGATGACGACGAGGATGAGGAGCCTCCCACCAATGCTCAGATTGCCACAGCAGCGTTCCTAAGAACCTTCATTGAACAAGGTAAGTAGAAATCCTGATCAATCAATCAATCTGTAAGGGACCGATCAGTGAGGCATGAGGACACAAGGAGGTTTAGTTCCAAGTAAGGGGTTTTTATTACCCAAAAAATGATCAAAGACTGATAAAGGCCACAAACTGAAAATTAGGCCTATAAAAGAGGTCAACAAAAGTATGAAGACAAGACACAAAACTGACGTGACTTTAACTGAACAAAGACTGACCTAACACAATGAGACAAAAGGGAACATATATATCGGCTTGGCCAAACCAAAAGACACAAAAAGGGGATAAACAAAGTACATAGGCTTAAATCATAATAGAACAAAGCCACTAAGGCCAAATTCCCCCCTCGGGCACACGGCCGATGTGGTACGGCCTAATTGGTCAGCGCCGAGACCTAGGTCTTCTCAGCCCTTAGCCACGCCTTTGCCCAAACAGGAAGGGACTGCCCCCAACGCTCAACCAGGTAACTCAAAGACAAAGAAACACATGGTTATTGCCAAACGAATGATATAACCTTACAGTGTTAAAATGTGTGCACCCATATAAAACAATGTAAGGCTAAAGAAAGTAAACTAATAAAGTAAATAAATGAAACAAAGTGTGGGCTGTGTTATTTGAGCATGATAAGACATGTGACAGCAAACAATAAAATGTGCAGCAAATCTGCAATCTACCAAAAGAAATTAATAATGTGCATTGGAAGAGTGAGGGCTGATGTTACCCTGTGTGGCTGGAGCCATCACACAATCAATCAAATGTTAATTATAACTGACTGACTTTTAAAAACATTTGGCAGTTGACCAAAATGCTTACAATAAAAGAAAAAAGAATAACAGCACAAAAATGGAGCTATTTAAAGGAGATGGGATATAAATGTATTAGAAGAATAGAAAAAAGTGACAAATTGCCAATAAAGAGATGGGTTTCAACATGGATAAACTAAAACCCAAAAGACATAGGAACAGATGGTCTTATAGAGTTAAAGGCCTGTCCATAGAGGTATGTCTTCAGGCCAGTGTCCTGTCGATACAGTGACAGTGTAGTCTATCGATTTACGCTGTCTCGTCGAAATAAATATTCCTTGGTTTTCTCTCCATGGAGACGTGTCAATGATTTGCTGCTGGTGTATTCCTTATGTTTTGTGTTTTTTTTTTAATGACCATCATTCGTGTCTTCTGTTTTTTGCGCCTCAAAAGACTCAAAACATTTTTCAGACCTCAACAATACCTAGAATCTCTAAAAGGGCTGTACAAAGAAATGCTGGTTGTCCAGGGATAGGCAGGAATTCTCCTTTAACTTTCTGTTTCTGTACTTTCAGCCTCTGCCACCGAGCTCGGACAGCTGGTCCGGTTCTGGGTCGGTTGGGAGGTTCCGACGGGGAGGATGAAGGTGGAAATTGAGAGCCGAGAGTACCTCAGGTCCTCAACATGTTTTGGGACGTTACATGTCCCAGCACACTTTACATGTTACGAGGACTTTAAAAAACATGTCAATGATTGTACTGCCACCAACAGCACCGGTTTTGGACTAATTTAAGTTTAATCATGCAGCTCCTCTTGTATTGTTTTTGCTGCATTTACTATGGTGTGGTTCACCGTTGGGGGGGGGGATGTGTTCTCTCTCTCTCTCTCTCTCTCTCTCTGTGTGTGTCAGGGCCTGCTGTTCAGGTAGAAGTTTTAAAAATAAATTGTTACATGTTCATCCTTTTCTCACCATGCACTTTTTTTATATGACGCAAATAAAAGCAATTTTTTTCCAACTAATGACTATTCGTGATTACATTGAGAATGTCATTCGCAACATCTTAAGTGAAAAAATTGTGTAGATACTTGGTGTAGAAGGAATTTAAACTTGTAGAACTTTTCCACACTTCTCCAAGTTGCACTAAAGAATCCAACCACGTCTTACTTTGGAAAATTAGTCAGCTAATACAGCAGTTCTACACTTTGGTGATGCTCTTCATCTATGCTGCCCCTTCAGTCTTAAAGCCTCTATTTCACAGTTCCATTCGTTTCATCACTGTTTATGTTCAAAACTCAGTCTGTACAAAAATGTGGGATGGTCTTCGATGCATATTAGGAGAGACGAGCTCTGTCTTCTTTTTATCTATAAAGCGCTACTAGCAAACTAACCTTTGCACCTTAGTTCACTATGGAATTTTCTGCCTATTTTTTTTTAAGTACCCAAATGTAACTGGACGTATTGGGTTGGGTTCTGTGTGTAAATGGGGCGTCAGGGCGAGTCCCAGTGTTCAGCGAGGGGATTATATTGCTGACTGTGTGGGGTGCCCTCAATTTATTCGGCAAAAATGGAAGATCTGCCCCAAGTGGCCGAGCAAGTGGTGGCCCACCACATTTACCTGAGGTAAGAAGTAGTTATTGTTGTAATGATGTGTCACGGTGTTAGTAGGTTTGATAATAAGGTAACACATGTAAAAAAAAAAAAAAAAAAACACCGGGAGTGATTTATTGAGATGCCTGTAGGGTACGGACATGGACAGAATGGTGTAACCCTGTCACAAAATAGGTTATACTTTAACTCTAATTAGTTGTAGTATTCCTTTAAATAAACGTTTTGTTTTAAAAGTGTTGAAATGCTCTAAAAAGGTATTTTGTGTTTGTTTAAGAAATCGTTTTTGTAACTTCATGATTAGTCAGTAGGAGTTTTGTTTTCGTTTTGAAATGTGTATTTTTATTTCTAGTACAGCATTCACAGGGAACTAGTTAGGGGGAACTAAAGACAGTGTGTGTTGCTGAACGGACAACAGGAAGTGAGCCAAGAGAGAGAGAGGAGAATGATGATGCAACAGTAAAAAGAAAACGATCACAAAGTAATCCAGAGACAGTCTGTTTTATTTAGAAAACGTTAGCAGTGCAAAAACCTGCAAGTATATGGTTTTTTAGAGAGTGTTGAGAGGGTTCCAGGTGGTCCCCAGCTAAGTTGGTTAACCATATGAAAAGTTGGTTAACCAGATGTAACTCTTTAGGAGTGTAAAAATGACACCAAATGGACCCTTGTGGGTCCATTTTGTGTCATGTATACATTCTCAAGAGTGAAATATTCATGTGAATTAGGCCAAGTCTACACAACTAGAGAATGTATTAGATTAATGGTCATTTTGATCTGCATGTTTGCCTGTGTTGGTTCCCAAATCCAACCTGGTATTGTGGACAAAAGCAAAGAAATCTTTGAGTTAAATCTGAGTTGCCCAACTCATCTTACAATATAAATTGGGGGTCCCAAGAGATGGCATTTCTCTTAGTGGGGTCTATGGAATAAATTTGGGGATCCTTGACATGGAATAGTTTGGAAATGGGAACCATTGCTGTAAACCATGAACACATTGGCCATATTCATGTGATGTTAACTTGCCGTTTCTGTACAAAAGGGCTGTTAGTACTACTGTCACCCTTCCTCAAATGTCCAGGTTATTCTGTGGTTATTCTCAATGAAGCTCACATTTGTTCTGTCAAGTTCATACAGATTACACCAAACACAATGGTGTGTGCAAAACACTTCAGGCCAGTGTTTTGTGCCTGGGAAACGGTAAACCCACTATTGTAGACCTGTAAACACATTTGATTCTCTTCCCTAAGGAGCTGCTTGATGTCTATGACGGACTACGGCTGTCCTACGATGAAGCTCACCGTCTAGAGGAGGAAACCAGAGACCAGAGCCAAAGTATAAATGAAGAGAGGGATTGAGCTTGAACCAGTGGCAGCTACTCTGTACTCTGAGGTCACACAACACCAATTTTTCCCCTGTGGGTTTGTTTTGAATGTACATGCTCCCCATCTCGGATGCTCCTGATTGGAGAGTCAGTTCGTCAAGACTTGATCTGTGGAGCCACACATTTAATGAACCGAACATTAAAAAAAAGATAATTTGTCCATGTTATTAACATTCTACTAACTGTAGACTGTGACACCTGAAAATGGTCTGCCAGTGATTCTTCAAATGCCCCCTCCTTCACACGACAAAGCAATAGAAAAAACTGGTCAAATAAGGACAAGCTCTCTGCCCCAACTGGATTGGTATGTCCTTTGACTGCTTCCTCTTCTGGTTCCACAAGGACAGGAAAACTGCTCTTAACAGGTCATAGTCCTATGAAAGAAAGAACAAAAGAAGGATTTTACACAAAACAGCCTCTTGAACTTCTACTTTATATTATTGCACAATGTATATTTTTCTATTGCTCACCTTTGTACAATGAATAATCAACAACTACTTTTTTTCCCCCTCATATAAGGTGCGTTGGACAGTCAAAACTATAATTCGATCATCAGACAGATTCATGAGTCCCACACACTGTTCTTGCTTTAGCAACTCACCTGAAATCCTGTGTAGAAGTTTAAAAGTGTGGCATCATTCTGGAATCTTTTCACACCAAAGCGGTCCCGCTTTGGTGTGAAAGCCTGAGTGATTGGTTCTCCTGGGTGAGGCGCTCAATCTCCTCCCGTGCTGCTTCTACAGTAGTTGCCCTTCCAAAGGCAGAGAGAGCTGAACATAGTGATGTTCAGGTGGAGGATGAACACCTGTTGGTTGACTATAAGAGACAATAATACAATATGAACTAGGACCCCTTAGAAAACAAAATGCTACATCTCGTGTGAGCGTCTCTGTTGAAAAGCTGACATGAACATGATGTCTGTAAATATCTTACCCTCCTGGAATGTGATTCTCATGGTCTGCCTCTCCACTTGCATCCTCTGAATCCCCGCTGACAGGGTCATGACTGTGCATATAAACAATATACCCTCATTAGTTTTGTAGTCATGTACGCACATTACACATACATGCATCACTTGCATGAGTGTGTTAAAACTGGTATAACCAGGTGTGTGTGTGTGTGTGTGTGTGTGTGTGTGTGTGTGTGTGTGTGTGTGTGTGTGTGTGTGTGTGTGTGTGTGTGTGTGTGTGTGTGTGTGTGTGTGTGTGTGTCTGTGTCTATGTTGAAAAGCAGACATGAATGTGCAATGTGTAAATACCTTGCTGGAATGGGATTCTCAGCCAGAACATCATCCTGTCTCTGTACTGGCAGGCTTGTGACTGAGTATAATATGGGAAAAAAAAAATATATATAGCCCATAATCTCATTAATCTGTTACATTAGTAGGTAGGCTCACCAGTACACACTAACATGCATAATGCATTACACTAGATAGATAGATAGATACATACATTACACTAATGTAATGTATACAGTACGAAAATATTGTTAATTTAAATGGAACATTATATTGTGGATTGAATACAGTATATATGTATACAGTATATAGTCGAATATAGGTTTGTTAGCCAAAGCTTCCATTTGTCCACTTTTTCTTGTAAAACGCACCCTTGATTGTACACTAGTACTGAATGAATAACACCATAGCTGCCAGTGTTGATGTGTATTCCATGTATTTGATAAACACATCAAGAGGCAAGTGCGTGTTGTGTCCTGACATGATGTATTTCAACATACCTGAAAGGATTCTATGTGTCGCCGGTCGACTGTCTGGTCACTGAGTCTGAGATTAGTGTTTCATCTTGTATGTGCTCAATGCTGCTTGAGCCATACTCGTCATCGTCGTCTTGCTGGTTCGTGCATGTTACTTCTTTCAGCTCCATTTGACTGATGGCCTTTGCTGAGAGCAGCCTTGGGTGGTCGCACAGTTTCTTCAGAACCACAAGTGCAGTGAGCGGTGACCTTATGCTGTTGAGCAGCTCTTGAACGTGATCCAGTGACAGGAACTGATGGTAGATGTCTTCCTGAATTGCACTCAGATACGTTGTTATTGGCCTTCCTGCACGCAGGCGATCCACAGCTAACCACCCAAATTCAAGAAGACAAAAAAAGGGGTCGTGTGTCGTCGTCTTTCACCTTCCTCGTCATTGTTGGCATGACTGCTGTAATTGTGTCGATTGTGTCAGTTTGCATATTTGTGACCTGGCTGTCATTTGAGTGCAAACGTTTTCCAGTTGTTGTTTTACTGTTCTTCTGGACCTCTGCTTTGGTCCTCCTGAGGAAGTATGGTCTGATAATTTTGGTTAGGTTTTGGGATATCCTCAATCCCAGGGCTTGAAGACCACCATGCGGTCGAAACATGTTGGCTATGTTGCGGTTTTAATTTAATAAAGAACTTCCTCGATTTTACTTCCAGTGTGCCCGGATCATCGTCTTCTTTTTCCAGGGCTTTCTGTTTAGGAGTGGCATCCTTCTCCCTTGCCCGCATAATGGGTTTCTCATACATATTTTTGAAGGTTCTACATGTGCCAAGGAGGGTGCCTTGGCACAAGGAGGGTGCCTTGGCAAGCAAAGTCGAAGAGAGCCCACATCTCTCGCAGATTGTTTTGCACAGGGGTTCCTGTGAGGAGAACGTGGTTATCAGCTGGTATGGCATATGCACTTTGGGCAGTTTTGTTTGACGTGTTCTTTATCTTGTGTGCCTCGTCAAGGATTATGTAGTCCCACTTAAATTTTTGCCCATTATATGATGCCAGCTGCTTCCAGTTGTCCATCAGCAAGTTATAAGTTGTGAGCGCCACGCCCCCTTGACTCTGGACCTTCTTCAAGTTCTTGATTCTCCGTGCTTTAGTCTCACAGTGAATGTCCTTTACCCTAATCCCAGGAGTCCACTTGGTGAACTCCTTGGTCCAGGTGGGGATGAGGGAGAATAGCATAACAATCAGTGTGTGTTTGGAAGGCGATGACCTGGATGGTTTTGCCGAGGCCCATGTCATCTGCAAGGACGCCACCTTTACACCTGCATTGGTACAGCTTGTACAGGAATTCGGCTCCACGTCTCTGGTGCTCATACAGCTGGTCGTGCAGATCTCTGTTTCAGTAGGCAACACTCTACTAAAATAACGACAGACACAGTACTGTTGTTCAGCATGTATTGTAGTCTGTGCCAAACAGTATGAATGAATGAATGAATGAATACAGGATACTTCCGGGTATATACCGGTATGGTAGAAAGGACTAGTAGTCGATGGCCTATGCTGAACACTGGCAGGCCACTGATGCTGACAAATTCATCATCTTCGCTCTCAGAACTTTGGTCTACTGTCAAGTCAGGAGCAGCAGTATTTTCCTCCTTGATGTTTCTGTAAAAGAAAGCGCCTTTGCTATGTAATATGTACGGTTAGTCATCATTCAATAAAATAATCTAATGCATACATTTTACCAACCAAATTGATTTAAATTATAGCTTACACAAATTGTCTGTGAAGTGAGCAATGCCCTTATGATCACACGTGATCTCATTCTGGAGAATCACAACTTGCATTCTCACTTTTTCGTCTTTGCTTTTGTCTTCAACATGACTGTACCAGAATGCCGCGCCGTTTCTCTGGTGGTCATTCAGTTCTCCGACAAATTCAACCTCACTGCTCCCATTGCTGTGCTCAGACATCAGGTCCTCACTTTTCACAAGTACTGTGGACATGTCTTCCTGCCCAGCAGCATCTTTCTCATCGTTAATGTTGCTGTAATTTGAAATAAAATATGACCATAGTGTTTATGTATTAGTTGCTGTATTAATCATCTTTCCAACACAGAATCTCCTGGGCTGTAGCTGAGCAGTGCATGTACATTTCAGAGCTAAATAGATTGAAGTTGGCCTAAAGGATATTATTGCCAAGTCTACTAGTATAGATGTGTGATTTGAGTGGCACTCTTATGATCATACATCATCATGAGGGAAAATAGAAAACACTGGGTAGGACAAAGTTTGTGAACATACACTAAAAGTCAACCCAAAAATAAAGATATACCAAATGTGACTAGACAGATCTCGTAATTGAAACATCTAGTCATGAGCAGTAGTGAAGATCAATTATTTGAAGATAAGGTTAAAAATGGAATAAACAACTAACTATTATGTGAAAAATAGCATTCCTGTAATAGCTTACAGAAATGTAGTTGCATCTATCGGCTGGTCATACAGGTCTGTGAACACCGACAGATCATCGATGCTGATGAACCCATCATCTTCGCTCTCAGAATTTTGCTCAATTTTCAAAAGTGCTCTGGACACATCTCCCTGTCCAGCAGCATCTTTCTCATATTTGATGTTGCTGGAAAACAAAAGCATATTGGTTAATAATATGGCTGTTATTCACTTAGCAGGGTAAATGATTTCAGGGTCAAAATTGATGACATAGTTATTGAAAACAAAGAAGAGCTTACATATCTAGGATGTATCCTAGATAATAAGCTGTCTGGGGAGGGTATGGCAACAAGAACAATCAAGAGGGTAAATCATAGAACAAAATTCTTGGGCAGAATTTCCTCTTTCGTCAACAGGAGGGCTCTTAGGACATTGGCTGGAGCACTTATCCAACCCCTGTTTGACTATGCTTGTACCTCTTGGTTCTCCAGTATTTCAATGTCTCTAAAGGCTAAACTTCAGACCTCTCAAAACAAGCTGATCAGGCTTATTCTAGGTCTAGGGCCTATGTCACACCTTGAGGAAACTCATTTGAATAGCATAGGATGGCTCTGTGTAGAAAATAGAGTCAAGCAACTGACAATGGGGCTGACGTTTAAAATAATAAATGCAGATCTGCCCCACATACCTTCAGCACCCATCTACCTAACTGACTACTTCACAAAGGTGAACAACTTCCACAGTCACAACACTAGAGGGAGCACAAATAATAATCTGGTACCACCCAAGTTTAGAACAAATATGGGGAAATCTACATTCCACTACTCTGCCACTCAGGTAATGCTCCCCCCCCCCCTCCCTCAAAATCAATCAATCACTAGCTTCTTTTAAGAAAGGGCTAAAAATGAATTTGTTACTAACGGCTTGACAGTAACAGTAACGTTATGTATTGTCCAATAGGTTTCGTATATTCTCACCTTTCTTTCCTTTTGTTTATGATGTGAATTGTTATTTATATCTATATGAAATGCTTTTGCTTGGGACCCGAATGGAAACAAGAATGCAAAGTCTTTCTTCGGTCATCCCTTTGGATCTGATGTATGGATGTACTTTTGTACTTTTACATGTAAATCTAATAAAATAATCAATCAATCAATCAATGTTGTGTACTATATTCATCACTATTCAACAAGATAATGGGCGGTATTCTCAACGGGTCTTGCGTAAGCCACACACACACACACACACACACACACACACACACACACACACACACACACACACACACACACACTTACATACTGGAGTTAACACTGAATCTTGGTTATATATCTGGTAGGTTTACATTCTAAAGTGAGTCTCTCAGAGTGTCAAAATCACATGTCTTGCTGAGTGTGTGAAGCTCTGCTAAGTACTGATCAAAAGGTAAAGGTCCTTGCTTTTGGTCATGGGTGAAAAACTTGTGCCTCTCAAAGGTCACGTTCTTACTTGGGACAAAGTAATCTTCAAACTTGTCCATAAGTGTTTTCAACGTCAGATTATCTTCAGTAAACTGAAAACTATTGTATATGTCCAAGGCATCTTCCCCAATTACATGCAAAAAGATGTTAGCTTTCTGTTTTTCATCATCACCCCCTGCTCCACTTGCTGCCAAATATATACCTCCTATAGCTCCCTCAGCTCTCTCTTGTTGCTGGTGGTCCTCCACTTCGGGCTGCAGATCCTCTTCTTCTTGTTCGATCTGTACCTCTTCTCCCTCGTCGCTGTCACTCCCGTTCGCCGACGTAGCCACGTTGCTGTGTTTTCTTTTTTTCCTCCCGACCGGCAACTTTTATTTATTTATTTATTTACGCCGTCTTCTTCTGTGGTTCTCGCGCGATAAAAACTTATACCCGCGGTCACGTCTGACACCATGTGTTGTCTGTCTCTATGTGTGTGTGTATGTGTGTGTATATATATATATATATATATATATATATATATATATATATATATATATATATATATATATATATATATATATGGTCTAAAGTTACGTTTTAATCACACAGTCTGGCATAACATTATCAGTCAGGTTCGCGGTCACACACTGTAATGCTCTTCCTAGTTGGTCCACTGCGCATGCGTTAGACCCCGTGGGGCATGCTGGGAAATGCAGTACTATTGGCTGTACTCATTACAACACATTATTCATATCCCAAGAATTTACATTAGAGTAGACCAAACGTTTTCATGTCGTGGATAACCCAAACCACCCCAGTTTGAATCCAACCAAATGTATATAGGGTCCATTTGGTTCCAAGCTATATTTAGCTAGGGACCCCTTTAGACTACTACTATTTACTCAAAGTCTCAAGAGTACCCTGCTTCTATAATAATATTGAATAATAATTTGGTTTTGTCCTCAAAGTACCCGAGTTTGTATTGACTTTTTTCATGTTTATTTTATTATTATTATTATTTTTAAGTATTTCAGTATTGAGAATAATATGTCATGTACCCATGTATGGTACATACTAGTTAGGCATCTGCGGGTTGAATGAACGAATGAATGAATGAATGAATGAATGAATGAATGAAATGAAATTTTTATTGCATCAAATCTGACAGAGCACAATGTATTACAATGCCAAATTTGTGTTAAAGAAGAAAACAGGGATTAAAGTTCTCAGTACTGGGTACTGATTTCAGTTCTGAGGATTTCACAGGGGTCATTTAATTAACTCAGTGCTTATTTGCAAAAGATCATTTTCAGTCTCAAGATTTTTTTTTACTTTAATCCCTGAGAAAACGACCAGTAGGTAATATTGTGAATGCAGTTGTAATAAATCATTAAGGACACTTCACTGAATTTGCAATAACAGTGGAGAAACAAATTAATGATCAGAACCCTTCACCGAGTAATTCTTTGACAGTCATGTTGTTTGTGTCAAACCTTATCCTGTACAATGTTCCAATCTATCATAACAATGTGATGATTTAATGACACTTTCTGGGAAGAACCTGCTTCTTTCAAAACTGAAACCAGGTTCTACTGGGTCTCCACCAGACACTGCCATGTCTGGTTGTGTGGCGCCAGATTAAATTAATTGGCAACAGGCTGTAGGTCTCTGCAGAGTTTCCCTCAACTGCCAAAATCCAAAATGCACTAGTGGCACTTCCTAAATCCTTCCTTGCCTGGAAGGGAATATGACCATTAAATGACCATTAATCTTCTACACTCTCTAGTTGTGTAGACTTGGTCTAATTCACATGAATATTTTAACTCTGAGAGTGTAAAAATGAAACCAAATGGACCCGCAAGGGTCCATTTGGTTTTGCGGTGGTTTTGCGGTGCAACCAGTCGCAGACCGCAAGCATGCACGACACATGCATGTTTACGTACACAGCTGTTACTTCTATACAGTATATCACACAAGTCATATTTATTAGAATAGCTATTAAAGATGGGGCAAGTGATTTGAAATTCATCGTGTAGTACCAGCCTGGTGCACTAGGGGTGCCCAAGAGTAGCTACACTATGTGAACCTGCTGCTCGATCCTGATTGGAGGAGAATTCACCCTCCACCTGGGGAACTTTTATTAGCTCCTCCGCTAACGTGGAGGAGGGGGAAACTCCATATATGGTCTGCACACCTTATAATAGAGCATTTTCAAAGAAAAAAAATGGGTGATATATAACAAAAGTGAAATCACTTCCCCTACCTTTAATATATATTAATGACTTCATTATTGGTTTTATACTTGTAGCCTAGGTTAAGAAGATGCTATTTTTATTTACAGAGCATCAATAAACCATACGAAAATAGCACTTAAATTTCAAATACTAAATTTAATCAAGTATGTACAGTTAACTAAGTATAGTTCTCAGTTATACAACCTTGTACTGCTGAAGTATAGTTATCTCGGTTACACACCCTTGTACTGCTGATGAAGTATAGTTCTCTCGGTTACACACCCTTGTACTGCTGATGAAGTATAGTTCTCTCGGTTACACACCCTTGTACTGCTGATGAAGTATAGTTCTCACTTTGCAGTGCCAGCAGCCTAGCTTGGTAAAACGACTCCCCCTGCTGGACAACATGCATTACATGCCGTTCAGAAGAGAGCTCAAAAGCATTTCTTTAAACGATCATAACCTTGGATAGGAACGTGCTAGAGACTTACTTTTTTTTAATAGACTCAGACATTTTTGCTCTACAAGCCTGGGGCCGGATTAAATCATCTCGCGGGCCGGATCTGGCCCGCAGGCCTTGACTTTGACACATGTGGTCTAGAATGTGTGTGCCAAATTATACCATTTTCCTATGTACGGTTCTATGGGCTGCCATAGAGTTCCAGAGCGAAAGAAAATAATAATAGGACAAAAAACAGACAAACACAATAAGTGTCTACGCAGCTTCGTTGCTTGACCCCTAAAAACTGAACTGAACGGAACTGAACCTAAATCAATCAAGGAGTAATAAAACGTAATTGAGCACACCACGGTAAATGTCCGCTCCGAAACATGCTGATGGCCCATTGGGGTCGAAGCTCTCTTCTAGCCTCTCCAGTTGCTCTATCGTCAATGGTGATGTATATTCTGGGACCTGCACTCCACCCTCTGGTACTTCTATGTCCGGGACGTTGAATTCCTGGAAAACAGTAATTAAAGGGTATGGTGCAGGTTAAAAGATAATACATTTCCACCACTTTCTTATTAGTAATACCCATTTTAACTACTATTGTCCGTTGTATGTTGTGGTTAGGTAACACAATAAATCGATAAATCGATACAACTTCGACTTGACTGTCTGAGTCGACTTGAAAAAATCTCAAGTCGTTAGTGCCCTACTGCACACCCAAGACTCCATATAATCTTATTGAGGGGAGTCCCTAACGTGAAATCACAAATAACAACTAAAAAAAATATATGTTAAATGGACTAAACTAAATAAATGGACTTAAAGCACTCAAGATATGTATACCATTTGAAAAAGAAATCACCTTAAAAATCACCTAAGTGGTGTTTAAGTACCTGTCAATCTTCAGTGGTGGTTAACCTGCACCATAAGTTTTTTAAGTAGACAAGTAATTTTCTTGACATTAGGGGGATGAAGGTGTACAGGTGTTGTGCTGGACCTCACCTCAGTATTCTCTGGATGCATGATGGACATCTGGCCCATTCCCAAAACCCAGAGTTGATTTGGGGTCCTGTAGCCCTCGGTGCGTATGCCGTGGTTGTTCCACCCATCTATGAATGACTGCATATCTTGTTCAATGCGGGGAAGGAATACAAACTGTGCACAGAAGACATGGATGACATCCGCTGGGTCTAGACTGCCCTCCTCCTCCAAGGTGTGTAAGACATCATAGTAAACACAGGTAACTGCCATCCACACGTCACGCCAAAGCCGTTCAATTCTGAAGAAAAAGCATAAGTAACACCACATTACCTCTAGTTTTTCCAAAAGCATGGGGAGGCCTTTGAGCAATGACGTTGCTGGCTCCGGCCTCCCCTTGCAGTTTGTAAATTATTGCCGGGAACTCAGATGGGGTGATAACTAAGATATTCTGGCTACAATGTGAATTGTTTTCACTGTAGAACAGTTTTAAAAAGAGGAATGAGTCATTTGCTGACTGTATGTACTGTTGAGTGGATATCATTTGACACAATATCTCAGGAAATTGATAAATCGCACAAAAAAAGTAATAGGGGTGAGTAGAGTGGCGTGTTTTAAGCCAGAAAGGCCCCACATGCAAAAAATGGTTTCCCCTTTAAGGTTTAAAAAAGGGAGAGGACATGGTAATCAGCCCTTGACCTTACTTACCTTTGGTTGTGTACACTTTTACCAGAGATAAAGCTCCCTCGTCCACATCCACGGGCCGCGAACATATGTCTGGCAATTCCTACATTTTCCACTCCTTGGTCCCCCCTGACCCTTTACATGTGAAACAGTATGATGAGGACCATGTAGTGCGATTTTGTACTGCATGTAGTTAAAACACAATAATTGTCAGTAGAAATAAGGAGTAGACATACTGTAAGTGAGGAACCTCGGGCCAGCAAGGTCATAACAGGCTCACAACACATTATATGTACAGGGCTTTTTTACTAGCCACAAAAATATAGAAAGCCACAAAAATATAGAAACCATATCTGTGTACATTGTGGTTGTACTACAGATACTAATATACATAGTGTGATCTATTAATTGAATACTCCTGATTCAGATGAATAATTTGGTTTAATACAGCCCTACTCCTATAGTAGTCAAATTAGTTATTATCAATCATTGCCTATTTTCATCATGCAGCCCTACCCCTCGTTCATATGGCCCTCAGAGGACATGAGCAAAAATGGAACTGGGCCTCCATATGAAAAAGGCCCCTGTCAAAAAAGAATGGGTTGATTCTGTGGATGTTTCCAAAATAATAGCGTTCAATTAGACTAACTTATGTGTTACATCTTCTTACCTGGACGGGCACCCGTGTTCCTCGACTGCCTCTAGAAAGAAACCCAGGGCTGTGCTTGCCTTGTTATTATTGGCAGCTCGTAGATAGAGGACCTATGAAAGGATAGAAACATACTGTACACATGACAACAACAGAAGCTCGACATGTAATTGAATAAATGCTGCATAATATATTTAGGAATGTAACATATGGTATGCATTCTGAGGAAGACCGCAGGGTTGAAACGTCAATCCAGCCTAATGAATAAAAAGAAGACCTAAAAAAGAAAATAATCCAAAGCAGTGTGCGAACCCTTTCTTCAAAAACATATTTAATCTTGTTCAGCACCAGGGATTGTGCCCAAATCAACCCCCAAAGTGATGCAATCTATACAACTCATGTGCTCAACTGTCATTTTATTTAATGGATTATATTCATATTACAGTATTTACATTTTGTTGACGTACAAGACTGGCACGGTACTTACCTTCCTTGAATACCCGTCAATTCCTCCAAATATGACAATGCCATATCTACAACGGAAACACACACTGTCTATCAAGACCTTTTCTCCAAAAAGGGGCACATGTAGAACATACATACCACTTAAACGATTCATTAGGTACACTGATCATAACTTATAGTTTTCATTTTCCAGGCCAGAAGAGATTTAAAAAGGTTTTTTTGCACACGATCATTCCCATCAACTTAACCACTACAACCTTTATCAGGTGTCACGTGGTGGTGGTTTGATGCAATGACAGTGCACTCAGGCCCAGACTGCCCAGCCTGGGCACAACACATGGTCACAGTAATGTTGCTGAGGCAAAATATCAGAAACTTGTCATATGCAAAACCAGTTTACATCTTCTGTCTTGAAAATGAAGCTGATAATAATGCAACTCTTTATGGCCCTGGTCTCCACAAACCTGATTAACTTGTGGTTGGTGTCAACGTGGACAAGAGCTAGAGGACAAGGAACACTGTAGGTCCGTCTCACTGCACATCCCATTCGAGTCATCCTCTGGAATATCCCAAGGGCATCGACCCGGTGCATTGACTCAAACACCCTGGTCCACTGGACTCTGTATCCTAAGGCCTTCAGGCGTCCCTTGACCATCCTGTGACCTACCCAGAAAACAAACAACTCTCCTAATCAGGGCATTTACAAAATGTTCAAGAGTTTGGTGTAAATAAGACAATTTGTGCGGCCTACAGTACAATACAGAACATAATACAATACCTAAATGTGGAGAGATGTCTTTGATCTGCCTGATTAGCTGATCGAGGTCATCATCAGACACATTGCTGTAAGTAGCCGTTACAGACAAGCCCCACTCCTGCATCCGCCGAAAGAGTGTCCTCGTTGATAAGCCAGTAAGTTTGGCGATGCAAGGAACAGGCAGCTCCATTTCAAGAAGGTCTTCAATATGCTGTTGGCTGACAATCAACTTCGGACGGCCCCTTAGTCCTGTTGTACTGTCCACCACAACAGCTGTCGTTCTGGTCTCCATTTCTTGGTTGAGGAGGCTGATCAGTCCCTGAAGACCTTCAACTACCTAAATAGTTTTGGAAAGAAAAAAAAAAAAAAAAAAAAAAAAAAAAGACAGAACTTCCTTTCAACTTAATGGTACAGTTCACTGGTCAACAAAAAAATCTCTGCTACCAAAACCAGAACACCTGATTTATGGTAAATCAGCCACACTGATTCCGAATCTGAGAATTTATCTATCATGTCAGGATTTTTAGTTACGGGAATGTGCAAAAGCATGCCAATACCTTGATCT
The DNA here is from genome assembly GCA_039105355.1 of Benthosema pterotum. Classification (NCBI taxonomy): domain Eukaryota; kingdom Metazoa; phylum Chordata; class Actinopteri; order Myctophiformes; family Myctophidae; genus Benthosema; species Benthosema pterotum. The sequence continues at coordinate 27,667,210 of CM076969.1, forward strand.
GAACGACTTTTATTGTAGAACTATCTTGTGAAATCATACAATTGGTTTAGACAAAAATACACAGAATAAATAGAATAGAATAGAATAGAATAGAATAGAATAGAATAGAATAGAATAGAATAGAATAGAATAGAATAGAATAGAATAGAATAGTTCAGAAGTGTGCCAAGCACTTGGTCTTTCGCTTATAACTGCCCACTTAGCTCTGATGCATGATTGGGGAGCGACTTCAACGCCAACCACACAGAGGGTGCAGGATGCAAGTCCTGCCAGGCGTGGTGGCTGTGGCAGACTACCGTTTAAAGACACATAATTAAAAACAAAAGAAAAAAAAATCCTATATGTAAATCCAGTCAGTATTGTAAATTAGTCTCCACCTAAATGTTAATAAAAATGAGAAAACGCAGGGTGAAAATTGGCAGACAAAGTTGAATGTCTATACCTATGTCTGTTTTATTAAATTAAGTAAAGAATAAAAAATACATTTTACATCCAACTCCAGCATTATTTTGCAGTTATTATAGGGCCTATACTGATAATTAGGCTTCACCCCAATGATGTCATGAAAAGGTAAAAATGGAGGGTAACATGTTGACGACTAAGTAGAATGTCTTTTTCTATCCATTTACTATCACTTTGAGCAAAAAATAAATAATTAGTTTTTAACATCCAAATCCATCTAGAATACACAGCACACTGACTGTGCTATGGCGACACACATGAGGAACAGGGGTATATGGATATGTCAAAATCCTGACGTGATAGAAAATTTCGAGTGGCAGATTTGGATTCAGCATGCCTGATTTACCCTCGTTAAGGTGTTTTTACTCTGGTAGCAAAACCACTGACACGTAGTTTATTTAGACAATTCATGCTCCCCATTCACAAATGGGGAATTGCACTTTTCAAACATCAAACGTTTGGTCTTCACCATTGTGAACGTCCAGAAAACCTGCTGTATTTTGTCATACCAATAAATATCAGTTTATACTTAAGAAAATATTAATGAAACGATCAAATTTGGCAATAGGCAGCAGAGTTTTAACAGAGTAGATGCCATATGTACTCTGCCCACAATCTTATTGTACACACTACTATTCCTTAAAAGACATCACATACATCCTAAACACCCTAAAAACATGGAAAGTTACCATATTGCCATTTGAAATGTTAAACCATCACATTATGCAAGATTCACAACCCATTTCAAGCATTTGACCAGACTCAAGACTTTATGTGTTTAAATATAGCATTTACACACTTATAATTGAAATAGTTTGGGCTTTGTCGCCATAACAAAACTATTCTTTGAAGAAGAAAATGTGTGCATAACAAACTTACCTCCTCTGGAAAATGAATGTGGGAAGATAAGGCTGCAATCACTGACAACTCACTTCGGCAAGAAAACTCCAGGAAGTCTACATCCAAAGGCTGACGTGATAGCGCCTGTTCCAGCCTTAACTGCAAGCGTTCCATGACAAACCTTCCCACCTGTACTTCACTGGGGACACAAATTACAGAAAAGAACGTGTGTTGATGGCACAGACATGCGTTCTGCTTTATGAGTTTATGCAGGGAATCAACCCCTTTTGGCTTTGCGGCTGAATTCTTCTCTAACTTGTACTGTATTGCATTAATTAATGCGTGCACAGGGCCGTGGGAAGTACTTTAGACTAGGGGGTGCTGGTTGAACCATGCGTGTGCACGTGCGTGCGTGCGTGAGTGTGCACGTACTGTACGTCTTGTGCGTAAAAATATGCATCCACTTTTTTTGTTCATTTTTCAATTATTATTTTTTTTTACAAACAACAGCATAACAAGACATTTATCATGACAGCAGACAGTGGTCCTTGAGAGGGTTCCAGGTGGTCCCCAGTCTAAATGGACAGTTGGCTAACCGGGTGTACTCAGGGATTAAAGTAAAAAAAAATCTTGAGACTGAAAATGATCTTTTGCAAACAAGCACTGAGCTAATTAATTGACCCCTGTGAAATCCTCAGGACTGAAATCAGTACCCAGTACTGAGAACTTTAATCCCTGTGTACTCTTTGAGGGCGTAAAACCCTTGCAGGTCCATTTGGTTTCATGTTTACACTCTCAAGATAAAATATTCATCATGTGAATTATCCCAAGTCTACACAACTAGAGGATGTGGAAGATTAATGGTCATTTGGATCTGTATGTTGGACTGTTTGGTTTCCAAAATCCAGCCTGGAGTTGTGGACAAAAGCAAAATAAATCTTTAGTTTTGGGGTCTGTGGGGCTAAAATGTCCTCAAATGGTGGTCCGTGGCTCAAGTGCTGGATAAATAGTGGGCCCTGGGATCATGAGGTTGAAAACCACTGGTTTTAATTAACCACCATTACTGTACCTTTGCCTTGCGCCGAGGTTATGAGCAGCCTTTGTGAGTCATCATCAAGTTAATATTATGTCCAAAAGGCTGACATAGGATACGAATAACGATACGATATGCCACAGACAGACAGCCAACACATTATCTAGCTCGCACGGGACTTGGGAGTAAACAGGAAATGCATGACGGAGTAACCCGGAAATGCATGACAACAGCCATCTAGTAGAAGAGTTGCGACATTGAGGGGGCAGAAAACAGCGATCGAGCTGATGTTTATGCAGCCTGAAAAGGGAAAAACTGGAGTTGGAGATACATTGTTTTCAATGAGGTCGGAGCAAATAAGTGCTAGTGTAGGTCATGTGTGCAACATGTGAACAGTAACAACTATGGCCTCTGTTTGCGTTATGTAGTACTATTATTACACAACGATTAAAATGAGATATTTAAGATCAATAAACGTGGGTTGTTGCCTAAATCCAATGGGTTTCTCAGGTACAGCACTTGGCTGTCCCCATTCTCATTATAGAAGACTATGTAGAGCAGCCGCCATTAGACCTTTCCATAGAAGTGAACAGAGCTGTCATAACTCCGTCTATACTCAAGGCTTTGATTTTGAATGATTCAACGTATAACTCACTTAAAAAACTTTTTCCAACCCAAATTCCCTGGGGCTGCTATAGCACCCGAAGCACCCCCCCCCCCCCCCCCCCCCCCCCCCCCCCCCCCACGGCTATGGCCATGGCTAACTGGTCTATGTCCATCCATACACCTGGCCACACACTAACCAAACTACATAGCAAACACTAGATTTAGCTGATTCTTCCTTCGAAATGAATGTCGGCGGTTGTATTTTTCTCTCTTTCTGATGACAACAAAACAATTAATGATTGATTATTACCTTTCTCCAGAATCCGCCATTGTCCTTCGTCTTCTTACTAGCAGGCAGCCACACGGACGGTTCACAGCCGTGCACAACTGAATATTCATGTATTATGAATGACTTCTGGGACGCTATTGGAGGGACTGCTCCCTTTGGCCAACCAATCAAAATGGTGCACTGCTTTGTAAGCCAACTGCTGATTGGCTCTCCCGGTGAAGTGAAGACACTGCCAAAAATCGTAACTTTTTGAACTGTGTTTTTTTAAATTGTAGATGTGTGGTGTTGTACTTGAACAGCAGATGTCGCCGCAGTTGTTGTTGTGCAGACCACAATATTTATTTTGCAGAGGTACAAAAAGGATTTTGCAGTGATTGAAAGCTGCAAATACAAAAAATACAAAGCTCACCACTGCAAAATTGTTTTCTACACCTGTGAAATTTTGCAGTGATACAAACAGCAAATACAAACTTACAAATAGTTTTCTACACATGCAAAATTTGACACAGATTATTTTGCAGATATACAGAAAAAAATTACAGATACTGGATTTATTTTGCAGACAAACGGAGCACAATTACAGTTACGGATTCAAAATTACAGTTCAAATTAATAATGGCATTAAAATCATTCCAACAAAAATACGTTTAAACACCCTACACTATTCTTTTTCAAATGAATGTAATGTTATGAAGGCCAATGCAGGCTCATGTATTTTATTGCACCCTACAAACACTGTCCTTGTTGAATATAGTCCAAGGTCTGTACAACCTACTGTACATATACTTTAATATAAGGGTATCTACAATACATCTTTCTCATGATTAGATAACAGCATTCCAAAGCATATATAACGCCATACCGACTTGCCATATTAACCCAAACGTATCACTAACCCTGTATTGTCCCTTGCAAGAAGGGCAAAAATCAACTTGCGACCGTGGCAGACAATCGCAGTTGACAGTTAATGAATCGCAGCTGATAGTAATTGATTCCCGACTGATAGTTTTACTGAGGTCATGTTTAGGGTTAGGGGTTGGAGAATAGCGACCGGTGAAAAACTACCAATCTCCGGGCACGAGTGTTACTCGTACACATACTGCATTGTCACCCTCCGCGAAAATAAAAACAAATAAAATCACACTCCTGTGAAGCTCACTCTGGCTGCCATGTGACTTCACGCATGGCTGGGTAGGATTTTTTTGAGAGACTGGTGCTTTTCGAGGGAAGCATGAATAATTAAACCTATTAAATCTATGGAATTAAAGGTCTACAGACTTGGCTCCCACATGACGTCATGTGTAAAAAATGTGCCAGATGCTGGAGGGGTGAGGGACCCTCCCATCCTGACGAGCTGTAACCGTTGGCCTGTTCATATTTCAACACTTTTATGTAAGACATTTCGTCAGCCGTTCGTGCAGCCCATTAACGACCTTGACAATGGCTCCGTTTAGTTACAACAATGAACTCCCAAGGAGACATTCACATACATTGTTTCTCGCATCGGGGTTAACATCTCCCACCACCTGCCTGCAGGACCATTCTGAGCATTCTAATCTCCGCTACACTGCATGGTGAGGGTAGGTCAGGACTTCAATCCCCCCCCCACCCTCAGGCATCCAGCGGATTCCACCTAATTTCGTCCTATTGAGGGAAATCACAGCTGCAGAACGGAGGAGGCCATTCAAATGCACTGTCGGGACGACTTGAGCCATTAGCAGCCAGTGCAGTGACCTTCACAAGAGTACATCCATTTCCTGAGCTCCTTTCTTGGCCATATTTTCCTAGGGAGCCGCGGGAAGTGGTTATACCGTAGGTCTCGCGTGCCAAAAAGTGAATGAGGCTTGCTATACTCTTCTCTGCTCGGCCGAGACCTCAGGATGACAATAAAATGCGATAATGTCACAATACATCAGAGCTCATCACCAACAAGTGCAGAGGAAACTGCAGCGCTGCCGCAGCAGAGGCGGTATGTTGTTGCGCGATATGGCGGTGCATTTGTCCGCTGCGCGAGTGGTATTTATAGATAACGTCCGTATCTCTGGAGTGGTGCAAGGTGAACATAATAAAGGCTGTTTTGATAGTATTGACCTGCCGTAGAGAAGGATATCGCTTCCCTTCTAAGTCACTGTTAATAGCAATTATGAAGTGTTTATGAGGAATTTGCGCCTCCATCATGAATAGAGGGTACAGAAACATTCGTCATCTTCATTAGCACTATGAAGCAGATGTGAGGCTAAATTCCAAATGAGCTCCTGCTGTTTGAAAGCAGAGCCAGTTCACATCAAACAAAGATGGTAGCACGCACGCAGACACACACACAGAGCGGTGCACACTGAGCGATGCTTACACATGCAGAGACGTGCGTCATACAAATAACGATTTGCTCGTTCCCTCTTGTTCCGACTCGCTGTGACTTACACGTGCCGTAAACGCATGCGGGGACGTGTGGCCCGGCGAGCAGAGACTACAACATGTCTCCGTGGGCAGAGCACCCTGCCCTCAGCCTCAGTGACTCAGCAACAACATGAGATGTGCCGTTTGTGGGGGCTGTAAAATGTCTGTCTGGCAAGAGCAGCTCCTGTATTGGTAAAACAGCACCCCCCAGTGGCTATGCTACAGAGATAGGGACAGGGACGGACAAAGCTGGGTCTTGAAGTGGTTGCACCACTCACAAGTAGGAGACAAAAATACTGACTCATTTGGAGGTGCTGAAGCTGGGAATTAAAATAAAATAAAAATAGCATTTGACAGAATGGCATTTAAATCTGCATATAATCTTGTAGCACTGTATGTGTGTACTACTGTACTCTTCCAATATTTCTTTCTCCTCTAATTTCATATCCATTTGAAAATAATGGCAGAAAATGGATGTTAAGCACAACATAAAATGTTGTCACGTCCCACAAGATCCACACAGACAGCATTCTCAACCAGACCTGAAATAACTGCTGGACTCAAAATATAAACTCAGTCAGTCGATGCACAATTTACAGTTCTCTTTACCGAAAAACAAAACAAAAATATATGTAAAAACGCAAATCTACAAGCTAAAACAAAAACAGAAAATGAATTAGCAGTGTTGGTCAACTTGGCATAATGGCAGATTTTACACTACTTTACAAACTGGAAAAAAAGCCTAAAAACTGCACGTGATGAGCTGTGAGCTTGTAGATAGGCTATTTCCAGACCAGATAGATTGGCTGTAGACCGGCTATGCTTCACCCACGTGCAATGTACAGTATGTACATGTTGTACAGACAGGGCAGAATTCAGTCATCCACATATTGTTCATAATATGACTGGGTAAATCCTATATTGTGTATTATAACCACCGTATCCCTCTTCTCCGGAGCAATCCTTCTGGCAAACTTACTGTGCCATGAATAAAAATCACTACATTTTTGCAGAACTGGTGATTTATTAACACAAAATTATTCAAAATAAATCGATGATCAGCCAGGGTTCTAACTCCATATCAACTGTCTGTGTCAAAAACAAACTGAAGAGTCCTAGAGTGACTCCTCATGCCTCTACAACAGAGCAGAAAGTAACCCACAACACAATCCCAGAATCCTCCTCACTTGTGCACTCAGCCCACCAACCTTGTTAAAGACACAAACCCCCTAAGTTTGTAAGATATTCCACTTCCCCAAAAAACTTTTGGGCATTTTATGGTCTCAGTCTCATGTGAACACACCAGACAGTTTATAAGTTACTTCATTTAGTATTTAGATATTTGATGTTCATTTTAGCTGCCCCGCTTCCTTCCTATACAAACCCAAACTTAAAACTCCATTTTAACCATGACAGATTATTCTAAAACAACTCATCTTTTTCTGGTGACTGATATGGTCCTCCTAATATGTGACAGGGCCATGGAATTTCATTTACAGTTTTTTCATTTATTTTTAAAATATTCTTTTATTGGCATACCAAAATATGGAGCCTGCTACATTTTCCAAAACAACACGGTCGCTCACCACGGACATTGCTCAAAGCTTTTGAGATACAGTGCTTTAAAATCCTGTCATAATGGAGGCTCAATAGAGCTGGATTTAAAAAATCCCATAGTTGGTAGGGACTTCCGGTATCGTCAGCAACCAGAGCAATACTACAAAAGGCAAATAGAGTGTTGCCAATTTCATATATAGAGCAAATGATTATTGTACAAACACGCTTGTAAAAAGCACTACTAGGTCCTTATAGCTTAGCTACGATTACAGCCTAATCGTAGCAGGGAAAATTTTAATTAGCCTCTCTGGACATTAACTGGCCTCCTGAATGTAGAAAACCTCAAAAGCTTTATCTCATTCCCCACTCATGCAGACCGTTCCCATTTGGGGAATGGTTGAATTGGCTTTTTTATGGAGGTTAACAAAGCAGTGTATGTTTGGTTTCAGCATATCACAGTGAGCTTGTATTGATTCGCCTCATGCACAGTTTTACCATTACAGCCTGAGGGGATGGAGGGTGGTGGTGGTGGTGGTGGTGGGGGGGGGGTGATCTGATGAAACATATATGACCTTTATGTATGGGGTTATGGAGCCGACAGTAAGTTTTTCAACTGTAAGAAAACCTGGTCTTTAAACAGCCTTCACCTTGAATAGCCCCCAATTCACCTGCTGCGTCTGCACTAGCTCACTCGCTAACTAAACTTTTAAATTGTATGGAGTGCATGGAGGGGCCATGCTTAGTGTGCTGTTCCGATGGGGGTCCCCGTTGTGGATTTGTTGTTTTCACTTCGACCTTGGTAATTAATTGGCCTTGATGAAGTGAGGAGAGGGAATGCTAATTAGACAGTTAGGGATCTTTACTTGACGAGCAGGCTGTGGTACGGGGGCCTGGAAGGATATAGGAATCCATTTAACCACTAGATCTGAATCCCACAGAGCTCTGTACCAGTGCTTCTCAACCTTCTTTACAGGCACAGGGTCAGTAAATTAGTTTTCCTTCCATGTCCATCTCACGCTGATTTTTGTTTTATTATCATTATTTTAAATATAACTGGTATAGAATAGATGGGAAAAGAGCTAACTTCAAGAACTCAGGTCTCTTTCATTGAGCATAGAGTGTCTAACAGTATGTTTTAACAGCCAGCGATGGACAAACGACATTGGCCAACATCCATTATTTGTCTATGACAGGGGTTTTCAACCTTTTTGACTACAGGGACCATCATTTATTCAGCATTTGAGCCACGGACCACCATTTGATTACATTTTCACCCCAAAGACCTACAATTAAAGAATTATTTTGGTTTTGTCCACAATTCCAGGCTGGATTTTGCCAACAAATCAGTGTAAACTTCTTAATTAAGTGGTGCTAATTCAGATGATGAATATTTTAACTCTTGAGGGTGTAAAAATGAAACCAAATGGACCCGCAAGGGTCCATTTGGTTTCATTTTTACATTCTCAAGAGTTACATCTGGTTAACCAACTTTCCATCATTTAGCCTGGGGACCACCTGGAACCTTCTCAAGGACCACTGGTGGTCCCCGGACCACCTGTTGAAAACCCCTGGTCTATGAGAGCCACCGATTCCGGCGATAGCAGCGAAAAGTGGGCGGGCAACGTCGGCTGAAAAGATAAGAATTGCTGAGCTTTTCGTCGCTGATGTCGGCCGATGTCGTCTGTCCATCGCTTGCTGTTAAAACATACTGTAAGACGTAAGTGGATAAAGTTGAGTAAAGGTTATTGATGAATTACAAATATTATCAAACTATTCTGTGGGCTGCGGCTCACCACAACCAGCAGGCAGATACCTGAATGGCTTTTTGGGACGAGGTGCATATTTAGTTTAGTTTTTTATTAAGTACTTAACAACACCTTTACAGAGAGATGGCCGAGACCGGGCCAACACCTGGCCCGCGATATGGGTTGGCCTACCAGACATCTGTTATGGTATTGGCCAGCTCAGGCTATACATGTCTGGCACCACTGGGCATGTGTCACGACACAATAAGGTGCTATGGCTCAGCACCCACTTTCAGATAGTGGCGCCCAAACTTTTTCATGTACATTGATTGCCACAATAGGTCACAAAACAATCTGCATGCTAATAAGTCAATCTCAACGAAGACAACCAATTTGACCAAAATTTCAAAGGAAAACTTCTCAACCTATCTTCACATAATTGGTCCTCACTAATGTTCATGATAAAACATCACTATGGTTTTATTGTATTTTTTGCCTACTCAGTCTGTGCCTGAGTAAAAATTGCTCAATGATGATGACGTCACTGGTGGGTTTCTGAACTGCCCACAGCTCAGAAATACATGTTGGTATTTTATTGTGATGACAATTGGTCCTCACTTCACTCACGATGACCAATTGTACGAAGACAGGTTGCAAAGTGGTCCTTTAGGTTTGGCTGTGCAGTACAGTACGGTGAGAGGGGTCCACAGAGCTATGCCTCTTGTTATTGGTCAATTAAAAACAACAGAAGGAAAACCTATCAGGACCTCTTACATTGTCCTCTGTGTCACCCCAGTGTCTCATCCTGCCGGACCGCATACTGATATGCTGTCCGTCTGCTTATTAAATCAGCTGATTCCACTTGGTTTGAGACCCGGGGCCACGTACCTTACATTACCTCCTCCCTGGCTCTGTCTGTGTCTAATTAGTAACATATTAGAGAAGAGTTGACAACAACAAAAAAAGAAGAGATCTAATTAAGAGGGCTTGACTCAATTATCTTGTGGAAAGTTCAGTTAATGGGGGGTGGAGTGTGGGAGGGAGGGGTGGGGGGGGGACTCACCGGGGAGCAGAACAGAGAGAAGCTTATGACTAATCTAAGCCGTCCATCACCTCATCTCTCTTACTTAATTAGTAAATCTCTCCATGCATGATGGACGGGGACAGACCGTACGGTGTTTAGTTGACTGTGGCGGTTCACTTCACTACAACGTTCCTACCTGCAGTGCAGGCTAACCAGTGGAGAGATGCAAATGAAGCAACAGTGATTAATCAGCAAACTGGAGCTGGCGATTTTTCTTTTTTTGCGCAAGCGTTTCCTCTACCCGGGGAGAGAGGCGTTAAAAACAAAACAAGATCCTGGCGAAGCGTGGCCACGCGGGGAAGAAGTCATTTATCTCATTTATCCCGAGTATTTGGTTTTTAATTTGATCCCATACTCGGAAGGGTCTTTAGAAGACAAAGTCTTTCCGTGTTGTTTTCCATGGATTTTCCTTATCCCAGGCGTCGTCGACTCAGCATCGTAAAAAATACAGTTGGTTAAGCAATGCTTCGGTGTTTAACAGCTCCATTTACAAGTTCATGGAAAAGCCAGCGAGTCGTTCAGTTCTTAGTGTGGTCTCACTGGGCCGTACTGTCCCCGCCAACCTTCTGTTCATTGTTTGGATAAACAGCTTAGCTAGGAGAATAATATAGATACAAGTTGGCGCAGTTATTCAAGTGACCATCTCAATATAACAAGGGCATTAACCTTGCTCCCCTGTTATAGCAACCATCAGATCCTCACATTGGTGCGCAGATCTGCAAAAGCATTAGTGTTTTAAGTTCAGGGAGTGTACAGAGTATATTAGTTAATAATTACATAAACTTAGAGCTGTAACAGAAGTGTGGATTTGTTTTAGTGTTGTACTGTACTGTTGTCCCAGTGAACACATTTTTAAAACCATATCTTCCTCATTCACTAAAAAAGCAGATAATGTTTTTTTCTATGTACACAACTAATGTTTGTGGTTCAACTAAATCCATGATTGTCGGAAACCCTGCAAAAAAACTGTATGTGCGCTAAAATTCACTTCATAATAAAAAAATCTTAACACTATATTGTGTAACATAATCATTCAGGTAATGTCGGTTTTATAATAATCAAGATCAGCAACTGGTAAAGTTGAATGCAAAATACCGGTACAAAATAATGTAGTAGGAATAATATTTGATGCCATGGTATATGCAGGCCTATGAAGAAATTGTTGACATTGTTGAAATTTAAAGGGGAATTCCACCCATTTTCAACATTTTCCTGAGAGTGTACAAATGGAACCAAATGTACCCTAGCGGGTCCATTTAGTTCCGTTTCTACACTCAGGAAGAAAATCCTAAAACAAAATCATTAACATGGTGAAACACAACTTGATGACATCATCAAGTTGTGTTGTACCATGTTAACGTTTTTTTAGACCTCCATTTCTAGGAAACACAGAATAGGGGGAACTTTTTAACATGTCCGCACAACATCTGTAAGGTATATTAATGATATTAATGATACTAGGATACTAGCACCTTGTGAATATATGAACACCAAATCATCTACAGTGTGGTTAATGTAATTTAATATCAATACCAATAATGTAAGTATTTTGATGAAGTACTGCTGTAGTTGTGGATACTTGATCATGGGAAAAGGGGAAGCAGTCATAGCAAGGCAAGGTGCACAGTTAACTGGTGATACATATTTTGGTTGCATTAAAGTAGTGTTTGTGTGGACATCATGAAAGTGGAGGGTGGTGAGTCTAAGTACACACACACACACACACACACACACACACACACACACACACACACACACACACACACACACACACACACACACACACACACACACACACACACACACACACACACACACACACACACACACACACAGTCAGTGTTGCACGCTGTGTGCTTGTGTTTCCAGGTACCACCAAACGGAAAAGTCTCTAAGGGGTCCTGATCCTTCCTGGGTACCTTTTAATGTGTACAGTAGCCCACTTTTATATCAATGCTATACCACCGCGGTCCGTGCGCAGCGAGGGCAGAAAACTCCATAGTCAGCGAAGTGAATAGCAGTGAACTCGGCTGCAGCTTATAGGAGCGAAGTTGGACATTGTTGGACACGTGCGGGTAAAAAGTGACGGTGAAAACAAACTAATATCTTCCAGTTCCAACACATGTTCAGTTCAACAGTTCAACAGTTCCCAAGAAGACTATAGCCTGGATCTGTACATAAAGTCTGTCGCTCCCTTCACGTAGCATAAATCCTATGGCCGCGTCCTGCTGTCTATCAGAGTCTATCAGAAGTATATTCAGTGTGGATAAAGCGGGTGAATTAACTTCCAGCCCGCAGCCTGAGCCAGCAGCATATGGATGCTGTGCCATCCGCTAAATCGAACTGGTTGAAAAACACAGTTTTAAGCCATTATGCACGTCCCTACTATTGTGTAACAGCACTCGCACAGCCGACACGCCGCGCAGCCGACACGCCGCGAGGCAGATAATCGAAGCTATGTTTTTTTTTTTTACTTATTCCTCTGAGCAGCAGAAGAGGCAATGCAAGGCATTGAGCGAGGGTCGGCGATTCGTTGTAGTCATGCGCTCGCGTCTCACTCGTGTCCATGCGCTTATATTCCCCACAATGATATTACAAGTTGGGTTGGTGTGACGTGTGTGATAGGGGGCAGGTCGCTTCCCCCATATAAAGCTAATGGGGAAATTGTCATGCACAAATAAATTCATTATTAATCAATGATGTGTTAATTTGGCAAAAGGGCTTCGTCACTCTCTTATATACTGTATATATATATATATATATATATATATATATATATATATATATATATATATATATATATATATATATATATATATATATATATATATATAGATATATAGATATTATGGTCAACGGCTGTGTGAAAACGCGATTGGTGGTGCCATCACGGAGTTACGCGTGTTTCAGACATTCATTCATTCATTCATTCAGACGGACGGACAGACAGACATCTCCTGGATTATAGTATGGATGGATAGTAAAATGTTGACACAATGAGTGGAATTCCACTTGTATTGCACTGGCTTCACGGGTAACGGCTGCACTACTTTTTTTTTTTTTTTTTTTTTTTGCAGGATCCCTCGCCCCAAAGCCTATGAAATGTCAAATTGTTGTAACACAGGTGGTAATCATCTCCCACCATAAGACATCTGGGTCCTGGGCTTGGATGTGAGCAAAGTGCAGCTGGTGGCTTGAATTGGCTGGACCGGTTTCGAAACATGTCATGTTACTCTCAGGGAAAGACATGCTAAACGTTTTGGCACAGAGGAGCCCACACAGTGTATTAAATCTTACTTTGTATTTGAACGGCACATAGTTAGTGGCCTGACTGTGGAGATAAATGGGTAGCACTCCAATAGAAGTCAATGGAAGTCAACAGAAGTCAATTTAATTCTTGGAACGCACTAGGGACTGCCAGCGAAATCCAAAAGCGACCTCGCCCGCGGGCGCCCGGTTTCAAAAGCGGGCGCCCGCTTTCACAAAAACGGGCGCCCGCTTTCACAAAAACGGGCGCCCGTTTCACAAAAACGGGCGCCCGTTTTCAAAAGCGGGCGCCCGTTTTCAAAAGCGGGCGCCCGTTTCCTAAACTTAAAGGTATCGTGACATTAAAAACACGTTTTTGTTCATTTTTTGTGTTTTGGGGGGGTTCTTGACAACAATTACACCATAAAAAGTCGGTATTTGAACATTCAGTGGTTTCTCCGTATTTTGTAGTTATGCTAATTAGTTTTAAAAACGGCTCGTCTGGTTGGGCACCGGATAGTTGCGTGTACATCACGGTAAACACCCACCCACAGCCGTGCTGTCTCCAGCCTCCACTGCTCTACTCTCCGCCTCTCTCCTCCGTTTGAAGGACGTGCACACATAGACCATGAAGGGAGCTCGAGCCTCTTTTACACCGACGGCTGTAAACGACAGCCCAGATCATGAATGCAATTTCGCTAGAAGTGCCCTCTCATTGTATTACAGGCACTGCCCTAAACACTCTCTGCATGTCCCTGCATGTCCCGACACTGCCGAGATACGAGAGAGAGAGAGAGAGAGAGAGAGAGAGAGAGAGAGAGAGAGAGAGAGAGAGAGAGAGAGAGAGAGAGAGAGAGAGAGAGAGAGAGAGAGAGAGAGAGAGAGAGAGAGAGAGAGAGAGAGAGAGAGAGAGAGAGAGAGAGAGAGAGAGAGAGAGAGAGAGAGAGAGAGAGGTTTGATCGCAGCCTAGAGCAATCTGGTCTCAGCGTTGCGACATTGAGGGGTCAGAAACCGAACGCTTTGCGCTGTTCATGCAGCATGAGTAGGAACAGACTAGAGTTGGAAATAGCCCTACGATATTTTCAACAAGAGCAACATGCTAACTGTTGTCATGTTTATGTTGTAGCCTAGCTACTATTACTACAAAACGAACTAAAATAAAGGGTTTTACGACCATTAAAGCTGTCTCTGCCTACTTCAGGTCCAGGACTTGTCCCTATTTGCTGCCACCATTCTCAATAGATGTTGATGTAGAAGAGCCTCCATTAGACTGGCCCCATGAAGTGAACGGAGTTTGCACAACTCTATACCCTAAGTTCTGGCACAGCAGCCGGTCTCTGCCTGCCTCTGTCCCTCTCTCTCTGTCTCTGCTCGATCATTTTACTTTGATATAACCCGTAATTTGTGCGACATCGGCTAGGATTCTGTTTATATTATTGATTAGGCCTACTATTTACAAAACCAATGGTCCGGGGACCACCAGTGCCCTAGGCTGAAATCCAGCCTGGTATTGTGGGTCTGTGGGGTGAAAATGTCATCAAATGGTGGTCCATGGGTCAAACGCTGAATAAATAGTGGTTCCTGGTATCAAAATGGTTGAAAACCACTGTAATGCAGTACAGTTGAACTGCTGATCACCAAATATTTAGTCTCAAAGACAAGTCTATGGATTTGTTCGGGACACTAAAAATGAGGCAACCACAGTGTCAGTGGTCTAGTTAGTATTTCCTGTCTATTCAACCAAGATCAGCTATTTTTGTTATATATTAATTGAAATCCTGAATTATTTTAGAATAATGACATCACAATGTTAATAATTAACTATCCTATTAACTAACCACATTTTGTCCCCTTTCCCCACTCAACATGTCCCACACATGCAACACTTATTTTACCTCAAATGAACAGGACCTGGCCACCCTATCTAGGAGGCGGGGAAGTTTGTTGGAGAGGAGGGGTAGAGGGGTGGGTGGGTGGATTATGACAGTGATTGACATAGAAGGAGTAAAGTACGACCCCTAGTGGCCAAAAGAATGTGTTTTTCTCCATGCCCCATTAGAATGTAAAAGAAAGGGACCAAAAACACATTAATTGAGTATTTTTTTCTATGAAAGCCTGTTAAACACATTTTGAGGATCATCTCCAACATAATAAAATAATGTTACAAATAATGTCACGATACCTTTAACCTCAGTAAACCTATGCCTAAACCTAACCTAACCCTAACCATAACCTTTTGAAAAGGGCGCCCGTTTGTGAAAACGGGCGCCCGCTTTTGAAAACGGGCGCCCGTTTTTGTGAAACCGGGCCCCCGTTTTTGTGAAAGCGGGCGCCCGCTTTTGAAACCGGGCGCCCGCGGGCGAGGTCGCTTTTGGATTTCGCCCCTGCTGCACTAGGGACTGCACTTCCCATTGCAATAAGAACAGCAGATTAGCTTATATAAATGTTCTTCTTTTACACAATTTTCTTTTGTTCATACTCTCTCTAAAAATGCTTAAAACTAATAATAGTATGCGGACAAAATTGTTGGCCACCTAAAGAGCAGGCTGAAATTCCTGACCTTTTCAGCAAAAATCAGTGTTCCGTTGCATAGGAAGTAAAAACAGAACATTTACACAGAGACACAGTATTAAACGAAATTATTAAGGAAAATAGTATCTTCCGTACAGTGAATTCAGCAGGAATACTGACCCACTTTGATTAATCTTCATTCTATATACAGTATATATATATATATACTGTACACACACACACACACACACACACACACACACACACACACACACACACACACACACACACACACACACACACACACACACACAACCCACATAACATAAGGCGAAAGTAGTCGGTTCAGGATGTAGGCAATCTAGGCAATTTCTTTGAGTAGGAAATGCTTTGAATAAACTGTATGAGCAACATGAAACCAGGGTAAAGTCACAAGTCATCTTGGCAGGCAATTTGTACTGCTGGGTCAATTCCCTTCAGACATGTCGGAGACACTATAGCTCTTCAAAAACGTTCCCTATGGTACGGGTATTCAGTGGTGGAGTTATCACTGCTGCGAAAGTCTCACAGAATAAAACAAATTATTAAGTAATTGATAGTGCACCGCACGGATGACAACCACCCCCCCCCCTCCCCACACACACACACACACACACAGGCACACACACACACTCCCCGACGAAAACTACATTAAGCCATCACTTCATTTAATGAGCACTCCACTCATCATCGCCGATAAACAGGCTTGTCGTCATTTGTTTGGAAATTGAAAATGGTGCGTCTTTCAACTTCTTGCGCGACAAACAAAACGTGACGGTGTTAAACATGAGTGATAGCGTTTCTCTGCCTCTTTAAAGATACACCATCATAGGAGGGTCTGTCTGGCAGACAGGCCATTATTTCTTATCAGCCCTGGTAGAGCTGGTAGGACAGAACAGCACGCAGACACAACGCTTTTATCTTTGGCTTTGCTTATGATGTGCATCCAATTCCAAAACCACCGCCTCCGCCTCTCCCTCTCCCTCCCATCCAAAACCCTGGACCCAGATCACAAAGCGTCGCGTATAAACAACAGGGTTGATTTTGACAGCAATTTTGAGTTTGTTTTAGTCATGCCGTTTTGAATTTAAAGGAGAATTCAGTGATTTGGAAGAGAACCTGCATGGTCGCCGTGGTAAAAAGATATGCACATGCACACACTCTATGGAGGAGGGATGTGAAACAGGCCAACAGCACATGCCCAACACAAATGTTTGGCGGGCCGTGACGGCTTTAACTGCCTTATGAGTCTTTTTTCCCCTCAATAATACCCCTCAACCAAATACAGTATATACGTCTGTGTTTCGCTTGAAGTGAAAGCTCTGAGGAAGTTGTAGAAAGATTATTCAATCATCGCACATGATGTTTCGAGCCTCACGGCTCTTCATCAGAAAAAATGCCATGCTACACAATGTTGTGTAATGTAAAAAATAATAAAAAATAAAAAATGCCATGCTAAACTGTCATCCAATGTAAAATAAATTAAGCCAAAGTAAATAATATGCCATGCATCCTAGTTAAAAAAACATAAAAAAATATGGTTGTCATTGTAAAGGGCTTTTCACACGAGAAGTAAAACATCGCACCTATATTTTGTTTTCAACGGGACCAACGGGCGTTTTGTGCTGAGACGATGCCATGCAATAAATCAGGCATGTGACATCCCGTGTTGTTTGTTGTGTGCATGCCCGTATCGTTCACACGCCCGCATCTGACGTTACACCTCAATTCCGGTGAGCTTTCTATTCACGCTGAGCGATTATCGGCCAGTCATCAGGTGAGGGGCACAGTGGAATCTCCTGATAATGCAGGCATTTATCACTCTCCGACTCTTGTCTGAAATGCCCTGTCAACAATATGAGCTGTCATTGCATTATTATCGGATACATACTGTACATGTGCAGGTGCAGGCAATGATCATACCAACGGGATGTAGAAACAATCTAAACACTCAGACAATCTGATGCTAAATCACAGCCGTGACAAATAGCAGGCAGTCAGCAGTTTGGAGGGAAATGATAGCAAGCAAAACTAGAGTCAGAACAGGTAACTGCACAGGAAAACAGGAAATGTGTTAGGGTAAACGTCATATTTAAGGGGCATTTCACCGTTTTCACAAAAAAGTATATATGTTAATGACATTTTGAAGATGACATGAAGATTCAGAACACTTTCCTGGTGGTCTATACATGTGTGTAATGTGTGGTTTTAGCCATCTGCTAATTGGCTATTGTATTAAGGCAGCAGCTAGCCAGCTACAGCCTCAACCAGGATCTGCGCTGCTGTCGCTAGCTGGCATGCTGCCAGGCCCCGCATGGCGTAAAACCGAGTCTGATAGTGTTGCAACGGAAGAGATTCATTAACAGAACATGTCGATAGGTTAAATAGGTAATTAGGTTATTTACCTAATAAGCACGGCTATTGGGCAAAGTTAGCCATGTGCTAATTTATCATCATCATCATCATCATCATCACCACCATCATCATTATCATAACGCTTCATTTACCAGACAAACTGAGAGGAGTTTCTTCGCAGCGAAAAGCCAACAGAACACATTGACATCATGCAAGTTTATCCTTTTCCTTCATCGTAAAAATATCCCAATAATAGGTTGTTCCTTGATTATGTACATTTTTTGCAAAAAAAAAAAAAAAAAAAAAAAAAACGTGAACTGTCCCTTTAAGTCCGTCTTTGATGCCGAGATATTTATCCATTCAGCTTTCACCGTCTGAATCCAGCAAGTTGGCCATTTCCCAAAAATGGCAAAATCATCAAATGGCCTAAGCTCACCCCGGGAGCGGAGAGCATTCTGTCGGCTTGGAGCGAGTTCAAAGCAGATCCGCTGCCAGGTGTCCCAGAAGTCACCAGGGGGAGGGAGGCCAGCTGGTCCATCCCAGACCCAGACTAACGTAAAGGCTGGCCACCCTCTGTGGATCGACCCCTCCAAACCGTGCTTTACCACTGGACACACCTACACACACCTAGCAGAGTTAAAGCTCACACTCAGCACATTAGTTGTACACAGGATTACATCTGGTGTGTCCCTCGCACCCGTTCACTTTGATGAGCACTGCCCACTAATGACACAACAAAGCTTTCAGCCTGCTCAGAGCTGGTCTGGTCTGACAGTTTACTGCATCTGTTTTGCATGGTGTTGTGACAAAGTGCACACACTAAAAATGGAGTATTTACAGAAAGCTAAGGGTTGATTTACAGACAACAGCAAACTAAACATGCAGATATGGCAAAGCACCATGGATTTAATAAAACAAATTTAACTCAGCTCGTTGCTACTGGGAATCCATGGCTGGCACAAAACATTTTGAGATGGGTGGGGGGGTCTGTGAATATGGTTTTGGGGGTCCTTGACAAGAAGGCATGAATAGGATTTATAAGTCTATTGTAGAAGTAAAATATCTAAATGAGCCAATGACTAATCTGATAGTGTAGTGAGGAGGAGTCTTTACTTATGTATTTCCCCTCAAATTGCATCACAATCACTGCTGAATATTGTTAAAGACAGGACCACAATCAAATGTATTTTTTGTTGATTATGTCAACATAATAAGTCTGATTAATCAATGAATCCTTTAAATAACTGGCCGATGAAACGATTATATCCGTTAATTGCAGCCCTAATCCCAGCGCAAAATGACCCACTGAAAACGTTTAAAGTGAAAAAGTTAAAACCAACGGCCAGATTAAAACTGATGCCTACCTGTGCTGGAGTCTGGTGTGCCAATATGAACATCAAGTTACCGTGATCCAGCACCCCACCAAGCACTGTATTAAGTACAATCCACATTCTGAGACACTCAAGGAGGTGACAGAGATAAGTTGTACAATCAGATTGCATTTCCAGGCAGTACTTACTGTTAAGCTCTGTAGGGCAGGGGTTTACCAAGGCCCACCATTTATTCAGGATTTAAGGCACGGACCACCATTTGAGAACATTTTAGCCCCACAGAACCCAAAACTAAAGATTTTTGCTTTTGTCCATCTTCTAGTTGTGTAGACTTGGGGCTAATTCAGATGATGAATATTTTAACTCTTGAGAGTGTAAAAATGAAACCAAATGGACCCGCAAGGGTCCATTTGGTTTCATTTTTTACGTTCTCAAGAGTTACATCTGGTTAACCAACTTAGCCTGGGGACCACCTGGAACCCTCTCAGGGACCACTGGTGGTCCACGGACCACCTGTTGAAAACCCCTGCTGTAGGGGATTGGGACTACATGCGTTCAATAAAATGATGTGTAATAGCGAATGATTTGCAATAGCAAGTCTTCCTATGTTTACCAAAGTATACTCTTTATTTTCTGGATTTTCAACAGAAAATGCCTATGGGTGACCATTATATTGGAATAAAAGCTCTCTGCTCCCATCTGCTAGTGAGAGCATTGAACTTTGTGTTACCACCAAAGCCTGTGGTAACACATACATAGTTGCTAGGTCGGTAACACTAGTGACGCTCTCAAGTGCTCACCATTGTATATGAAGATCCCTGATGTAGTCATGTGATGTCACAAGGCGTGACCAACGGACTGATGGGAAATGTGGCGTTTTCATAGTAAATACAGGCAACCAATAACACATAATCAAGGCTTTCAAGTGAAACTGTTAATCATAATGGCAGCTACATTGTAGTGTATTGGCTAAAATGTAAAAGACCGCAGTAGGGCTTACGGTGACAAATTTAGTTGTTTTGCTTGCATTTCAGTTAGTTACCGTATTTTCCGCACTATAAGGCGCACCGGATTATAAGGCGCACCTTTAAAAAAAAATTCATATATAAGGCGCACTGGACTATAAGGCGCAGATAATAGAAACTAATACAGTTAACATAGAATAGAAGCATCTGCAGTCAAACAATCCATATATAAGGCGCACTGGATTATAAGGCGCACTGTGGATTTTTGAGAAAATGAAAGGCTTTTAAGTGCGCCTTATAGTCCGGAAAATACGGTAACTTGACACAGCACCTTTTCTTAGGAATTACCTGGTCTAGTTCAGGTTTAATATTCTCTGCCATTGCCAATTTCATTACTGGCTCCAGATGTTGGTCGGTATCTGTGGGATGTCTTGTTTAGTTTCTTTAGGGAGAACATCTGTTCACATAAGTAGGTGCTTCTGAACATAATATGCGTGCAGCCTGAAGGCGAAGCTGTGGCATAATGGATTTAGTGTAGAGGTGCAACCCCAGTTCCACATGCCAAAGGTGTCAGTGTCAACGCAAATTGCAAGTTGATTCACAAATGGATCAGAATCTGTCATTCAGGATCGGCAAACCCCCTGCTTGGGAATGGGGAAGGTGTCTGTGTCACTGACTAACCGGCGAGTAGAAACGTGAGGCATTGCTTAGATCAGGGGTGTCAAACTCAGATACAGAGAGGCCAAAATTTTTGAGGAAATCAAACTAAATTGGGGGAACTTTTTTATCATGTCCACACAACATATCTAAGGTATATTAATGACATATTAAAATCTTGAAAATGGGTGGTCTTTCCCTTTAATTTGATAATGTCTCAAGGGCCAAATGAAATTACACGGCGGGCCAAATTTGGCCCGCGGGCCAGAGTTTGACACCCATGGCGTACGCGATGGTTGGGAATGGGGATGGTGTCTGTGTCACTGACTAACCGGCGAGTAGAAATGTGAGGCATTGCTTAGATACATCTGGCACTCCCAAAGTAGCAGCCTATAATTACTCTCTCATTTTAGTGGTGAGTTGTGCTCAACACTGGAGTGCTACACTCAGGTCCTCCCTGTTATATCACACATGATCACAAAGACAAATTTTCATCCCCTAGCTTTTTGCCCTAGCGTTTTATTTGCTCTTGCATGCAGTGAGGCAAAATCGTGTTGGACTAGTAAAATTCAGATTTTTGGTTCCAATTGTCATTACATCCAAAGCCAAAAACCTTTCCTCACTGGGCAGGATGCAGAGTTCGGCTGCCAAGATTTATCAGATGCACCTTATATGCTCTTCTGTCCGCCAATTAGAAAATGTGCTGTATTGTGTACTGTTCGGTAGTTCAGTATAATCATTTTCGACTTACAAGCGTTCCTCTTGACATGTGCTGAACGGAGGAAAGGTTCCTCTTGATGGGTGCATAATGGATCATCCCCTCAAACGTTTCGCCCATGTTTCCATAGTTCTCATGCTTAGTTTTTGAAATGTCTCAGAGGGTGATACTATATTTTGAATTCATTTAAAAAAGGGAATGAAAATGTGACCCTATTTCTCAACATCATTTTTTGTGTCCAGTGTCATTGCTCTACCGAAGCAGGTACATTGTTTGTTTTATACCATTGGTTTTCAACCAGTGGCCCGGGGACCACCAGTGATCCTTGAGTGGGTTCCAGGTGGTCCCCAGCTAAATTATGGAAAGTTGGTTAACCAGAATATATTAACTCTTGAGAGCGTAAACATGAAACCAAATGGACCCTTGCGGGTCCATTTGTGAATCAGCATATTTAATTTAAAGATCTACACCATTAGAGAATGTAGAAGATTAATGGTCATTTTGATTTACTGTATGTTTGCCTGTTGTGTTTGCAACAATCCATCCTGGAATTATGGACAAAAACAAAAGAAATCTTTAGTTTTTGGACTGTGGGGGTGAAAATCAAATGGTATCAAAACGGTTGAAAACCACTGCTTTATACAGTGAAGCCGCCTAGGAAGGCATCTGTTGTTGTTTATGTTTTTGTTGTTTTAATTATTCAATAATTGTTTTGTTTTTATTCTATGTTAAAAGCATGAGACTGAGAGTGTAGCGCGGCAGCATCTCCTCTCCTTCAGTGTTGAATTGTCACAGACATAAATTCAAACAGCACACAGGACACGCATTAAACAGGTTGGAATTTATCGGCGTGGGCCTGATTAAACGGCACATAGGGCCACATAGGCCCGTGAGCCTTCATATTGGCATCTGGTGTCCTGTATATCAGTGTGTATTGAGCTCCCCGGCTGGAGACACAAGCAACTAAAATATAATGAGCAAAGTAGCAAGCCAAACTATCTCAAATTACCTTAGCTTTTACTCTTCCAATGTAATGCACTGACCTTTCGCACAGAATTTTGACGTACCCTATCAATGGTGAGGATGATTCTACACATGCCTTCTAGATCAGTAGTTCTTTTTCTAGTAGTATTTTTTCTGTTTTGTGTGTATGTGTCTAGAGAGTTAGCATTAACAGAATATTAACAGAATGTCTTCCCTGTGTATTGTTGCTTTCTCCCATGCCATCATGGCATTCCATCCTTCAACCATTCTACATCTCACATGGAAAAGGAAATCTATGTACATATTAAGGCTGTTTAAAAGAATGAGTTAATTAGTTAAATTAATTGTTAACGCAATTAACACATGTGCACACTGACTGAACATTTTCTCATTGAAAAAAGTGGGTAGAGCACAGTTTTACAGAGACATATAGCTGTGTGTCTCCATGTAACCAGAGCCATAGAGTATGGCTTGTGACATTGGGGGCTTGTAGATCATCTATTTTGATAAATATTTTATCAAATATTATCATTTTACCCCAGATTCTGTTTTTTTTTTTTAATTTTCAAATCCTGTAAAGGAAAACAGGCATATTCTGGACATAGTTTGAATGGTGACTAATCATTGAATGGTGACTAATCATCATCAGATTAAATTAATTTCAAAGCTGTGATTTGATATATTTTTTAAACATTCAACAGCCCTAGTACATATATGAAATTGCCCCCTACACATACGTACATATGTTTTAAAATATGCCACATATGCCATGACATTGGCCCCTGGCCCCTACATATATGAACCTGACTATTGCATATACTGTACCTGATTATTGCATATATGCAATAAGCAATGAATGTATTGGTAAATACAGTATGTACTGGTACACATATTTCCTTCCATGTGGGTTAAGCGTACATCTGCTATTTTTGAATAGTCGATATCTGCTGAAAACAAAAAGACACAGATGGTGTCATAATTTCTCACATTGCTCTTGCACTTTTACTATGAATATAACATGGTAACATACAGTAGATGTGTGACATGTCTAGTGCCGGCGGGGATGTGATATGTTGTGATCTTGTAGATTGGGTATCTTTTCTGTGGTACACTGACATAATATGACACAGGTATGAATCAGACATTCGATTTGGCTGTTTTGCAGCATGAGTTCCGGTGGACAGGAGGAATTTTACCCACCCATCCGAAAATCATGCAATTTTAAACCGGTCGTGTCTCTCTACACTGCAGATATTAGACACCGATATGCAGAGCGATAAAACACACACACACACACACAGACAGTGTTGAGGGCGGCCTCTGATTGCAAGCTGAAACTATAATGGACGGATCAATGGCCATCTCAGCCCTCAGGACTTTATCTGCTCCGCTGAAACACTCACACGGTGTCTGATATCAGATCATATCAGCTGGAGATCAGGACGGGGTCACTGGAGTTCACCGACGCCATTTGTCTCCCCACACCCTGTGACATCACAGTGAGTGTTGCCAAGTCTGCTTAGCATGCCTTTGACTTGGGGGCTTGTTTTCCTGCAGGGCCGGATCTAGGCATGGGGGGGGGCAATGCCTCCTAAATGTCCGGAATGGTCCACATGTCCCAGTCTTATGCAAAGGCTAAAATGTAATTTAGCATGTTATTAAGACCAATGCTGCGTCATCCGGCAACCAATCCTATAGTGCTATGAGCCTATGTGAGAACTATGTATAATGTATTTGATGTATTAGCCTACCCTGTGTTGTTCTTCCTTACTGTAGATCGCTCTGGATTAAGAGCCTGTGCTATAAATGCCTAAACTGTAAATTAAGTTCTCATATTTAGAAATATTTTGCCTATAATGCCAAAAAAATAGGGATGCCATGGTTAAAGTAGCCTCAAACTGCAATATCACACCTGCTGTGATCCACACTCTGCTGCATTTTGAAGCGAAGTGAAACACCTCAAACCTTTTTTGCGAGGACTAGAATAAAGTTAGAATTGATGCGCGTTAGGATGCAAATGCAACTTCACGCCTGCCAAACGAAGCTACACTTTCCGACAATACGAAGCAGGATTTGTTTTAATTGCAGTAAATCTTTCTGCTGTGGGAGCAAGCTCAGACTCCTAAACTCCTACCTAAGCTGCTATACTTTGTCCACCTTTGATTCCTAATGAGCCTGCTCCTTTCTTAACAAAGCCACCTGCTTCTTAAGAAAGTCTCCAATTGGCTAGCAAAGCCACATACAATCTTAACAAAGTTTCCTTCCATCTAACAAGTGCAGTCTTCTCTAAAACTACATTTCCAAACAAAGCACTCTGCTTCTTTCTCTCCAAGAGCTTTGATGACTTTAGCAAAGAGCTTGCTGACCAGTCCCTCCTTGTGCCTGACCCCTCCTCACCTGTGTCACCTTCTTCCCTGCCTCCCACGACCCTGGAATTCTTCCTCCGTGTCTCACGTGGAAACTGTGTGAACTAACCCTGAACCCTGGTCTAAATTTAATTCACTGTGACAGCCGCGTCCCTGGGCCGCGCACACAGCCGTGGCTCTGGAACAGCTCGCACTGATCGCATGGTGGTAATTCATTAACTTGCTCTCCACGCCCCCACCGCAGCCCCGGACCCCGGGACAGCGCCATGCCATCACTCAACACCATGCACGGTTCATTTTTCAGCGGCTGTTTTTGCTTCACACATTCGCTCCCCCACATCCCGTGCATTGCATGCACTGCGTGCATTGCATGCACTGCTCTGATCCGAGCCACTGGTAAAAGTTTGAGTTGAGATAAAACTACCGTTATGCTGTATGAAACATGTGGATACTGCAATTGTTTTAAGAGAAAATGTATTATAATGGATATAAATAAGTAAAAATCTTCTAAACATTGATAAATACCATGCAGTAGGAAGTACTTGTAGCGATTCGATACCGCTGAGTAAAATTTGAACTTCCAAAAATCAGAGACCCACAATTTTACTCATCAAATATGAATGGTTCCAATTTATCCAAAGAGTGCAAAAAATGTCACAAGCCTATTTGTTTATGTTTTTGTTTGTGGGAGAGGCATTGGTACTCTATGCTGATCTAATAAACAGTCACCACAAAGATTGCATACTTCTAACTTACAACCTATGTCCCTTTATTAGAAGTTGTATTGAGTCTCAAATTTTTACTTAAAACTTCACCAACCCATTTTGGTCTCCTTTGCCATCTTCCATAGCGCCTTAGCACCAAAGCCAGGGTTGAAGAGGCAGGCTCGGGCCTGGTTGGAGCAGGCAGTGAGAGAGCAAATTGTTTATGCACGGTTCATTAGCTTTTTGTCAAGTGGCATTTTCTCTGTTCCACTCCCTCCCCACCACCGTTCTAAGTAATGTGTACCACCCCTTTCTTTTTATGACCTGTAATTAGTTGCAAACACTAAAATAGTTGCTGACTCATGGCGCGAGAGAGAGAGCGAGAGAGAGAGGCATATGCTGGCCTAATGATAACAATGGACTGTCATTATTTTGAATCCAAAACCATTGATTTCAAAATGATAGTTTATGTGAATCAAAGTGGCCATGGCATGACATGACATGCAAATTGACATGCAAAGTTCTAGGAAATGAAATGTGTTTTAATGTTTGGCTACAACAATTAGTCACTCAATAAAAAGCAGTAAGGAAGCTGCCAGGGAGAAAGTCCATGCCTTTTTAGCACATTTTGGATTTTGTTGTTTTTGCTGAATGGAAACACCTATAACACTCGATATGTTAAAAAAAATAAATAAAAAAAAAGTCTTCTTTTTGTGCAAAACACAATGTTTGAAGGAGGGGCGTTTGGGGGATGCAAATGGAGTATGAAAACAGAATGTCTTTGAAGCATTTTATCGCTTTTGACAAACAACATACAGATTTGTGATATCTGAAAAAAAATCAAGGAGTTCTAAGGTTTTCTTAAGGGATGGCTGGTCGCTGCAAGTCCATGGTGTGAAATTAAGACTTCTGCATGTAGATACACACATACACAGACATAAGTCTCGTTTTCTCCAACTGTCCATTATCATGGCGACTCTGCTTGAGTGTCATCCTCACTGTCACTGGCCAACACCTCCTGCCCAGACGCCGTCTGATTGGTCATCGGAGAAGTGGGAAACACAGATCCAAAGAACAGGGAACGCTTTTGCACTCTATGGGGATTGGGGAGTCAGTGAAATAAATGAAAGGTTTGAGGCCAGAGTAGGCGACATTTAGGGGGCAGAAAACTGAGCTTTCGGGAGGGCTGTTGCAGCTGAAGGATTGACAAAAGAGGGACATTTTTGTGTTTGCTAAAGACGTTTTTACTGTCACCGGGGTGGAATGAAAGTCAATTAACCTGCCCAAAAATGGCTTTTTCACCAATCTGTCAGTCAACCTTGGCCCCTCCTCCCTTCTCCCATGCTGCGTTATGTCTCATCATTATAGGCGCGACGCCCACCCAGAACTCCCACTGCTAGGCCTTTGTGGTTAACAATTTAGTCCAGGATTTCCCTTTTCGCACTGCACAGACTGAGAGCCTGGGTGTGGAGGCTAACAGGGAGAGACAGGGAAATGACAAATGCAGGCCTGCAGTAACTGACCATGAAGCGTCACTTAGTCAACAATCACTATTCTTGGATCCGCTCCACACAAACAGGCATATGCTTAAAATTTGTACATTTTTTTTTGGTACAAAGGTCATGTCACTTTGTATGATTTTATAACTTAGCTATGGGGGAGTATCTGTGAGAATAGGCAATTTCACAGACCTTTCGAGTGTTCCCGCACTTGATAATGTCTCCTGATTGCTATGGCCGAATAAGTATCTTCTGTCAGGGTTGAATGGCCCAGCAGCACCCAGAACGACACATTGATTTCACATTTATGCAACAGGGTGTCTCATGAATTCACTGTGAAATGGATGATTCAAGAACCATCACCACAGCATGGGCTTTGGTGCGTGTTGCAAGTGACATCTACATTTGTACAGTGACAAAAAGTGCAACAACATGTACCGGGAGGACCATGTTAGGGCAAACACCCTTCCTCCACTCTGCTATAAGCACATGGAACAGCCTTCCCTCTGCAGTTGTTGGAGACATTATATCCAGTAGTGTTCAAGCCTTCAAGAAGAGGCTAAACAGACACTAAACAGACACTTTTTCTCACGAAACACTGTTTACGTACCTCAGACTGAGTAGCTGCAGATCATTGATAGGCTCTTTGAATGTTTTTTCTATAAGCCTGTATCTGCCTAAGCTTAAAAAAACACATTCATAAATGCGTAGGCTAACAGTTTTCTGTGAAGACAGAAAAAAAAATAGCAAAAATCTATTCACTGGATTTTAGCATTAGCATTTGCTTAGGCTCCCCCGACCCCCTAAACACACTAAGGGTCCTATTTTGATTGTCTTAAGTATCAGGTCTTAAGTCTTTAGTTAAAACTTGAAGGTGGGGAAAAGCTGTTTGGCTGTTTTGAGTGCCAAACAGCTTTGCCACACATCCAAAATCCACAGCTGGAAAAAAATAGAGAGGGGGGAAAAACTGTGGGTGCCTATTTTGGCCACAGGAGGGATTCAATCAGTTGTTTGGCTCGATCTTGCTCTTTGTTTTAATCTAATGTTTGTGAAAATGTCTTAGAGACATTAAGCCATATAGTCAGACTCAAGGCCCCCTATTGTGGCCAATTTGCAACACACCTCAAACAGGGCTAGGGGGGCTCCAGGGAAAATCTGGTCTGGGGCTCCACATTGCTTAGAAACGCCACTGAGTATGACTCTACTCCTAGGATGTTGAATGTTTTCATCCAAGTGTGCTATCAAGGGTTCAAGTAATGCGTGTGTTGACATTGGCATCAGTTGTCTGCGTTTATAATTTATTACTGTCAGCACAGCCAACATTACAGACCGATCACAAAACGGTTTGGAACCAAGTAGAATGGAGCAAGGGCGTGCATAGAAAGCAATAAATGGAACTCTCCTCCACTTTGAACCGTTGTCTCTTTAAGTGGTTTGGAAAAAGAAAAAAAAAACTAAAAGGGTTTATCTTAGTAGGCTGTTGCCATTGAGGTGTCACCCTCACCATGGAAGATGTGCCGCCTTAAACCAATGATTGCGATAATGATTTATATTGCACAAAACTGCTGCTCCTCCCTGTCAAGGCTTGGCGCCATCCGTGAACTAAAAGAGATTACTTTGACCCTTCTTCTTAGCTCTTGCCCTGTGTTCTTTTCAGATTTTTTCTTCTTCTTATTGTTCATGATTTTCAAGGATCACAGGAATATTTTCATGGCACTGCAACTCTTTGACCCTGCAGCAGTACAGCGGACAATGTTGTTGATCTATGCACTGAAGCAGAATGGTCATGGTCATGCTTATTCCAAGACACTCCAGATGAAAGCATCAGCTAAAGCCTCCGAAGTGTACAAATGTTCTGGAAAAGACAGCCTGTGTGCGGTAACTTGACAGGGCATGCAATCCTCATATAAGAGAAAATAAATAAATAAATACATATAAGAGAATAGAGTTAATATATAATATATAAATAAAGTTAATATATTGTGGCATATCATACCGGGGTCCCCGACTAGGTGGGAGATCTGCTATAATAAAGTATAAGAATAACGGTCACCGTCCGGAGCTGAGCCAACAACGCCCCCTCCTGGGTCAGGTACTAGAGCACAGGTATATTCCAAACACAGTCCTAGCTCAGCTGACCGTGAACTTGAACTCCAGCCAATCAGGGCGGAGTATAAAATCCCTTTGTTCTGTGTAGCCGGCGTGTAGCTGGCTCACGGTTAGCAGATCTCACCACGTCGGGCGGTATGTATTGTATGCCACTATTTCCCTGCTCTGCACTATGGATATAGAACTTATAAGGTCACTGATCTCTCTCTCTCTCTCTCCCTCCCCCCAGGCACCATAGGGCTTAAATTCTACAAGAGAGAGGACGAAACTCCTGTGTGCCTTCCTCCTCAGTTCTGCTATTATCAAATATTCCTTGGTTCCTCCTGGCTCTGAGCCAGGCTCATATGAGGGCCCACTGGATAGCCCTTTTTTGATTAAGTGACTTTATTATAATTAACCCCAGGAAGGCCACTACTCCTCGGATGAAGAATACTTTATGTTTGTAAAGCATCTCATTTATTAAAACATTTTCAAGCAGAATACCTGTGTCTGTGTCTTGGTGGGGATCAAAACACCACAAATGGTGGAGAATGCGCTTGGCATTTTTTGATTGATCCACGCCGACACACGGAGATGGAGCCTGCGGCTACACTTAATGCGTTGCTCCGTAGCCAGACTGAGCTGCAGCAGGCTCTAAGGGAGTTGGTCAGGCACTTTGACCGAGATGCGAATTCCCCCCGCGACCCGGGCAGCGTCCTCACCAAGCAGGGGCCGGAGGACGACGTCGAGGCTTATTTGGAGTTGTTCGAGCGCACGGCGGTGAGGGAGAGGTGGCCAGTCGCCGACTGGGCCGGAATCATAGCGCCCTTCCTGACCGGCGAGGCGCAGAGGGTGTGCCGGGATTTGCCCATAGCGGACGCTCGAGACTTCAACCGGCTGAGGGATGCCATACTGGCCGGCCAGGGCCTCAGTTTGCCGGCGCGCGCCCAGAGGTTCCATCAGTGGGCGTTCGACCCTGACCAGCCGGCGCGGGCCCAGGTCGCCGAATTACACCGCCGGACCCAGAGATGGCTCCTCGGCGGCGGAGATACCCCATGGATGGACAGGATAATCATCGACAGGTGCATTCGTCTGTTGCCGCCCGACGCGCGTAAATACGCAGCACAAGTGAGCCCAACTACTATGGAGGCGCTAGTCGCCTTATTGGAAAATCACCAGGTCAGCCAAGAAATGCTGAAGTCCACCAAGGAGACCCCCGCCCGGGCGAGTCCGGCCCCGGATGACCGGTCAGGGCGGTCCAGTCGTCGCCGTCCGCCGGCGGGCCCCCCTCCCCAGCGCCGTGACGCACCGCCGGAGCGCGGAGGACGCGGGCCACGTAAGTGCTATGTGTGTGGCCGCGAAGATCATCTCTCCTGGGACTGCCCGGCTAGACACCAAGACGTCTCCATGCCGTCGGCGGCGGAGACCCCACGGATGGCCCTGCATACCGGGGAAGCCCCCGCCAGACGACACACCATACCCGTGAAGATCGGAGACCAAGATTCCCACGCGCTGCTGGATTCTGGCAGTCTGGTGTCCCTCGTCCGGCCCGAGCTCAGTGACGCTCCAACCGTGGGGACCGTGCCCGTGGCCTGTGTCCATGGAGACCTGCGGTACTACCCGATGGCGAACCTCCTCGTCACCACGCCCCGAGGGAGCTCCTGGGTGCCCATGGGCGTCGTACCGAACCTGCCGGTGCCTGTCCTCCTCGGCACGGATTTTCCCCTGTTCGACAGGTATTGGGGCAGGAATGCGCCCGTTACGCGCCCCCGCCGGGCGAAGAAGGGCAAGGGAAGCCCACCCCCGGTCGACCCACTACTGGCCTGCGCCGCTTTCTCCTCCGGGGATTCCCCGTCGAGCGCTGCGGACCCCGAGGACGGCGGACCCCCCGTCCTGGCTACTAGCGGTGGCGAGCACACCGCACCGGAGGACGAGGAGGACGGCGTGGAGCTCTTTCACGGGTTCCCCACCGCCGACGAGGAGCCGGAACTCCCCCGCGGGGAATTCGCCGCTGCCCAGTGGCGAGATCCCAACCTGGACGCCGCACGCCAAAGCGTCGCCGCCATCGACGGCCGCCGGGACACAGGGGTGAGTGAAACGAGCGCCCCTCACTTCGTGGTGAACAATGGGTTGTTGTATAGACGGGTGAAAAATAGCGAGAACCAGTTTATTTCACAGCTGCTAGTGCCCAAACAGTATGTCTCCAAGATTCTCCACCTAGCCCATAGTCACCAACTGGGTGCACATTTAGGCATGCAGAAAACTTATGATCGCATAACTGCCAGATTTTATTGGCCAGGAATAAAGCGTGCTGTCGAGGACTTCTGCAGGTGCTGTCCGGTCTGTCAGAAAACGGCACCGCGACCCCACCATCGGAACCCCCTCGTTCCGCTGCCCATCATCGACGTGCCATTCTCCCGCCTGTGCATGGATATCGCGGGGCCCCTGCCCAAGTCAGCCCGGGGACACCGCTACATTCTGGTAATAGTTGACTATGCCACTCGCTTCCCCGAGGCAATACCTCTGCGCACCGCTACTGCTAAGAATGTCGCACGGGAACTAATGTTACTGTTCAGCCGGGCGGGCATAGCGTCTGAAGTCCTAACGGACCAAGGCAGTTGTTTCATGTCGAAAGTATTGGCACAGTTGTATAAATGGCTGGATATTAAGCAAATGCGCACTTCTCCGTATCATCCCCAGTGCGACGGATTGGCCGAGCGCTATGTGAAGACGGTGAAGAGGATGCTGTCTAAACTCGTGGACGAGGATGGAAAAGACTGGGACCAGCTAATCCCGTATGTTCTGTTTTCTATTAGGGAGGTGCCACAGGCGTCCACGGGCTTCTCGCCGTTCGAGCTGCTGTATGGCCGGAAACCCCGCGGCCTGCTCGATCTGGCGAGGGAAGCCTGGGAAAACCAGCCAACACCATTACGCAGCGTGATCGAGCACGTAGAGCAGCTCCAGGAAAGAGCGAGGAAAGTGTGGCCGCTGGTGAGAGAGCATATGAAGGAGGCGCAGACGAGCCAGGCCCGACTCTATAACAGGGGGGCGGTGGTCCGTGAGTTCCGGCCCGGCGAGAAGGTGCTGCTCCTCGTCCCCAGCACGGAGTGCAAGTTCCTGGCGAGATGGAAGGGTCCCTACGAAATAATCGAGAAAGTGGGACCTGTGAACTATCGCGTCAGCCAGCCGGGACGCCGAGTCGGTCGGAAAATATATCACATAAACTTATTGAAAAGATGGCATGATCCACCCACGGCCAGACCGGCCCTGCTCAGCCAGTCCCCTGCCACGACGCCGCCGGTCGAGTTGGGGCAGGACCTCGGCCCCACCCAACTCCAGGATCTGAAAGAGCTGCTCGGCCAGAACCGTGATGTTTTCTCCGACCTACCCGGGAGAACGAACCTCGTTGCGCACGACATTGAAACGCCGCCGGGGCAGGTGGTGAGGCAGCGGCCATATAGAGTGCCCGAAGCGCGCAGGGAGGCGATCCGCGCGGAGGTGAAGAAGATGCTGGCTCTGGGTGTCATCGAGGAATCCCACAGCCCCTGGTCGAGCCCAATCGTCCTCGTCCCGAAGCCAGACGGGTCCTTAAGGTTCTGCAATGATTTCCGCAAGCTCAACGCTATATCCACCTACGACAGCTACCCCCTACCACGAGCAGACGAACTGACGGAACGACTGGGTCCGGCCCGGTTCGTCAGCACTCTGGATCTGACGAAGGGGTATTGGCAGATCCCCCTGACCGACAGCGCCAAGCCGAAGACCGCTTTCTCGACCCCAGACGGGCTTTTCCAGTACCGCGTCCTCCCCTTTGGTGTCCATGGCGCGCCAGCGACATTCCAGAGGCTAATGGACCGTCTCCTCCGCCCCCACCGTGATTACGCGGCCGCGTACCTAGACGACCTGGTTCTTTACTCGGCCTCATGGGAATCCCACCTGTCCCACCTCCGAACCGTCCTTGACACACTGCGACAAGCGGGGCTGACAGTGAATGCGAAGAAGTGCCGCCTGGGTTGGTCCGAAACTGACTATTTGGGTTACACGGTCGGGCGCGGCTGCATTAAACCCCAGACGAGGAAGGTGGAGAGGATCCGTAACTGGCCCAGACCTCTGACGAAGCGACAGGTTAAGTCATTTTTGGGTTTGGTCTCCTACTACCAGAAATTCATAAAGGACTTCGCCACCATCGCCGCGCCCCTGCACGACCTCACGAGGAAGAATGGACCGCAACATGTCAAGTGGACGGAGAGTAGCGAGGCCGCGTTCCACACATTAAAGCAGGCACTATGTGAAGATCCCGTGCTCATCTCTCCCGACTTCAGCCGGCCCTTCATCCTCCAGACTGACGCCTCGGGCACGGGAATAGGCGCCGTCCTCGCTCAGGTGATAGATGGAGACGAGCATCCAGTGACATACATTAGCCGCAAGTTACAGAAGCACGAGAGAAACTATTCCACTGTCGAGAAGGAATGCCTGGCGGTGAAGTGGGCCATACGTCACCTACGCTACTATCTCTGGGGTCGCCACTTCACCCTCATCACAGACCACGCACCACTGAAGTGGATGGCCGTAAACAAGGATCGCAACGACAGGGTGACGCGTTGGTTCCTGGAGCTCCAGGATTATGACTTTAAAGTGGAACACAGAGCAGGAAAAAACATGCAGCATGCCGACGCGATGTCGCGCCTCTACGAGGAAGAGGGCACGGAAGCTCCTCGCCCTGGCAAGAAGCTTTGGGGGAGGCTGTGTGGCATATCATACCGGGGTCCCCGACTAGGTGGGAGATCTGCTATAATAAAGTATAAGAATAACGGTCACCGTCCGGAGCTGAGCCAACAACGCCCCCTCCTGGGTCAGGTACTAGAGCACAGGTATATTCCAAACACAGTCCTAGCTCAGCTGACCGTGAACTTGAACTCCAGCCAATCAGGGCGGAGTATAAAATCCCTTTGTTCTGTGTAGCCGGCGTGTAGCTGGCTCACGGTTAGCAGATCTCACCACGTCGGGCGGTATGTATTGTATGCCACTATTTCCCTGCTCTGCACTATGGATATAGAACTTATAAGGTCACTGATCTCTCTCTCTCTCTCTCCCTCCCCCCAGGCACCATAGGGCTTAAATTCTACAAGAGAGAGGACGAAACTCCTGTGTGCCTTCCTCCTCAGTTCTGCTATTATCAAATATTCCTTGGTTCCTCCTGGCTCTGAGCCAGGCTCATATGAGGGCCCACTGGATAGCCCCTTTTTTGATTAAGTGACTTTATTATAATTAACCCCAGGAAGGCCACTACTCCTCGGATGAAGAATACTTTATGTTTGTAAAGCATCTCATTTATTAAAACATTTTCAAGCAGAATACCTGTGTCTGTGTCTTGGTGGGGATCAAAACACCACAATATACATATAAGAGAATAAAGTTAATATAAAATTGATTTTGTAAACATATATAAAACATATCATTTTGTAACTTATAAGAATTACATATGACATTCAAAATAGATATAAGATCCATAGTATATTTGGATAAAAGCTGCCACTTTCAAGATATATTTTTAGATATATATTTTTTTGTCCATATGGGCAGACTCCAGGTATTGCAAAATCCCTTGGATGCTTTGTATGGTTTTTCCTGACACCCATGTTAATTTTGCCGACTACCTTTGTTCAATGATGGAAACTCTTCAGAAAATAAATGAACAACGAATGATGATGACTAAAACTAAGACAATTACAAATAAAACAAGACTAAATGTGAATGAGAACTGATCCAGTGCTACAAGACAAGCCATTACAACACTATCAAGACAAATCAGCAATTTAGTCAACTAAAATCTTGACGTTCACATGTAGTCGATAATAAAACCAGACTAAAATGAAAACAGGTTACAGGTGGTCACCAGCTAAATGATAGAGACCAGATGTAACCAGATCTAACTCTTTCAGAGCGTAAAATGAAACCAAATGGACCCGCAATGTTTACACTCTCAAGAGTTAGAATATCCATCATCTGAATACTTAATTAAGAAGTCGACAATTCGAGAATGTAGAAGATTAATGGTCATTTTGATCTGTGCTGTATGTTTGCCTGTTTGGTTTCTGGAATCCAGCCTGGAATTGTGGACATACACAAAATAAATATTTAGTTTTGGGTTCTGTGGGGCTAAAATGTCATCACATGGTGGTCTGTGTCTCAAATGCAGAATAAATAGTGTGCCCTGGTATCAAAAAGGTTGAAAACCACTGGATTAGAGGCGGACATTGACAAGTGACAGGGAGAGAGAGAGAGAGAAATTAAATTTCCTTATTCATTCTCTCCTGTACAGCTTATACAGGCATGTCAGTGGCCTGTGATTTCCACAGTGAGGCCTTAATTATACAACTCACAACACGGGTCCTGCTGTTACTGGGGCTACAGATCAGTGTGTGCGCATCTGTGTGTGTGTGCGCATCTGTGTGTGTGTGTGTGTGTGTGTGTGTGTGCGCATCTGTGTGTGTGTGTGTGTGTGTGTGTGTGTGTGTGTGTGTGTGTGGGGGTGTGTGTGTGTGTGTGTGTGTGTGTGTACACACGTTAACTATACGTACTCTGTATGTACAGTACATACATTGCTGCCATTGTGTCTATGTGTGTACAGTGTATCCGTAGTATATGCATGGCTAAATGTGTGGTGGGTGTTTGTTTGGTACGGGTAGGTACCGTATACCTCATTAGACATACATTATGCAGGCTTCAACCTGCCAGGGACTGGAGCAGGCGTTTTATTCTGCATGGTGACGAGAAGACAAAAAAACTGCTCACCAGGGAGAGCCGCTTGGGTTAGTGCTATTATGAAAATAATTCTCTATGCACAGGTGGAATTATGCTTTGACTGTTTCCAAATGAAACGGGTGCCGAGGCAGCAGGGGGGTCCCTGAAGCAGTTTTTTTTCCTTCCCTAAACATGGGTGCAAATCACTTCTCTGCACAGCAAAATTGATCATTATAGCACCTAGTTTCCGTCATGGCCTGTTAGAAAGTTCAGGTAATTGTTCTCAAAATAATTTCATACCAAATGCGGTGTTGAAATATGCCACAAATGTGGTTGGCATAAGACCTGTGGACAATGTAATGGACAATACAAGCATGAGGCAGTCAAACAATGGCAATGTTTAAACTACAATTAAATAAAAGTTTGAGACTGTATTACTTTAACTCATTAACCCTAGAGCACTAAACCCCACGTTTGTTAAACCATCACATCAACTGATTGTGGACATGCTGGCCAAGTAGTCCAGGCACATGCCACATATAGGCTTTGGTCTGACAGCGTGTCACATGTTCGATGCCCGTTCATGACGACATTTGCTGCATGTCTCTCCCCTTCTATCCCCCTGATTCATCCTTCACTTCAATAAAGCCAAAAACCCACTCATCCATCCATCCATCCATGGGTCAAGTCATGGGTTGCAGTTGTCACAACCTAAGGAAGAATAGCTCCAGTCCACTCCAGTTACTACAGGACATTGGGCACTTCATGACGTTACATACATGCGTCAGGCCGTCAGCCCACAAAGCACTTCCACAAATGCGGACAGTACCTCCATGGGTGTTTCAAAACACCAGTGAGCAACTTCTTCTGAAATGGGCTTACGCTTGAGTGCAGTCTCTATCCTTTATAACTCTATGGGGCAACTACAGTTACTTCAGGACCACGGACAGCAGCAACAGTTACTTCAGGACCACGGACAGCAGCTACAGTTACTTCAGGACCACGGACAGCAGCAACAGTTACTTCAGGACCACGGACAGCAGCAATAGTTACTTCAGGACCACGGACAGCAGCTACAGTTACTTCAGCACCATGGACAGTGGCTGCAGCCAGGTCGACAAACATCCAGACTTTAGGCACACAGTTTCTCAGAAGTGCACCAAACTGGGAACCATGTCTGAGCCCGTAACTGGCCTTCAGCCCTGCGGTAACGTGTATGACTAATCATTTGCTTGTCAGGTCCATTGACGTACAAACAAGAGGTACTTCAAGCTGCCCACCCTTTTTTCTGGTGCACTATTGAGTGTTGTACCAGTACCCGTTGCTTACAAAAAGTCACAGATCGCAGCCTATTCATTTTTAAACATTCAAGAAGAGGCTGTTGGCCTGGAACCACTGTGGAACCACTGTGGCAAGGACCAGATAGACCCTTTCAAATGCAGTTTAAATAAAACACTGTTGATTGATCTATATCTTGAAATCAAACGGCACACACTAAATCTCCCTCTGTTTTGCTAAGACTAGAATTAGCAAAACAGACTAGACTTTACAAAGACTAATCCTGCAATTCAATGAAAATTGAATTGTGAGAAAAATTCAAATTTATGTGGAAAAACGGTGTTGGCTGCTCGCCTCTCAGTGGGCGCACATGACTGGAAATGCTTAAAAGAACTTCCCCCATATACTTCCTTGCAGCCATGTGAGTTATAGTAGAACCCGGCCAGCCCCAATCTGCATACATTAGTCAAAGCAACCGATGTGGATTTATGCACATCACTTTGATGTATTTGTTTTGTATGTGATACACTGTCCCTGTTTGAAATTCGCAGTGGGGGAGCAGGGGGTCAGTGCAGGCATGCATGCAGCAGCAGGGGTTAATGACACCAAGGGGGAGGAAAAAAAGAGCTTGGACTGGGATGTGATTAAAGAACAAAATGTTCAAAAATATCTGAACTGACAGCTGTTGGTTAGTGGAAGCGACAAGCAGAGGGATAGTAATGCTGAAACCACTTCAAAGGGGAATAGAGTGATCTGGTACGCCTGTGGGGGAAATAATATCAGTTCCTATTCAGTAACCTATTGACCAAACAAGGAACGCACTGAAATACGCATCAAGATGAAAGAGACACGCAACTGCTAACTACGTATTCGGCAACAAATTGCTTATAATAATGTATTGGATGGGGGTTCAGAAAAAACTTTATTAATGGGCCAGACAAAACACGCAATGTTTCAGCCTCTGTGGCCTTTGTCAGTGATACTTTTTGTACAGCTTAATTCCTTGGGATCGAAGTCCAGCCTTTTTTTTTTTTTTTCAAAATACATGTCGCTTTGTCCCAAAAAGAAGGAAAGAAGGAAACTCCATAATGGCTTCAGGCATAATAGCCTCCATGCACCCACACCACTGAATGTTCAGCTGCTCTGTGAGCGCTCATATTAAAACCTCTCTCTTGTTCACGATATAGACAGTACACAATACATTTTAATATACTCCTTTAGCCTGCACACAAGACAAGTTTCCTAACCTAGTTAGCTAAGTCAGAGACGTTCTCACATCAGGTTATTCCCACTGGATATCATTAAACAATGCATATGCACCTTAGAGTGTTATGTCTTCTTAAAATGCTATCTAAGTTACATAGGTTGAGTCTTTGCTTTGCATAGTGTACGCCTGGATGGTCGTCAATACTATGGTAAGGCTACATGTTAAAATGGTCCGAGTCTGAAGAGGTTCAAACTACGGCGTGAGATTGGCAGTTGTGATTGCAATGGGAAGAACCATAGTTATGGAAGCAGAAGGGAGAAGAGCTTTGGAACGTGTGGAGCATTGTCCGGCATTTTTTAACCCTAGAACACTAAACATGGGGTGATTTTCACCCGGACAATTATATTTTTTGCAATTTTCATAATGTTTGCCGATATCTGAGGGGGGTGGTCTTGCGTCTTTTTTTCCTGTGCCATGCTGCTCCTTTTGTTTTGTAGCTTCATGGGGCTCAGTGACATCATAGAATGTGGGTTTGTATCCCTGCACACACACCCCTAGTTTTTACTAGGAAGGTTTAAGGTTAATTTCACCCACGTTTAGTGATAGTGTAAATCCAATCACCCACAATGGAGTTTTTTTTTTCCTTCACTGGTATAATATTGAAAAAATAATAATGTTCACGTTTTTCACCGATTTTGCACCCTCCACACCCCATGATTTTTTGTGTTTTTGTGAAAAGCCATGATGAAATATTAAAGACGCGAAGTTGCCTTGTAATGCTGTACTTCGATATATTGATGACAAATGTTTTTTTTATTAATTTGTTTACATTGGATAAAATATAAGTCTGTTTAATGATGGTGTAACAAAAATTAAGTTCTGAATGTACTTCCAGTGAGAGTGAATGTATTCTCCTGGGACCCAACAAAGTTTAGTTAATCAGTAAATAATGCATTTCCATGAATTCTGAACTGCGAATTTTTTATTCATTATAACACAAATAGGTAAAATATATAATTTAAAAAGTTAAGGAGAAACTTAAACCCAGGCACAGTATATGGCGCAGTACATCTGTTTATAAATAATATAAATAATATAAAAATATTAATAATTTATAGATAATCACACTGCCCCTTGCAGTAGACTCCAGCAAACAGACTTTAAAAAAAAAAATCACACAATTTTGTAACACATCACCCCGTGTCAATTATCTAGTGTGATCCTGGCCGCTACACACCCTCCGCCAACCTGGGGAGAGCATTGGACTTAAACTCATGCTTCAAACCCTCAGGGAAGGTTTGAAGGGTTGGTAAGTTAGCATGGTGTCTATGCAATCGTTTTCTACAACTCTTGAGCTTTTATGAAAAAGAATTTGCATTTCTGTGGATGAACAGATGCTACATTACTTGTGGAACAGCCCCGGTTTTTAAGACAACCTCTCTCCGCCCTGGGCTTCCTCTCCCTCTCTCTACACTGACCTGCATAAGTTATTATGATGAGCTTGAACATTTTTTGCAAATAAAATTACAATAATGTATGTACGGTAATTTTTGACCTCTATTCACCTGTTACTGGATCTGCTTGTGTGTGTGCTTCACACACACATTGCAATGTTTGGCATGTTTTATCCGTAAAGTCGCATGTAAATAAATTATTGGAGGAGCTTTTGCAGAGAATCAGAACAAGGCAGAGAAATTCTTTGGTGCAATAAATTGATCACAAGAAAGAAAGGCTGGCAGTGCTACAGCATAGATACAATAACATTCAAAACAACACAAACACAGCAAGCACAACAAACAAAAGGGTGGAATATAAATTACAGGAAAGATCAATCACAGAGTAAAAAAACAACATAAGCCTATGTATAGATTCTTTTATAATTGGCCTGAATCTAGAGTTGCAATTTGGTCCATCAACTCCCCCAGAACTTTCATCTGCTTGTATTTGCTTGTATTAAACAATGCTAAACTCACCAGCATCACAGGTGTATGAAAAGGTTGAATTATCCTCTTTCTATCTGCAAAGCATTTATTTGATAAAAAAAAAAAAAAAAAAAAAAAAAAAGTGGACATGTTACAGTAGAAAACTGTTGGGTTGGGACAAGTGCATCAGTAAGCAGGAATTGAGGCTGGCATAGAAGGGCCTGGAAGTCTGTTGCGTTACTGTTGAATCCATGATCTCAACTGCAAAAAAATGGCAATGGAGTTAAGTATTCTATACAACCTAGCATCAGTGTCTGACTCACTCTCTAAACATGTTTCAGGAGTTGGGCTGTGTGCACAATGTAGCCTAATCTATCACTAATCATGTATTAAAACTTAATGGCATCCCCCTTTAAAACAGACTGTCCCACTGAAATGACACTGAGCTTACTCCACACATGCCTCTAGCCTAGTTCTCCTCATGGTACTACTGTCAAAAACTGGCGCTTGGACAGTTGGAATTCTATGTAATTGACACTGGGCATTTTCAACCTGCATTGTTCCTGAGTTAAAAGTCGACATAGAGCCAACTTTTTAGTCAAAAATAAAAATAGATATAGCTATATTTTTTGCCTTATTCTCCTCCACATTGCTTCTACTTTGATGCTGCAGCTGTTTGCCTACAGACAGATACTTGCTTTGTCCTGCAGATGGTCCAGGAATGTGTTGTTGTCAACAAATTAAGACAACAAAACATTTGCCTGGTTCAGGGAAGGCGGTGCTAATTTGAGGGTAAGTGATTTGAAATTCATCGTGTAGTACCAGCCTGGTGCACTAGGGGCGCCCAAGAGTAGCTACACTATGTGAACCTGCTGCTCGATCCTGATTGGAGGAGAATTCACCTTCCACCTGGGGAACTTTTATTAGCTCCTCTGCTAACATGGGGGAGGGGGAAACTCCATATATGGTCTGCACACCTTATAATAGAGCATTTTAACAGAAAAAAAAAGATTTTTGGGTGATATCTGACAAAAGTCAAATCACTTCCCCTACCTTTAAATATTCATTATGTGAACTAGCCCAAGTCTACACAACTATATATAGACAATGTATAAGATTAATGGTCATTTTGATATGTTTGTCTGATGTTTGTTTGTCTGTCTGTTTCCAGCCTGGAATTGTGGACAAAAGCAAAAATAAACCTTTAGCTTTGGCTCTGTGTGGCTAAATTGTCATCAAATGCAGATCTGCGGCTCAAATTCTGAATAAATATTGGGCCCTGGTAACAAAGAGGTTGAAAACCCACTGCTTTAAATTGTTCCTGAGAGAGAAGGCCGGTCTGGTCCACCTCAAAGGAAGAAATAGCATTATGCTGGACAGCGTTGTGGTGTGAGGCTGTGAGCCCAGGTCTCTGCTCTCTGCTCCACTGTCCTTGAGGTCCACTGCTCGGCCTCCCTCCAGTGCCCCAGGACACTAGAAAACTCTTAACCATCACCTTTTTTATGGGAACTAATTAGCCTTTCCTTC
The DNA here is from genome assembly GCA_039105355.1 of Benthosema pterotum. Lineage (NCBI taxonomy): Eukaryota > Metazoa > Chordata > Actinopteri > Myctophiformes > Myctophidae > Benthosema > Benthosema pterotum. The sequence goes on from CM076969.1 coordinate 27,709,364, forward strand.
CACCAGCTTTCTTTGCGATTTATGACCCTCCGCAGGAGGGTAATGAATTATCCGAGCGAGCGAAGGATATATGGCCCGGTGAGAGATTTAAAGTACATATTAGCAATGGAGATTCTATAGCACTCGCTTCATCATCTTCAATCCTTCTTCACATCTTGTTAAAGAGGGAGACCATTCATGTCACTGCACCAGACTCCCCTAGTCAGGACACATGCTTGTAATGGAAGGGAATCCTCATCACACTGGCAGTCCTAATTGTTTAGTTCCGATCTGTCACCGTAATGGATTCTCCAACAAGCACAGTGGTGGGAAAAAGTACCTTTTTTACCACATCCCCAGAGAAGCTCTCCATAGTTGAAGAAGACAGCGCCTAGTGATGATAAGCGGAAATGCAGCACAGTATAATGGTAGTGAATGGACGTTCATGACGTCGTGACTCAGCACTTCCGCATTTTGCGGAAGTGCTGAGTCACGACGTCATGAACGTCCATTCACTTCCAAAATGCGGAAGTGCCATTCACTGCCATGTTATTCTAAACCCGGAGGTCCGCACCTCCGTGGGTGCTTCAAAGCACCACTAAGCACCTATAATTGAACTGAACAACAAGCGGGCGGGGCTAGCGCCCCAGGCCAGTCTCTAGATTTTATTACTCTGTGAGGCGTGTACACCTGCTATTGATCCTATGAGGCGTCTATACCTTCTATTGTTCCTATGAGGCATGTACACCTGCTATTGTTTCTATGAGGCGTCTATACCTTCTATTGTTCCTATGAGGCATGTACACCTGCTATTGTTCCTATGAGGCGTCTACACCTGCTATTAGCCTATTTAAGATTGGGGGAACGTGAGGCCTACGACCGACGTAATCAATCGCTCTGTGCTCGATACATAAGCCTCGCGGCCGTCCAACCCTCTCCTAGGACGGCAAAACGCAGCTCTTGGCGTCGTGTCACAACGTGGACGAGAGGTGAGTGAGATTCATGGATTGTTAGTTTGTTTGCATGGAATGTGCTTATATAATGACACTTACTGGCCAGTGGCCATTTTTGCCTGTGATCCAAAAGTGAAATTAGATCTTTCACTGCACCCAAATTATAGTGTAGTAATTTTCACTTCATCCTAATTAATGGATTTCCTTAAATCGTCCTTTCTGTTAATTCAAGACATGGTTCATAGAATGATATTGACCCTAGTTAAAAAAAAATCCTATATGACTCCCCTATAAAACTTTGGAACAAATCCTATTTGCTATCCAGCGGGAATCCAATAAGCTTTCTTTCTTTCTTTCTTTCTTTCTTTCTTTCTTTCTTTCTTTCTTGTTTACATTTGTGTAGGAGTCACCATGGAAACCACTTTTGTCACGTGCTGTATAGACGTGTCACTATGGGAACCAGTGACATCATTGGGAAGGGTGTGGCCTCGTCAACGTCGGCTGCTTTCTTAACCATGTTGGGCTTCTGTTGCAACGGCGACGGACCACGCCCACATCCGCTCGTCTTCTCCACGGCCTACCTTGAATCTTAAAGTCCCTATTGTTCCTATGAGGAGTGTACGCCTGCTATTGTTCCTATGAGGCGTCTACATCTGCTGTTTTCCAATAAAACTTAAAACACCAAAAGGTGTTCCAGTACAGAATTAATTAAGTAAAGGTATAATAATGCAATATAGAAATACTAATGCTAGTAAGATCGGCCTTTTGCCATAAATGTAGTTTGAAGTGGTTAATGTATGATACCACAAATCTACCACCCAATCTACAATGTAACTAAAAACTAAAGTTGTTTTTTTTTATGTAGTCAAAAGTACAATATTTTTCTGAGATGTAAAAAGGAATAATCAAATCAAAAGCACTGAGTGTTTCCGCAGTGTCACGGGTAGTCCAATGTCTAACTTTAATATTTAATGTTGATTCCTCGGTAAGTACTTTCTAATGTCTGTGTTCCTGGCAGCGTCCCTAAGTGCTGTATATGGTGCATTGTTTTGCCTTTTCTATCATTGTTTGTTTTCAATGGAGTCAACTAGAAACTAGGACCACAGTGTAGGAAGACTATTAACAATTCAACATTCTACAGTAGCACATAATTAGCTCAGAGATCGTATAGTCTCAATAGGTGGCCATTGAATAATAGAATAGGAGACGCAATTATAAACAGAATAACTGTTATTCTGGAACTATAAGATGGGCTTTGAAATTCATATTCTTTGTGCATGAAACATTAATATTGCAGAGTTCAGAGCTGGTTATAATAATGCTGTTAATATAGATGAGCACGCTCTTACAGATAGATAGACAAGACAGACTGGAGTCAATGAGCATCCTCAATTAGAAAAGAGCAATTTGAATGGCGGTCGGATGGTTCGTGGATTGGATTGCAAACATACATACACAGCACCTACAGTATGTAGATCATGGAGAATCAAACTCAATTTGCCTTGGGGCCACTAGAAGCAGAGCCTGGTTGAGGCCGGGCCGCAGCCACAGCGCGTCACATGGACAAACGTTTTTTGCCATTTCAAGCCTATTTTTTTTTTTTTTGCCATTTTCGCCTTCATTTCACTTAAATTTAAGTATATTCAGACTCACCAATGTGGGATAAAGAGTGTGTGCATATGTGGTGTTGTGTCGCACAAAAAAAAAAAAACATTTCTATAATAATATTTCTATTCCTTTCTATTTCTATTCCTTCCTTCCTTTTGATACCACTGTGCTATCTGTTTCATTCAGTAGCACATAATAGGATTATGATGATAATAACTATAATTGAACAATATTAAATGAACTATTTACTGGACACAATAACTGGACCAGCCAACCCATCAACAAAGTGGCTCTGATTTGATTGTGATGGCATGAATTACAACCAATAAGGAAGCAGTAACAAAATGTTTACTTTAGCTATCAATTTATATTCCTCCTAACAAAGCCAACTACAGCAATTCTGAACTTATACAGCCACTACAAAGCAGCGTCATAAAATAAATAAAATCAAAAATATAGTTTGTCAGTGTCACTGAGAAACTAGTCTTGCAAACATGACGCTAGAGTAGACCATCAGAATCGCCACTTAGGCCCAACTAGCAGCATTGGTTTCCCAATAGTTGTCATGTTTTACACGTGCCTAAATAGGCTTTTATTTATTTGCGCTAGCCTCTTTGAAAACTATAATACCAGTTGCGCGACGTCTCATCTTTGCTGGCAATGCTGTCTGCAGTGGTCGCGCAATGGGGCTTTGAAAATACTATTCAGCACGTTCGGTTTCTGACCCCACAATGTCGCAACTTTTCTACTAGATGGCTATGATTCTATCCAGCGCAGATGTAAGCCTGCCCTGGAGCAACGACAACACCGTTCACTACGGGCAAGGGGGACACAACAGCTCGTTTTAGGTTACTTACCTTAGCTCAGCGTGCTGCTTTATAAGCCATGCATCCGCCCGTATCGGGCTATAGAAAACGGCTCCGCTGTCATTATTTATCAAACCGAACGCAGTCCTTGGTAAAAAGGCAAAGTTTTCTTTTCCCTACATGTGTTTGTAAACAACGAGCGGTGGATAGAGAGACGCCATGACAGGATCTCGCCCGTACTGCAGCCAATGGCGTCATTGCATTTCATCAGATTGACAGTTCAGCGACAAATCAGAATGAACTAAACTGCACGGGGGATATCCGGTTCCTCTTTGCTATTCTGTGTAAATGGCAAAGCCAGTAGGCGGGCTTTAAACAGGATCTCAGCAATCAACAGTCAATAGTAACAGACTGTTCTCCCGCAAATGCTTTTGGTTGCATTTGACGGGGGGACTCGCGGCCGTCGCGGGCCACATTAATATTAAACGTTCATATTAAGGTGGGGGCCACAAAATATCATCTCGGGGGCCGGAAATGGCCCGCGGGCCGGCAGTTTGAGACCACTGCTGTAGATCATGCAGAATCAACCCACTGAACATTTTCTAATGGGAAAAAAATGATAGAGCATGGTTTTAGACATGTGGTATAACTACGTGTTTCCCTGTAACCAGAGCCATAGAGTATATCTGGAGGATCTACAAGAATTGGGGACTTGTTGTAGATCACCTATTTTGATAGGTGATCTACAAGAAATATTTATGTTTTGGTTTCTTTTTTTAATGTTCAAATCCTGTGCAGGAAAACATGGAATATTTTGGACATAGTTCAAATGATGATTAATCATGATTAAATTAAATTTGAAGCTCTGATTATTTTTTTAAATCATTCAACAGCCCTATTGCCCCATTTTAGTACTGAAGAAATACTAAGAAGGGTGAGATTTTGCAGCCTCAACTATTGATACTTCACAACCAGATTATACCCGCCATTTCCTCTTTCTGAAACGGGCGTATCCCTTTCTACAGCTTGTGTGTGCTCTCATCTGTGCGTGAACAAGTGCGTGTTTCTGAGATGTGTGACTGAAGGGAGTGTCGTGTTTATATTCTGGCAGTGGCAAGTGTGTACAGCTTTGGCTCGTATGGGGTTTAATCATTTTTTTGCTCTTAATTGGATTCAGTGGTTTATAATTCATCATCTGAAGATGCTGTCAGGCCCAATGAAACGTCCCGGAGCCATCTGGCCGTCAGCCACGTGCATGGTACACACATCCTCGCCGTGGCCGGCACAGGATGCCGCATCCGTCGCGGTTCCCTCAGGCGTGTGAACGGTAAAACAGCTGCGGCGTACAGGGCGCCCGTCAGCACAATTCTGTCCCCCCACCCCCCACCCACACTCACACCATATTTGTTTTCTGTTCAGTTTCTGTGATCAGTTCCTCTGTACTTTCGTGTGAAGTTGAGATGCATACATCCGTTCCTTGTTTGTTTGTCTTCTGCAATTTAATCATCTGTTTTTGAATGGTGCAGCCACTCCAGTGAACAGTAGTGAATGTCCTTATATCCATGTCTGTCTGTCTGTCTGTCTCTCACCTGTTGGTCACCCTGTATCAACAGGTTTTAAAATGGCGCTGTTGAGCGTTACACTGTGAACAGGTGCGTGATGGGAAGCTGAGTTTTAGTGTAGCAGTGTCTAATTCCTCAAAGGTGCAGTGAAACGAAAATGGTATTGTGAATCCCGCCTGAAATGCTGGCTTGTGAAGTTTCTGAGTAGCCCATAGAACATTGGGGCCACTGGAGATTCAAAAAACATCTGAAGCGGATAGTTCATAGGGTCTGAAACTACCTTCCTCTTTGCAAAGAACTGAGTGTTCTCTTTTTCTCTTCCTTTTTCTATTCTCGAAATGGGAAAGGACCAAAAAACATCGTCATCACTACTTACTTAATACTTTTCTGTGCTTTTTTCAGATCCAAACAAAAATGAACTGGAGTGCAAAGACCTTAATTGCAACATTTGTGTCTTGTTCTTAACGGTTCCAAATCATCTGCTGACAGAGCGTTCTTTCTTGCCTTTATTTTAAGTATTTAATATAAATCTATCAGCCTATCTCGGCTCACCTGTCACCCCTGTTTTTGTCTCAGATTTTTATTCATTTCCACGCTCTCATTCCAGGCCCACACCACCACCACCACCTCCTGCTCCATCACCCCACCCTTCACACAGCCCTGCATCACTCGTTACGACTCTGGCTGCTGCATTCATCATGGTTACAAAGGAACAGAACAAACCCTCTCATCTGTCTGGTGTCTTCACAACAAACAGAGAGCATAAATGAGGCAGGATGGTGGACAACCATTAGGTGTGTTTACAGGCGCAAAATGCTCCCCCCAGGCTATTTGAAGAGACATGGTATGCCGTTGTGGATGCACTTATTAGTTTGAGGTTATACCACCACGCCTTTACTTGGATTTTTGTGCTGATTAACTAGTACGGTTCATTCAGGACAACTCATCAATGGATGAAACACACATTTTAGTCAGGTGAAACCTGACCAACTATCACCCTCTGGGACTTCTTTCTAGTTGCAGCGACCCATAGTCCAAGAGGATGTACAAAAAAGGTTGCCCGATAACCCCTACCATTAAACTTCCTCGTGCTATTTGAGTACGCATCACAACGTCAGGCATCAAACATGCATGATGCCTTGTAGATGGAATGGATAATGGCGCGTTGGTGTTGGCGACCGACTAATAAAACCATAATCATACAGGTGGAGAAATCGATTCCGGAGGCAGCGTTTCTTTCACCCGATTATCCCTTAATTATTTTTTATATAATGTAAAGCAATTATTTACTGTATGCCCTGGTGATAAATTGATCTGTTTTAGGCACTCTGATCAAGCACATCAGTCCCAGCCATCGGGACACCAAATCCCCTGAACAGCAAATTCAAAACGATATTTGGTAAGGAGATGGACGAGTTAATATTAATATCGCTTAACTGCAATGTGCAACGTCACCAGCGAATCAGTGTGTGCAGCAGCACGCAAGCAAGCAAGCAAGCAGGATGACTCTTGCAAAAGTCCATTAATGACTGAACTTTCTTTGTGCATATCTGTGACAGGCACAATCTTCATTAGTGGACAAATGGTCTATTATATGGATTCGCCTGGGCTTGCCTGTAAGAATAACACAATACTACGGTTGGCACTACTCTGCAACCTTCCGAGACACTGCCAGCCCATTGGCACACATTTTACAGCACCGACCGCATGACCCAATCACAAACCAGCTGGCATAGGAGAGTGAGGGAGGGAGGGAGAGTGAACATCCTGACTGATGTGTTGAGACTAGGATCATGTCACTGGCAGGGTAAACCAGCCTGGGGTCTATTCCAGCAGGGCGAGGCAGGGGGCAGCACAGGCCCCTTCGGTACATGTGGAGTAACAGGAATCAGGTCATTTTCACTGCTGGTCATCAGGGTTTATACACTTTCCCTGTGTTACCTTATGTTGTACTTGAAAAGATATTATAGAAAAGCCACGGACACCGTGTCGGAACAGGCAACCAGTGTGAAAGTGACAGTTAAACAAGATCTGCTTTCACTTATAAAGTAGCAGTTAATTCATTGTAGACTAATTCTCATTATACTACTGTATTATACAGTATTATTCCAAAAAGTTCATTATATAGTATATACAGTATAAAGTTAAAAGGAACCCTCACATCTATCTACACATTTATATTTTGGTAGTTCTACAGTATCAATCAAACTGTGTGAGCCTGGAAGATTGTCACCATTCAGCATACTCAGTAGGTAAACTAAACTACAAAGTATGATGAATGTTGCTTCTGCACTGCCCTTTTAGCCTGCACCGCCCACGTCGCGCAAAGCATTGTAGGGAATGTATGCATCAAATGCGTGTTGAAAATCCAGTCCATCTGAGACGTGTGAATCAGGCTGGCATGTGACGTGTGAATCAGCATAGCCTAAGAGTGCAATGCCAGCTTTTTGGCCTATTGTCAATTTTTGCCTAAATACTTTACTGCCTTCAGCCATTTTAAATTCTTAACTCACGCACCAACCTCGCTCCTCTGGTCTGGAGCGCAGAACCTTAAATCGGCATCTTTTGTGTTGTTTTTTTTTCCTAGGAGAACACGGTGCCTTGTTCCTTCGCTACAAAAGCTTCCTGAATGTGACGGTTTCCTGTACTCCCATACTCCCATACTGTACATCATATACCTTAGATTGCCTGTCACGCCTACACTGTCTCTTTCTCTCAATAAATAATATTCATGGTATGTGGGCTTGCAGACTGTACTAACCAACCCTCTCTCTCTCTCTCTCCAACACTGCTACTTCACATCTAAACAGCCGCACAATTTCGAGATTCGTAATGTGACATTTTTAGGCAATTATCTTGCCATCAATCACAGGCGGGTCCTTCCTTCCCACTCCACTCCACTACAACCAACGCGTTGATTGTAGCCTCGCTCCATTCACATTTTGATTTCGGGTCGCTTGGTATTCGAGTTTAACACGTTTCCCAATGCGGAGGGTGCAGTGAAAGCCCCTTGCTAACCCGTCTGTCATTACGGCTCAGTGTCAGGGAGGAGAAGGAGGTAGGGATCAGGGGCTTGTTATCTACATGCTATTACATCTGTGTGGGTGGGCTGTATGGAAATGCTAATGCAAGGGGATTGCACGTATCAACAAATGTCAGCCACATGCAGCCCACGAGGATGATGAGAAAATCCTTCTTTCGCAGAGCTGCTATATGGCGACGCACGCACGTATATGATATTATAGGCTCCCACTGAAGTGGCTTGTTAATGCTGCAGGTGAGCATGCGTATGGCACAGCAGGGTCTGGCCTGATCTTACTGCGGTTAAATGGAATGGAGTAGCACATAAGTCACTAATCACAAAATGGATGATTCTCTTTGGCTTGGCACTGTGATAACAACTGATAACAGGCAGGATATAATACACAATCAAAAATTATATAAATCATTGTGTATTATTCTGCAATTGTACACCGAGAAGGGGGATATTAAAGACAACATATTGCCCTGTATAACTTTTAATATTGACCACAGTGGGAGCTGCCCTGTAGAACCATTGCTTTCTATGATTCCAGATGATTTGGGAAGAAATGTGAATTTGAACAACCCACGTTCTGGCTCTAAATCATTCAAACCTTAATCCCAGTTTTACAGCACTCAACTCTTGACTTCCACAAGTGAATAGAAAATATTTCAAATTGAAGTTAAAACATTTGGTGTTTGTCCTACTGTAGGTATAGATATGTTAATCAATCCATCCATCCATCTTCAACTGCTTATTCATAGCCGGGTCATGGGGAAACGGCTCCACCAGAGAGCTCCAGTCTTCAGTCTCCAGAGAAACATTTGTGACTTTCTCCCAAGGGATTCCGAAACGTTCCAAGACCAGTGAGTCGATGAGTTTCCTCCAACTGTGCCATGCTCCGCCCCATGGTCTCCTCCAGTGGGATGTGCCTTGAGGATGTCTCTAGGGAGATGCCCGAGAGGCATCCTAACCAGATGCCCAAAACACCAAAACAAAACAGCATTTTTTACTGGTTTTGCCCCCATTGTAGTGAAAAGTGATGACTGAATATTAAAGAGGAGTAGCTCAAGTTGCCATGTATTGCTGTACTTCAATATATCTTTCTTGATAAGTAATATTGGTCATCCTGGAAGTCTACGTGGAACCCGGCCTTCCTTCACACCATTACAAACACGTGCCATTTTTCCACAATGTAAAACAAGACTCATTGACTTTCCATTGGGGATGCATTGAACTTGGTTTCCCAGAGGGCCTTGCGGTCACGTGATTGTTTCCGTCATCACAACTAGACATCCTCGTGTCTATGTCCACGATAACACCGCCTTTTCATCATAACATTAAAACATTAGCAAATTAAACACTATAAATCATAAATACGGGTAACACAGGTTACGCAGTGTGAACCACTGCAGAAAAAGACCTGAAACACGGGTTACGCGGTCATGCTGTTAATGACATAGTAAAATGTTGAAAATGGGTGGAATTATATCCCTTTAAGACTTTTAGCCCTAATTTTATCATTAGAGTTCAAAACAAATACTCTAAATATAGAGTACAGAGAACTCCTATGAGGTTTCAACTCTGGCTGAACTGATGGATATACATCTCATTATACAACACGTGGATCCAAGGCTTAGAGACACAACAAGCGCTGCCTCTGCACGTATCCCAGCAATGCTATTGGCTGCATGTGTCGAAATAGGATTCCAAACACTGACAGCAGGGGGATTCTCTGGGAGAATGCAGAATGCATCTCTGGAATGCTTCCCAGAGATTAAATTGATAGAATGTGCTAATTGTGAAGCTCGGGTGTAGTAGAGTTTAGTATTCATCTGATGCAAACATCTCTCTGCCATATGATGAGATAATATGATGCCTATAAGTGAAACTGAGGAAAAACTAAAACTGCCGTTCTGGGCACAGGTCTCTGACCGGGTGAGGCTGTGGCCTCCTGGTGGCACTGTACTTTACTGTACAATTACTTCCATCTTGATCTGCATTCTGTGCAGAGGAGGGTACTTACTATCATCTCCCATTAAGCATCGCAATGTTACTGTACACAGATGTTAGTACTGACTGGAATGGACCAATTTCACAGCTAGTTCCCCCGCAACAGTGCAAAGCCTGCTTCAGCTGACTCAACATCAGGCACAGCAGAAGTTGCACCTTGGGGGGTGCATACGTTGGTTCAATGTAATAACAGTCCGACATGCAACAGCCTGACCCGTGTGTGCCGTGGCTGGTTATAAGCCTCACCCATCAGACATGCCTTGCCAGTTAAAGGCTCTTATTGTACTTAGTACATACTCCAGGTTAGTTTGGTTGAAGGGGTTGGTGTAGATTTTTTAAAGCTTCATCCTGCAGTATTTTTGAGCTTTAAGACTTAAGACTTTAAGTCTGTATATCGGTCCAAACACATACACCTGCGCCAAGAACTAACACACACACACACACTGAGGCACAAGGTATGATCTTGCCAGACTGCAATGCAGAAGAGTCAACTAAATATCACCTTTGCAGTGGACTAAATCTACCATTGATTTTGTAAAATGCTATTTTGGCAGGTGGCTAATGTTACACTTGGCTGCACCCTGAAAATACAAGCGCTGCAACGTGTTGTGAGCTTGTAGATCTGCTATTTCCAGAGTGCAATCAAACACAAAGTACATTTAAAGTAATTTCTACATGATCATTTCTCCACTGGCCCCTACTGCCTACCTAACATTTCAGTCTAGTTTTTGTTGATGAAATTGTCAAAGCTATGACAAAAAGTTCGTAGAAAAGCCAAACATGTTGTTTTGTGGTTTTAGTTTAGCTGTCCCATCGCCTGAAAGGATGCATGCTCTGATTGATTCAAAAACTCTCTGTGCCAGATAATTGGGTGGGATCCATAAAAAACACTGTTTCCGGTTTACTTCACCTTTAAAAGTAATAAAGGCAACTTTTTAGCCTAAAATCAAAATAAATATATAGCTATGGTTTTGTTTTTTCACCTCTACATTGCTTCTACTTGATGCTGCAGCCGTTTCCTTGCAGACAGACACTTTATCCTGCACAGTGTCAAGAACTTTGTTGTTGTCAACAAATCATGAAAACAAAACACTCATCGGGCTCAGGAAAGGCGGTGCAAACTTGTGAGGGGGAGGAACTTGTGACCATTTGTTGAGATTGTTGGTCCCGATCCGGTTTCATAATTTTTAAATAAACGGGTCCCATAACAAGTCCCATTTCGCTCTGCTGTGAGCACATGTATGCACTTTCAGCTACGAGCAGCAGCAGCAGCAACGGACCAGCAGCAGTGGAAACTCCTCTACCGTTTTGCCAACAAGAATTCCCGAACCAAGAGTTACAGTATTTCATAAAAAAAATGTCCAATTAAACATGTGCGATAAAGCATAACATTTTAAATAACTTTAGAGAGGCTAAATCCATCACGACGTAAACACAGGAATAGCCATCTAGTGTCGGAGTTGCGACATTGAGGGGTCAGAAACTGGGTGCTTGGACGTTGTTCATGCAGCCTGAATAGGGACAAACTGTCCCCATGCTAAATAAAAGTCTATGTAGCAGCTGCCAAATAGTCACTTCGCCACTTCCTTTACATGGAAGTGAATGGAGATGTCGCAACTCTGTTTATACTCTAATGGTCTGGGAATGGCATGGGGTATTTTTTGCCTTTTTGGTTTAGAAGCCACAATGTTGACAACAAAAAGGCATCTTAGTTACATTTGTATTATTTGAGAATAATGTGTTTGTGAGACATAAACAAAAGAGGAGAAAATAGTGTAACTATACTTGAAACATTTGCCACCAGGGCCTAATATTGCCTACTAGTGCAGTAGTGCCTGCATGCCAACCTCATAACTACAAAGTACAATTATTTTATTTCTGCCAATAGTGGCTTTTTGGTTATAGTTTTTTTTTGTTTATTTTGTACTGTCTGTATATAATACAAGTATAAAGTATGTCAGAAAAAAGAGAAAAATATGTATATTGGGACCCGTTAAGGGACCTGTCTGGACCCGGACTTGATAAGAGGGACTCGATAAGGACCCGGACTCGATAAAAAAAGAGTCCCAACCCTAATCACAGCACAGCAGTCTCCAGCAGATTCATAATGAGCCAATTGAGTGGAGCTGAGGTGGAGTTTCATTCGTTTTTTAAACAAATCTGTTTACAAACAGTGTTTGCACATGATAAAGTTGCCTCTATTACCACGTTGTACCTATTACCTAAGACGTGAGCATGTGTCTTGCACTCCAGCATACGGTGTGCGTCATCCTTTCCATCAACTTAGGAACACCAGAACTGCAGTGCTGCTGCTATCTCAGAGTAGCAGGCACACTATGGCACTTCTTGGCATCCTGTCAAATCCACGCAGAGAGCCTCTTGGTTTGAGAACTGAGCGCACTGATTGTATATGTAAAGTGGCTCATTAAAATCCCATTTTACAGTGGGAGTCAAGGCAGCAGCGACTCTGTGCCACTTGGCGTTCTCAATACTGCGTTGAGTATTTGCAGCACTGGAGTTGCAGGGAGCGAGGAACTCCAGCTGCATTCTATATAATCTGTTAATTAATTGGTTCAGAGCACTTCCAACATTCTTGCAACTTTGTTTTCTCACTCAGCAGTAAACAAACCAACACGCAGTGCACGACACGTGTATGCTGTGTATGTGCATTCTGCACATTTCCAAAGCTTCAATGTAATGAGTTTTAAGACATTTTTAATATTACAAAAGGGCCAACTTGACAAATATTATATAACAGAAACTGGGAAACATTGTGAAAATAGCTGATCGACAAGAATTGACAAGCTCACAACGTTGCACAGCGCAGCACTGCGAGCTTGAATATGTACAGTATTTACATGTAGAACTGAATCAAACAAAAATAACTCCAAGTGCTCGACAGGCTGGGGGGGGGGGGGGGGGGCACTGTTTAGAATATTTCGGAGGGGTCACAGCGTGAAAAGATTGGGGACCATTTCTATAAATAACAAGATTGGGGACCGTTTCTATAAATAACTTTGAGGTTACGTTGTCAAATCTGGTCCTGGATATCCAGACTACCCATGGAAAAAAACTTTATATGCAAACTCTGGACAGTGGCACCTTTCATATAAAGTTAATATTAAGTGAAGTTAAGTGAAACATACACTCAACAAAAATATTAATGCAACACTTTTGTTTTTGCTCCCATTTTCCCAGAGATGGACTTAAAGATCTAAAATTCAATCCAGATATACAATATTACCATTACTCTCAAACATTGTTCACAAATCTGTCTAAATGTGTGATAGGGTTCTGGGAACTCTGAACCAGTCAGTATCTGGTGTGACCACCTTTTGCCTCATGCAGTGCAACGCATCTTCTCTGATAATAACACATTACCATTTCGACAGTGTGTACCAGTTCCATCTAATATCCAGCAACGTCACACATCCATTGAAGAGGAGTGGACCAACATTCCACAATTGACAATCTGATGAACTCTATGAGAAGATGTGTTGCAAAGCATGAGGCAAATGGTGGTCACACCAGATACTGGCTGGTTCTGAGTCCCCAGACCCCCAATAAAGCAAAAAAAATGCACATTTCAGAGTGGCCTTTTATTGTGGACAGTCTTTATGTGGAACACCTGCGAGGTGGGATGGATTATCTCAGCAAAGCAGAAGTGCTCATTATCACACATTTAGACAGATTTGTGAACAAAGAGAAATGGTAATATTGTATATGTGGAATGAATTTTAGATCTTTAAGTCCATCTCAAATGGGAGCAAAAACAAAAGTGTTTATATTTTTGAGTGTATATAATTTTGTAATTTCTAAGAATATATGACATGCAAAACATTTATAAGATCCATAGTATTTTTCTTGTAAAGTAGCTTGTATGTAGGGTGTCACTTTGCAAGAGTTTGCATATAATGTTTTTTTCCATATGGGTATACACTGATGTGTTTATATTTTTACTCCCTATACAGTTGAATAGGACCTAACATCCATTTGTAGTCCAAGGTCAAAATTAGGTCCTGATAAATGCCTGAGTGAAAACCCACAGGATTAACCCACAGAATGAATGGAAAATTACCCAGATTTCCTGGCCAGACGTTTTCTTCCATGACGGTGAATAGTACTGGCAATCACTGATGGGGTAACAGCGCTATTAATAGCAGCATTATGTAACCAGATTACTTTTATTGGTAGCGGAGTTCGTTTTACAATTTAGCAGTTACAGTATTCACGTTTCCATAATAGTAATCCCATTACTACAATGTGACCCTGTTCATTTTGTTACTAGATTTAAACATAATAAAGATCCGAGCCCCCCGACGCTGCTCTGTGTTGTCTACTCCAATTTAGTTCTGTGCTCAAACTGTATAACTACGTCTATACATCCTGTAAGTTCTATAAATAAAAGCAGTGTTTACAAGTAGCTTTTGTTTTGAAGAGGGTGTAGCATACAGGTGCAATGACAGCCTTAGATGCCGCGTGGTGGAATAAAACACAACATGCTTTTAGCCAAAGTCGACTGGATTAACCAAAGTCGACAGGAAAAAACAAATTTCATTTCATTTTTATGCTCTCAAAGAGTTACACCTGGTTGAAAAACTTTCCGTCATTTAGCCTGGGGACCACTGGTGGTCCCTGGACCACCTGTTGAAAACCCCTGACCTAGAGGACTGCCAGCTCCCCTCTGTAGAACTTGGTGGTCGTGTACTGGACACATCCAAGGTGTTAATGTTTAGTACCGTACCTGCATGGGGCGAGAGAGTAAATCGAGACATTGCTTTAAAAGAGCCCCCTATGCTCAGTCAACTTTCCCCTGGACGAATAAATGGGAAAAACCTGGTTTGTTGAAGGGCCAGAGCCCAGGGGGTTCTGTGACGCTCTCAGAGTCCCACAAGCAATCTGCTGTATGTAGTCAACTTGGGATGTGTGTGTGTGTGTGTGTGTGTGGGGGGGGTATGACTGCAATTTCAGTGTGAGGAATTGCATGTGCATGTCAGAGTTTGTGCATGTTTTTCGAGCTGAGCACTCGGCCGCCATTAAACCCCAGGAGGGGCAAAATCATTTAGCGACCGTGGTCGCGACCGTTAAACCTTTCAGTAAGCCCCGCCCTGTCCACCATGTCTACCCAAGGCTAGGACACCTTCCAGCCAGGCTCACTCATTCAAATGTATGGACATTACACATTAAATACTGGTTAATTTCTGCAACCAGACCTTCAAAATCTTTTCCAAATCCACTAACAAGACATGTCCTATGCAGTGCAAAAATGTCTGTGTGACATTTATTTTGTTAAACATGTTTTATCATATTGGAAAGCTAGTGGTGGAGGGGTTTGTCTGGACCACAGCAGTTTGTGGAGGGGCTTACTGAAATGTCCATTGTAGTGTGGCTGACACTGTGTGTCACACAGGGACTTGGGTGCAACACAGATTCTAATGAAGTTGTTTTCCATGCCGCATTACTGTGTGAAAGAGGTCTCCAACAGGGTGTCCGCCTGTCTGGGACTGCAAGAGTCCTAAGAGTTCTTTATTCTCTCTTTATTTGTTATTTTTCCTTTCTTTTCTGGTTTGTTTTTGTTATGTTTTGCATGAATCGCTGGGACCTCTATCACCCCCTATTGGCGACACATGACTGTGTATTAATGTTATTCAGTCAAATACCAATTGTATTCAATTGTCTTAATTAAAATGCAGGAAGCGACAGACTAACCGTATCACCCAGGAGCATTTTGAATGAAACATAATTGAAACACTCAGTCATGTCATTTATATCATGTAATTATACAATGAGACATGGCACTTTGGAATGTACTGTGTAAAGAATAGCCCCTGGTGTCTTTTTTAAAAAACAGCCTGCAGTACGATAGAAGGATGGTCAAATGCAGAGATAAATAGACAATCCTGAAGTATAAGTATCTTAAATAAAGCAAATTAATAGAGCCTCACATGCTAGATATTGTTATTCTCTATCCATTTTGCTTACCAAACTTTACCAGGAGACCCTCTATTTCACTCTCACTGGGCAAAAAAAAACATGGCTTGGATACGACTCTGTATAATTATTATAGGTGTCTGTCTAGGGTAGGGGGAGGTAACAATAATGAGACAGCTTTACAGCTTCAAAGATTTGTTCATCAACTCTTCCTCTTTTATTTTATAGAGACAAAAAACATGTAGTTATTTTCTGGTACAATGAATATTGGGTTCAGGGTGTCCTTTTACATTTAATGGAAACCTGCTAGAAAATAAAATGACCTCTAAAAGTCCCTATAGAAATAGAAACTTGATTAACCAGACTACACTGA
This sequence comes from Benthosema pterotum, assembly GCA_039105355.1. Lineage (NCBI taxonomy): Eukaryota > Metazoa > Chordata > Actinopteri > Myctophiformes > Myctophidae > Benthosema > Benthosema pterotum. The sequence goes on from CM076969.1 coordinate 27,725,611, forward strand.
CTAACAAACTACAATAAATGGTATTTAAACAAAGGGCTGGTTACAAACAAATCAACTATCAAAGCAAACTACCTGTCATCCTCACAGGATTCAAGACAGACTGACCTGACTCATATGAGTCAAAAAATAACTAAATACTATGAGGACAGCAGAGAGAGAGATTTTTTGTCCTTGACAATATCTCTGGAATCTGCATGTGCTATCCATCAGGCCTGACATCTGATAGGTGTTGCCAGTGCAAATATTTAATGCAAACACTCTGCTTTGAAGATCTTATTAATAATTGAAGATTCAGCAGTTTGTTGCCATACCAACCAAGGTGTCTACGAATTTCAGGGTCCTCAGGATATGATATCACATACAGCATCATGTACACACTCACACTCACACACACACACACACACACACACACACACACACACACACACACACACACACACACACACACACACACACACACACACACACACACACACTTTAATCAGTAATGCATGTGTCCCTTTAGCAGAGCTGGAGCTGGTATGTGGTTGTAATCATCTCTGGTGGTGCAGTATACTGGTTTTAGTACTGGTATATAAATTCACAATAAATATAGGCCCTTTGTGACAGATGGATAAAGCAAAAGGTAGTGATATCAACTGTGGCACGTAGTAACAAGACAAGGCATGGTTGCTAAGTTAAAGGAGCGGCAATGTTGATGCTAACGTGAGTTTAGCAGCATGAGGTGAAATGCAGACAGAGAGAGAGAGAAAGACGGAGAGAGAGAGACAGAGAGAGAACTGACCAGCAGCAATAGAAGTTAAACTGATTCATTGAATGCCAAGATAGCAATGAGGAGAATGGAGCTGTTACTGCTGAGCATAATTTAATAATGCAACTGAATAAATAATTGGGACTCGTTCTGTTGGCATGCAAATGGCCACATGCTACATTATTACCTCCAGTCTCCAGGAGAAAGATGTGGGACTGACTGGGATTAGTCAGAATTATTGGATCAGGATGGAATGCGACCAAAGTAGAATCTGCATTAATTCAAGGCTTCATGGGGTGTGCAATTGATGGAAAATGGGTCATTTTGGGGGGACTTGAGTATTGATTTCCCCCAGCGCTTTATTATCAGGGCGGCCGCCCTGAGTGAAGCCCGGCCCCGCCTTGGCTACGTCCCCCCCCCCCAAAAAAAGTAAAAATGTGTCGTTCATACAATGTGCATGTTAATAAAGTTATCTGCACTAAGGCTTCAAACCGAAAGTGCGATTTGAAACCATGTCATTAGCAAATCTCAACGGCCGCGATCATTCAGTATTATTCAGTAGTATCAGTATCAACCGGAGCGAGTCTGATCCAGTGTTGACACTGTCACACTTCTGTGCTGCGCGCTGCCCAATCAGTGCGTATGCAGTGCTTCTGTGCACGCACACGGAGCACACGGAGTTGTTTAGCTCCCGAAGCAGTAGCTGGTGGCTGTCTGGTCAACGCATGCCGTCTGTGTCCCGCCCCGACTCCCGCGGACCCCCGTCATGTCAGCCTAACCAAACGACATCCACGCTGAAATTATTGCGTTTCGACTGGTGTGCAGCTTCAGCTTAACGTAGTCACCCTCTCCCTGTCTGTTGAATAATTAGCACATAGGCTAGCTTGTAGCTCGTGTGTGCTGCTTCTGAGTGTGTGTGTGTGTGTGTGTGTGTGTGTGTGTGTGTGTGTGTGTGTGTGTGTGTGTGTGTGTGTGTGTGTGTGTGTGTGTGTGTGTGTGTGTGTGTGTGTGTGTGTGTGTGCGTGCGTGTGTGTGTGTCTTGAAGCGTATTTTGCGAGTATTTTGAGGGTGACCAGATATCCCCGTTTCTATGGGACAGTCACAGGGTGACCAGATGTCCTTCTTTGCGTGGGACAGTGTCTCATTTCAAAGACCCTGTCCCACATTGTGACTGACAGACTACAGTGGTCAATTGTCCTAAAAGTCCCCCTTCTGTTTTCTGTTGTAAAGTTTTCTCACTGTCTCTGTTAATGCTAGATGTGGTTTAAGCCTGTTGAAATAACAGGTGAAATACATACTAACATGAATAAATAACAAATTCATGGCTAGGGACTACTTATGGACAAATGATGCATGAGGCATTTTTAATGCCAACTGTAATGTGTTGCTACCCTGCAATTAAATGTCCCTCTCAAGTAATACTTCTGTCCCTCAAATGAACAGTTTTGGTCCACTTAAGTCTGATTGATCAATCTATTGTGAAAGAAAAATATCTACCAGTCTGCCTGTTCTGATAAGAAATGAAATATGGCCTAATAATGACATAACTGCAGTAAATGGCCATTGAATATGTGATGACCGCGAAAATGCAGTCATTCCCTTATTGACTATAAGGGAATTTATAGTCATTTTTACTGTGGCACTCTGAGTGTCAAGGACAAAATCATGGCACTTCATGTCAAAAAGGTTGCCTACCCCTGGCCTACGGTATTGTAATTACATCACGTGCACGCGCACATGTACGGACGTGCACGCGCACTAGCACAGACTCGAAGCCTCACCACCTTGACTAAACAATTTTCTGGGGGAAAATGGGTCATTTTGGGGGGACTTGATTATTGATTTCTTGACACCTTGCTAAACAATCCTATCATCAATCAATTTAACATTTTCAATCATGATACTAAATGCATGGAACTGCTGGAGGTCTTCCATCTTTAACTAATCATCCAGTCATTATCTGTTTCATGAACGTTCCGTTTCTTTTCTGTTTTTTGTCAGTAATTTTCACACATACAAGGCAACAGTACCTTTGCATTGAGGCAGACAGCAGACGGTAACAATGTGCAGGTATATTAAACGTGCAATGAATTCATAGCAACAGACACAGTGGCTTGCGATCACAGAGCCATACGTACTGATACCACTTAGAAACTTGGATCAATATTTCGGGTTGAGCAAAAGATTGAGGTTAATTTACATTGATTTCTTTATTGCTGGGTTATTGACAGGTCAGGTCGTTTGGTGTCTGTTTATGGTTTGGTGTCTGATCCTCAAGCTGTAGAGTGACAGACATACTTTCCCCAGAGATCAATAGACATTATTTCCTTTGCTGTACTAATACTGCTGCATGCCACTATGTACAATACTACATTCAAAATATGTCCAAAATATATTCAAACATATTTATATATATTTGAACATTTAAAAAAGAAAAAGAATCTGGAAAAGATTTTAAAAGTAAAAGTTTTTATTTGTTAAAATGATTCTAGGTTCCTCAAGCTATAGTCTATGGCTCTGGTTACAGGGAGACACACAGCTATATACCGTAGTACAGTATGTCTCCATAAAACCATGTTCTGCCCTTTTATTTCAATGACAAAATGTTAATTGCATTAAAGATTTTAATCAGATCAATCAACAAAAACAATGGTATCAATGCCATTAGCTTGTTAAATAAAATGGTACTAGTAGTAGTAGTAGTAGTAGTAGACTATAAGACAAAATAAAACTAAACTTGCCACTTCTTCAGTTACTACCTGTATACTGTAAAATAGTAACATGCATGCACACTTATTAAATCACATATTGTGGGATGTCGCTAGGCAACAGGCAGAAGAAGAAAATCACACCTACTGCTTGGCATTGTGATCAACAGACGCCGTGTCCCATCCTACAAGGTAGGACACAAGCTCAAGCTACTCATCAAGCCCAACTTGCATCATCAGACATGGATGTAATTTGTCACCCTGGCTGCCTCTGCCTAATTCCACAGTGACTCTCCAGTGATCACCAGGACAGATCGGGCATACTCTGGCAGTATAAGACAGTGGTTTTCAACCTTTATGATACCAGGGCCCACTGTTTATTCAGCATTTGAGCCAGGACCACCATTTGAGGACATTTTAGCCCCAAAGATTTCTTTTCCTTTTGTCCACAATTCCGCAGGCTTTGGGAATTAAGCCCCAGGATTTGGGAAGTCAGTTAATCAAACCTACAGATCAAAATGACCACCTACATTCTCTAGTTGTGTAGACTTGGGGCTAATTCACATAATGAATATTTTAACTCTTGAGAGTGTAAACATGAAAACAAATGGACCCGCAAGAGTCCATTTGGATTCATCTTTACGCTCTCAAAGAGTTACATCTGGTTAACCAACTTTCCATCATTTAGCCTGGGGACCACCTGGACCTCTCTCAAGGACCACTGGTGGTTCCCAGACCACTGGTTGAAAACCACTGGGTATAAGAGAATCCACACAACATTAGGGCGCTAACGTATGAGGAAAAACACTAATCTGTTCGCCTGCCCCTGATCGAATCTGTGAAACAACAACAACACTTGGCTAATTACGATGGGGAACGAAGTACCTGTCATATGCTGGGAAAGCATGTCTGAATAATTAGAAAAGACTTAGCGTTGTGATCCTTCTAGGGGAAGTACAATTTCCACAGCCAGCTGTGATACTACAAACTTGATGACATGCTTTGAGCCGTTGTACAGGTGTGCAGTTGAAAATTGTCGAGGGAGTGGTGAGAGACCGAGCCTCAATGTGGAAACGTACCACCGCTATCATGGTTGTTTGCACATCCAGTCTCATTACAATAGTGTTACAGTCACTTTGAGGCTCAGCTACCAAGATCTAAACAAACAGATACGCCAGACACATCCTAACTAGCATGACCAAGCATAATAGTAGGCTATGTAAAGATAAATACATGGTGCTGAATTAACAGTTAATCTGCCAGTATTTTTAAGGGACCAAGCAGTCTCTGCTGGTCACTTCATTGTTATTGACTGCTTTTTTGAAGTGCTGCCAAGCACTTCCCTTAGACGATTTACAAGCTGCGTGGCTGGCTGCGTGGCTGGCTGCGTGGCTGGCTGCGTGGCTGCGCGGCGTTCGGTTTACAGGCTTGTACAACACATGCACCAAATGGTTTGTACAGCAAATGTGCAGGTGCACCAAATGTATTTTCTTGAGTGATGCATCAAATAAAGTTCGGGGGACCCCCCACACACCACCACACAGGCAGCACTTCATTTCACACGGGTGTGTGATTTTTCCTTCTCCTTCTCCTTCTCCTTCCGCCAAAAATAGCTGTTCTGGCTGAAACGTGCAGTCGGTTTTCGCGAAAATTGGTAATCTGGTAGAGGGTGATGCCAAACGGTGATGTTGCGAAGCCCGTGACCACTGGTCAAATGGTGGCGCTATAGCACTCAACTGAAAGTGCAAACTTTAAACACTCATAACTCATGAACTGCTTGACTCTCAGAAATGTAACTTATATTCACTTATGCGTCTGCTTATGCCGAAGAACTTTTGTATTCTGACTTTTGACCTTTGACCTTTAGATGAGCCGCCATGTTGAATTATATGTAAAACAGTTAAAATGCATCTGCTCCTACAATCTTTGATCAAAATGCATGAAAACGGTCTACACATAAACTTTGGAGCCATACAAACATGAAATGGGTGTGAATTTTGTTTTTAGTGAAAAAAATGACGTTTTTACGAGCCAATGAAAATTGCTTGTTTGTGAAAATTATTCTAATGCCCCTAATCTACACATGCAGTGTAATCTGCTTCTGAGATTTTACAGTTTTGTAGAGAGGCATGCCAAATGGCAGTAAAACCAGTCTTACACCAATTGTTCAAACGGGGGCGCTATAGCAATTCTTTTAAACTGAAACATTTGAACAAGCATAACTCGGGGCTCGTTCGGCCAAAAATCATGGGACTTGTTTCTACATGTTCCTTGATTCATGTGGAACACATCTGTAACGTTGACCGGTAAGCTCCACCCCCAGTGTCAGCCATTTTAAGCAGTTTGAAAAATGCTCATGCCTGATTTTCTGCCTGGATTTTTGATCAATTTGCATGACACCTGCTACATGAGAACTTTGGCCCCATCCAGACAAAAGTTCAGAAGCAAATTTGTTTTCATCAAAAAATGACGTTTTTATAAGCCAATGAAAATTGCTGCTTTGTGAAGAGTCTTCTTATGCTTGTTTCAATCTGGCAACACTGGAGCAAGTACATTGTGCCAGATTATGTGAGAGGAATAAGCATGTGGAACTTGTTTCCACATGCACCTTGATTAATGAGAAACAATTGTGTCCCTTTGACCACTAAGCTCCACCCTCGGATTGCTGAATTGTGCATATTGTTCATATTGCTTACTGCTTGATGCTGTGTTAGTGTTGTTTCATTGTTAACAACAACTGAGCAAATCATTGTGCTTGGATAGCTCGGTCAGTAGAGCTCCAGACTTGGGACAAAAAGGTTGTGGGTTCACGTCCTGTTACTGACAATAAAAAGTGTGAGTCTTGAAGAACCCTGCTCTGCTCCCACAATTGCATGACATATTTCTCAAGTTCAGTCTTCCATGTTTCTATGGGTTATTTGCTTTAGCTAACTCATATTATGTTCCTATGTGTGACTCAGGGTAAAACTCATTGTAATGGTAATGGCACCAACTCAGTGGCCTTGTGGTTAGAGCGTCCGCCTTGATCACTTCACGTAACAGTCTAGCGGTTAAGACATTGGTCTTGCAATGTGGCGGCCCGGGTTCGATTCCCATATAAGGAATTAACTTCTTGAACAAAGTGGCCGACAAACAACTGCTGTTAACTAGTGTCCAATCACATTTTTTCAATTTCTTCTAGTTGTACTTGAATTGTACTGTAATTCTCCAAGCTTTTATGAGTTTTGTTGTAGTAGGCCAGGTTGACATGTAGGCTACTGTAGGAATTTTATATTTAATTTATTCATTCACTATTGTATGGACCCGGAGCAAAAGCACCCCCCTCTCCCCCCTCAGATAATTTCTCAAAAATATGTTTCTTCTGCATATTGTTCTGCTGCTTGCTTGGTCCCGTTTTATTGCTGCTTGCAGCAATAAAAAAAAAAACGAAGTACCTGTCATATGCTGGGAAAGCATGTCTGAATAATTAGAAAAGACTTAGCGTTGTGATCCTTCTAGGGGAAGTACAATTTCCACAGCCAGCTGTGATACTACAAACTTGATGACATGCTTTGAGCCGTTGTACAGGTGTGCAGTTGAAAATTGTCGAGGGAGTGGTGAGAGACCGAGCCTCAATGTTGAAACGTACCACCGCTATCATGGTTGCTTGGATGCTTCAAAACGCCTCTGAGCAACTTGCATTGAAATGAACGGCAAGGGGGCGGGACTATCGCTCCAGTTAAGCCACTATATTTTATTACTCTATACATGGGAGTCATGTCCTATTGTGATAACTTTTTAAAGTTGATCATCTTTGCCCAAGAAGGGTTAAGAAGGTTCACCTTCCATGACCATCATCATACTTTTGGACATCTGAAACACTTTCTAAATATGAATTTAAGTAAAGGATAACTGTGTCTCTTTTTCTGCAGACAGCAGATGCTATAGCATGCTAGTGTTAATTTCCTTTCTTTTTTTTCTTTTTAAAAAAATCAGTCAGGCATAAACAGCATTAATCAGAGCCAGGTTTGATATATTAAATATTCATCTCCCAGTGTACTAGTGTAATTTCAGTCTGATTGTATAATAGTATAGCAGTTGGTTCTGCCGAAGACCCCCCCCCCCCTCTCTCCCACGTGCGCATGCACTCACACACGCATGCACACAAATACCAATGAGTTACAGGACGGCGGCATGGCCATCCGACCGCTTCATTTTAAATCACTGAACCAATGTATGCCCTGGTATATCAGAGCATTATGTCTTTATGTATATATTCTTACATCCGCTGACCAGAGGGCAGATTAATTAGTGCAGAATAAGTGGAGGATTGGGACCTCTGTGTGAGTCAGAGGCAGAGGATGGATCACAGCGCTCTTGTCAACCTCCACTTAAACACGGCGCCTCCATCACAGACGCAGACATTCAAAGCAGATCATTTTTTGGTAGTTAATTAACATTCTCACTCTCACACAGAAATCAGGCATGCATGGGGAGATGAAAGTTGGTCAGCGTTTCCTGCTCTGCTCTCACTCTCAGCCTCCAATGATGAAACACCAGAAAAAAGAGACAGAGTGCAGATTTCCATGAGCTGTCAGAAATGTGAGAAAAGAATCTCTGTATATTGTGCTATGCCCGGCATAATTAGATTATTTTTTTTAAGCAACGGTTGCATCATAATGGGGCTGTACCATAGTTGTTCTCGTCAACGAAAACTAAAACGAAATGTGTTCGTCAACGACCATTTTTCGCGGGACGAAAACGAGACTAGACTAAACGAAAAACATGTGTATAAACAATAACTGGGACTAAATTAATATGCAATTTCGTTGACTAATAAATACTAGACGAAAATGTAGTTGACAAAATAAAAACTAATCTAAAATCTATTGTCATTTTCGTTCACGAACGAAGACGACACGAAATATATTATTATAATAATCGTATCTCTTTTTTGCGGAGTATTTGCTATGAAGTCACGTTGTGTTCGGAAGTGCACGTCGGGGCTGTCCGGGAGCACAGTCGCCTATCACTTTGTATATACTAGGCATTGTGATCACTTCAGCGTGGCTGTAACCGAACACACCCTCCCTCCACAAATCCTCCTCCTCCTCCTCTTTTTGTTGCTCCGCACTGAGCGCAGCAAGAAGGCTCTGCAACTAACAAAACTATATGACACGCGACAGAGATTTTACTCATACTTTATGGTGGAATCCTTTCACACAAAACAGCACGCTTTGCACGGGATTGGGATAAAGAGAAGATTTATGGAAATATTTTCACTAAATCGATGTGGACAGGGACAATACTTTATGCTTGTTCACAACTAGCGCCGTTGTGCGACGTCTCATCTTCGCCGAAAATGCTGTATACATCAGTGGTACGGGGACCACCAGTAGTCCTTGAGAGGGTTCCAGGTGGTCCCCGGCTAACTGGTGGAGACTTGATGTAACTCTTTGAGAGCGTAAAAATGAAACCAAATGGACCCGCATGCTCACACTTGTTGTTCTTGTTGTTAAGCAACTCGTTGTTTAGCTCCATCATTTTACACTGATGGGGCTACAGCGTTTCCAGTGAAGATGAGAGCTAGATTACAAACCTGAAGAGAAACCTCAGGATTTAGCATAAAGCAATCAGCCTGTCTGCTGCTGGTTGTAGAATGTAACGCTACATCAACGTTGTGTTGTTGAGTGACAGTGTTAGCTTAATGTTAGCAACGCAAAGCGGAATAGATTATAGACCGATTTACGCAAACTCCGTTCACTTCATGGGATCAGTCCAATGGAGGCTCATACATAGACTTCTATTGAGAAGAGACAACAAAAAGGGACAACCGAAAGTTACGGAATGCATTGGAGTCTATGGGCTCGTGCGAGTACATGAACCACGTGACCAGGCTGTTTTCTGCCCCATCAATGTCGCAACTCTTCTGGGCAGATCAGACCTGCCCACAACTTAGTTTGGCCACAACTTGAGATCGTGTTTTGACATTGAATGAATTGAACACACATTATATTACACATTGCTGGTGGGGAAACTATGATTTCAAAATTCAGTTGGAATGCTAGTTTAGCCTATTTAAGGGGATTGCCATTATTATACCTTAGAGATGTTGTGTGGACATGATAAAAAAAAAATCCCCTGTTAAATGATATATTGGAACCAATTGGAGACTAAATTGTCAGACTAAAACTAGACTAAAATGACAATAGTTTTAGTTGACTAAAACTAAACTAATAAAATCATGGTTTCATGGACTAAAATAAAAACTAAAATGATTTACTTTTCGTCGACTAAAACTAGACTAAATAAAAAAAGGACGAGTTAGACTAAATAGGATAAAAACTAAAACCGGTGATTAAAAGTGGACTAAAACTGAAACTAAAATTAAAAATCGCAGACTAGAACAACACTGGGCTGTACAGTACATGGCTGATATGAGTATGTATATACTGTATATATGTCTCTCGCAGCCAATCACAGCAATGGAAGCTTTCCAACATAAGGCGTGCAACAAACTTTCCGTTTGTTGGATATAATCAGCAGTGTTCACACCTGTAGCTCCAGTTTTCAGAAGGTGTCCTGTTCACGCTCTTTTTCGGAGTGGCTCATAGCGTGAGCTTGTAGATCTGATATTTTTGAAAATGGTTTGCACATGTGGCACAATTCTTTGAATTATTTTTCAATTCAGAATGGGTTAACCAAACCTTTGCCGTAATAACCCCCTAACCAAACCCTTACCCTATAACCGCCAGCGCGGCGCAACACAGAACTGCCTTGGCGCCATGCTGGAAACCGCCGTGTCCTCCCAGCTTATCTTTAGTCAGTCACGCCTTGGCCATGAGTCAAACTAATCCAGAGCTGTGTATGACTACACAATACACACCTGTTGTGTGCAATCAATCCACACGGGACAAATCAGCCCTATCCCCAAATACAATAAGAGCTTCATGAAAAATAACATGGTTATATGGTTATAGTTACTAAGTAATGATAACAAAACAGAATGTTTCCTTGAAATAAAATAGAGCTTTGATATACAGAGGATTCAAGTCATCTTTGTTTCATAATGGCTTGGAAGAGCATGGCTCTCGATTTCACTTTTTTTTGCCAGTGTGAGAGCTGGCATATCACAGCAAATCTGTCCTGTCGTGTCATAAAGCGTTTGTACAAAAGTTTTGAAAGCTGTCTGTCAGGTGAACTGAATGTGTCACTTCTAGTCTACACTCTGATAATAAATAGATGTAAGCCCAAGTGAGACATGACTTGCTGGGCATTTCTGCCTGACGCACGCATATGGTGCCAACACTCTGAGAATGATAAAGTATGAATGAAAGACGGGAAGGAAATAAAATGGCTGCTTCCAACTCAGGAGTAACAAATTTGTGCTTCAAAGAACAAAATATAAATAAAATTGATGAACATTGTACAATTGCGACGGTGATGGTGAACATCAGAAAGAGTTATTAGGGCTGTTGAATGATTAAAAATGTAATCAAATTAATCTCAGCTTCAAGATTACTATGTCCAAAATATGCCTTTTTCCTATACAGGATTTGAACATTTAAAAAATATCCATTTATTTCTCATATATGTATCAAAAAAATAGGTGATCTACAAGCCCCCAATGCTTGTAGATCCTCCAGCTATACTCTATGTCTCTGGTTACAGGGAGACACACAGCTACTGTATAAGTCTCTGTAAAACCACACTCTACTGTGCTCTTTTTTCCAATAAGAAAATGCTCAGTCAGTGTACACACACACACACACACACACACACACACACACACACACACACACACACGTAGAATTTGCTGATATAAGCGTGGTAGTCATCGCTGATTGGTCAGACGGTCAGTTGGATTTTGGAGCAAGCATCAGAGCTTTTTTCTGGAGAACGCTGGAAATTCATCAATGTCTCCAAATCCCAGCCAACACTTCCTGGCATGTCCCAGTGTTTTGTTGATCCTGTCTTTACAACAACAGCGTGGGCGGTGGCTCTATTGGCCAAGACATTACTGAGCCAATATTCCTCTCCCATCTTCTTTTTTCTTCCTCTGCAGTATAATTTTGTGCGTGTGTGTGCGCATGTGTGTTTGTCTTTTTATGTAGTCACTATGCCTGTGTGCCAATTTCCTGCGTACTACCATCCTCCGCTTATTGTGCTGTGGTACGGTTTGTTCAGCTCCCCTCTCCTTTAATAATGTGCCAGTGTTGGCCCAAATTCACTTGATTCCCCAGCCAGCCAGACGTTGAACTGATTTGTAGCAGTGCATGTGTGTTGTGCGCTCAGCTTTTCATGACTTAAGGGCATGTCTGTCTGCAGACCTCCACCGCAAACAAGCAAAAAAAGAAGTTCATACTTAAATGTCACACATTCAAAACTAAATCCTTCCATTCTTCTGCACTACTCTTTGTAGGATCAAAGGGATATTGTAACACTGCTGCAATGCTGGTGATTGTTGCCAGTCTCAATATGCTTTTTATTATTGTATTGGGTGTTGCGTTCCGTTGTTTGTTTTGGAATGTAATTATTTATGTTTATAAAACATTTGATGAAAATATGAAGAAAGGAACGCACAATCCATGCTCTCTGTAGTAGTTGTATGCCACAGCACCACTGCAACCAATATTAGCATCACATCATCGTCAACACAGGGAATGTTAGCAATAAATACCCAGTATATATACTGTATATATATTGAATGAATGCTCCAGTCAGAAGTCAGCGCACTGGTCGCGTGAGTGGTCACATAATGTCACAACAGCGTACCGCTAAGCTCAACAACTGCACATAAATCAAATGCAAGTGGAAGAAACACGTTATTCCAACTAGTTCCTGTCCCCTTCATCAAGCTCCCCGGCTGGCCAGGGGGAGACAGCTTAAAGCCCAGGATTAGTGCAGGTTTTTGTGAGGGTATCTACCCTAGGGGACAAGCGGAGAACATGCAAACTCCACACAGAAAGGCCCTTTCACCAACCCCGCTTCGAGGCGCTGATGAAGAGACAACACCAGCATCCATCCTTAGCGGGAATCGAACAGCAGTGCCACACTGCCCCACCCATTTTCAACATTTCACAATTTCATTACTATACCTTAGAGATGCTGTGTGAAAATACTACCCCTCTCTCTGTGTTTCCTAGAAAAATCATTAATATGGTGAAACACATCTTAATGACATCATCAAGATGTGTTTCCCTATGTTAGTGATTTTCCCTTTCAGACCCTTTTTTCTGAGCGTGTACAAATGGAACCAAATGGTACTGTTAGGTCCATTTTGTCCCATTTGTACACTCTCAGAGAAATGTTGAAAATGTGTGAATAACCATGTGGTTTTAATGCAGTGAGTGAATGCAGTGAGCAAGATTACTCGCCAGGCAGAAATGTCTGTGCATTTGTGTGTGCACCACACAAAGGGTTCAGTCATTACATTGGCCCGATAAAAGTAACAACAATATAGGAAATTTCCCCAAGGCAATTCCAATTGCAATCAAGCATTTAGCTATGCCATACATACATTTAATTATAGAATGCATTTACATTTAATCATATTGTGTATATACTGTATATTTCATACATGACTTGTTTTTGATTGATTGTTGAAATACTGTTATATTAACTGTTTGCATAATTACAGTACATTTTAAGCACAACCCAATACAAGACTGTTAACTGTGAGTGGATGACCAAGCATTACACTTGTTTTGGGCGTACCATTGTAATCCTTCAAAGATAGTCGCATGTATTGAGGCTCCAGTCTCTTCGGAGGCGTTAGTTCGAATCCCACCGCTGCCACCAGTGTAATCCTTTAAAGATACATGCTTAATTTAATCCCTTGTGTATTAGAAAAGGGACACGGAGACATTAAACTTGTAGTCACAATGCACTCCTTCCAAGCTGCTGCTCTCCACACAATAAAAAAGACTTAGTGCGCGATCCGGAAACTAGACCCCACCAAAAGTCCAACCATCCCCACAGTCTGAAAAAACAATCTGTTACCACGATTTACCCACGACCAACACACTTATGAATGAACCAAAGGGATGTCCCTTTGGTCTGGTGGTATAGATGTTGGACTTTCACACTGGATGGAGCATTGTATACTTAGGGTAACTGATGACCCGGTAATACAATCTCAGCAATACATGAATGCAATTCATGTTATTGGCAGCACTAGTGTAATATAATAGATGGATAGCTATATTTTTTGCCTTTTTTCTACTTTAATGCTGCAGCTGTTTCCCTGCAGACAAACACTTGCTTTAACCTGCAGACGAACTACAACTTTATTGTTGTCAACAAATCATGATAACAAAAACATTTGCCGAGCTCAGGGAAGGCGGTGCTAATGTGAGAGACAGAGAGGGCTGGGGTGTGGGCAATTTGGCCAATCACAGCACAGTAGTCTCCAGTAGATTCATAATGAGCCAATAGAGTGGATGTGAGCTGGAGTTAGATTCTGTTTTTAAACTAATCTCTTTACAAACAGTGTTTGTACACATAGTCCAAGATATTAAGCCCATTTTTCATGAGAATCGTTCACTTGATGGTACAAGCACCAAATTTGGCACACAGGTGCTTTGGAACCTACTCTCTCAGAAAAGTACATTGTCCAAATAAAAAAACAAAATGGCGGCCCCCAAAATTCAAGATGTCCGCCCAGAAATGTGTTTTTTCCTTCATAACTTGAAATGCATTGATTTTATGCCCCATAAATGTATTGACGGTTAATATAAAGTTGGACATTGCGGACAATTTGGTACCAGGTACATGTCTGTATGTATTACGGTTCTTGAGTTAAAACATATAGTTAGTGATGAGCAGTACTGGATTAACCCTTTCAGGGCCCTGGCGCCTTATAAAATCAAAGGGCCCTATGTGATTCTGCCAATTCATTAACTACAGGAACACGTGTGTGCTCAGTGCACTGATGTGTACACCACTGCTGCCTGCGCTGATGCACAAAACATAGCTAGGCACTGTGCTGGGCACATCCTTTCAACTTCATTACTAAACTACCATGGGTAAGGGTACACTGTCACCGTCAGAGACTCAGAATGACCATCAGTTTACAAATTACAATTCAAGGACCAATACCTTTTGGTTGTTAGTAGAGTCATTAACAAGACTGCTACAACAGCATTTGTAGGCTTGCTTTAGCCTGACCTCAGTCTGAATTGTCATTTCGTTTCACTTCATTATTCAGACTGAAGTCCCTCTCTACCACAGCAGTTTCTGGAATGGGCGTTATCAAAGCAGCAGTCTTAACGGTGATTGGTTCATATGAACCCATAAGAATATTGAGAAAGCAGGCGACATTTGAAACGAAGTGAATGACAGGGCTGTCGGCCAATCTGGTGCTGGGATTTGATTTCCAAACGGCACAAACGGCCCCAAAGCCAGGGATACCAGTCCTTGAATCACAGGGAAAAAAATAAGCTAGTATTTTTCAAGGTGCTGATTCAGGGCTGAGCCAGGCTAGGCTTGCTTACTTACTGCAGTAATAATAACTGGAACTCAGTCTTGCATAAATGCAGTGATGTACACCCACATGCTGATCTCTTAAGATAGACTAACTTCTAGCTTTTAAGGACAAGTTGCATATTCTTGGGCCCGTAAACTCCACTAAGATTCATTGTTAATCCTGGCCTGGTGATGAGGCACAATAATTGTAACATTTTGTCATATTTCACTCTTTTACTCAAAGATCATCATCACCATATCTACTATCTATGTAAAGCACCTTGGATAAAGGTGCTATATAAATGCACCATTTACCATTTCTAAACCATTTCAAGTTCTTCAATTGATGGAACGGGTCGGGAGTTACTAAACTGAATGTGACTGCTGTTTTCAGTGCATATTTGCAGAAATGTTTGCATGTTCTAGGGTAATATGTGTAATAGGCCATTTACACTTATTACACCTATTTCACTATAAAACATATTACCCTATTACACTATGACATTATTACATATATTGCACATATTAAACTATTACACTTTTACCCTATTGCACACATATTACACTATGACACTATTACAATGTTACCCTATTACACTATGACTATATTGCATATAATACATATATTACCTTATTGCATTATTAGCAGATTACACCATTACATATATTACACTATGGCACACACTTCACTTGGCACGTTCACTTCCCACATAGACTTATTGTGACACACAGACTCAAAGTAATGCAGACAGACCTTTCTGCCTGGCTTACATTTGCAAATTCAATTGAAAAACTTGGAGTGGTTTATAATATATGTGGGTCTATTTCCTGAAAATAGTAGATATGGTGATAAAAGGATCTAGATGAGTAGAAGAGTGAGTGAAACGTGCCAAAACTATGAATTATGCCAAAATTATGGTGTCTCATCGCTACAGTATATGTTGTAACTCAAGAACCGTAGTACATACAGACATGTACTTGGTACCAAAATGTCCGTAATACTCAACATTATATTAACATTCAATATATTCAAGGGCTTGAAATCTTTGCATTTTGAGTTATGAAGGAAAAACAACATTTTTGGACAGCCATCTTGGATTTTGGGGACGGCCATCTTGGATTTTTGCATGGCACACGGAACTTTTGAAAATAGTGGTGTTTGATGAATATATGTACCAATTTTCACACCTGTATCACAATTTGATACACTTAAGAATCAATGTTACAGATTTCTAGCTCTCCCCGACTGTAAAAGTGCATATATGCTGTATCTCAAGAACCGTAGTGCATACAGACATGTACCTGGTATCAAATTGTTCGTAATGCCCAGGTTTATATTAATCCTCAATACATTTATGGGGCATAAAATCAATGCATTTCAAGTTATGAAGGAAAAAACACATTTCTGGGTGGCCATCTTGGATTTTGGGGGCCGCCATTTTGTTTTTTCGTTTGGACAATGTACTTTTCTGAGAGAGTAGGTCCCAAAGCATTTGTGTGCCAAATTTGGTGCTTGTACCATCAAGTGAACGATCGAGTCATTAATATCCTGGGCTAACACTAAGTAGCCGCTATTACCTTTAAAGCATTTAAATTGCATTTTAATGTGAGAAAATAGGCACTGGAGGATAGGTTGATTCGTGAATGCAAATAGTTAGTTTAGTTAACTTTGCCTTTAATTATTGGATTCATAGTGTGACCTTGACACAACGTAAACATACAAACAATAATATAGCTTCTAAAAAGCCATTAAATGCATTTGCAGGAAATTTAGTGGATTCTGAATTTCTGATGCACTACTTACACTTATTTTACAGTTATTTACCTCATTTGATATTCATTGAATGTCTGGGGGATTGCTGTTCGAGAGTTATTGTACAATTGCACTAAAAGCAATGAATCGTCGATCTCATTGCCAACTATCTAATTGATGTTGAACGTGAGTGAGGCTGGAATACAAGATTGTCTGTAAGGCAACTATTCATTATTCAGGTATATCTCTCCTCCTGATCTGTATAGGCCTACCTCCTGTCCTGTGCTGTGCTGTCTGTTGGCCTAGAGCAGGGGTTTTCAACCAGTCGTCCGGGGACCACCAGTGGTCCTTGAGAGGGTTCCAGGTGGTCCCCAGGCTAAATGATAAAAAGTTGGTTAACCAGATGTACTGTAACTCTTTGAGAGCATAAAAATGAAACCAAATGGACCCTTGTGGGTCCATTTGGTTTCACGTTTACACTCTCAATATTCATCATCTGAATTAGCCGCAAGTCTACACAAATAGATAATGTAGAAGATTAATGGTCATTTTGATCTGAATGCTTGGCTGTTTCCCAAATCCAGCCTGGAATTGTGGGCAAAAGCAAAATAATCTTTAGTTTTGGTGTCTGTGGGGCTAAAATGGTGATCTGTGTCTCAAATTCTGAAAAAATAGGGGGTCCTGGTAACAAAAACCACTGGCCTAGAGCTGCGAAGGCGAAGGGAAACCTGATCAATGTCCCATCACTGATGTCACACACACACACACACGTAACTTTTTTTTTTTTTTTGGAATTTAGTTACATTTCAAATGTACATGTATGTACAGTATGTGCATGTACTGCTGTACACAATGGCTGGAGTTCGGAAGGTGTTGGATATAGTTGGATGCCGGCGCATGTGGAAGAGAATGTGTGAACACAGATTTGTATCTGTGCGCATGTGTGTGCATGCTTGTGTGTGTGCGCGCATATACTGATACAGTTTGTGTCTGCCTGCGTGGCTGGCCAGCTGCTGCTCTGCTGCGCAAGTTTGAAGTGGTTTGGTGGTGAAAAAAAAAATGATTTTCTATTCTGGGCAAGTGAAATACTTCTTTCTTATCTGTGAATGAAATATTAACCTCCAGACTGTTTGCTAAGTGTTCCATAAATATTGCATTGGTTGTGGAGGAAGTAATTGGCTCCGCCGTCTACAATGCCTGCCAGCATCCGTGGCCGAGCCTAGAGAGTGCCGAGAGAGTGGGAGTGACTGCTGTGACAGTGGGCCCTTATAGCGGAGTCCAGTTTCACACTCCCACAATCACACATTCAGGATTTTGTGTAGCCGATGCATCTTCGGTCTGACATTGTCCTCTGTTTGAGAGATTTGACGTCATCACTATGACAGGCCATGTGACAGGCACAGTAAAATGGCGGGCCCCATGGGATAAAAACATTAACTATTTTTAAACTGAAGAGCTTATTCTATGTGTTTTAAATGTTCAATTTCTAGTTATAGAGGGAAAGTATAATGTATTTATCCGTATTTGTCTCATTAGCCAGGGTTCCTTTTAAGTACTTGAACCATTTAGCAGTATGGCATAACAGGTATAGACAAAGGATGAATTAAAGGGAATGGCAAGACCAACACGGTGTTTGTAGGAGGTATTTAACGGAAATAGACGAAATCGGAGCCCATAATGTATACACTACAATCCTTTGAGTTATATGATCCATTTGTAACTTACTGTTCCTTTACAAACAAAAGAACAGTAAGAACAGAACAGTTTGAGATGGATAACAGTCTAAGTTCATAATTCATTTTAACCCCATAATTTTATTATTGTATTTTTCCCCCTATAATCTTTCACACTTGAATTGAAGATTTCCTGTGTCAACACAATAAAACGTGGCTCTGGCGGTCAGATTGTGTGCTGCCATTGTGGGGGATATAGCAGGCAATTGTTTCGCCTGGGGAATAATTGTAGATAAGATTTACAGTGATGCGGCACCAGGCACGACGTGGGCAGTGAAACAAAAGAAAGCCACTACTGCAGGCCCGGATGTAACATTTCAGCCGCCCGTGGTGATGATGTCTCACCCATACCATACTTATATTAGGCAAGTAAGCATCAATAATAAGAGAGTTTTCTGTTTTGAGTGATGAAATGGTGTTGGTTTAGTGGTGTCACAATTGCATTTAGTTAGTAGCAGTAGTAGTGTTTCAAATTATTTTAAATATAAGCACTTTAATCTGAAATATCTTTAAAGATTTGGTTGTTTTGCATGCCATCATGTTTGGTGGAGCAGTCAGGGCATTTAAGGGGGCATTGCATGCCTAGACCCGCCCCTGCACTATATAATGGGTATAATACACAAAGTGGATGCAGCAGGGCACTTTGTATTTCACTGAGCTGAACTGCAGTGTGAAAAATGGGCAGGAAACAGCTACTCAAAAAAATCCTCCAGCATCGTGCTCTGAATGCTTCCTGTGTTGTCATGATCCTGGGGTTTGAGATATATAGAGAAATTTATTGCACTGTTGACAAGCACAATAACAACTAAAAAAAGGATTATTTGCTGTTAAACACACTGTTAGCTGTTGTCCACCACACTGTTGGTACTTGCGAGCTACTTTGGAGAAATGTAGGCCAAATGGTATTTTTTTTGCAGAATGTAACCCTTTTTTGACATACCCAGAATAGGGATGCTATAGGGCTCTTGTGGTTACAGGGTGATCTCACTGATCACTGATATTTAATCTAGATCCAATTATTCTACTGTGAGTGAAAATCCGGTGGGTACACTCTGTGTCTCGGGAGCTCACTCTCAAAGGCCCCGAGAAACTCCATCAAGCATGATGCCTTCCAGCTCTCACATCCTGACTGCGGGAACTATTATACAGTAGCAGGTGCTGAGCATGCAAGTGGCGCAAAAAAAATGCACATGCACGTGGTTCATGCACACGCATTTTTGTGTGTTAAAGTGTCCTTCAATTTCCCTCTCCACAGTCCACACACAAGTTCTATAAACAAGTTGACAGAAAAGGTTCCTATACTGTGAAACAGCCTTGCCTACACAAATCACTTTTGTTTTGTACATAGGCTATAAAATGAACACACAATCCTCATGCAGGATATACAGCAGGGGTGCCCAAAAGGTAGATCTACCATTAGATCACACAGGCCATGCAAGTAGATCACATGACAGTCCCCTAAAATATAGAACATAGGACAAAGGCGATTTTAGGCTCTCCAGCAGGAGGGGCGGCACTTGGACCCTTCTCTGTAACTCTTGAGAGTGTTAAAATGATTCCAAACGGACCTTCATGAGTCCATTTGGTTTTATTTTACAATCTCAAGTATTAAATTATATTTAAACATCTAAACTAGTAATTTTCAAGAATCCATACAATTGGAAAATGGAGAATTATTATTATATTATTATATTTATTTTGACCAACGTTTCTTAATTGTGGACAATTGTCAGTAGTGGTATATAAAAGAAAACCAACCAAGCTTCCAATTCTACCCCTCTATTTTTCATTAGAAGCGCATTATTCTTAAACACTATAACAGTAAGTAACACCATCCATCACCACTATTTCAAAGCTCAAACATTCTAGAGGGCCTTGAAATGGATTTTCAGTAATGGAATAATCACATTTTTGAGCCAGTCATTTTGAAAGTAGCTCTCAAGTCAAAAAAGAGTGTGCACCCCTGATATACAGTATAATCACAAACACCCAACAGCAACACTAACTCAAACAACTGACAGTTCCAAACCAAACCAAACCAGTCAAAGGGCATAGGCCTATTTAGACCACATGAGATTTAGCAAAGGCGTAAAAATATAAATTAGGCCTATTATACAACAGAGGAGCTGAGGTCCCAACAAGTTGACAACGCAGCGTGCGCTTGGGCTCGGCGGCCCGTGTTTCCATAGTCATCATCATCATTAGCCCTGATACATGACGGTCGGTATACATCTATATATAGACCTATATATAGGTCGTATAGATGTATATCGACCGTCATGTATCAGGGCTACATCATCATCATCATCATCATCATCATCATCATGCGTCACACAGCCCTCCCGTCAACAGAACACAATACATAATATCTAACATTAAATTTCAGCAGTAGGCAGCGGTTTAGTTGGCACGGCGGCCATAGTAATTAGTTAATACTATATAATTTCTCCCTATATTAGTAAATATTATAGTGAGAAATAATAGTTATTAAGTAGTAAAGGGCAAGGCTTTATCCTACCTTAGCCTGTACGCCAAATGTGCTCTTGCGCTCTGGAGTGACGGCGATATATTCCAATATATTCCCTCATCATGGCTTTGCAGGCACCGAAGGGTGGAGAAGGATCTCTCTGCGGATGCAACCGATATTGGCTGACTGTGGCACAACTTCTCAACATCTCTGTACAAGGCCTAACGCTGGTCCAGAGCTCTTCTGAGTCTGACTAGCAGTGGAGCTCTGGACCAGAGCTATAGGCCCTGGTTTGTGGTTGAAGGTGGCTTGTGGAGGTGATTGTGCGTCAAATGCTGTGCGCTCCCCCTTTGCTGCATTGATAACAGTCCTCTCTCTGTTTGCTGCTAAAAGCTATAATCGTCTTGCCAGTTCTGAGTGCACCAACTCCATAGCTTCGTAAAATACTGCTGGTATTATTATTATTATTATTATTGTCCACCTCATCCGACGACAACTCCAAAACAATATGCACATCAACCGTAGTAGGCGCCACTTATCCCAGTCGTTCACTGCTGAACAGTGGTGGTACTGCTGCTTCTGTTGTTGTCCAGTCCACCTCCTCTCCCTCCGACAACAACTCCACACGACATTGTTATCCCCTCCAACAACGTTAGCACTCGTCCCCTCTTGCACACTGCTGCTATTAGTGCTGGAATGTACAGGTTCTTGAACTAAACTTGTTTTGGACTTGGGCCCACCAACGAAATCACTAATTCTTTTCTGAGCCATGCTGACAACAACGCCACACTGACTGTAAAGCTCAGCTGACCCGTGAGTTCAAATGGCGCGGCCCATATGTAAAGTAGAGCCATGTAGTAGAAGAGTTGCGACATTGAGTGGTCGGAAACTAAGCCCTCCTGCGCTGTTCGTGTAACCCGAAAGAGGGACAAAACTGGAGGAAATACCTGTACAGTGTTTATGACTGTTACTACAAAATATAAAATAAATGGTTGTAAGATAGTTAAAGCTGGGCTGTTGCCTGAGTCCAGTGAATTTCTGCCTGCTTCAGGTCCAGGACTTGTCCCTATTTGTTGTCCTCATTCTCAATTGAAGTCTATGTAGAAGAGCCGCCATTGGACTGACCCCTGCATGAAGTGAACGGGGTTGGCGTTCTGTCTATACTAAATGGCTCTGGCGTAAAGGAAAGGTAACCGGAAATAGCGTCAGCAACAGAGCAGAAGCACATCCACCGACAGCGCCCCCAGGCTTGAAGCAACGGGCCCCGGTGGCGAAAAGTGGAAGTGCAGCCCTATAGTGGAAGTGAACGGGCTTCATGACGTCACAGGTGTCATGGCGGCACACATGTGAGCACCAAAATTTGGTGTCCGGAAGTTGCCTCCAATGTTATTCCAATGGGAACTTCCGGCAGTCTTCCGGGTGCTTCAAAGCGCCACTGAGCAGCTTGTATTGAAATGAACGGCAAGGGGGCGGGGCTATCGCTCCAGTCCGCCCTCTATATTTATAACTCTATGGGCAGATGATAATGTAAAAAAAAAACGCAAAAAGGGCATTTATTTCATTCTCCTGATGGAAATATTTCATATTTCTGAGCTTTATTGTTTATGTTTTCACAAATGTCATACCATTGGTTTGGAACTGGGTAGCCTACCACCTTGTAGATCTGCTATTTTGAGAAACATGCCACCATGTCTCTATACTGTGCCATCTTTACATCACATTCTCAACATCCTTTGGGATTTTGGGAGAGCCTTCATTTATCATTGCTTGTTCTGTGGCTTTCCGTATTAAATGCTCTCCACCAGAATACGACTGGATTATTCAACAAAGAAACATGACTCCGATGACTGGTAATAAAATAGTTTGTTTGCATGTCTTTGGTCTAAGGGTCCATTTGGTTACAGTTCAGGAGTGTTTTCACTCATTTCATGTTGTTTACCTGGGTACATTTACTCAGATCCAGGGTTACCATTTTACCTCTGATCCATTTAGCTATGAATTAAAATTGAATATACTAACAATCCATGCTCTTAAAGCATGCTGTAAGTACATTTTGGCTAAGTACTTACTTTGTGTTACTTGAGACTATTACAATTGGTTATATATGTTGTAATTTGTATTTTGTTATTTTTTCCTCCTATTTAAGGGGGTGCTGTGCCTAGGGGAGGGGATGCTTTTAGCTCCTGTCTGAGGAGGTGCTGTGTCTGAGGGGAGGAGGTACTAGAGTGCTCAAACTCTGCCCGAACCCGACCAGGACCGAACCCAAACAGGCCCGACCCGACATTTAGGGCCGGGTAGGGCCGAAAATCTATCCTAATCAATAGGGCCGGGTAGGGCCTCGGGCCCTGAAAAAATAATATATATTGAATTATTTTAATATAGTAAGAATAATAGTTATTTTCTGTATTTACGTATTATGAAGATGGTGCTGATTGCCATTTCAATTTTAATCTGTGGCGAATTCTCAAATTTTGCCCAAACCCGACAGTTTAGGGCCGGGTAGGGCCTAAAATCTATTCCATTTAGTAGGGCCGGGTCGGGCCTAGGGCTTGAACTGTTAGGGCCGGTTAGGGCCGGGCCTTAATTTTCAGGCCTGTTGAGATCTTTAGGAGGTACTAAGCCCCCCCAGCACCCCATGTTTCCTCAGCCATGCCTGGACCCCCTCCCTGCTATTAAAGAGTCAAATTTAATCTGGACAAAGAATTAAAGGTCTTCTCTTGAACTTGAGCCATCCTGTTGCAGTTTGCTTTTCTAACTGCCTTCCTGTCTGGCCTGAATTTTTGATAGAAAGTATTAGTCTTAAAGGTACTTTAAGACTAATGTTGTGTGCGAACACTGTGTAAACAGATTTGTTTAAAAACTGAATCTAACTCCACCTGCAGCATCAAATTAGAATCAACATAGAGGGGAAAAGGGCAAAAAATATACAGTATCTATTTTGGCTAAAAGTTGCCATTATCTTTAGTACACAACTTTCTAGACTAAAGCTTTTTTTTTCTTATGTTGTGGGAATCAATACGATGATGATTCTCTTACAGGCTTCCATTTTTCAACCACAAGTAGATTTTTTTGCGACATCATTAAAACACAAGTAGGAAACTGAGATAGGAGTTTGCTCACCATCCACCTCCACAGGCTTATAGTTTAGGATGGAGGGAGGATTACATCTGAGCTCTCATTTATCTCTAAGAGAGAAACTCTGCATGCCTGAGTAGAAATAAGGCTCATCCTCCTCAAGTGACATGCTGTGCAGAAGCTGGTACTGTATGTTTGAGCTCAAACTACTATAGTAGTTGAGTTGTAGTACATTAGTAGCCATGTAGTGGCCAGAGTAGTAGTAGTACGTTCCTGGGAGTCATCAATTTAGTTTGAAGCAAAAGAACATTTTTACTTTGAATGGACAAATTAAAATTACTTCACACCAATGAATAGGCAGAGAAGTATTATTTAAGATCAAACAAACCTTGGGTAAACGGACAGGAATATAGACTTTTTTCAGTGTATCTAGAGGCATTCTGCATGCTGCGTTTATGCCCATATGCAAAACCCCTTTTCTCCTGTTCTGAGAATGGATATCAGCCCAGGCCAGCCCCATCTATCAATTCATGTCTGTCCAGGGGAGATGAGATTGGAGAGTGGGAATTTGGTCAGACCAGTGGTTGTGCAGAGCAAATAATGCATTGAATCTCTGTGTCTTTGGGGGATTATAGGCATTGGATTCCGTTTGGCCAAACCCAAGCCATTGACTTTACAGATTAGCTGAGCTCTGTGTCATGTTTGTCACTCCAATACTCCAAGGGCAAGTACAGACATTTACATCACGGCAGCTATACATCTGGCTGTCTAGTCGTCTTCAACCTCATCACTGCCCCGCACCCTCAATTCAGAATCATTTCCAATGGGAGTCTCATGGTTGGAAGCAGCAAACGTGATCCTTGCGATCCTTGACTCCCACTGGAAATGAATGGAGGGGCAGGGCAGTGATGATGTTGGAAAAAACAACAAAACAACAGGTACACTGAGCACAAGAACAACCTATTAACCCAGTACTTTTACAAGATTAGCCACAGACAAACAGAACAGACGGACGGACCCATTACAGATCCTTTATAGAGGGCAGGCCAGACAGGCCTATCATGTCATGAAATAAAATAAAGCTTTCCCTACTAAACACAAGATTTGGTCAGCAACAAACAAACAAGCAGACTCTGAAACTCCTATTTGAGATATACTGACTAACTAATTAAAAATAAGAGCGAAAATACCAAGTAACAAGTACATTTTGGGGCATGGGATTGTACAGTAAGCACCACAACCATCCCTTTAAGGCTCAGTAAACAAAGCCACATCCAACTAACAAATTCAACCTTACCTTTTTATCCTCCTGCACTCCTGCAAGCAGAGTGAAATATGAAAGCGGCTGCCTGGGAAAGCAGGGTAAAACTCTATCTAGCACAGATGACCTGGAGGTCAGACATCTAACAAACAATTTACTGGCCTTTCCGGCTGCATGACCCACCCCACTACCACTCCTGTGACTTCTTACATCTCATTTCTCCTTTGATTCGGTGTGTCGTGCCAACCTAACCTGACCTTTGGGCGTGATAGAATCAGCAGACATGAATGTCTGTCACCCAACTCCTGCATTTCAATTTACTGTAGCATCCCCAGACAGATTTTCAAACATAATTAAAGTCTATATTTGGAGAATAATGCATTTTGTCCAACTCCAAGCACTAGATCAATAGTGTATGACAGGGTACAGGGTGACCTGATAGAGAACAGGGCGGAAAATGTCCTCAAATGCTTTACGTGAGTAAAAGTATCGTTGCTGCAATCTACTTTGGTCCACCATTCAAAATTAGTACTTGATTAAAAGTACAAAAAATTTGTAAATAAAAAGTACAACATAATAGTCCATTTGCGACTGTGACGCTCATCACAGCGTTTTTTTAATGGCCGTGATCATTTTGCATCACCCTACGTTTTAACGGCGGGGGTGATAAAGCGACGTCGCCTGACATCCATTATTTCTCTATGGGAGCCGCCGTTTCGGGCGACAGCAGCAGAACGGGCGACGTCGGCCGACGTGGGTGGGCGACATCGCCCGGAAAGATAAAGATTGGTGAGCTTTTCGTCGCTCATATCGGGCGACGTTTTTTTATCCATCACCTGCCGTTAAAATGTAGGGTAACAGTCAAATCTTTATCATAACAATAGCAACTGCTTTGCATAACAGTTGACCATTTTCCCTTCTAAACTTAGCCCTAAACATGACCTCAGTAAAACCAGTAAAACCTAACCTTAACCCTCAACCTCTATGCAAAACGGCTGCGACTGTTATGCAAAGCGGTCGACTGTTATGCAAAACCGCCACGACTGTTATGCAAAACATTTCGCTGTGGCTATTTTCAAATGGTGCAAATACCGCACATGTATTAGGGTTATAATGTTTTGCAAAAGTAATAAAAAACTACCAAGAAAGTTTTCAAATAGTATAAAGTACAATATTTGCCTGAGATGTCATAAAGTAGGAGTATAAATGTTGCATATGGAAAATAATCCAGTAAAGTTACCACAGCATTATATTTAAGTACAGTACTTGAGTATATGCACTGGACACCACTGATAGTGACAGTGTCCTGTGATGCAAATTTTTCAGAATTAATCTCAATTGCAGCCATGTGTCCTGGTTAAGTGTCCTTGAGTGACACACAATGAGAAAAGCAGAACATGTATAGCTACCAAAAATGGTAAATTGAAATAAAAACGTTAATATGTATCGCCTACACAATGAGATGATATATTTTTGGCCTCAGTGTGGAATTGAAACCCACTTCCACACTAGCAAAACAGCCTCCCACACTGGCATAATTAAATATAATCTGTATTTTTATCCTTTTCAATCAGGCTTTTATTTATTTTTTGCTTGACGTATCACACATTGGTAGATATTTATCACTAGACTTGAATTCAGCCAGGCAACATAACACCCTTCCGGGGGAGATACAGTAATAGCTCTTGGAATGTATTGTGATTTCTGATTATGTGATAAAAGTTACATTTAACATGCTGGCTCGCAGACAGTTCTTGATATGATGATGAACATGATATTATCAAAAAGCCCTCAGGTGAAAACATGCTATTTGCCTTGTTGTGAGATCTCTTAGCAGGTATTCTACATTGCTGGGTTTCTAATCAGACAGCGGCATTATCAAACACAATCCTCGCCCCCAGGGTACTCTGGCCAGGCAAGATAATAAGAATTAATGGAGAGAGAAAAGTGATGGGCATTCAGGGTTTTTAACAGTACTGGATATCCTGGACAGGCACATCCTAACAATGCTTTTTATGAACACATTTCCTAGTATATATGGTAGGTTATATATGACCTTCTATTTACCTTTTAGTTTCCCTCCGTAGCTGATGATAGCCTCCTGTCCCACCAACTACGGGATTTGTAAATCTCTGAAGCTTTGAGCGCTGTCTGTAGTGAGCCACCATGCATCCCAATGATTGCACATAATTTGTGCGTATGTATCTCATTGCCGAGCATCCTGTTACTGAATTTGCTGGATATTATGACAAGCCCAGAATAGAGATGCCAGGCTTCATATATTATACATAGCTCTTGGAAAATAAACCATGCTGCAGTTCCAACTGTCAAGGGAATGTTATTATTGTTGTTATTATTATTGTAAGTTTTCATTAAATTAAAAAACATTTTGATCAACTCAACTTCCTACATCTATAAATTTCTAATTATGTACTCCATCTTTCCTCCATCTCTCTCTCTCTCTCTCTCTCTCTCTCTCTCTCTCTCTCTCTCTCTCTCTCTCTCTCTCTCTCTCTCTCTCTCAAAAAGTGTCCTAAGCAAGTTTGAGACCTGCTGATTTCAAAGGACTGAAACCTCATGCTTATCTAATGAGTTACTTGATGCCTGTTCATCAGTTTAATACGCTGTCAGACAGAGACTATAATAATGGATGTATTTCCTTCTTGAGCATGATACAATGCCAGTCAACTGTTAACTCATTAAGAGATTCTGAGATCTGAAAAACACGGTAAAAATGATAATAACAATGAATGAAATAATTTAAAAATAAAAAAATAAAAAATACAAATATTTAAATATTCTGTCTGTGTGTGAATTGTAGACAAACATTTTAAGAATGAATTGAATTACTGAAAGTCTAAATAACACAAAGAAGCATTAATTAATACTGAAATAAAAAACAACTGTGGAAGGATGCATGTAGAGTATCGTACCTCTGTCAGTGTGTGTGTGTGTGTGTGTGTGTGTGTGTGTGTGTGTGTGTGTGTGTGTGTGTGCGTGCATGCATGTGAGTGTGTGTGCACTCATGCATTAACATTTAAGCATGTGCACGCATGTGAGCACCATTAGTGCGTGCCGTCATGTTGACACAGCTCGTACGCTGATCTAACACACCAGCATGATAACGGATCAAATCCGTCCTCTCGCAGGGACGCATGTTCCCTATTTCATACATATTAGCTTTGAGATAAAATCCAATTCTCATCTCTTATCTTCTCCTCTCGTCTTGCCAAGCGATATCTCTGCCATCCCTTTACACGCATGCCACACTGTTTGCTCTCCCAATGAATTTTAAAATGGAACGTGGCTGGACAGCGTTGAAGGGGCGGATCTAGGCATGGGCATGGGGGGGGGGGGGGGGGGCAATGCCCCCCTAAATGCCCTGGCTGCCTCACCAAACATGATGGCATGCAAAACAACCCAAGATATTTGAAATTAAAGTGCTTATATTTAAAATAATGTGAAACACTACTACTTACTACAGCTGTGTCACCACAGCATTTCATCAATGAAAACAGAAAACTCTCTGAGCCAGACCTTTAGCTTTATGCATGCTGCGTGTCTGTTGCAACTTCAACAACAACTGATGTTATTATTGATGCTTATACTTGCCTAATACAAGTCCTGTAACTAAAAATGGTATTGGTGCGGCTTCATCGCCTGTGGTGCGAAGCGACACGGGCGTTGAAGCCGCCCCCATACTATTTTCTATTGCCCCCCAAATGGGACATGTTATATCCGCCCCTGCAGCGTTGCCTCTTTTGAAAGGCTTCTAAGAGGAGAAATCTCAGGTTCTGCCTCGCGGTGCATGCTAGGTCTTATAAAGCTGGTTGTTTGCTGCTGAGAAGAACCACCGACATCCTTTTCTGCAAATGTTCAAAGCTGAAGTATCGTGAATGTAATGAGGAAATAGTGTTCCCTTATAAAGCTCTGTAAAAGTCAGCTGATGGCAGAAAAAATAAAATGATATGCTTTGTGCACAGGGGAATTCCACCCATTTTCAAGATTTTTAAATGCAACCAAACAAACCCTAACAGGTTCATTTGGTTCCATTTGTACACTCTCAGAAAAAAAGAAGCATCTAAAGAAATCCATTAACATGGTGAAATACATCTGGATGTCATCAAAATGTGTTTCACCATGTTAATGATTTTCTTCAGACCTCTATTTCTAGGAAACACAGAACGGGGAATCGTTTTTATCATGTCCACCCAGCACCTCTAAGGTACCGGTATACTAATGACATATTAGAATTAAAATGGGTGAAATTCGACTTTAAATAGGGAGAACACAGCTGAACTGATTGGGGAAATTTGGGCCAGTCCAACTGAATATTCCTCCACATTTCTAATGTGGAGGAATATTGGACCCAAAAAGACTTCTAAGGACCAAAACCATAACTGAAATGAACAATCTACAAGCTCACAGAACGAGATGTGTGCGAATATTATTTAGAGCTATTGTGACATGTCTGAACTATTCTAACACCCCTCTCCACGTGGTTCCTGTTATGTGGGTGGGGCCAGGGAGGATATATAGGCTGGCAGAAATGGCAGTTGCAGTATCTAACTATCTGGCTGCTGTCTCCTAGGGGTCCCCGGACCCCGACTCACCAGAACGCACTCACCAGTCACCACCAGCCCAGGTCTGCTCTTTACAGTAAAACGTTAAAACGTCTGTGACTAAAATGTGTCATTTTCCACTAATTTATCTGCAAACTATAGTAGTGTAGTGGCTCTCAAACCTTTTTAAAGGACCCCTTAACTCGACTGTGTCCATTGGACTTGTACAGGGCCATCTGGAACCCACATGGACACTTTGAGACCCCCTGGTGTGGTAGAGTGTTTCCACTTTAACCCATTCTGAGCTGAAAAATACTTTAAAGATTTGTGCCACATTTTCATAAATATCAGACCTACGAGCTCAGCATGCCAATTTCATTTCAAGGACCCCCAGGTGCGACCTGAATTAAGCATCAGTTTAGGGACATTCACTGTTTTCCCTTTCATACTGGGACAGAGGGAGCCATGGAAGCCACAGAGACCCGCTTTGCTCACTTACTAAAACCGATCCGTGAGCTCACCCAAAACTGGGATATTGACCTTGCGTCTGAGCTCAATGATTATTTGGAGGAGGTATGAATGCTAAATTCACAAATTCTGAAGTTGTTGTTATACGTGCACATGAATGTTGTCACAGATTGAATGGTAGCTTTCTGATTTGTGCGGAAGCATTTCAAGGAGGTGGAAGGTAGCTTCTACACATTGAAATCCTGGTTCCAACTAACTTCTTGTTCTGAGACTCTGGACAACCTACCTCAAACTTAAACATCAATGACAGAAACAAGCAATGAGTGAGCAACTCAAACGTCTTCCATTTGAAGTTCACAGCTGTGGGCGTGGCTTGTTCAGTGCCATGACTGTATGTTAGAATGATCTTAAGATGCTTTTTAGTTTGCCTTCTGTAAACTAACAAACTTGACCATTTGGAGCGCTATTGCACATGCATACAATACAAATATTCATGCTATTGCCTTTGAACATTCTGCAAAAGTAGTAATGGTAAACAACTTTTAACCTAACAGTAAAAATGCAAAGTTAAGAGTTGACAATTACTGTACAACAATTCAGGTCGCAAGATTAAACCTTCCCTGGCCCTGGTTAAACTGGCTCATTGATCTTATGAATTGAAGTGGATCTCACAGGTTCAGGTCACATGGCAAAACTTGCTAATGTACCCATACCAAAGAAACCATGAACCTCTAAACCGAAATAAATGCCAACAAAAGCCATGGCTGTTTTCTTTTCTGTTTGGTGTGCTCCTGACAGGCGCGCCAAGCAGGCGGCGGAATCTGCAGAGGACGGCGAGGGTCAGGCAGAATCTAATCAAGACAAGGAAGACGACACTGCAGTAAGGAGAGAATATCACCTACAGATACTGTACTGTATATATCAGTAGTCGTCGAGAGGGAGCCAAATCCACTATAGCAACCAAAGACCTGGATGAGACCAGTTTATTACTGGCTGCGTCTACACATTGAGAACTACATATTGACTAAATATTACACAGATTGTCATACATTCGTCTTTGTTTATTCTACAGTTCGACTATGTGGATTGTGTGACGTCAAACAAAGATTGTCCAGAAGACGCCGATTCCACCGAGGTTAGCATGCTTACGCCTCAGAAAGTTGGACAGGTTTGAGAAGGAAATCTTAACCATGGGATCTCCCAACTGAATAGTTGTGTGCATCTATCTTTTATTGCAGAATGTGTATATGCCACCTCTCCCTCCTGAGGTCCTCATTCCTTTTGAGCCTCGTGAGAAGCAGAGAGCACCCCTCATCAGGTGAGTTCCGACACAACCTTTCAGATGACCAAACTAAACACTGGCTTTTAATTTCCACACTGTCAAAATGTAACCCCTAGCACCACAGTTCACTTTGACACAACCTGAATGCAAATATAGAAATTGTATGCCTTTTTTTTGACAATTTAAGAACCTCACATGGACTGTAACGCATTTTTGCTTGCCTTAGCCTGAAAGGTGAGGATTTGGGCAGTTGGAGGGACTATCGGATAAACACCTACATCCCAAATGCTGAAGACTGCATCGACTTCCGCTTCAAACTAGACTCGGTGTGGTGTAAAGCAACTGGGGAGAATTGGCGCATTGACCACTCGGCCCTCTCCCAGCACCAAGGTAAGCCAGAAACGGTATCACTTTGCCATAGAAAAGTTGGAGAAGAGTTGTTTAGGATAAGTAATTTGTAGTTCCAGGGCAACAATCACATCCACTGACTGCGCCTCCAGGCTTGAAGCAACAGGCAACGGATCAAGTTTGGTACTGCAGGCGGCTGGAATTCATGCACAAGCGCCCCGAGAGCAGACACGCTGTTTTGCTTTGTCCACGCGGACAGGGCAGTTTGTGTTTTAGTTTTCTGAATGAACCACCGGTCCTCACGTCGTATACCACCTCTCAAAACATAACGGATGTAATATATGACAGATAAGCTCACAGCAAACCCAAAGGCTTTTTTTTTATGCCGTTTAGTTTTTTTTCTTTGCTCGTTCTCGACAGTGCTCATTCATGAATCCTTTCCGTTCCCATAATCCTTTGCTTCAGGCGCGTTCATGGAGAAATACTAAATTTGGCCACCACATTTTGGTGGTCAAATGTGGAGATAGGCGCACTTCCGGGTGCTTCAAAACGCCAATAAGCAACTTGTATTGAAATGAAGGGCAAGAAGGCGGGGCTATCGCTCCAGTCCACTCTCTATATTTTATAGCTCTATGGCAACAATACACATCTTGCCTTTGGTATAGCACTTTCAATCTCATTTCTATCATTGCAAGTGTAGTGAACTCAGAGTTTACTTTTAGATGTAATGCAAGCGTCTGTGTTGGTAGTCACTGGAACTATAGTCTCCTGGCCCAGTTAAATGGTGTACCTGTGTTTTAGAGCCAGGCGGGGCAGTTGAAGCACCATGGGATGCGGTGATGGATGCTGCTGAAGGAGGTGCCGATGCTGCTGAAGGAGGTGCCGATGCTGAAGGAGGTGCCGATGGCGGCGGGAGCTTCCTTCCTCTGGAGGACAATGGCATGGAGATGGATGTAGAACAACCTAATGCCACACAGGAGCACATCGAACGAAACCAGGTGGGGACTAATCTAAGTACCGAAGTCTCACAGATCAAAACTCCCATTAGCCCGAACATGTGCTGGAAATCACTATCAACTGTGACGTGCTTGCGGTTATAGTGAGGATGGGGGTTAGAGAAGGGTTTAGGCATGTTTGTAGCAAAACCCTACCTTTCTCCAACCGTAACCCTAGGACCTAGATTTTCATCACAGCTAAATCCCTTATCCCTCAACTTCTTTGCCTTTTTAAACTATAAAAAAAACATTTTTCAATAGTTCAAATGGCCAGTCTACATGCTCACAACGTGTTAATAGATTGGCACATTGAACTATAACGTTTTCTAAAAATAGTAAAAAAAAAAAATGGGATAAGGGGTTTAGCATGTAACGAAAATGGAGCCCCATGAGCCTAAACCTCTGACTCTCAACCACGGTCTGTGTGGCTAGGTTGAGGGTCGGGGGGGGGGGGGGGGGGGGGGGGTTAGGGTTACAGTTGGAGAAGGGTAGGGTTTTGCGTCTCGTAGTTTCAGAACAATGGGAGGTCGCAACAATGGGAGGTCAGAATAATGACATGGCACCAACCAGGTACCACATCAAACCCTGTTCACAATGGTTGGATATAGAAGATAATGCACACCTGACCCTACATTCACCCTCTGGAACTTTTCAGTACTATGGTTGCCACTATTCCCAAAGTTTTGTTCAAACTGTCACTCTGATTACTGATGGCAAATCTCAATGGGAACAGAGTTCCAAAATGACTTTACAACTGGCCCAGCTGACAAAATCATCACCACCACGCACAATACCGTACCCCTCGCGCCAACCCCACACGCTGGTCCCCATTATACTGGCGGATCCCCCCACTTTCTCCCGTGGGGTCTCCCTTCAATGGGTGGACCCCAGAACATAACAGAGCTTCTTTCTAACATAAACACACGACACACATCGAACATGTGCAGTGCCTTGTACATCAGCAGCTAGAATCATAACGTTCATCCCTTCCAACTGCCTTACAGTCTCTCCGTCAGTCTGTCTCCCCCCGCACATACCAAAAGCAGTTGTTGTAGTAATTTTGGGAACCGTGGGATGCAAGCCACTTGCCTTAGGTCTACTAATGAAACGATAATCATACAGGGGAGAACACAAAGATTTTGATTATATTCATATGGGATTAATTCCCAGTGTCCTAATTTTGATGGAGGGGGCTAACGATGCCTGACTTTTGTTTTGTGTAAAATCCCAGGCCAGTCGTGACGGCAGAGTGCTTCGAGAGAGACCTCTCCAACTCTCGAAAGAGCAGGAGGCGGCAACAAGGAAATTTGTAGGTACAATGCATTACTGGTTCCATTTATTGTCTTACATGATGCATGTAGCTGAGTGGCCTCAGATGCCAAAGGGTCTTCAAATTCACACCCTCCGAAAAACAAAAGATACTGCCATTCAAATCTGTGAGAAATCACCAGACAGCATGGCAGTTCAGTGCACCATCTTGTCTAAGCAAACCGAATCGGGACAGGGACGAAATGGTGAGTCTTGATTGTGACCAGATCAAGGCAATCCCAGACTAGTCAAATCTGGCTCAGAATATCGGCTGATTTCAACAAAATCAAATCTTGACTGGAGGACTCCGGTGACGTTCAAGACTAGGTCAGATCACACGTAATTTATTGTGTACTTTCCAGGATGTCTTAGCCAATTTAAAGCTTATTCTAGGTCTGATCTGACTAGTTATGGTTGATTTTCATCCGTATTTAGTGGACAGATTTGTTGCTTGAATTCAGGTGATATTTTGAGCCAGATATGACTAGTCTGGGGAAGGCTTTCAAAAGTTGAGGGGGCCAGGCAGAGATGGCGATCCTCACACAGGAGGATAATCTCAGGGTGGAACAGCATATATTGTAATCTTTTTAATTTAAAACAAATTGTTCTAGTAGGCAGTGCTTTTCATTATTGATATCTCTCTTGGTCAGGGAGATTAATCCTTGAGCAGTAAATTCTTGATTTCCTACTGGAGACACTGGTTCAAATCCAGTCTGCAACACACCCTGTGAGTCAAACTGCAGTTTACTGTCTTTTTGTTTATAGGCCGACATGTGGAAGTTGCATGACCCCTATGAAGTACTCGGTGGGGATATGCCTCTAAAACCAGGTAAGAATAAATCCTTTTTGAATCAATCTTTGCACTAACCAGAAGTACAGAAGCAAAAGACACCCCCACACTATCTGCTCAGTACAATAGTAAGGGTTTATTAAGGAGTCTATTGGCCTACGCACCTGTGAAAACTCCTTATGCTAGGTGTGCAAAAGCAAGTCTCGGCACTAACCTGAAGGAAATACCTGAGAACTCGTATAGCAGTTGCATTAGGAGGAAATGGCCATGGTGGCAATAAAACAACTTATTTTTGCACTATAAGACTCAATACTTGTTTTAAAAGGATATCTGGGCTAATAAACTAATGTTATAATTGCCTATAGTTTATAACTGAAACTATTCAATAGGAAGTTGATTTGTCAATGTGAGCCCAATGGAATACATGCACTACTTACAGTAATAGTTCCTAGTCTCGGGCAATGACTATCTAATAAGGACAGGACGCCAAGACATGGCTTCCTGTCCTCATGGGAGGAAACAGACATGCGCAGTGCATTCCAGGAAGTTTGACTCGGTCAGTGATTTATCGGAGAGCTCTGGGGTATGAGCGGCGGAAGTGCCACCCGAAATAAAGCAGCGGGGTTGGGAAGGAGCGCTTGTTTTATCTGCCGGCTACTACTAGTAGGGCGGGGCGAAGCATAGTTTTACTGAGGTTATGTTTAGGGTTAGTTACCGCATAAAGCACCGTCTAACTCTCACCCTAACCTAACTCTAACCCTAAACATAACCCCAGTAAACCTAAGCTATGCCTATACCTAATCCTAACCCTAAACTTAACCTCAGTAAACCTATGCCTAAACCTAACCTAACCCTAACCATAACCTCAGTAAAACTTCCTTCGCCCCGCCCTACTAGTAGTAGCCGGCAGATAAAACAAGCGCTCCTTCCCAACCCCGCTGCTTTATTTCGGGTGGCACTTCCGCCGCTCATACCCCAGAGCTCTCCGATAAATCACTGGCCGTTTGACTCTAGCAAACCATGCATGCCATTGGTCTCTTGGATGGTTTGCCAAGCGTCAAACTTCCTTGTCTGTACTGCGCATGTCTGTTTCCTCCCATGAGGACAGGAAGCCATGTCTTGGCGTCCTGTCCTTTTTAGATAGTCCTTGGTCTCGGGGCCCACCATTACTCAACTGCAAAGAAAAAGCCTGGTCACAAGAAGTCCCTATACTTATTATTATTTGCTTCCGATCCTCATAAAAAGTCTTTCTTTCTAAAGGGAAATGTTACAGTATCCCTGCCGGACTTGATGGGGGAAAGAGAAAAAGGAAAGGCGACTCTAAGGTTGAAGACTTCCGTACCTTCATCGGTCGCATGTGTAAGAGTATGATCTTGCCCATTTTTTGTTTCGGTCAACTGCTGTTTATTTATTCGATTAAAAAACATCAATTAATTTTCATTTGCTTTCCATTTTGTTATAGCAGGTGACCCATCTGCCATCAAGTTACGACATGGACCCACTTTCACTGGTAAGGACCCTGTCCCTGGCAGAAATGCTCCAGCCGTTATATAAACTTGTCAACACATGCTTGGATTTAGAGATACTTATTAGGTTATGTTGTTGTGTTGCAGATCTAAACTACATCTATGTGGACAAGATCAAAGAAAAGATGTGCACACGAAAGAGGAACTTGAGAAGAGTGGTAAGGGGTGTAAAGTACAGCACATTAAATGACACTATTCATCTAAAGCTGTCACGATCATGAATTATTGACTATTAATTGTCAGAATATGCGTTGTGAATTGACTATTCAGTTAAAAGCTATGGAAGTTTCATAAATGGAAGTAATTATGATGATCATGCAAAAGTAAGAGTATTTCAAATACTTGCCATTAGCTGACTGTAATGATGTTGACAGCCCTAGTGACCCAATGGTCCGTCCTCTTGTAGGGGGTGGTGGTTGCTGACGCAGAGCTCGAAGATGAATTTCGTAACACATACCTGCAGCCTGAGGAGAATATGCAAGGGGAGAGCGAGGACGTTCCAGGTAAATGAATCCACCCCCTCCCTCTTGTTGTTAATAGCCTAAGATTGGTAGAACGTCCAACCTACGACGCCAGTAATGAATTGCTCTGTGCTCGATACATAAGCCCTTGGCCGTCCTACCCTCTCCTACGACGGCAGAACGCGGCTTTTGGCGTCGTGTTACAACGTGGACGAGAGCTACGCTGTAGAGGGGCGTCACCATGGAAACCAGAGACGCTAGTGGAAGAGGTGGAGCCAGCCGGCGTCGCCTGCTTTCTTAACTATGTTGGGCTTCTGTTGCAACGGTGACGGACCACGCCTACTGCTCTCGTCCTGTCAAAGGCCTAGACACAGAAACTCAAATTCCCTATTGTTGTTGTTACTGTAACCAAGGGTGGACCATAAGCACTGAAAGCTAGACTCCTCCTTTAACGCTGGGGTATATGTACAGTATGTGGAGAGTAGGCAATATGGAGGCAAGCTTTTGCAGAAGTGGAAGGAGGTGCCCGATTTGCTAGACTTGTGCCCTGCCAAAAAAGAAAATGAGTGGTTCTGTTGCTGTATTGAATGACTAATTCCTATATCTCTCTTTAAAGGTGGGGATGATGACCATCACTCTGATGGTGAAGGTGAAGCCCTGCCTGACGTTGATGTACCGTTAACAGGTAAAGGATTGGCTTTAAGTTCAATGCTGCAGAGTTTGGCATAAAGTTTGGCTCCACAAAACAATTGAATTATTGGTTTGTGGGAAAATAACACAAACAATTTAAATAAAATGTCAAGCAGCCCATGCCTTGCTGCTTTCATTGAAATGTGATTTGCATTGATTGTTGATGGGCGGTAATTGACTTTTTTTTTTTTATCTCTTTGATTCCAGGAAGCCAGACAGACGGCTTGAGCTACGAGG
Organism: Benthosema pterotum; assembly: GCA_039105355.1. NCBI lineage: Eukaryota > Metazoa > Chordata > Actinopteri > Myctophiformes > Myctophidae > Benthosema > Benthosema pterotum. The sequence goes on from CM076969.1 coordinate 27,763,471, forward strand.
ACCTTGTGCAAAAACATGTGGTATGCATTTAATGTTTCTGGCACTAAGCCCACTCTTGTCGTTGACTGATCAATGTACAACCCCAATTCCAATGAAGTTGGGACGTTTTGAAAAATGTCAATAAAACCAGAATGCATTGATTTGCAAATCGTTTTCAACCTATATTCAGTTGAATACACCACAAAGATAATATATTTAATGTTCATACTGATAAACTTTATTGTTTTTTGAAATTATACAATCTTTTGTAAATTGATCCCTGCAACACGTACCAAAAAAGTTGGGACAGGGGCAACAAAAGACTGGGAAAGGTCATGAATCCACAAATAACGCCAGTTTGGAACATTCCACAGGTAAACAGGTTAATTTTAAACAGTTTAATATCGTGATTGGGTATAACAGGACCATCCCAGTTGTTCAGAATCAAAGATGGGGCGAGGTTCACCACTTTGTGAACAATTCTGTGAGAAAATGATTCAACGATTTAAAAACAATGTTTGTCAACATTCAATTGCAAGGAATGTGGTGATTTCATCATCTACAGTCCATAATATAATCAAAACGTTCAAGGAATCTGAAGAACTTGCTATACTAAAGCGACAAAAAAAGCGAATACTTGTGACCTTTGATCCCTCTGGTGGCTCTGCATTAATAACTGACATCATTGTGTAAGGGATATTACTGTGTGGACTCAGGAACACTCAGAAAACCATTGTAAGTTTACATAATTTGTCGATATACCTGCAAGTGCAAGTTGAAACTCTACAATGCAAAGCAAAGCCATAGATCAGAAAGGTTGGTTTGAAAAACAACCAGAAAAAACAGCCAGAAATGCCTTCTCTGGGTCCAATATCATTTGAAATGATTAGACACAAAGTGGAAAAGTGTGCTGTGGTCTGATGAGTCCACATTTCAACTTTTTTTGGGGGAAATTATGGATATCATGTCCTCTGGGCAAAAGAATAAAGAGACTGTTACCAGCGCAAAGTTCAAAAGCCAGCATCTGTGGCTATGGGGGTGTGTTAGTGGCCATGGCATGGGTCACTTACTCATCTGTGACTGCCACCATCAATGCTGAAAGGCACATCCAGGTTTTGGAGCCAGTTCAGAACACACGCAGGCATCCATGCGACATCTTTTTCAGGGACGTCCCTGATTATTTCACCAAGACAATGCCAAGCCGCACATTCTGCACGTGATACAACAGTGAGACTTCATAGTAAAAGAGTGCGGCTACCAGACTGACCTGCCTGCAGTCCAGACGGTCACCAATTGAAAGTGTATGGCGCATTATGAAGCAAAAATTATGACATTCGAGACCCCAAAATATCGAACAACTTAGGTCATACAAGAATGGTAAAGAATCAAGCAAGAATGGTAAAGAATTCCGCCTACAAACCTTCAAAAATTAGTGTCCTCAGTTATTGAGTGTTGTTAAAAGGAACGGTTATGTAAAGCAGTGGTAAACATACCCCTGTCCCAACTTTTTTTGAAGGCGTCCCAACTTTTTTGGTACGTGTTGCAGGGATCAATTTACAAAAGATTGTATAATTTCAAAAAACAATAAAGTTTATCAGTTTGAACATTAAATATATTGTTTTTGTGGTCTATTCAACTGAATATATGTTGAAAACGATTTGTAAATCAATGCATTCTGGTTTTATTGACATTTTTCACAACGTCCCAACTTCATTGGAATTGGGGTTGTACTTCAAATTCACACAGCATGGAATTGGAAGGTAAACCATGTCTTCTGTAAACTTCTGCAGGAACACTTCCTTAAAAATACACAAGGTTATGCGCAGGAGACGGCACTGTCGCGAAGAGTTGAAGAATGGGAGGAGAAAATCCGCCCTGTTCTGGAATTGCAGGTACGATGGACACTACCTGAAGCTTCATCAGACATATAGCATTTAAAAAGAGTCTGTAAATGGTTTCTCAGCGCCACTTTTTTTAATCAATTGATCTTCCCAAGTAATAACAGGCCTCAGTAACTAATCTTCATTAGCTATTCACACCATTGTAAACAAATACAAAGATTTCAGAATCTGACCAAACTTATTAGGTAATATGCATGTCATGAAAGTTTTAAAATTCCATTTGTAAATCAGTCATTCCTCCAGTTGCTAATGTTGACAATGCTTTTAAAATCTACAGGTTTTACTTTTATACAGTAGGCCAGTAGGCACTGCAATGCAAGATGATTTTAAACAATGTCAGTGTATGCTTAGGAAAGCAGATGAGCAGCGATGTCAAGTATACTGCAAGTCAACTCCTTGAGGACCTTGACTATGACCATTGGTTGTTTTAAGTTGTCACTCACACCACACACATTGATCTCTTTCTACCTAGGAGACGCGCCCAATGTTTGACATCCACCACTATGGGGACAAGATCGTGGAAAGTTTAGGCAGCGTGAATGATAGGAAGAGATTTGCCCACATCGTGAGCGGCCTGGACAACTTTGAAGCATGCAAATACATGCTGGCATCCCTCCAGCTGGTGAGCATTCACTGGTTTTAACCACTTACTTGTTTAACGGAGCTTGTGGACACTGTTACCAACTTGCCGCGTTTGTCACCATTTAGCTTTTTTTTTTTTTCAGACCCCCTAGTGCCAAAATTGTCAAAACTTTTTTTTTTTTTTTTTTTTTTTTGCTGGTTAGTTGGGGCGAAAATGGTTGACAGCCGCCAGAGATGAAAGCCGCATTTGTCACAATTTTTTATTTTTTTTTTTCCTACGATGGAGTCCTCCTTCCTAGAAAGGACCATTGGTAACCGAGTGGATCCTTATAGAGCTGTAACTCTTGAGATCGCAAAATGAGACCAAATGGACCCTTACGTTCATTTTATGCTCCAAGAGTTAAGTTATATTTAAACATCTCAGTTACCTAATTTCCAAGAATCTAGGAATTGCTACTTTGACCAACATTTTGCTAGTTTTTTTTTTCTCCTAAATTAGTCGGAGAGGCTGAACTCAACATCAAATGTTGGTCCGTAGCTAAAATGCCGAATAGTGGTATGAAAATGGATGAAAATCACTGCTCCATAGCGCTTTCTAGTGCATTTTGGCAGTTGACAACACTGCTTGTGGATTTGGACTGACTTCAACACCTGACGTGAATGTTGTTTTTCTTCGTTGTTACCAGGCCAACGATAACACGGTGGAGATTGACCAGGCTGAGGGCCTGGAGGACATTGAGCAACGCCTGGACACCATGTCTCTGACTCTTCTCTCCAAGGACAGGGCTACTGACCGCTTTAAAGACCTCTAAAGCAGCCAAAAAGAAAAAATCCCAAACCGTGCAATGGCGAACTTTGCCCTAGGCCTAGCTGGGAATCATTGGCTGTTTTTTTTTTTTTTTTTTTTTTTTTTTTGTCGCACATGATTAGTTTATAGCGTGCGCACAGTATGTTAGCTTTTATTGTATGTCAATAAAGTTGCACTGCATTGAAACAATGGGTTTGTAAATGAGTCATTCCCCAAAAGTTTTTTTTTTTCCCCTGAAATTTTGACCGAAAAGTTTTACTTTTCTGAATGGCCCACAATATTAAGGACATCTTTAGCTATAAGAAACATAATTTCCCTTCTCAGGCATTCAATATATATTTTTCTATATCTTTTAACATGGTAATTGCTAAAGGAGTTGTGTAAATTAATTTAACAGAAGTATTTAAAAAAAATAAAATAAAGATAGCCACAGCTGTAAGGGGAGAACACTTGGCATGCCTGAGCTATTATGACTTACGACCACATGTGGAGTACAAATGCCTCAAACGGTGTAAAATGTGGATTAAAATTGGCACCTTCTGTAACATGTTGGTCGGAAGAGTTGTAGAATTGGTGTCATTAAATGGCCAGTTGTTATAGAGGCAGAATGATGTGTGTAACAGAGTTGAGTGCAACTGAGGGACATAGCTATCATATTTAAAGCATTAATCATCTATTTATTAAACTAAACATGTCCAGCAATAAAGTAGATATACAGTATATGTTCATGGCATAATTTGATTGCCCCACCAAACATGTTGGCATGCAAAAACCAAATTTCAAAGATATTTCAAATTAAAGTTCTTACAAATAAAATGATTTGAAACACTAGGCCTACTGCTGCTGCTAACTAACTAGAGTACAATTGTGGCACCACTAAAGCTTTATGCATGCTGTGTGCCTGTTGCACCTTCAACAGCAACTGATCTTATTGATGCTTAATTGAATAACAAAAGTCCTGTAACCAAAAATGGCATGGTGCAACTTCATGCCGCCCCATACCATTTTCACCTGCCCCCCAATTGGGAAACGTCAAGAGGGGCAAACTTACGTTGTTCCTGACTGTAGATGGAGGGAGCGGGTACAATATTGGGAACTGGAAGAATGTTGGAGACTATATTCATTTCGAATGGTACAATGAACGTGAACACAACTTATTTGACGTACGACAGATAAGGGGTTCTGAGAGGAGAAAACCATGACTACTTAGAAGACCATTTGTAGGCTGGTCCATGTCGCCTATAGTGGCACCAATGTGAGTATGCCTATCTTTGTACACAGAGTATCTTGATGTTACATCCAGGCCTGCCACCAGGTGCTCCCTCTGTGGCGCTGGCTCAATACAGAACCTACAGTACCACAGTGGTATAGTCTAACACAGATGGCCTTGTGCAGTGGTAAAGGTGTACGTGCAGTCATAAACACAAAACATTGTTAGGAAGAAATCTATTCTACTCAAACAGCCCCAGGGAGACACAACAATGAAACATTTACTCCAATGCAGCCGGAAAGAAATTAGTGCGACTACACACACACACACACACACACACACACACACACACACACACACACACACACACACACACACACACACACACACACACACACACACACACACACACACAGACAGACAGACAGACAGACAGACAGACAGACAGACAGACAGACAGACAGACAGACAGACAGACAGACAGACAGACAGACAGACAGACAGACAGACAGACAGACAGACAGACAGACAGACAGACAGACAGACAGACAGACAGACAGACAGACAGACAGACAGACAGACAGACAGACAGACAGGGACACGGCTGAACAGGCACACTCAAGGAGAGCCCAGTGAGAGTGTCTAGAAATTGTGCAAGTTGCAAGTTACACAAAACCTAAATAAGACAATTAAACTTTTAATTAAGTACAAGCACGCATGGATGCACGCACACACACACACACATACAGTCTTCTGTGTGTGCGTGCTGGAGGAGATTAGTGGCATCCGCGTAGAACTTTAACACGGTAGCACACTCGATAACATGTTATACGCGTTCATTTATATGCGCTGCGCAGGCACGTACCTTGCACTTACTACACGTAGGTCAAGCCACGTGCATGTTAATGTGTGCAAAGTGCGTTAGCATGTCACCATTGAAAAGTATGTACACGCGTGTGTAAGAAAAAGACACAAGAAAGGACGTGGAATAGTCGCGTTTGTACGCGCGCGTCACACTAATCTCACACTAAAGTCAGTGTGCGTGCGTGCCAGACGGTGGGAGAAGTGAAGCATCAGCATTTACGCATCGCCACAAAAACAAAATAAATGGCGTGTCACAGAGAATGAAACAGAGGCTCATTTACAAGACTACACCAATAACATTGCTGAGTTAGCAGTCGAGAGAGAGAGAGAGAGAGAGAGAGAGAGAGAGAGAGAGAGAGAGAGAGAGAGAGAGAGAGAGAGAGAGAGAGAGAGAGAGAGAGAGAGAGAGAGAGAGAGAGAGAGAGAGAGAGAGAGAGAGAGAGAGAGAGAGAGAGAGAGAGAGGGATCATATGAGTTAAAGAGTGCGGGAAGAACACTGCCAGGCCTGGACAAGTAAAGTGTCCCCTAAATATGCATTTTGAAGTGTATTTAATAGAATCTATAGAATCTTAATTCACTTGTGAAACGCAATATGTTTTTTTTTTGAAGGATTTATTTTTGGAGTCAGGATTTACTGCAGGGGATATGATTGGGACTATAGGCATGCTGAAGAATGTGAAAATCAACTCGATTTGAAAGTATGAATGTATGAAAGGTCTTTTTTTTTTAATCAACCATCAACCCCCCGCCATCCAGAACCAGTTCACCTGCCAGAACATAGATGGTGACTTAATTAAAAGTGAAAAACACTAGAAGTTTTTTCTCCAGCACACACCTGACCAATATTGAGATTGTACCTTCTGAATTTGGGTGAGCTTTTTCGTTTTGCTTGTGAGCTTTTCAGGTAGGCTATGATATGCCTGGCCAGTCAGATGTTTGACTGTTGAATACAGTCATAATTGCCAAGCATGTTTCTTTTCAAGAACTGCACAACTGTACACACATGCATACGCACAGACCCTCGCACACACCCTCTGCAACCCCTTCTCGCCAAGGCTCTGGTGTGGGTGATGGCTGATTTAAGCAGTCACACCTGGCCTGAGTCAAACTAATCAGACTCTGAGCTGGCTGTGATGACACACCTGTTGTGCATCGCCGCACACAAGATAAATCAGCCATCCTTGCACACTCTCAGGGGAGCTCTGCTGTCGTGACACCCCATTTCCAACTTCTCTGGCCTCAATAAATGTGACAGGCTCAAAGGTTGCACAGATGACAGCCAAGGTTCTTAGCGCAGAGTTCTTTATTTCGGAGTACCAACATACTGTACAGCTTGCCATGCCTTAATGTGAACATTATCTAGACCTACGGGCTACTTAACTGTAGTTTGCCATATGATAAGAAGGCACTCAAAGTAATACTGGGTAGTTTCCTGACTGGTCACTGCCGAATTGAAGCCCCTTCCGCAATGAATCTTTTCTCATCAAATTGTGAGAACGTTTATTTGTGTTATTGTACTGCCTTACTTCACATCCTCACAAGTATAATGAATGATTACACCCCTATTGTACATCCCTTTTGTTTTGTTTTTCCCCCCCAAATCTAAGCTTTCTCCACACAAACGCCAATCACCACCTTTTTCCTAACCCTAGAAAACACATTTTAAATGGGCTTTGCAGGATGGAATTCAAGGAGTGGGTTATGTGACATAACAAAAAAGTCATAATATACTGTATATGTTACCCACTAGCTTTTACTGAAAGGAAGTGTGACCCTCTCAGTTGTGCACGTTGGACCTTATCATGAGAATTTCTCGCGGTGTCCTGTTTAGTTCTGATAAAAGACTGAAACTTCACATTCGAAGCAGGAATATACAAGTTCATTATCAACTGGGCGTCAATCAACAGGAAACGAGTGCAGGCTTGACCCCACTTGGTCAGCTCTTTACTTTTCTGTCAATGAGCCAAGTCAAAGTACCACAACAGCAAATCAGTACTAGTGGCCACAATCTGCAAAACAAATCGGGCAAATGACGCCTCTGCATGCATCCTTTAATTTGATGTTCATCACCCACACAAATTATGCAAAATGTGCAAAAGTGCCGGTGCACAGTTGTCTCTCTCTCTCTCTCTCATTCCCAAACCATGTTTGTTTTAATGAGTAACACTGACTCATTTGATGACTCATCGTGCCTTCCTTGTCTGTGGTGACACACACAATCTTTTGGGACAATCAAATAATTTCTAAGATGAAAAACAAAACAAAAAGCGCTGTATCCTGCCATTTTGTACTTCTTGCTAATTAGATACTGCATGATAATATTGTGTTTGTTGTAATGGTTTGTCACGATCCAAGTTGGCTTTGTCCACGGCGCTATCGTGTTTTATGAATCATTTTCAAAAAGTCCATTAGGAAAATGAACAAGGATTCCATTTCTGGAACCAAGGCGACGTCATGAAGGGGGCGTGGCTGTGCAGCTCTTTAGCTGGTAGCACTCAGTGTTGTCAAGTAACTAAAGTAATATATTACTTTCAATAATATTATTACTATTTCCACAAGCTGTCATTTTGATCTGTATGTCTGACTGTTTTGTTTCCCAAATCCAGAACAAAAGCAATAATAAATCTTTAGTTTTGGGGTCTGTGTGGCTAAAATGTCCTCAAATGATTGTCCTTGGCTCAAATTCTGAATAAATTGTGGGGTCTGGTATGAAAAAGGGTGAAAACCACTACTGGTGTAGACAGGTGACCGCTTAGTTTGTAATGCACAGTGTGCCGTGATTGTGCACGTGTCCTTGGTGAAAATGCACAGCCTTTTGCTCCAAAGCCAAGGTGACACTTCATCAGACAACATCACCAGATCAGCGCGGCATTGTGTCTGTCACCTGTCTCATCTGTGGCTCAGGTCGATAAATTAATTACATCCACCACATCGGATTCTTCCGGGGATGTGTCTGTCTGTCTGGCTTTCTGGAGGACTGTCCATGACTGACTGACAGCTAATTGACTCACTGGCGACCTATTATTTCCTATTGTTCCCGCGTAATAGCAGAACACTGGCCTAAGATAATGCACCGCATAGGCCTACTTTCATTTTACAGCTGTTTAAAGTGATGCTTTTATCCGGACCGATTTGCATCGCGTGCAACAAGTACCAATTAGTAAGTGACATTACCAGCAGCTGATGCCTGCAAGTGCTAAAATGTCAAAAATCAGTGCTCACAATGCGCTCTGCGATAACAGATAAGAAGATAATGGTGCAGTGGCGTTACGAGGAGAGGCTAAGAGGCAAAGAGAGAGGTGCTTCCCCAGCCTTTTCCATAAAAATATTCTAGTCTATTGATAATAAAACCCCAATGCTTCTTTTTATGACTGTTTGTGTTGATGCTATTACCATGGCAGTACTAACCCCCCCTCCCCCTTCGCCCAACATCATTGTGCCTCCACCGCCCAAGAAACACATTTTTTTATTATGTTTTGTAGATCCGGAGACATGAGGCTAAATGGGTAATTTCTGTTTTCTTTTTCAGCTCTTTGCCGAACGGAGTACGACATTTCAATTGGTCATTAAAATGCAAATTGTTTCATTAATTGGACATTGGGGTGTGCTTACTGGCCTGTGCACGGCCCATTATGTTTGCATAGGTAAATAAAGAACTAGGAGACAGATTAGCAATCATAGAACACAAGATTACCATGCTTTTATTAGTTTGCTACAGAACACATACTGTATGCTCTCTCTCCCTCTCTCTCTCTCTCTCTCTCTGAAAATGAGTTGAAAGTACTAATTATGCTGTCATAAGTAATTCAAAAGGGAAACAACTCGTGGAATCAAAGTGCACCGATCAAAGAACTTTAGATGGTGCATGTCATCTCTGTGATACAATTACAGGTTTGATGTTGCAAATATTCTCTACAGCCGGAGCTCTCAGTGTCTGAGCCATTTATTGATTTTCACACAAATGACATGGATGTAAGGACACAACTATTACAGGTGCATTCGAGTTACATCTTCAAAACCATGGCATGTGCTTCCATGCTGCAGCAGGTATGTCACGCAGTACAATCGATGCCATATACAGTAAGTAACAGCGTCTCCGCCATATACTGTACGTTGTATGATGGCTGCCAATTATAGCAGAGAAACTGCAGTACTTTATAGACTTTTTGCCTCCTTTTTGGGCATCCCAAGTTGTTGGGAAGCTCTAACAACCAGTCTGTGTGGAGCAATACCTATAGTATTCAGTGCCACTGAATCAGTGGGAAAGACTGTGAAAAAGCTGTGGTGGATAGTACACAGGATGCACCACCAGGTAGGCAGGCACACCAATTCCACCCAATTTTATAGTATTTTGCCTCACAATAAACAAAACTAGTGTTATTGTCAACCCGGGAACACCTTTGCAGTTTTTGTCCTGCTATGGGTAACAACAACTCCTATTCCTGTTGCAGCACCGCCAAGGGTACCTGAGGGCTAGAGAATTCATGTTGTTAAGTGTACTTTCTAGTGGAGGCAGAGAAGTGCAGTTTTCACCTAGACTATACTCCATTCACCCATTTCTTTTTCTTTCACATTCTCTTACTGCCATGATGAGGACTATATCCTACTTATTTTCCAGGGATAGAAGTAGACATCATTTTGGTTTTCTGAGAAACCAAACTGAGGCACAAGAAAATAGCGTCAATATCACCTTGGAATAATAGCATCTGATTCTCTGTCTGTCCGTCCACAACAGTACATATAAAACTACCTTTGATGTATTTGTCTATCCATGGATCAGCCACAGTTTGGGGATCAATGAAGTTTGGGTGAAAAGTCAGATTGTCCATTTTTTACTTTACTTTACAGTATGTCCTCCATTACCTAACAGTTGTTTTAGTCAAAGACGTCACTGATAATGATATAGAACTTCGCAAACAAAGAAAAGAAAAGGCAATTGAAGCAAAGTCGATTTGTTGTTGTGCTCAGGGTGGAGGGGGGCCTTTATCCAAATCTAGCCTTCACCCACAAAGACCACTTGCTTTTATAAACCACAAGAAGGCAGCGGGTATAGAAACCCAAAAAGCAGCCTATACATTTGTATACAATGGCAAAGAAACATGCAAGCAAGAAACAGAAAGTCGCCTTTCGGGGTGAAATTCTCCTTTAATAGTAAAATGGGTACATCACCATCGATACGTACTGTACAGGTATAGTAGCTGTATTCAAATTAAGATCACACATACAGGAAGGTCCTAATCAGAGGCGTTCCTTATGTGCCACGGGCCCCAAGGTGAGATTGACAGGCCGGGCCCTACAACAACAATTCTAACACCCCCCCAAACTCTGACACGCTGCGTGCCGACCGGGACCTTATATAGAATACTGTTTCAGAATAACATCATCAGCGTGAATACTACAGCAATGAATGACAGTGCATGCTGTAGGCTCGCATACAAAAACATGTTTGAATAACTTCGAACGGAGCTAATACTGCAGATTTACTCACATATATATAGTTGTGCCTGCCATCTGTGAAAGTTGATTAAATAGGCTCTTCATGTTTCAATTAACTGGTAAAGTTCGGCATATGTCCCTCTTTTTACTGTTGTTTTAACATGCAACTTCATTCTCCTCCACTCCCCATGTGGATGGAGCTGTTGTGTTTGCTGTGGTTCAATTTCCGATTCCACCTTTACTCCATCCATATTGTTCTCTCTTTTGTAAGAGTCTGTGCTAATTTTAAGTCTTGTTTTGACTGTTCAAAGAATCAAAACCCAGCCGTTCTAAAACTGTTCATCGCAACACCAAGTTCATCGCAGTAAAGACTATATAAACACCATTAAGCAGCCCAGTGTATAGCCTAAGCACTGTATTTCCTTTTTGTGCCACGAAAAGCCCTTCACAATAAAGTGTATCCCTTTATCCCCCAAATTATACACAGCTTATTGTTGACAAGAAAAGTAGTCTTAATTGCAACCACCAAACGAGTTAGATAGGTGGTTTGTGTGCGTGTGTGTCGGTAAGAGTACTACTTTCAACACAGACGTATAAACATGATTACACAGTATAAAGTATTTTACATCAATAACTTCAAAAGGTGTCTTGTGGGAGGCTGTGAACAACTGACAAGCACCTACCATATAGCACAAAACTGCAGTTACCAAGAAATGATGTTACCCTGTGTGGTTTCCTAGCAGATTGGGGTTTCATCATCGGAAGCCGCCACGGGGTAGAAAAGAGCTATTAATGCAGTAAATGAACACAGATTTACAGAACTCAAACATCTGCCGTCACTATTAAGGGAAACAAGTACTGCAATGCACTTGAGTATACTTGATGCTATATAACGGGACTAGCATCTGTTCAGACACACATTTCTAAATTCTATGAGTGAGTCATTGGTCTTGTGTGGAACAAGCGCACCGTCTTGCAAAGAGCAATATACCCTATAGCAGGAGGGCTTAATTTCAACAAGATCGTGATTTTCAGATTTTTGTCCATCCTTAACTTCATTTGAAAGTATGTTCTGATGTATGATCTAGTAGTAATTCATAATAATCCACTCATCATATACCGGGACCACATACCGTACAAACGTTTTCTATTGGATCATTAGAAAACACTTCCATCCAATGACTGGAGGAGGAGGGGAAGGGGAAATGTGACGGACGATGACGATGATATGCAACATCAAGTCTGTGTGTTTAGTCTACAAACCCTGTTAACACAAGCAGGCCACCCACATTTACTACAATACAATAACAAGTCTCAGCAACAGCCGATAAAGCACAACATGTCAGTAAACACGTCCGCGGAGAATTCTACTCAACTGTTTGCTATACGGCCTTGCTGCGCCCGATTCATTCCTCACGTCGTTATAACAGCGTTTTAATTAAGTCCACACACAGGGCCATGATTGGAGACAGCCTTCAGCTGGTGGATAAGGGGGATTCATTTGCTCTGTGATAATTCTGTGCCACGTGCACGCACACACGCACACACACACTTGCACCATGCCCAGAGTAAGTCATATGTTAGCAAGAGTTATAAACACAATTACTCACGCCTCCACTTTCATGTCGCTAAGTGTTTGGGAAATGTTAGCGAGGTCCTTTGGGGACGCGGATGGCCCGTGTTTGGATAAAGCACCGGGCCTCCCCGGGATTTGTTGGTTCAGATCCCTGCGTGGCATTAATCATCACCATATATCATTGTCTGTTCTACCTGTGTATACACTCGGCTGCTGCTTCGCGCTTAATCACTATTAGTCCAGCAGCACCTCCGCAGAGCGGCGTTACTGATCATTATAGCTTAGCAAGTTGGTTAATGTGACTCGGCGACATTTTAGTAAGTTCACAGCTTGTTGACAGTTTGGATTTAATGAGCAGCTTTTCGGGGGGATCAGAGTTGAGGAATGGAGCCGTGTGTGGACAACACTTATAATGACACCCCGTTAGCGCTTTGATCGAGTGTGACATCTTTTTAAACGTTTTCGACCAACCTCAAATATGACCTTCCCGTGTCATTAACTGCCAGAATCTCTCTCTAGAACGTACAGCCTGCACACATTGCCAGCATTTTTACTGATCTTTCGGGACCAACAGCATATTTCGTTTTGTCTATAATGTAAACACCAGATATCTTAAAAGATAAAAGAATGTCTTTAGTTCTATCAGGGGAAGTGTGCTACCACTATGTTTGGTTAGTTATTGGTAGTTGTCTTGGGGGAAAAAAACTGTCTTGGAACTGAAAGCAGAGACACCTAAGGGATCAAGACTGGACTTAAAGGGATATTCCACTTCCAAATAACTTTTGGTCATTGTATGGTCTACTCAGCCTCATGTGAAAGTGTAAGCTATATTTTTTGAAAGTGGAATATCCCTTTAAAACATTGAAGACCTCCTGAACACAAAGTGGCTTGTGGTTGTGGGTTTACCCGAACTGGTGGAACTTTGCACAGCTATTAAAGAGCGATTCAAAGCTGTTACAATTACTGGCAGTAAATCTTTAACCTAGGCTACTTCAATTTTCAATTTCCATGGCATAATTAGAATTCACTCTCTGTCCGGCCATGGAGCTTTTCAAAGGTCCTTTCCAATCCATTTATTTCATTCTCATCCTTTTATTCAATCATGTGAATCTGTGATGTGTCACTACTCCACTACTTTCAGGTTGAATCGTCCCGATCAAAGAGAAGACCGCTCAAATGAATTCCTCCCCTCAACCCCTGCACATTTCCCCGCTCTCTCCCTTTCGGGGGGTTAGATACCTGCAAAAACAGATGCTCCATGTGGGATTCGGACCCACGACCGCTGTGGTGGATTGGCACTGGCGATTAGTCAGATTGATCACATTTACCATTTCTGTTTCATTAGTAACTAAAATATCTAAGATGGAAGGTGTGCATTTGATTCGATCACATCAAACATCTCTAAGTCATGCTTGTTTGCTCTCTAAATGCCACAATTTTTCTTCTTTCAACATGGCATCCCTATTTTTACATCATGTCATTATAGATGTGTAAACAACTAAACATGAAACATTTCTATTCATTTCAAACAAACATCACACCCACAGTGCATATGACAAAGTCACACATTGTAAGCATTTATGGTGAAGTATAGAAAGACAAAGAGAGACAGAAAGTGAGATGGAGAGAGCAAATTCTACTTTGTTGAAAGATAGAAACTGTGACTCTCAAATACACTAAACTGCAAGTGGGCAGAATCTCATACTAACTGACAACAACTGTGTGTGTGTGTGTGTGTGTGTGTGTGTGTGTGTGTGTGTGTGTGTGTGTGTGTGTGTGTGTGTGTGTGTGTGTGTGTGTGTGTGTGTGTGTGCACACGCCTGTGTGCGTGCCCGTGCGTGCGTGTGTGTATGCGTGTGTCTTAGTTGAGGAACATAGTGATATTTTTGCGTGAATTCATCTAAAAGTACCAAATCTTGCACATGGCTTGCTATCAAAATCCATTGATTCAACGTTGAATCAATGTTGAATCCATTGATTCAACGTTGAATCAACGTTGAATCAATGGATTTTGCTATCTGGGTATTTAGCTAGTGTGTGCCCAAGCCTGTGACCAAAATAGCTTTTTGTGATCCTGAATCCTTTCCAAGTGTTCGTTTTGCACAAAAGAAACATTACTTCGTCCAAAGGTTGTATTCACAACCTTATTCTTCGGTCATAACCCGCCTGACCATAGAGGAGATTATTGTAGAAATGATGATGGCTCGGTAGACAGAGAGCTAGCTCTCTTTTCATCAGCATCAACAGTGCGGTGCAGCGACTGCAATACCGCCCCTGCTGCTCCGATTCTCCAGAGAATCGCCTGCTTCATCCTGAAAAATGATTGAATCAAATGTAATAACCTGTGAAATTTGAGATTTCATGATATATTGAATATAGTTTCATGGTACTGTGATTGAGACGCAGTGAGAGAGATGTCATGCTATCTCATTAGGTTTTGAAGTGTACCATATAATTATGAACAAAGTCACATTTCCTCAAACAGACATCCACTTAATTTCTATTTTTAATATTGATTTGTTTTCATATTTGCATTTGCACTAGGAGTGGTCACACAAAATAACACCTGGACCACTTTTTTCTCAAGAAATAAAAAACTTTGGGTGCGGAATTCTCCTTTGACACAAAGTCAATCTACTGACCTCTGTAGCGATAAGTACGTTAACTGACTGGCGGGTGCAGTGTAATATTTCCTCTAAAAACAACCTTCAGCCTGGAGTTTTCTTATAATCACGTTAGCATCTGTCAGGATGAAGGTTTGCCCAGTAGATTGGGTTTAAATGGAACTTAATTGTCACAGAAAGGGCCAGGCAGAGCCCATGGTGGCGTTATGCTTGCTGCCAAGACGTGGACCTGAGTTGATTCCAGTTCTCAGTGGATAGCACCACAGGATCAATGTGAATCACAGTGCATTTCAACACATTTACTATACTTTCATAATTCCAGTCAGAAAGGCGGACATGCAGAACACGAGTGGTGAGGTGCCGGGAATTTGCCTCCGGTCTTCTCTAAAGAGGTCCATCAGCATCCAAGGGACACCTTGCAACGTTGCGTTGAAACAGATGCAAAGAGTTGCGTGGTGTCCCTTTGGTGTGAAAAGGGCTTAAGACCTGTTTTTGCAATACCTGGTATGCTGAACAATCTGGAGCTGGTTGGATGAAGATGGGTGTTGTGCTGATGAACCCGTCTCATCCGTTACTGTATATTGGAATGAGGAGCACGTCAGACAATAGACTCAACACCAACCTCACACAGCTCACAATGAAGTGACTTTGACTTGCAGTGTACAGTAGCTGCCGGGCCTACACAGTGACCAAATATTCGGTTCAATTTTGTACTTTACGATGACCTACCTCTCCATGGCTCAGATCCGCTATAGGAAACTACTTAACCATGACAAAATATGCAGGAATGTGGTCAGTCTCACTTTCTATTTGTGTATGCATTCAGTGATGACCGACTGTAAAACAGCATAGGCTACTCATTGTGTTCTCAGTTGGTTACATATCAAGATATGCTGAAGGCTGATTGATACGTACTGTACATAACATTAGTCTCATATTAATGTTGATAATACATTCCCATTCATATAAGCAATAGAAGAAGACTGTATAGTGCAGGGTTCCCACACAGTGTATTAATTTTAGACTACTTCCATGCTTTCCAGTAATGTTGTGTATACTGTAGGGCATTAACGACTTGAGATTTTTTCAAGTCGACTTGTCAGACAGTCAAGTCGAAGTTGTATCGATTTATCGTTTCATGTCGCGCGGGGGGTCGTGGCGGTTCTCCGAGGGGGGTCGGGGATCAAATGGTGCAAAACACATCGCGTGTGGCTATGCATGAAGCATGTGGCAAGCTTAATATGAAAACAATATTGGCACACAGCGCAGCGCAACGTCCACTATGGCCAGCCATAAAAACACACACAACAAACATTATCAATACACAGCAGCCAGCCCACACGTTAGAACGCAACAGAAGACATGCTCGTTCTAACATAGCGGCCACATTATGAGAATAGCCTATTATCCATTTACATGTAGCCTCCTCCTCCTCCTCCAACACCACCATATCGTGCCGCTTTTCTTTTCTGATCCATTCAGTAAATTAATGAGAATGACGCGGACAGAAGCATGCGTCCCGTGCGTACCCTAATGCGAAACGAGGAGGTGTTGGTTGATGAAGTTCTGTATTGCTCTTACACTGTTTGCTGTTCGATCTGATCTGTACGTAATGATCAGTGGAACACCGCGCGCCCAGAGCGCAAGAGCGCGCTGCGCATGCTGCTGCACTAAAGATTGGTAGAATTGCAAAGGAAACTTCAAATGAGACTTCTGTCCGTGAGTGACAGTAACCAATATTACAGTTGAATTATATACACACGCGTCGCACATATAGAGAAAGAAAAAACGGGAAAACAAAGGTAAATGTTTAATTCCTCCTCCTTACTCCTTTCCCTCGGAGGAAGGGGAAAAAAGTCGACACGTGTTATGCAAATCGATGCATCGAAGTATCAATTTTTTGGTTAAAGCCCTAGTATACTGTATATTACATATCGAGGCTCTAAAATGTCCCTTGAGAGAAGGCATCAGATTGAGGTCAAACATGTCATCTACTGTACAAGTTAACTGTCTGCGTATTATGGTGCAACCGTAGATCGATATGTTTTTCTCATGTCCCATAAAGGTGACACAAAGCTTTTTGGTTGCTTTGTGGGACAACAGTATCAACTCAGAATAAAAGAGTTGCCCATAAGCATATCTATATACTGCATCTGTCTACATATAACCCGACTTACTGAAGCCCAGCTTAAAATGTACAAAAACATGTGCTATCAATTTATTGTACTGTATAGCCTACATTTTACAACACAGACATATAGTCAACAATCTGATCAAGGAAATAATCTGCTCAGAAAACATGTGCTATATGGCCAGCAGGTAGGCATCTGCCTTAAAAACATGCAATTAAACTACATCTAAGATGGAAAGGGTGAATAAATACATTCATGCTTGAGCCTTGATCATCATTTTGCAACTATAAAGATCAAAAAGTCAACAAAGTCAAATAACAAAGGAGAATAATGTATACTGCATTCCCCGTCCGCGTGGACGTCAAAGAGAAAATAATAATCGTTCTATGTGTGTGCTCTCCAACTGCATCTCTGACCCTGTCCACGGTCACAAAACATAATGTTTTGACATTGTTGTCAAAACCTTGGAGTGCTTGTTGACGACCTCCAAGCCAACGTGCTCTTCCCCTCTGTGCTGTTATTTTCTCCGGACACATTCAAGCCGTCTGTGGCCATAGGCGATATGACAGTGACCTTAACTCAGACGTTTTGCCGGCCTGATGCTGGCATTTCCGAGGACCCGCAGGGGAGGGATGAAGGGAGTAAGAAAGGACGGGTTGGATGAAGTGAACCCTGCTTTTGAAAAGAGGGGTTGGGGGGCGTATTCAGGAGAGAGAGAGAGAGAGAGAGCTGTGGCCGCTCAGACCTGTCCCTGATGTGTGTGATGTTCAAGGTCCATGAGGATTGGTCTCACACGGGTCTCAGACTCTCAGTGCTGCAGCTGCTGCAGAATCGCAATTTACTGATTCTGGAACTTTAAGATCTTGCACAGCTTTCTGTCTTTTTGACAAATATGATTTTAGTGTACTAAATCTACAGTTGATTTACAGAGCATTTTTTTAAGGCCTAGATGGCGTTGCAATGGTGGCGTTGCAATGGCACATCTGTGACTCATTGTGAATGCAACATCTGAGCACACTACAGACATACAGTAAATGATTTGTACTTTAGTTCTACTGTATCACTCCTCTACCACTAGTCCCTCCATAACATTTTAATATAGAATCTATACTAAAATGTGATCTATACTAGAGGTCAGTGGTTTTCAACCATTTTGTTACCAGGGACCACCATTTATTAAGCATTTGAGCCACGATGAATGGCCAGATGATGAATATTTTAACTCTACAGAATGTAAATATGAAACCAAATGGACCCGCAACGCTTTCAAGAGTAACATCTGGTTGAACCAACTTTCCATCATTTAGCCTGGGGACCACCTGGAACCCTCTGAAGGACCACTGGTTGAAAACCACTGATATAGATCATATTCATTGATGAAATTAGCTGTGAAACTATAGCTATCCCATAGAGTAGACAAATACTGCGACAGCCTGACAAAATTTCCATCCCTGTGACAAAATTGTCAGGCTGTCGCCCAATAGTTTTCATTGCTCAGGCAGTCAGATTTAGTTTTTGTTCAGTGTTGAAAAAAGGTAGTTGAACATCAACGTTTGATTCGACACCAACACGAAGATAACAATAATCAACAAAAGAAACACTGTGACTCGGATTCATTCATTGCTGTATAGCAGAGTCTCAGTAATAAATCACTTCTTATATATGTGAATATTGCAGGCGCTTTCAAGCATTCACAATGTGACCTAAATTCTATTCTTACACGGACAACGATGCTGACAGAATGACCACAGGTGAAATTTAACCGCTATACTCTCACTGGACCTCAATTATTAAAACTCAGACATTGCCAATTTGCTCCGAACGCCGCTGGCAAACTGTGTGTAGTCAAACAGGGACCAGGAAACAGCCGGCAGATCCCCTCTCTGCTGCAAACAGGGATGGAAGTCGCCGTTCTGTAATGATGCCACCCAACCTGGCAACCCCCCCGGGACAGGCCTCACACACCTGATTAATTAAATGTTAATCGTTAATGGTCGTCTGCTCCCCCTGGACACACAATGATGGGCTTATACACATCCTACTGGGAGCCGGGTGTGATTCCATCTAGGTTACACACTGCATCAGGGCCGGACCTAGGCATGGGCATGGCGGGGGGCGTGCCTCCCTAAATGCACTTTAATTTCAAATTAACATGCTTTTTAAAATGATTTGAAACACTACTACTGCTAATAAACACTAAACCAACACCATTTCATCATTGAAATCAGAAAACTCTGAGACAGACCTGCGTGTCTGTTGCAGACAACAATTGATGATATTATTGATGCTGTACTTGCCTAATAAGTCCTGTAACCGAAAATGGTATGGGTAAACGTTCATTGCCCCTGGCGCGAAGCGACACAGGCGATGAAGCCGCCCCCATACCATTTTCTGCTGCCCCCCATTTGGGAAATGTTACATCGGCCCCTGCACTGCATGCGTGTGTGTGTGTGTGTGTGTGTGTGTGTGTGTGTGTGTGTGTGTGTGTGTGTGTGTGTGTGTGTGTGTGTGTGTGAGAGAGAGAGAGAGAGAGAGAGAGAGAGAGAGAGAGAGAGAGAGATTTCGTTTAATTGTAGTCCTTGAGGGGAACTACAATTAGGTGCCTACATTAATGTCCTGTGATTACATGGGAGATTAATAGAAAATTAAAGGGTGGCGGGGTCCCCTTCGTCACATCTCTATCAACCACCCAAATCTGCAATTAGGCAATTATGGTATGCTAATGTATCCTGCTGGGAATCAATGCTACGTTAATTACTATATAGAACTGTTCTTCTATCTCTTTCATTCCTTAAAGGAGCGCTCTACAATGGGGAGGGGGGGTAGTGCAACAGGTCAACAGCGCCACCATGCACCAAGGCCCACCCCCACTCGATCCTGATTGGAGTAGGCCCCTCTCATCCTGATTGGACGAAAGGCTTTTCTCCCAAAGCCCAAACTGAAAGCCTGACACGACTTGTTAACCCAATAAGAGCTGATGCCGCATCCCCAGTGAGCCCCTAAATATTGAAGCGCTCGGCCCGAGTGTGAACTGCAGGGAAGCCCATGGATTCATGACTAGGAAACCCTGTGCCCCTGAAGTATAACATTGGGCACTCGTTCATGAATCGATTCGTGTGTTTTCATGGAGGTAACACTTCCACATTTGGGCACCAAATGTTGGTGTCCAAATGCAGAAGTATAGACACTATACTTCTGTCAGGCTTCTGGCTGCTTCAAAACGCCACTGCAGCAACTTCTATTGAAATGACCGGCAAGAGGGTAGCGCTATCGCTTGAGTCCCCTCCCCTCTCTATATTTTATTAGTCTGTGGCTGATGCTGAGTCTACTAAGCAGTCAGTAGTCAATTTATCTTTTCCCTTTTTTACCTCCACTATGATTTTACCTCCATGATTTGCGGCTTCTGATTTTAC
Organism: Benthosema pterotum; assembly: GCA_039105355.1. Classification (NCBI taxonomy): domain Eukaryota; kingdom Metazoa; phylum Chordata; class Actinopteri; order Myctophiformes; family Myctophidae; genus Benthosema; species Benthosema pterotum. The sequence continues at coordinate 27,783,996 of CM076969.1, forward strand.
TGAAGTAGTTGTTTGGTATGTACGGTATTTGAATGCCTCAATGAAATGAACAAGTTGGCCACTATAGTAAACAAGTGTATGCTTAACTAGTGTGTCCAATCAGCTTTTTCAGATTTGATGCAGTTGTACTTGAATTTGTACTGCATGTAATTCTCCAAGCTGTTATCAGTTTTGTAGCAGTGTGTACTTGACTTGTACTGGAACTCTCATCTCTGTTAATAAAAATTTCATTCATTCATTCATTCATTCATTCATTCATTCATTCATTCATTCATTCATTCATTCATTCATTCAGTTTTCTGTTATGTCCCGTGGTCAAGGCCCACCAAAATTACGTGTTTGGCTCCAGAGTGACCCCAATCTCAAAATGTGTTGTTCAAGTGATGACCCCCAGAACCAAGATTTGAACTAAACATTATTTTTTTTTCCAAGAGGGGGGAAATCAATACGTTGCGACACACACCGCGATGGGTGTCCAACGGTTGTGACAAATTTATATTTGTTATTGTTATTGTAATGTTATTTTTCAACATCTGTGACATCATTTTGCGACGGTTGCAACCATTAGCATACCAAGGTTATGTTTAGGGTTATAGGGTTAGGTGTAGCCAGCATAGTATAAAATGACTCATGTGCTCTCACGTTTTAATGCATTAACATAAATGGGGAAAGGGCGACAGTCTGACAGGTGGAGGATGTCTCCCCATCTGCTACTTGACAAGCTTGACATGTGCATTAAGATTTTTGTCACCAAGCCAAAATCGTATTTTTCGCAGCATACTCGACAATCCCTGAATTCTCAATCTGGTGAGCCAGGGTCCAACAGCCGCCGCAACCTCCCCCCAAACCCCATCCAGGCTCGTTCAGGATTCAGGCCAGGCCTGGCTATTCCTTTTACAACCCGACACGTCTCTGGAGAAGCTGTTGGAAACAGACGGTGTAAAAAAAAAATGCTCAGATGTGTAGGATCAGCCTTATTTTTATACATTATGCACATAGCCAATCAGCAAAATCTGCTGCACAAACCACACCCCACTTACGGTATCCCACAGCAACCTATGCAGTTTGGGCATCTGGCCTAAAATGTAATTTAGAAAGCATGTTGATGATAGATACCAGGACATTATTGATCTGGCATCCTGTAGTGTTTATAGTTTGAATGTTTAAATTCATTAAGCCATGCCACCAGTGTGTTGGCCAGTTTGTTTGCCTGCTTGCCTGACTGCCAGTCTAATTACCGTTTCCCTGTCTCTAGGAATAACAGTGCAAGCTTCTATGGCAGTACTTGTACTCATTGGATTCCCTGTGCTGTGCCCATAGCATATGGCATGGCATGTACAGTATATCATCGGCATGCCATTGTCACTTATCCCTGCTTCATTTCAGAACCGCTTATTCTATCACCACTAATTTACTCATTTCACTGTCATTTCAAAACTATGCTAAAACACCACAACATATATTCATCCGTAAAATAACTTTTGATTTTACTGAATGGCAGTATTGTAGTAATTTTCATGATTTGTTAACAACAACAAAGTTCTGGACCGTCTGCAGGACGAAGCAAGTGTCTGTCTGCACGGAAACAGCTGCAGAATCAAAGTATAAGCAACGTAGAGGGGAAAAGGGGAAAAAATATAGCTTCAGTATATTTATATCTATTTCGATTTTTGGCTAAAAGTTACCTCTATTACCTTTAAACATTGGTATTGGCCAAGAAGTTCCATATATACTGTGTATTCCTAGCAGTGTACCGTGCAGCTCAATCTCCAAATAAAGGTTTAACAATGAGCACCTTTAGTTCTGACCCCATCCTGAAATATTTGGAGTGGCTTGCGCCATGCTCCAATGTGAGGCATCGAGGCGACCTCCTCCTCCTCCGCGGCGACATCCATCTTCAAAAAGTGTCTTCAAAGTCGCCCTAATGGGGCGTCGAGCCTGAGGGATGGCAACATGACCCACATATTCCTTCCTGCCCGTGCTGCCTCCATTCGCTTTGCTCTCATGCCTCATTCTCTTCCCCATTTACCCAGGCCTATTCCTTCATTTACCAGCTCGCCGTCTCGGAGGCCATCCATCATTCTGGGTTTTTCCTGTGCGAGTTCAGTACAGGGAGTTCGGTGTCACTGCGTCTTCTCAACATTCCTTCCAGACGTTTTCACTGTGGTATGCCATGCGGGCCAAGGAGCAAATATATTGTAGATAAACTCACAAACACACTCTCTCTGTAGACTTGAACGGCCTGTTTTGCTAGGATTTTTTCCCCTTTGTTTTTGTAATGCGACGGCCCCCATGTAATGGGCCTTTAAGGGAATGGGCGCTCTCTGTCCTCCCTCTCTAGTCCTCTGCGTACACAGGATTTTTCGGATTCCACCGAAAATAAAGCAAGGGGCGCGGCCTTTGCTCTGGGAGGCAGGTCCAAGGCCGTTTTGACTGACTGATGATAGTTTTTTTTTAAATTCAAGTTTTATATATTCTCGAATATGAACTCATTTTTGATGTCGTCGAGTATACACAATATAGAGCAACAACAAACAGACAACATAGTGTTACTTAAAATCGCATTGCAATGCAAACTAATATCGCTTTGGCGTTAGTAACCAAATGGACCATTCTCCTGATGTTCTGTGCAAAAGAGAAACAACAAACGGGCGGGGAGATCATGCCATGTATTAAATTCTTGCGATGTATTTGTTATACACACGTTAAAATATTAACAGTACAACAACGCACCCAGTGTGCTCTGCCTGCTGCTGCCTGCCTGGCTGACAGTCAGTCAAAATGGCCTTGGGCCTGCCTCCAACAGCAAAGGCTGCACACCCTACTTTATTTCGGGTGGAATCCGGTAGAATGAATGTGAACACAACTTATGAACCATTCTTTAACTCTTTCTACACTGAACCAAATACTGGACCCAATCATCACAAGGCATATAATATTTACAACATATTCATATTAAAATGGATTCTTTTAGCGAGACAAATTTCACTTAATTACAATTATTCTTTATCCCACCAAAAAACTCTCACAAGATTTGTTACAGTAGGAGTCAGGATCTCTTTGTAATCTGCAGTTTGACATACAACAGATAGGGGGCTCTGAGAGGAGAAAACCATGACTACTTAGGAGACCATTTGTAGGCTTTCTAGTCCATTTCGCCTGTAGTGGTGCCAATTCAAGGTTGTGTATCTTAAATAGAGTAAATAGAGTATCTTTGTCTGTGTGTGGACCTGCTTAACCAGTCTAATTTTCAGTGCCGGCTTGGAGGGCGGGGCTGGCAATTGGCAGAAGGGCAGACGCGCGCGCGCCTGGCCAGTGTCCGCCCCAAACATTATAAAAGGGTGGAGTGCTAATCCATTGTTCTCTCCCCGTTCCTCCTCAGGTGGGCTGCAGGGGCAGCCACAGAGCACAGTGCTCTTTTGGTTTTGTTTAGTTAATTTGTTTGGCAGCAGTTCAGTGTTGCCAACTGCTTACTGCCAAACTCAAAAATGCAGTAGTGGCACTTCCAAAATACACTATTTCTGTGCCTAGGGCAGTGGTTTTTAACCATTTTCATACCAGGGGCCAATTCTGCTTTTTTAGCCACGGACCATCATTTGATGATTTTACCCTCTCAGCTAATTTAGGACAGATAACTGGCAAAACGTTGGTCAAAATAACAATTCTTCTACATTTTCTAAATGTGTAGATTTTTGAAAATTAGGTAGTTCAGATGTTTAAATATAATTTAACTCTTGAGAGTGTAAAATGAAACCAAATCAACCCGTAAGGATCCATTTGGTTTCATTTTACGATCTCAATAGTTACAGATCTATAAGGGTCCATTTGGTTACCAATGGTCCTTTCTAGGAAGGAAGGAGGACTCGATCATAGGAGGAAAAATGGGGGAAAAACGAGGGTTTTATCTTTTCCCATTAATTGATCAATAAAATATTTTTGTTGATTTATCTCTCTCTGGTCTCCTATTCTTGTTATGGCCCTCGAGCCAGTCCTAACAATAAACAGTGTAGAGTGTATAAACAATGTTGACTCTTTGCCGCAATGTCTATCTATATTTCTGTTTTATAAAATAAATTCACATATACAGTAAGCTAAATTTTGAGTTGTGCATGAAGTGTACAGAAATGTGTCGGTATACTATATGATCATGACCATGCTAGTCTTATACAGCTCTCACTGTTTATCCACTGGACTTTGCCTTCTCCCACCAAACCACGTTTGCACCATGACTGCCCGGTTCTATGAAAACCACATTCTCATACAACACCACATCCAGCATCCAGCGCCTCACTCTGTGAGGTTTCATTCATGTAACATGACACTAACCCATAACACTAACCCACTTGAAGTTATGATGCCACATAGAGCACTACTCAACATCCCCATGTGCATTAAACACAAGGGTTTTAATGAAAGTTCATTTGTTTATGACCTGATGAAAAGCATGCATCTGTCACTTAAACACTGTAAACTTGTACTTGTAAACACCAGCACCAGGCTGAAGGCATGGGGAGAGACTCCAGAATGGTGACCCACGGAGGATGACCGAACACAATTCTTTAAATTACACCTGCAGATTCTGTCCAAAAATCTTGATCAGTCTTATTCATATCTCATCGTAATTGTCTAAAATTGGCTTCCAAAGTTTGCAGGCCTGATTTTGGTGGGAAAAAAAATACTGAACGCAACATTTAATTCAATTTTTTTTCTGGCTCCAGGGAAAATCTCCTGCATGTGACATCATACTTATGACAGGCACAGTAAAAAGTAATAACTATTTTTAAATTAAAGAACATAATATATGTGTTTTTAAATGTTCAATTCTAGTTATAGAGGACAACTATAATGTATTTATCCATATGAGGCTTATTAGCCTGCAGGGATCCTTTTAAAGCATGTCTGGTGGTCGCCCCGGTGCCCCCCCTCCCCTCATGGCACCCCAGGCAACTGCCTATAGTCTGCCTAATGGCAAAAACTCCCCAGCATACTAGGCTGAGGAACAATTCCCATAGCGCCACCAGGAGGCTACTACCTGGCCTGGTTTTATATGTGTTTGTGGTTCCTTCACTGACAGCAAGGAAAGATTTCCCCTCTTACTGCCACTCATCCAAACAGAGGAGAGGGGGAGGAGTTGTGGAAGCATACTTAAACGTGTGCAACAACACAAGATGCAATTTTAGATGTGGGGAAACAGCACTATGCATTTAGACTCACCTTAGCTGTCCTCAAAAGGTTACATTATAAGAAATATTATATATTACAGGTTGTGCGTGAGAGAGAAGGAGAGAGAGAGAATCAATATGGAGTTAAATCAGAAGTCTGAGAAATAGACAAGCAATGGAAAGAATTCTGATTCTGAGAGGCTGGTTTGAAGTGAACAGAGTTATGTTTGGCCAAAGTGCCCCTGGGCAAGGCAATGAATACCTTGTAGGCCTACTGCTTGGACCTAACGTCAAAAGAGGCTAGAGAGGCTAGTCTATATAAGAGTCATTTCAACCCAACTCTATATGGACGCTTGGTAAAAACATCCAATAGCCAGCAACTTGGTACCATTGAGTAGTCCTTAACTATAGACCTGGAACACCTTGGATGATTTTCTTATACCCAGTTGCTTGGAAACCGACCATTCTGGCTGCTGCTGTTAATAACCTGCATGTACAGTATGTTTTTAGCAAGATGAAACTGAAATGCAAACAAAAGCCAGCAGAAATGTGAAGAGTTTGAATGCCATCTGTGTGGACTGTGAAGGATTATCTGTAAGTATGAAGTATGAAGTCAATAAAAATCTTGTCTTTCTGTGTGCAACAGAGGATAGTGTGTGACATTTAAATGCAACTAATATTACTCTGTTGGGGGGGGTTGCCTGGCTCCATCCCTGGCCTGAACACGCTTAAATTGTTTTCCATTGGGAATACTGAAGTGAATGATAATTCTTTGCATGTAAACGGTGCAGGTTCAACCTTTTTTGATCGGTTTTGACTTGAGTATCTTTGAATTTGGCGACGTCCGATCCAGTCAATCAGATTGGTGATCTTGATTTTGACTGGCTGGGTTTATGTGTGCATCAGGGTAGCTCAACAGGGTAAGGGTCACAACTGTGCAATTATTTCAAATATTAGGTATTTATGTGAACTACTGAACTTAAAATTAAGAGGGAAGATTTACCTACAGTATCTAGAAGTGGTGTTTCCATTGCCATATGCCTTTGAGCAGCACATTGTGTTCCGATAATGGTTTTAACTGCCAAATAAAATGAGATCAATGTAATTAAATGTAGAAGTAGGTTAAGTGACTATATATTTGAGAGAAAGTGCTAAATTTAACAAGTAAGTTCTAAATTTAGATTCCACTTGAGATGCCTGTCTGTGACAACTCGCTACTTTTATACAGATAAAACATCCAGACCTTCATATTACACCAGAGGTGTGTTCTGGCAACAATTTGCAACAATAATAATCCCACAAAGATATTATACCCTGGCCATTATACCAGATACCCGTCTCATTAGTGGATGGTTTAAAATAATTGCAACACCAGAGTTTTTGGCTGGGCTTGTGTTGAATCTCAATGTGGAAGAGTTCCCCCTGTCAACACAGAATATTCATAACACAAGACAAATGTCTCTTCTTCTATTCCATCTCACTTGGAGAGGTATGACATTGATTTGGAAATTAGGTAAAAAAAAATGGACATCTGTGCTGTACCTTCATGGAAACACGGTCATTCTTGAGGCTGACCACTCTCTGTAAAATGGGATCGAGGGAGACTCTGTGAGCTCTACAGGTGCTGGTCAACGAATTAGAATAATTTGAACAGTGCAATCGTTAAATTCTTTGAATGCATTTCTTGTGCAGAAAACAAATCGGGTGTTCACCGCGCCTGTCCTACTGGTTAGAGTAATCACAGAACTCGTAACCTGTAAAAAATTTGCTCAGCTGAGCTTTCCAAAAGGCCCATTTAGGCCATTTAACTGTGACACTGTTGTTTCATTGAATTAGAATAATGGAGAAACCGTTTCATTGAATTAGAATATTTTTTATTATAATTAGAATCATCACTTTCTCAGTATTTTGTGGCTGCCCCCTTGGCTTGTATGACTGCCTGAAGTCTCCGTGCAGGGGTTGACACTAATGTCTCCGAGGTACTTGCCCATCGGGCAAGTGCAATCAGGTTCTACTTGCCCTCAGGTCATGGTCACTTGCCCCCCCAAAAATATATTGTAAATTTTGCTTTTAAGTTTACTTCCTACTTGGGTGCTTTCAACAGGTGGTCCAGGGACCACCAGTGGTCCCGGAGAGGGTTCCAGGTGGTCCCTAGCTAAGTTGGTTAACCAGATGTAACTCTTGAGAGCGTAAAAATGAAACCAAATGGACCCGCAAGGGTCCATTTGGTTTCATTTTTACGCTCTCAAGAGTTAAAATTCATCATCTTAATTAGCCCATAGTGGTCACAGACCGAGTGGTCCCTGACCCCAGCAAAATGATAGTTTGGAACCAAATGAACCTGGGAGAGAGATAGGTAGATAGCTAGAAAGCAGGGAAAGACACAGAGGCAGAGTGCAATGACTGCCTTCAAGACAAATTTATCTTGTAGTGTAGTGTAGTGTAGTGTAGTGTTATAGTGCACGAAGTTGCACACTTGCCTGATCGGGCAACCAGGTAGCAGTCTTCACTTGCCCCACCATTTTTTTTACTTGCCCCGGGCAAGCGGGCAAGTGTTACTGTCAACCCCTGTCCGTGGCATCGATTTGAAGAACTAGCTATCTCTACCTATCTCTCTCCCAGGTCCACTTGGTTCCAAACTATCATTTTGCTGCGGTCAGGGACCACTGGGTCTGTGACCACTATGGGCTGATTAAGATGATGAATTTTAACTCTTGAGAGTGTAAAAATGAAACCAAATTGATCCGCAAGGGTCCATTTGGCTGAGGGCAAGTAGAACCTGATTTGCACTTGCCCGATGGGCAAGTACCTCGGAGACCTTAGTGTCAACCCCTGCACGGAGACTTCAGGCAGTCATACAAGCCAAGGGGGCAGCCACAAAATACTGAGAAAGTGATGATTCTAATTATAATAAAAAAATATTCTAATTCAATGAAACGGTTTCTCCATTATTCTAATTCAATGAAACAACAGTGTCACAGTTAAATGGCCTAAATGGGCCTTTTGGAAAGCTCAGCTGAGCAAATTTTTTTTACAGGTAACTAGTTCTGTGATTACTCTAACCAGTAGGACAGGTGCGGTGAACACCTGATTTGTTTTCTGCACAAGAAATGCATTCAAAGAATTTAACGATTGCACTGTTCAAATTATTCTAATTCGTTGACCAGCACCTGTGAGCTCTATAGCCCTATAGCGGGGTCACCTGAAAGGTCAATGATCGATGTGTGCGCATCCATCCCTGTCAAGGTGTCCTTGAACACGACTCCGAAGGTTGTTACCTGAGTTCTGGACACTTGTACTGTATGTATTATTTGTGTGTCTAATGCTTAGTAAACATATTAATTTCTAATCCTAACCTTATACGATAGGATGGTGAATTAGTGAAGTGAGATTTGAGTACGGTCAGAACACCTACTTGAAGGTCACCTTTATAATGCATTATAATACATTTATAATGCATTATAAGACTTGTTATAAATGTCCATAACCATATATAACTCCTCACAACTACATTTATAACATATTATAAGTGTTAGTCGTAATGCATTACTATGGTCAAAGGAACAGCACATTATAACTATCACTCAGTCAGTCATAAATTCACATATATAGAAATGATGTACTGCATTGCATTATAACCATGTGTTTATTACATGAAATAATGTCTTATAAACATCAATAACATGTTATAGGATGGCTTTGGGACCTTTAAGTAAAGTGGGCAGATATTCATGCATCATTAATAGTCATAATATAAACTACAGACATGAACATGAATATCTGCCCACTTTACTTAAAGGTCCCAAAGCCATCCCATATCATGTTATTGTCGTTTTTAAGACATTATTTCATTTAATAAACACATGGTAATAATACATTGTGATGCAGTACATAATTTCTATATGTACCTTTAAAACGGACTAAGTGATAGTAGTTATTATGTGCTGTTCCTTTGAAGAATGCTTTATGACTAACAGTAATAAAACCTTATAAATGTAGTTAAGAGGAGTTATATATGGTTATGGACATTTATAACAAGTCTTATTATGCATTATAAATGTGCTAGAATGCTTTATAAATGAGCTTATAATGCATTATAAAGGTGACCTTCAAGTAAAGTGTTACCAAAAATGTAATTGATTTAAACCAGTAGTGATCAATTTCAGTGGCATATCTGTAATGAAACTAAGCATAATATACTATAATGCTATATCTACATTAAATACTATCTAAGTTAGATAAGTTGAGGATTTGCATATGCCTGCGCAAAACTTACTGTTTTCGGAAGAAATGCGTACACAAGAACGAAGAAGGTTCAAGGGTTCAAGAAATCCTTAATCCTGATTTTAACAGGTATTAGATGTCATGAATCTCAAATGACAGAAACGTCTAATTATTAAAAGTAGCAGAACAAAACAATATTTCAAACATCAAATCCACAGACTTCCATGTCCACGTTGCACATCTTCTTTATTTCAAAAACACTGTCACTTTGCTTATGAACTCCAGCGGACATGTGCTGATAACACGGCAGCAGCACCAAGTGAAATAACACCATAGCCCTTGCCTCAGCCTTCACCTGACATGACACCACTTGTCAAGTAGGGCAAATCAGCCGTTTGATCTCCAACAGACAGTCAGGCCAAGCTGACAACGATAGAGTCTGTCTGGCTGATGCTCTGCTGATGTCACCCTTTACGTGTATGTGCTTTCCGCTACCAAAATCTACCTACAGTAAGTTCCATTTATGGCAGGCAAACAGCTTTGCCACACCTCCAAGTTTTGACTTAAGACTTAAGACCTGATACTTAAGAAATCAAAATAAGGCCCATATGTCAAGCCTTCTAGTTTTCCCCTGGTGCCGTTGCTTCTGGCCCCCACTTTCATTAGTAGTATTGTTGTCACTCTTTCAAATTAAAGGGACATTTCACAATTTTTGCCAAAAATAAATGTGAATCACACACACATTCTCTCTCTCTCTCTCTCTCTCTCTCTCTCTCTCTCTCTCTCTCTCTCTCTCTCTCTCTCTCTCTCTCTCTCTCTCTCTCTATATATATATATATATATATATATATATATATATATATATATATATATATATATATATATATATATATATATATATATATATAATATAGTGCATTTTCTGCGGATAACTTTCAATGGCAAATCCATACCGTCCATGCAATCACAGTATAATCACTGATGACAATCTGCATTCTTTCCTGGATCAAAACTGTCTGCTCTCTGGGAACTGAAAGTGCACACATGTGTGCTTCAACACCTATAAACAATGAATGATTCTGAAATAACTTATCTAACTATAACTAAAGCAGACCGAACCCCATTCTGGTCATGTAAACGTAGGCTATAACATACTGTATGATTTCATTGAGGTTGTATTCAATGTTTGAAAGAAAAAAAAACAAGCCTTCCCCTCCACCTCACCAACTGTATCAGTAAGTCTCCTGGAGTTTATTGTGAGGTGGATTGATTTTGTGTTCTTGACCGAACCACCTGGAACAGTTGTAAAGCCAGTGTTGCCAACTGCCAAAATCTAAAATGCACTAGTGGAACTTCCAAAATGCACTAGAGTGTACTAGAATGCGCTAGATGCATAATGAGCATTAATCTTCTACATTCTCTTGTGTAGACTTGGGCTAATCCACATGATGAATATTTTAACTCTTGAGAGCGTAAAAATGAAACCAAATGGACATGCAAGGGTCCATTTGGTTTCATTTTTACGCTCTCAAAGAGTTACACCTGGTTAACCAACTGTCCATCATTTAGTCTGGGGACCACTGGTTGAAAACCACTGTCATAGGAAGAAAAATGTTGAAAAATGAGGGTTTTATCTCTGGCACCTGTCAATCAATTTCGCCCCAACTCATCACCCAAAAAGCATTAGATTTTCCGCCAGGAGCTTTTCACTAATTTTGGCACTACGGGGGTCTGAAGAAAAAAGTTAAATATAGCGACAAATGTGCCATGTTGGCAACACTGTGTAAAACTCGCACAAAACAGAGAATGTCAAATGAACAATCTCCAGTCTCATGATGACGAAAACCTGATACACAGCAACAGGCAAAAAAACAAAAACAAAAAAACAGGCAAACACACACACACACACACGTACGCACGCACGCACGCGCGCACACACACACACACACACACACACACACACACACACACACACACACACACACACACACACACACACACACACACACACAGATAAGACAAAGAGAGCCGCCATTTTACTGGCCCCATTAAGTGAACGGAGTGTGCATAACTCTGTACTCTGTATCTGTACTCTAAGCTCTAATGCTCTCACATTCTACTAGTGTTGTGCATTGTCGGTCATATCAGTGAACCAGTCGGTTGATCGGTCGGCCAGCAAAATAATCTGTTCATTTCTATTTTGTTCATTTCGCTATAGGATACCTGTACAGACCCAGTAGCCTAGTAGTAGTCACTCGACTCGGAACACTCTATTGGCAATGGAATTTTTCATTTATCACTTTGTGGTGTGTGTGTGTGTGTGCGTGTGCATGTGTGAAAAATCCCATAGTCTGTAAGGACATCTTAGCTGCTGCACACACACACACACACACACGCACACACACACACACACACACACACACACACACACACACACACACACACACACACTCCAGTTGGGGCATACATTCTGGACTGAAGAATGTTCCAGTCACGAGCGTGCTCCTTGGGCCTCTGCCGCGTCACCATCCTTACTAGAACGTAGAACTGTGGCGGAGCGTCCTCGGAAATAGACGGCAGGTTTCAAGCCGCGACACTCCGGGTCTTGAACGTGCAGACTGTCTGCCTGCACAGATGGTGAGATGTCAGCGTGAGGGTTGGTGTGCCCCCCAATCCCCCCAACTCCCAGCGTGAGTCAAATTCTTGGCAGGAAGAGGCGGTGGGAGGGGGCGGGGCTAAATCAGATTACCTCGTGGTGCTGAAATGGTCAGATGTCGTCGTCAGCTCCAGAAAGCTTCTTAAGACGCCAACGTGTCGTGTTGTGATGTGCAGGTACCAGAAGGAAGTTGTGTGCTACACACACACACAGTCACACACACCCACACGGTGCCGGTATATTAATTTTCTGACATGAATTTCCCCTAGATTGAACTTGCTTCAACAGTGCAGAAGCATGCTCCGTCTGCTCCATACTCTCTGAATCAGCTCCCAACAACAACTATGAAATACTGCAAAAGCATTGCTAAACAAAGGTGGATTTATACAGTCAAAATAAATGACAGCAACTACAAGCTCACTGCGTGTTGTGAGCTCATAGACTGGCTTGCATCACATCGCATCACTACTGCTGATTGACAGTGCATTGCAGCAGCAGTTATACAATAGGTACTTTTTAGTGTGATAACCTCTTGTTCATATAATGAGGGTTTAAATTATAAGAGACATAGGCAGCTGTGACTGACTGAGTCAGTGCCTGCTGCCTTTGTTTACCAATAAAGCACTCTTGCAGCAACGGGTTGGCGGGGGGGCGTTTTCAACTTGCCCAAAGGGCTTAGGTCCAGGCCCAGCTTAACTCCATGGTCCCGCGCTGGGCCCAGGCCTCTATTTTAGGCCCGTGTAGGACTCACACTCACACATACACAAACGTCCAAGCAGGTTTCTAAAGCCACTCTACTGACATGTCTAATATTTAACTAATCATCACAATTGTCTAAACATCAAATTAGCCCACGGCTAATGCTTGTTCTAATGGATATGTTACGGTTTTGCACCAGGTTTCAAATCCTCCACCTACACCTACACCTTCCACCTCTGGTGTTCCTGGGCAGTCATCACTCCTCATCACTCCAGTCATCACTCCACCTAAACACTCAGGGCCAGCTCTGTGTTTCCCCTCCTCTCTGACGAGCTGCCTGGGTGTGACACTGCACAGCTGTTCGCACTCTACAATCAACACCAGAGTCTTCAAGAACCCTGTGTTCAGCCCCGCTCCTCACCAGATCTTCCCATAGAGACGCCTGGCAAGTATAGTTTCTCTACTCGGTTGCAGTTTGTACTTTGTAGAGCATTTTCTTTTGTTTTAACTGCAAAGTTAGCTGTGTTTTTCTTCTCTGTCCTTCAAACCTGGCTGTTTGCATTGCCAGCCCTCGTCCTCATCATCCCTTTGTTCTGGACTGTTTGTTTGACTGCCAATCTACGACTTCTCTCTTGCAAAGTATAGTTTTATATTATATACTGTATATCCTTAGAGATACATATATTCCTAATCACGCTATAGAGTACCGGTATTTATGTTTGTATATTATATCTATACATTGTCATTATCCGGCTTTATCTGGGGATTAAAGTGTTTAATTGCCTTCCTGTCTCTTCTTGAGTGGTTTCCTTTGGATTCAGAACACAACTCAATCTCAACAGGATACACAAGGGAAATTGTTGCAAGTTTGCCTTGTGGTCCTATTCTGCATGATCTGTCTTAAGTAGAAATAAAAAAATGTGTATTAGTTAGTGTATTAAAAAAAGAGGAAAGAAGGTTATATGCACTGTTATGTTATAACCTGTTATAAAACAATGCAATGTAGCATAACTGTCTACCCCCCTCCAACTGTAGATATTTGTCCCCATTTTCAACTGTTTTTATTGTATTGTTTTGTGACTCTTGCTTTGGCAATGTAAACGTCTGTTTTCTCGTGCCAATAAAGCTCCTTGGAATTGAATTGGTTGAGAGGGTTCATTTTGACATTTACATAATGCATGTTAAAGTCAAAGGCTGGATAATGATTTTGAAAGCCCGCCCCCAACTCATTCTCTGTCCCCACTCACTGCAAGACTGTTTGCAAATAAAATGTCATGCCGTATGTTTTCGGCCTCAGGTCTGAATTCATGAAAGATCGCAGAGTTTCAAAGCGTACGTGTCGTAATGCCCACGAGCAAGACACAGCATCTACTCCAGGGATGCTGATCACAGCATCTCTCTGCACTTTGATACTCTAGAGAAATGTGCATGCATGTGACATCACTGGGTCAGCCCCTCAGGGCTCCATAAAACACCTTGAAGGAGTTCAGGCTTGGAGAGAAGTCAACACAAGGAATCGGAGCTGTTCTGTGATCAGAATGACAATGACAGCAACAAGTGAATTATTCCCAACAGGAGCAGAACTGTTGTTTTTTTTTCCCTTGACAGAATTACACTCACCGTACACCCAGAGATTGGCAGTATCTGAAATGCATACAATTCAAAATACAATTATTTTCTGTAATGTCAAATAGATTTTCTGTAAGTATTAAAATTGCATATGTATTTAAAAACGGTCACCTCTATGCACATCAGTGTGTGAAGTAAATTAACACTACTACCATAATGGAACTATTCATGATGCATTTCTGTAGTTCCCCTGCCCATGGAGAAGGTATATTGTAAGATGTTGTAGTGCATTTTGGGAGAAGAACAATACAATTTGTAGTTGTGTGTGTGTGTGTGTGTGTGGTGGGGGGGGGGGTGGGTGCGCGTGCGTGTGCGCGTGTGCGTGCGTGCAAGAACAAACAATGGCCATAGGGAATAAGCCTACAGAGACAGGAGATGTTGGATCACATACACCGCTAACAACACAGCAACAAAAAAGGTTCCTACTGTACCCTTGAGCTATAGGAAAGTATGGAAAAATATGGAGTCGTCCTCTCAGTCTCTAGTAGCAGTAGTTCATCTGTGGATGTGGTGGGACGTTGATCCCCCATACATCCAGTTACATCCAGAAGCTGGCCGTCTCAGTTCAGCCACCCGCTTCGACCTCTATCCATGGATTGAATAGAGCATAATCACGAGTAATCACACGATCGAATACAACGAGTAGACGCAGATAACAGATACCCGCCGGGCAAGTAGATATTTTGTATTCATTGCATCGGTGGATCACGGCTACTACTAGTAGGGCGGGGCGAAGGAAGTTTTACTGAGGTTATGGTTAGGGTTAGGTTAGGTTTAGGCATAAGTTTACTGAGGTTAAGTTTAGGGTTGGGGTTAGGTGTAGGCATAGCCTAGTTTTACTGAGGTTATGTTTAGGGTTTAGGATTAGGCTAGGGTTAGGGTTAGACGGTGCTTTATGCGGTTACTAACCCTAAACATAACTTCAGTAAAACTATGCTTCGCCCCGCCCTACTAGTAGTAGCCGTGATCCACCGATGCAATGAATACAAAATATCTACTTGCCCGGCGGGTATCTGTTATCTGCGTCTACTCGTTGTATTCGATCGTGTGATTACTCGCGATTATGCTCTATTCAATCCATGGATAGAGGTCGAAGCGGCTAGTTCAGCAGGGTCCACTGGCAGTAGGCAGGTCTTCTAGCTAAAGAAAGAGTAAAAAGGGGAAAGTGATGCAAGCTTCCAGTTCATCAAACTAATGCTATAATATTAAACATGTCTCTCTTCGCTACACATTTTGTTCTCACAGTATCTGGTGTGGACAAAATAAATGTGTAGAATCTATGTATGTTTATTATTATTATTTTTAAATACAAATACTACAGATATAAAAACACACATTATAAAAGCACTACAGGAAATCTGACTAGGATAGGATATGACTAAGGTTTTACTTTTTATTATTCATTCATTTATTGGATGATTTTTTGCAGTGCAATCATGCAGTGCAATCCTGGGAACTACACAGACGTGCAGATGTGCTATTAATTCAGGCTGTAAAAAGTGATCCAATATCGCTTTCATTCAAACAATCATTGGTTGGGCAGAGAGGATATCCTGCATGTAATTGAATTTTGGAATGTCAGTTGTGAGCTTGCAGATCAGCTATTTTCAGCATGCAGCATGTTATACGGTGAAGTATAAACCAGGCTTCAACATACAACTTTTATTTCATTTCCATGGTCAGAATCCTACAACCTCTCCTATTGAATTATAGGTATTTCTCAGGCAATGACCGATGAAGACCTATAAGACCTAAAACTGTGTGCCATTAAATGAAATGAGTTTTGGGAGCTTTAAACCAGGGCGAGGATGTATTACCTATGACCTCTACGCCTTTGTTTATTTTCTTGATGTCCAGCACCAGGCCTAAATACAGGTACAAGATGTGTGCACACGAATAGTTCAGACATTTAACCTGAAACTACTTTCCATTCCAGGTCAAACTGATGTTAATGGCTACTTACAAGTCTTACATCATACTGCATGTCTTCAGAAGCAGTGAGAAGTGTAAATATAGTTCAATTCCTCGCTGTCAGAACATGAAAAGGCGACAGTATGACATCTTGTTTCATCAGCCAAGGGTCACAAAGTGGTCCATGCCAGAGCCATGCCTGCCGGTTGCTTGTACACTTCTCATGTTTTTTGTCAGCTCAAAACGAGTCAGCGAAGAGGGCTGTTGTTGAGATCTCTATCAAACCCCAAGGCCAAGGCTCCATCATTGCCAAAATAACAGGCTTGCTTTGCTGAGAAAAGTGAGGGACATGAAGGAAAGATCAGCAAGACGTGCCTGGCTGTGTGAGCAGAGCTGTCAAGCTTGAAATGTCAGATCCTGCAGGCATCAGTTGGCAGAAGACATTATGGCCTCCATTTCCGTCACTGCTAAACCCCTTATCCCTAAACTTCTTTGCTCTTTTTTAATATTTAGAAACAAACATTTTTGAATTGTTCAAATAGCCAGTCAACAAGCTCACAACATGTCACTGTAGATTGGCTAGTTGAACTATTTAAACATTTTTTTCAAAATAGTAAAAAAGGCAAAGAAGTTAGGGATAAGCAGTTTAGGGCACTCAATTTTCATCACACACTAAGGGCTCCATTTTCGTTACACGCTAAACCCCAAAACTTTTTGGAATATTTCAACATGTCAGTCTATTAACATGTTGTGAGCTTGTAGACTGCCCATTTGAACTACTGAAAAATGTTTTTTTTAATAGTTTAAAAAGGCAAAGAAGTTAAGGCATAAGGGGTTTAGCGGTAACGAAAATGGAGCCCTATACCCCTTATCTCTAACGTCTTATCCCTAACAAATATATTGACACATTGTGAGCTTGTAGACTGTCCATTTTAACTATTGAAAAATGTTTTTTAAAATAGTTTAAAAAGGCAAAGACGTTAAGGGATAATCGGTGGCGAAGACGGAGCCCCATGTGTACAAAACATAACATGTAGGCCGAATACAGTACACAATCAACAACTTGCAAATAGGTGGGGGCTTTTGCTGTATTGGTCTAGATTTTTTTTTTATAACTGTCTGTCTAAAAAGGAATTTCTAAAGTTAGAGACTTTAACAAGGCTTTGCCTCCATCCTCGTTGCGTATTGAATTTTAGGTTGAATGAAAACTGTCCTGAGAGGGTTTTTTTTGCTGATAATGCCACCTAAAGCGATATTAAGCACAGGAGGGAGTTGTGTTAGTAAAATGTCATGAAAAATCCGGCAAAGGGGGCTTAAAAATGTTGTTAACCATAAATGCCAATTACACGACTGAAAGGTCAAGACTGATTTCTTTGAAGGGAAACCCACAAAACAGCGGCTTTCACCCCAGGAGCTGCATGAGGCAGAGTGAACACTTTAAATTGCGGTACACGCTGTACAAATGAATCCAACGCTCAGAAGATGGAAAAGTCTGCTGGCCTGCAGCTTTGTGAATCAGCTCTGCAGTGTAAGACTTAAATAATCATAGAACGGGCAGATGGACTCTATTCTCCCTCACATGTTGACATATACAGACTTCTGATTTCCATAAAATTATCTTGTATACATCCTACTTTGCTTGAGGTGAAATAAAAAACATCAAATAGCAGCTATGGTATGGGTGAACGTCTGTTTATTTCAAGATTGTGCAGTGCATTTTGTGTCATGGACTTGCATGCACCCTTTAATGGAATGTTTGTGAGGGCTTTATTCATGGTTACAAAGCCAGAGCCGCCATGCTAAGAGGCTTTCTCCATACCAAAGTGCTTTTCAATATGTCATATTTACATTCTTTCCCTCATACGCTTTTGACAAATCAACCCCCGGCAGCCAACCTTTAAGCCTCTATAGCACCTATACTCATTGACTGAGACCAGCTGGAGTCCCAGTCAGTCAGCGTCTCATCTAAGTATAGGCTGACAATCACTCTATAATATACAATACAATGTAATTATAATATAGTTGCCAAGACGACCTTTGTTTTGTGCCTCGCTCTGGGTCATTAAAGGTAATATAGTGTGTTTGTAAACAGATTTGAATCTAATTCCACCTCACCTCCACTCTATCGGCTCATTATGAAACTGCTGGATACTGCTGCGCTGTGATTGTCAAAAGTTCTGGACCATCTGCAAGGAAAAGCAAGTGTCAAGGAAACAGCTGCAGCATCAAAGTATAGAATGTAGCAACTATGTTAAGTACTACTTGATCTCTCAACACACTTTAAGAGTACACATTCCAAACATTCTACACAAAGTGTAGTCGCAGTGCGTTACTGACGTTATTTCTTCTGACGTTATATTCTTTTTCCTTTGTTTTGTTTTGCGGGGGTGGGCACAGACGCTGAGCAAACTTATTTTCTTCTGTCAACAGACAGCGTAATTATTGTTTCATTGCAGCTATGCATGTTTTAGTGGTATATTTGCCGAGTCAGAAACAGGATGCAGCATGTGAGACAGTTTCTTTATTTTTCCAAATTGAATATCCAACATTATTCAATTAGTACCACCAGCTTACAGCCATCCATACAGAAAAACTCCTCGGATGAGCACCCACGGGTGCAAAGTGGTAAAGTGTCTGCCCACCACTGAAATCCACTGTTTTACTTCCAGCTCTGTCAACCGAGTACATGAACACAATCGACCCATAGTTGCGGCCAGGGAAGGATTATCCAATGGGCACGTTGGGCCCAGGCCCAGGCCCAATCCAGGCTGGAATTGTGGACAAAAGCAAAAGAAATATTTTAGTTTGAGAGTCTGTGGTGCTGAAATGTTATCAAATGGTGGTCCGTGGCTCAAATTCTGAATAAATAGTGGGGCCTGTTATGAAAAAGGTTGAAAACCTCTACTTTGGAGGATCCTCACTGGTACTGTACAGTACGTGAGTCATTAGAATGTGCAGCAGCTATGAACTAATGTCACTTTGAGACAACAGTGGTCTCAGACAACAGACAATGCAAAATGAAGTTACAGATGTGACTTCTGTTTAGATGGCAAACAATCTGTTTAGATGGCAAAGGTGTTTTGGAGGGTTGAAAAAGCAATATGTGAGACTTGTCCATCGAGAGTGGAAATCTGAGAAATTGTTCCGCCTTCCTTCTCCAGGCCAACCTGAAAATAAAATTTCTGAAACATTCTGCATTTACAAACACAAGAAATTCATCAGACTATTAATGCACACACTCTATGTGCATGCCTGCATGTGTGCAGGCATGCGTGCGTGCATGCGTGCAAGAGAGTCCCTGTGCAGAGGTCACAATGAACTGAATTAAACTGGTCCCAGATTGGCTCGATTTGGACAGAGCATTCAACCATCAATTCCTATCTCTATATAGCTATACACCCAGACAGACCCCATGCGTAATTCCATTTTAGTTCTGCCCACACCCCTATATCACACTCATTTCCTCCAGCTGCCCGTATTGATCTTGATGTATTGATTTGATATGAATGATAGATAGTGTGACTCTAGCCTGAGCTGCCAACCTGATACTCTTTGGATAAGTTTGAATGATGGCCTTGATTTCTGTAGTATAGTATGTCTTATTCTCTCTTGTAGTGTTGGGTGTGTCATGTATCTGCACACACACATAGAAAGGACACAACAACAGAACATGTTGATTGTTGTCCAATACACATTCAACGTTGTTTACTGACATGCATTAGGTAGTGGTAGGCCTACCGCTATAGGCCTACCGCTAGGCCTACCGCTAGGCCTACGTACTGTATGCACACAGCGAGTTTGACACCTGCACCTTCTCTTTCTTTCTGTCTCACTAATCACACACACATACAGTACATATATATACACGCACGCTCACACAAATCATAGCTTATCCAATAGTTTCAAGGCCATTCACACAATCAAGGGTCAAGACAGTGTAAAAACCAGGGGTTTAACCTTTTTGACTCCAGGGACCACCATTTATTCAGCATTTGAGCCACGGACCACCATTTGATTACATTTCCACACCAAAGACCTAAAATTAAAGAATTCTTTTGATTTTGTCCACAATTCCAGGCTGGATTTTGCCAACAAAACAGTGTAAACTTCTTAATTAAGTGGTGCTAATTCACATGATGAATATTTTAAATCTTGAGAGTGTAAAAATGAAACCAAATGGACCCGCAAGTGTCCATTTGCTTTCATTTTTACATTCTCAAGACCTTCTCAAGGACCACTGGTGGTCCCCGGACCACCTGTTGAAAACCCCTGGACTAAACCAAAGCAAGGGGTCAAGAGCGCTTTACCGTTAACTCATGCAAACATTTGGACCCAAGGAGTTGCATCGACCCTTAATAAACCTGTCAATGAATGCTAATGAAGTTTGCATATTACTTCATAAGGCTCCTCGAAATTGGTCTACTGACGACAAATGCAAATCAAACTAACAGTTGCATTGTGTGAGACCGCAACTCCAGAGACCACAACTTTCAATTCATAGTATGAAATAATAATCACAACACTTATTGTGCTTTTTCAAATGTTTTCGACTGCCCCTTAGTCAATTCGTTCGGGATACGTCCCTGTTGACGTAGGTCTATGCCATCATGAGTGCTCCTCCTGTTCTTATGACAGTGACTGGATGTGTGGTTTGAAGGTAAACTGTTTTTGATTGCTATTATTGGTCTATAATGTTTAAAATATAACCTCCAGGAATGAGGAAATTACTTTGAACCAGAACCAAGCATACAGCACCATCACATTTTGGTAGGAGTAGGCTTATGTGTTGTCTATAGCCCACTAGTCTGTTTGGCTGAACCATGTTGAAACATGTGGTTCCATTCATCGGTGTGTTGTAGGCCTATGATATCATACAATACATCGACTATTTGACATAACAGTCTCTCTCTCTCTCTCTCTCTGAAACCTGAGAAGCCACATTTTAATTATGAATTATTATTTTCCTTTGCCCCAAGGCTCCACCAACACATATGCTGCACACGATTTTGACACCATGCCATACATTTACAAAGGTGTGTGTGTGTGTGTGTGTGTGTGTGTGTGTGTGTGTGTGTGTGTGTGTGTGTGTGTGTGTGTGTGTGTGTGTGTGTGTGTGCGTGTGTGTGCGCGCGCGCGTGCATGCATGCGTGGTGCACGCGCTTGTGTACTTCCCTGCCTGTGAAGTCAAAGACTCTTGAGTTTATTGAAGCCCAATGTGGCCCCCTGCTGGTAAATAATGGCACTGCTGATGAACTACATGACCACCGGTCTGTAAGCCAAAATCAAGGTACAGGCCAGGGAGCTCTGGCTTGTGTACATCACACACACACACACACACACACACACACACACACACACACACACACACACACACACACACACACACACACACACACACACACACACACACACACACACACACACACAGGTGGAGACATGCATGCATGCACGCATGCATGCATGCACGCAGATGGCATTACAGCCATACATGCACACGTATGTACAATCCGATGCACTAACATCATTCATCAATTACCAGGGAAAACACAGTGAAATGCCCATGTGCACAGATGTTCATGCACCTGCACCTGCACACGCACAAACACACATGCACACACGCGCGCGCGCACACGCACAGTCACACACACACACACACACACACACACACACACACACACACACACACACACACACACACACACACACACACACACACACACACACACACACACACACAGCTGACTCAGTTGGTACAGCACAGACGTGGGGCCCGGCTGATTTAGATTTTCATGTTATACCTTCCAAGGTCATTGTGATACGCAAACATACAGCAGTTGCTGAGAAAACAGACTCTAAGACTCCTTTGACCTTAACCCAAGACGTGTCATACGTATAGTTCAACCGTTGTATCATCTATCTACACAGCAGTACATCAGCTTTTCTCACACTCTGACACCCAAATATAGGCTATACTTCATGTATCAAGGCTACTATGCGGAGAGACAAGGTCAAATTGAGCGGGTTTCACACTTATGTTTATTGGTAAAACATTGATTGTTACTGTAACATGCTTCTCTGGGAAACTAAATATGCTTCTCTGGGAAACTAAATATTCTAAAATATGAATTCTGACTAGCATAACTGTTACTGTAAAAAAAAAGTTGGGATGTTCCAAACCGATATAGATACTAAATATCGACACCAGAAAATATTACAGTATATAATCATACAAAAAATAAAGATAAATTCCACCGATTGGGAATAGTTCAAAAGTTAGTCCTTTCAACATTGTTTTGACATAAAACTAACTGGACATTTGATGTCTGTCTTTTCTAATCAAAATGTAATGGAGTGTTTGGATTCAGCCAATCAGTTTAAGGCAATAGTTTTCACCACCAGTAGTCCTTGAGAGGTCCTCAGCACCAGATGTAACTCCGTAACTCCGCTCGGTGTTGTTACTCCGTCACAACACCAAACGTAAAAATGAAAACAAATGGACCATTTGGTTTCATTTTCACTTCATGTTTAAACTCTCAAGAGTTAAATTCTCATCTTCTGAATTACTACTACTTCAGTATTAAGTCTGCACAATTAGAGAATGTAGAAAATGAATGGTCATTTTTAACTACTGTATGTTTTCCCTGTTTTGTTTGCGAAATCAAGCCTGGAATTGCGGAAAAGAGCAAAAGAAATCTTTATTTTTGGGGTCTGTGTGGCTAAAATGTCATCCAATGGTGGTCCGTGGCTCAAATGCTGAATAAATAGTGGGCCCTGGTATCAGTAAGGTTGAAAACCACTGGTATATGAAGGTATACTGAAGGCCAGAAGGTTTGAAAATAAACACTGATCTACATTTATGTGCTTCTGTGTTTGATAAGCAAGAAACAAGAAGTCTAGGTTAAAGACACAGAAATTATAATTCCATTCAGTCTGGTGAATCACTTGCATATGCAGGAAGCGATAGAGGGAAAAAACATTTATAATTCCAACGTGGGCTCTCAGGTTTAGAGAGAGAGAGAGGGATCTGCTAATATAATGCTGGCAGAATCTAATGTGTGTTCATGTACATTAACTGTTTTTTAACACTTGAGGCCTGAGAGGGAATGTAATTAATACTGCTGCTGTCACAGATGTACTGCAAATGATATACATTTACAGGATACAATGGCCATAAAGTAATCCATCATACAATCTAGAGAGTACATTTGTTATTTTCAGCACACCTTCATACAGCAAAAGTGTAACTTATACGGCCGCCAAACTCAGTGATTTGAGACTTATTCATGATATGGATTTGGAATACCTGAGGTCCGGGAGGTTTGACCAAGCACAGGACCACTAAACACGTGGCCAGTACAGTAGGGTCCACAACCCACTGAACCAAACTTCCACCTGTGCCTGTGCTATAGACTTGGGTGGCCCCCTTTTTTATGATTATACCTGGTTTCAGTATTTTCTCTAATATTAAGGTTATTATAGTGGCTAATTTGTTTTGGGTTTGGGATGGGCGTCAGGGAGGAAACATGGCCAAAGCATTTCCAGGAATAACCAACCAAAATAGTTGAGATCCCCTGCCTTAGACGATCATGTGCCCCCCTTGATCTTAGGTGACCTCAAAGTCCAGCTCCCCAAGTGTGTTTTCATGCCATGGCCGTTTAATGCTGCATGCGCCGCATGCAACCTGACAACAAAGGTAAACAAAGGTTTGTCGTAATTCCAGTCAGCAAAATTTACACTGGACTCATGATAATAATGTTGACCAGAAAAGGTATTGCTGTGGTGTGACTCATCTGAACTATTGCCTGCATGATGCTTTCAAATGGCCTAGCTCAACGGTAAATAAGACACATAGTAGAAAAGTGAAAACTGAGATTGTTTAGAGCAGTATAAGTCAGAAAAGAAATGTATTTTCTCTTCTCCTCTGTACAAGGGTGTCAAAGCCAGTGGTGTTGACTTTATGGTGGCTCTCGCTGAACTTCAAAGGAATTGCACCAAGGCACTTTGACTTGTCACTAAAATAGTCGTTTATTGAGCTGAAAAGCTCAGCCGTAAACATTGCTCTCGGAAAAGTGAGCTGAATGATAGAGCTGTCTGTCTTCCTTTGAAAGTGAATTCTGTTGTTAAGAATGAAACAGTTTCCTTCTGGGAGGCATTTAGTGGAATTCCCGCTGTGCTTCCCTGCAACTCGATTGGCTGAGACCTCGCTACCTCAATTCACCCCTTGATTATGTGCAACAGACATGCGCGTCTTTGATGAACTAATGTCTGTTCTGTATAATTATTGCAATTGGTGGATTTCTGTATGTTAACAAAACACCAGCATAGTAATTGTAGAAGTAGTAGTGTTGTTTGTTTGTTTGTTTGTTTGTCAAAGGTGCACTTCCCCCCCCTTCTGCCGTTTTAATTTCCCGAAAGGATAAAAAATGATTATTATATGCCAGCTAGGAGACTGAATCTCCCTGTTCAACCCTTATTTTTATGGGTTCAAAACACCACGACCGGAACCATAATTGACTGTGTGTGCGTGTGTGTGTTGTCGGATCGGGTTGTTCTCTCACTAGCTCCTGTCTGGCCAGAGGGCCTCACCCACATCACAGGCAACGTTCTCATCTTGAGTTGCATGTAAAGCCCTGGTGCAGGCCTCCTCCAAGCTGAAACGTTGTACCGTTGAGTGATTATAGGTACTGTGAATGAAGTGAAGGTTGTGCAAATCATGCAAAATGTTTTTGATTTGTGTGTGTCAACAGTCATGAAAACTGTAAATGTGACATATGGAACGTCCCTGATGAGTTTTATGTTGGTGCCAGATGTGACAGACTCGAGCAGCCCAGAAACCTTTAACTTCTTTCTTACTTGGCATGAGTTCCAAATGTATTGAGCCTGAACTCAATAGGCTAGCGCCATTTAGTGCTTTCACTCCAGTTCTGGGTTTGACTAATCCTATTTCCTCCCACACAGACAGCTCAAAGCACAGGGAATGGAGAGCGAGGAGAGAGAGAGAGAGAGACAGAGAGAGAGAGAGAAAGAGAGAGTGTGTGTGTGTGTGTGTGTGTGTGTGTGTGTGTGTGTGTGTGTGTGTGTGTGTGTGTGTGTGTGTGTGTGTGTGTGTGTGTGTGTGTGTGTGTGTGTGTGTGTGTGTGTGTGTGTGTGTGTGTGTGTGTGTGTGAAGAGAAAGAGAGAGGCCGACAGAGACAGAGAGGAGAGAGTGACGCATGACATTAGAGAGTGTGAGATAGAGAGAAGTGATGGAGCGTGTGAGAGGAAGAGCGAGGGATTGACTGGGAAAGACAGCTTCAGAGAGCCATGAAGTTTTAAGCGACAGTTAAGATTCAAGGCGTCTCTCTTGATTGTAAATTGTAAATTGACAACATATTGAATTTACAAAGACTACTGTAAGTGAGACCGTCACCAGCTCCACAGGCTACAATATTACAGTAACTAATGATCCACTCGTATTCGCCACAGAAGGAGTGAACATCCGCCACATCCGCCATTGTTGTTTTGTTTTTAGCCACTGTACTCTGTCCAGACGTGCACCCTGCAGTGTCACGCAACTCCACGCAACTGTACAGAGTACATTGGCAAAAAACAACAATGCCTGCCGATGCTTAGCCTCGATCTCCAGGCTCTCATCCGTGCTGCGAAATGAGAGCCTGGAAAAATGGTGCCCCAAAACGACTGACGGAAGTCGGGACTTCCGGGTTAGTTAACTTCTGCCGGAAGTTGCCATTAGTCACGATGTGGTTCTCCCGAAAATGGATACCCCACAGAAACATTTTATTTCTCCGTTTGTGCTCGCAAAGCTGTTGTAAATGTTTAAAAGATGAAATTGTGTGCACTTGGCACACTTATATAACTGCTTTGTTCGTTGGAATCATTTTTTCTGAAAATAAGAATGAACAAGTGAAGTCGCTAGTGAGGACTGAACAGGGTTGTTTCTCTGGGGACTGTAAATACAGTCACTTCCGCAACTAACATTCTCAGTCTCAAATGCGCACCCGTTTCCCAGGGTGGCCGATGCTAGGCTAATACAGCTCCTGTGGCTTTCTGGAAATGATTTGAGGAAGGTCTGTGGATTTATTTGCTTTTTTGTGTGATGGATGTTAACTCCTATGGCGAGCACGAGTGGATCATTTGTTAACATTGGAGCCCGTAGAGCTGGGGCAGATGGGGGAGAGGTCCCGTTTGGACTACGTGGACAACTACAGTGAAAAAGCAATCTACCACGTTGGTTACTATGGCAACAGGGGTCAATTAAGGCGGTGGGGGGGCTGTTTTCGTATAATGTAGCATCATGATTCTAAAAGTTACACAGAGATAGAGAGACAGAGAAAGGAAAGAGATAGTTAGGAAGGATAGAGCTTGAGACGAGTGGTTGGATTTGGAGTGTCAGTGCATTTCATCACTGGTAGACAGAATACTGGCACTCTCTAATGTTCTGCACTGCACATCCCACATGTTTGTGTGCTCTGAGCAAAGCACACATTTGAGTTATTTATTTAGAAAAAGCAGGAAGAGAATCCTTATCTATAAAGGTCAAGTTGTGTGTGTGTGTGTGTGTGTGTGTGTGTGTGTGTGTGTGTGTGTGTGTGTGTGTGTGTGTGTGTGTGTGTGTGTGTGTGTGTGTGTGCGCGCGCGTGTGCGTGTGTGTGTGTGTGGCAGGCGAGCGGTTGGTTAGACAGATTGTGCCCAAACATGGATGGATTTTTTACCCCTCCCCGGGGTGGGTACACCAAAGAGAACGTCATTAAAGTAATCTAGTCTGGAGGTATTTAAAGTGTGGATGCAGGGTGGACTGTATTTTGGAGATGTTCTTTATGTGGTAGAAGCCTGTATGTTTGTCATGTGTGGTGGTGATATATACTTATGTCTATATGCTTACACCGGATTTTATTTTAACATATGTAATGCGTAGTGTGTCAGTAAAGTTCATAGGATTTTCCTATATCCACCAAATATGTATGGAGCTGTTTCTTCTGCACAGTCTTGCAGCCCCCGGAGCTCCATGTCAGCTTATTCCACCCGGCAACCAGGCTTATGAACAACAACACTACAACAACTTGGGGTGTGAATATTTTAGTATCCCAGTTTGGATATACTTTTATTCTTGGGTTCACGATTCGATCCAAACTTAGGAAATGTGATGTTCAGTTGTTACCCACTGATCTAGTAACTCATGTCACAAATTCAAATGCTATCCTGACCACCTGCATCCTGACTTTGATGATGATGTCACAGACTCATGTGTTATGTTATTAAGAGTACACCCTGCATGATGGGGGCATGTCAGTGAAGGAACTGGTAGAACGGCTGTTTATGGCTTCACCAAACAGATAATTGTGTATTGACGGCAGCAGTTACGTTTTCTATAAATCACTTACACAGCTTTGCAATGCAATGTCAATCTGTGGTCCCAGGCACATACTGTATACTGTAGAAGAAAACTCACTCATAAGTCCCTACACAACTTCAGAATCCAGAAAACTCAGTTATGGACTGACCCTAGAGATGCATTGTGAACGATGCGATATATGATGCAATATAGGGCAGAATATACAGGGCACTACATCAATTTAAGCATGTAAAACATTGTCTTCTGGGCAGGCGCTTCTCTCTGTCCCTCTTTCCTGTCTGTCTGCAGTGCACCCCCATCCCTCCCTCCAGTATATATGCATACTTATGGACAAAGACGGACAGAACAGGGACAGATAGAGATGCTGATTTACCTAAATGCACCAACAAACTTGCTTCTAAAGAGCTGGTTGTAAATATTCCTTCGACTTTATCAAACTCAGCAAAGCCAAAGTTCAGTAACTATGTCTCCACTTATTTGTGTATCCCAAAGGGTAAATTAGTTTTTGTGATTGTGGGGAATAAACAATGATCTCAAGCACAGATATGCAATTAGTGTAGTATCACTTATTTGCCAATATCTCATTTGGCTGACCAGTTTAAACACTTTTAAATCCATTTCAAAGATAGTATTTAGTTTAGTTTAATTTAGTTTATTTAAGTTACTACACTACTTGTAGAGCAGAATGGATAGAGTCCTGTAGCTATTGCTGTTGCACAACAGGAAAGTGGGGAAACCAAGAAAATCAATGCTGCTGGAATCAATTCTGGTCCATTGAAAGCAAGAGACGCAAAATGTTTACGACACCTATTTATTTATAGCCGGTTGCCAGTCCCCCACACAGGTACGACACTAGTGAAGGGCAAATTATTCAGCCTAATCCAGCTCAACTCACCTCTTTACCACATATTCTGTCCAACACTAATCTAATTCCCTTTACCAAATGATATGGTGATACAGTGCAACCTTCTCACTGTGTTTAAGTGGGCATGCGTGTTGATATGGGCCATGACTCCCTCCAAACACGCTGCATTACAGTTTTGCTCAAACATCTGAACCCTAGGTTTCTAGCATAGTGGCTCCTTCCCAAAAATATATAATTACACACAACAGTACCAGGGGCTGTGTCTAATGGAATGGGAATAAGATTCAGTTATTGTCCTTCAGCCCTTGTGCCTCTTTTATCTGCTAGTCACTCTGCCCTACCAATCCTTCTGTTTGAAACTACTATGTAGGCGAAGCCATGTAGGAATTCAGCATAGTTATCTGCACTGATTGACCATGCAGGACAATGAGGGGGGGAATGAAGCGATTTTCAGCATGACGCCCGGAAAGTTGTTAACTGCGTGAAAATCAACATTGGCAGGGATTATTGAAAGTATCCCTTCTGTTTGCTCGTTTTTCTCCCATCTGTCCCAGCGAATGTCAAATGGCGTTCATGATTGAGCTAATATGAAGGCCAGGCCAGAGGTAATGGAAAATAGCTGGCGAAAAGCAGAGAAAATGGCCTGATTGAAAGAATGAAGAGTGTACGTGCATGGCCGGATGCCTGTGTGTGTGTGTGTGTGTGTGTGTGTGTGTGTGTGTGTGTGTGTGTGTGTGTGTGTGTGTGTGTGTGTGTGTGTGTGTGTGTGTGCGTGTGTCTGTGTGTGCGTGCGTGCGGTTAGACTCGAAACAGCTCAAATCCATTATGTTTTGTGGAAAGGAAAGGGGAGAGAGAATGTAGGGCAGAAGAATGCAGAGAGTGGTGGAGCTGCGATTATCTTTGGACAGTATGACAGAATATTTAGCTGCATGGGGGAACGTTCCAGGAGTGTATTGTAGTGGCTTGACATTTCTCTGTTTATGCAATGCATCTGTGATGCACAGTTAGGGATGGGGATGAACGGTCAATCAGTCAATCAATCGATCATATAGACAGACACAGATGGATTGATCGACCATCAATTGATCTGTCTGTCTGTATGCCGCCTGCCTGCTTGTCTCTCTGTCATATAGACCAGGGGTTTTCAACAGGTGGTCCCTGAGAGGATTCCAGGTGGTCCCCAGGCTAAATGATGGAAAGTTGGTTAACCAGAGTGTAAATATGAAACCGTCGCGGGTCCATTTGGATTCATGTTTACATTCTCAAGAGTTAAAATATTCACCATCTGAATTAGCCCAAGTTTACACAACTAGAGAATGTAGAAGATTAATGCTCATTTTGATCTGTATGTTTACCTATTTTGTTTTCTATGAAATCCAGCCTGGAATTGTGGACAAAATCAAAATAACTCTTCAGATTTGGGGTCTGTGGGGATAAAATGGCAACAAATGGTAGTCCGTGGCTCAAATTCTGAAGAAATAGTGGGCCCTATGAAAAAGGTTGAAAAGCACTAGAGCATGTATGGACTTTTACATACATTTGGTGTTTTATCACACACACATTAAGCAGTAAGCACACACTCGTGCAGTCAGTGGGAAACAAGCCCACTTTGCTTTCATCTTGCCTTCCGTTGGCAGACGTTCCTCTACTCCCACCTGTGTACGTCGTCCCTGGCAACCAACGAGGATGCGGCGCTCCTTACTGATGCCAAATGCACCACACACACACACACACACACACACACACACACACACACACACACACACACACACACACACACACACACACACACACACACACACCCCCCCACACACACACACACACACACACACACACACACACACACACACAGGCACAGACTTCCTAACAGGTCTTTATGTTTGGTGGTCTATAATAAATAATGGAGGTTTGATTCATCAGTTAAGGGTGTGTGTATGTGCTTGTGCATATACTGTATGTGCAGGCAGTGTAGTGCACCTGGTCTCCTGTCTGTGTGACCGTCTGCTAAACAGACGTGCACGCGTGCACAAACACACATGTGCACGCACAAATACACACAGTTCTATCTCATCATGCATGCTGTTGTTTTCGACAGCAGGTCTGTCGGGTCTTCTTGAAAGTGGGCCTTGTTCAGTCTACAAAGTCAGCTGTGTCAGAAGCGCCGATGTTTTGATTCCATGTTTGCAGAACAAAATAAGAAGAAGAAGAAGAAAAAAAAACACTAGTAAACATGAGTTCAGCCAAAGATTGATTTGTAACAAAGTGAGTTCAGCCAAAAATTGATTTGTGCGGGACCTCAGAAAATTCAATTATCTCTAGTTTGCTTGGCCATTGACTAGGCCAATATATAGGCCAATATATATATATATATATATATATATATATATATATATATATATATATATATATATATATATATATATATATATATATATATATATATATATATATATATATATATACTGTATATATATATATATACATACAGTATATACAGTATATATCAATGGTCTAGCAGAGTAGCAAGAACATAATTCTGAGTCATTGTTTCTGAAAGCTCAACAGCAAAATCACATACAGTAGCTGTGATCTAACATTTCCCAATTGGGGGCGGGGCAGGCAAAGATGGTAAGGGGGACGACTTCATTGCCCATGTTGCTTCGCGCCACTGGCGATGAAGTCGCACCCATACCATTTCTGGGCATTTAGGGGGGCTTTGCCCCCCATGCCCATGCCTAGATTCGGCTCTGATAGCTGATACAGTAGTTTTTCCAGTGGCTGCGCTATAATGTCTATGGTTGCTTGGTTCCTGTAACAGTGCAGTGGTTCTGGTTTATACTCAAGTGATTGCCACGCACATTCAGTAATTTGATTGGATTGGTTTAAAAGCTAAATATTGTAGCATCTGCATCTGTTATTGTTGTGTAATTGCCTTCATGGGAAGGAAGCTGTTCAATGTTCATCCACATGTTTCTTGTTCTCTTTGATATTTAGCTTTCAGAATAACACACAATCACACCTGTGGGAAGTGAGAGGTGCTCTTATGACTGATTATATACATATCTCATCTCATTCCTGGCCGATCACAATTCACATCCCCACTTTTCCGTCCTCACTTCTCTGTCTTCTCTTTTCTGTTCTGCTTTTTGTCCTCGCTTTTGCTCGGCCAATTAAATCATTGCAATGGGGTGATCAGCCAATCAAATAACCACTGTAATCCACACTAAGCTGTGCATAGGAGGGGCTAGCACCCCTACAAATGCATTCATTGGGAACATTCTGTAAGCTTTCTGTGAAGTGTTGCTTTTGAAAGCACTTTTTGACTGATTACCATCATAGAAATATTGGATGAAATTCAATTTAGTTTTAGTCATATTTCAGTCATCTAAAAAAAACATTTTAGTCTAGTAATCTATATACAGTTGATTTTGTTTGTTTATTACGTTTTTATTTATTTATTCTCAGTTAAAATTGAAAGTCGACAAAATTGAGCTGGCACTCTTTGAGCAGTAGCATAAAACAATGCTGCAGCAATATTGAAGCTGTTATTGACATTTCTGCATTGTTTTCCACATCATTGCTCAGTGAAATAACTCTCATTTAGTTTATTGAATACGGCTACAACAATGGCAGCTCAATGTTGTTCGCAGTATACCTAAAAGTGTTCTAAAAGTGTGACTAACAATCAAAACTAGTCAGATCTGGCCCAGAATAAGCTTTATTATTTCAATTGGTGAAGCCGTCCTGGAAATGACATAATGATCATCCCCATATGGGTTGTGGCCTAGTCTTGAACGTCACTTAAGTCCTCCAGGGACTCCAGTGGCGTTCAAGACTGGGCCAGAACACAGACCCATAATGTATGTATATGGCAGGGGTGCTCACACTTTTTTTTTTACTTTTACTTCAACAAGATCTACAAGGAAGTTTGACTTTGAAATAGCAGTGACGGTGTCTTAAGAATAATGCACATAATGAAAAATGGAGGGGGGGAATTGGAAGGTTTTCTTGTATATGACGTTTGAAAACAGTATTTGGGGTTTGAGTTGACAGTTCATGATGTTGAATTTAGTCTCTTGCTCCCAAAGCTAATAACTTTCACGTTTTTGTCCACAATTGGGAAAGAGAATTGGCAAAACGCTGGTCAAAATAACAATTATTCTCCATTCTCTAATTGTGTGGACTCTTGAAATTACGGAATTCAGATGTAACTGATAACTTAACTCTTGAGAGTGTAAAATGAAACCAAAATGACCCAAAGGGTCCATTGGTTTCATTTTACCGCTCTCAAGGTTACAGATCTATACACTTTAGGCCCTAAAGTATATACATGTAGATCTGTAACTCTTGAGACAGATCTATATACTTTAGGGGACTGTCATGTGATCTACCTGCATGTCCTGTGTGATCTACTGGTAGATCACTGTGATATAGTGACATTTACTCTGATACTGTTTTGACAACTGATTGTCTGTCAGAGTCATGTGGTGACCAGGCCTCTAGGTGGCAGCAACGGACCACCCTGGGGGACTTTAGGGCTGTACCCCGGATGTGTTCCTCTCCCCGGTTCATTCTAGACCCGCTAACAGATGCTGTGTTGTTGTGCAGATCTAAACTAGAGCCGTGTGAAATAAAAGCACTATTGGAAATAACCAGAGTGGTCATTACAGACAGGATATTACATCTTTTGGCGACGAGGATCAAGGATGGCTACTATCGGCACACTCGTGGCGTTTGATGAGAAGTCTCAGACGTGGGAGGAGTATTGCGAAATCTTGGAACAGTTTTTCGCGGCAAACGGAATCGACGACGGGGACAGACAACGAGCCATATTGATAAGTGTGGTGGGTCCAGCTACGTACAGATTGATGAAGAGCCTCCTCAGCCCAGAAAAGCCTAAAGACAAAACGTATGATGAGATTGTAACATTACTGTCAAACCACTTTGATCCCAAGCCCAGTGAAATAGTGCAAAGATTCAAGTTTGATTCACGAAATCGCAAGTCAGAGGAAGCAGTGATGGACTACGTCGCCGAGCTGCGTCGGTTGGCTCAAGACTGTAACTATGGCAACGGGTTGCAAGAAAGATTAAGAGACAGACTCGTCTGTGGAATTAATGATGACAGGACACAGAGGCGCCTCCTGGCTGAGAAAGAACTGACTTTTGAGAAAGCTCTGCAAATTGCTATATCAGTGGAGACTGCAAACAAGAATGCAAAGGATCTTCAAGCCGTGAGTGATGCTGTAAAGTGCTTCAATGTTAACGACGGTCCACGGGAGGCTCGGGCTGCGTTCAAGGAGGAGCTCCGGGAGTGTTATCGGTGCAAGGGGACCACACATGCTGCAGCCCAATGTAAGTTCAAGCAAGAGAAATGCCACGCATGTGGAAAAATTGGTCATATAGCCAGGGCATGTATGAGCAAAGCTAAAGTTAACCAAGGGGGGAAAAGACCAGAGAGACAGAGACAGAGGCCGGGTTATCGCTCACACAAAGTACACGATGAAAATGGGAGTGAGCAGGACAGCTCAGAAGAGGAGACATTGTCAGTATGCTGCATGACCTACAAAATGGGGCGCATGAGCGAAACACATTTAAGAAAAGTTGATCCCTACATGGTGGAAATGAGGCTAAATAAAAAAAGAGTTGACTTCGAGATCGATACAGGCTGCAGTCTTACAGTGATGAACGAGTCTCAGTTCAACGACTTGTGGGGGGAGAAAAGAAGGCCAAACGTGAAACCTGTCAAAATCAAGTTGGAGACGTATACAGGAGACCCTGTGGGAGTGATAGGGGTTACTCAGGTCAAGGTGACATACAAGCAGCAAACCAAAACACTGCCACTGGTGGTGGTGAGAGGCGAAGGCCCCAGCCTGTTGGGACGAGGCTGGCTGGAGGACATACACTTGAACTGGAAAGAGATAAAGGCTCGACACGGAGCACGGGCGGCTGTGAAAAACATGACAGTGGGGAACAGCATAACACTGCAGCAGGTGCTAAACCAACATGAGGAAGTATTCAAGGAGGAGATGGGCACCCTAAAAGGCACAAAGGCCACCATACATGTACAAGCAAATGCAAGCCCCCGTTTCTTCAGACCAAGATCTGTTCCCTATGCCATGCGTGCCAAGGTGGATGAGGAGTTAGACCGGTTGTTAAATGAAAAAATCATCACACCAGTAAAATACTCTGAATGGGCCGCCCCAGTTGTCCCCATCCTGAAGCCTAATGGGACCATACGTCTATGTGGGGACTACAAACTCACGGTGAACACGGTTTCATCCCTGGAGCAGTACCCCATACCAAGGGTGGAAGACCTGTTAGCTGCTCTGTCTGGAGGAAAGCAGTTCTCGAAATTGGACATGAGTCATGCATATCAGCAGATCCTGATGGATGAAGAGTCGAAGAAATACTTGACAGTCAACACACACCGAGGGCTGTTCACATACAATCGGCTGCCATTCGGAGTGGCCTCGGCACCAGCCATATTTCAACGAACGATGGAGAGCCTGTTAAGAGGAATCCCCTTCGTGGCAATCTACCTTGATGATTTATTGATTACGGGGGAAACGGAAGCCGGGCACCTGGCAAACCTGGCGGCAGTATTGACTAGACTGAAAGAGGCAGGACTGAGATTAAGAAGAGACAAGTGCAGCTTCATGCAGGAGGCAGTGGAGTATCTGGGCCACCGAGTGGATGCCCAGGGTCTCCACCCTGTACAAAAGAAAGTGAAAGCCATAGTCGGGGCACCGGCCCCTACTAACGTCACAGAGTTGAAGTCCTATTTAGGGCTTTTAAACTACTATGGACGGTTCCTGCCCAACTTGTCAACCCTGCTGGCCCCACTGCATGAACTATTAAGAAAGGATGTGCGTTGGACATGGAAAAGGAAACAAGAGGAGGCCTTTCAAAACTCCAAGTCCCTGCTGAACTCCGCTGCAGTCCTGGTTCACTACTCAGCTGATCGTGAATTAATTCTCTCCTGTGACGCTTCACCATACGGAGTGGGGGCTGTGCTGTCACACAAGATGGAGGATGGAAGCGAGCGTCCTCTGGGGTTCATGTCGCGCACATTAACTACTGCTGAAAAGGGGTATTCGCAACTGGACAAAGAAGGCCTGGCAGTGATGTTTGGCATCCGGAAATTTCACAAATATCTCTATGGCCGTAAGTTCACGATTTATACAGATCACAAGCCACTGGTCTCGCTGTTTGATGTGAGGAAGGCGATTCCTCAAATGGGCTCCCCCAGGGTCCAGAGGTGGGCGGTTCACCTGAGCGCTTATGAGTACAACATTGTGTACAAGGAAGGAAAAAGTCATGCAAATGCTGATGCGCTAAGCAGGCTGCCCCTGCGTGAGACAGTGCGTGAAAAAGACGAAACCGAGCAAGTGCTGATGATGGATTTACTTGATGATTCACTGGTGGACACGCAGCAGCTGAAGCGATGGACAGCAAAAGATGTGATTTTATCACACGTCCATGAGTATGTGTTGAAAGGGTGGCCCACAAAAACCGATGCTCAGTTCCAGCCATATCACCAGAGAAAGATGGAGCTGAGTGTGCGAGACGGCTGTGTGCTCTGGGGAGCCAGGGTGATTGTTCCCACAAAGGGGAGAGAGAGAATACTGAAGTTACTGCATCAGTCCCATTCAGGAATGTCAAGGATGAAAAGTCTGGCGAGATCATATGTATGGTGGCCAGGTATGGATCAAGACGTGGAGATGGAAGTGAGGGCATGTGAGGAATGTCAAAAACACCAGAAGTCTCCGCCCAGTGCACCGTTACATCCATGGGAGTGGCCTGAGGCCCCGTGGTCAAGAATTCACATGGACTATGCAGGTCCCTTCCTCGGAGAAATGTTCCTGATAATCGTGGATGCTCACTCGAAGTGGATGGACGTGTACCCCATGAAAACATCCACATCTCACGCCACCATAGAAAAGCTGCGTCAGAGTTTTAGTGTTTTTGGCCTGCCCAAAATGGCCGTGTCCGATAACGGCAGCTGTTTCACAAGTGCAGAGTTTGAGTCATTCATGAAGAACAACGGCATTCAGCACGTGAGGTCAGCTCCGTTTCAGCCATCCTCGAATGGACTGGCAGAGAGGGCCGTTCAGTCGTTCAAGGCTGGCATGTTGAAGATCAAAGGTGAGACCATAC
This sequence comes from Benthosema pterotum, assembly GCA_039105355.1. Lineage (NCBI taxonomy): Eukaryota > Metazoa > Chordata > Actinopteri > Myctophiformes > Myctophidae > Benthosema > Benthosema pterotum. Next base: position 27,820,652 of record CM076969.1, read on the forward strand.
AGGCTCGCGTTTCAAGGTTTCTATTCAGTTATCGCATCACACCCCACGCCACTACGGGGGTGTCGCCCGCTGAGCTGATGATGGGCCGCAGGCCCCGATCCCAGTTTGACCTACTCATGCCAGATGTAAAGTCAAGAGTGCAGCAAAAGCAACTGAAACAAAAAGAATACCACGACTCAACCAGGGCCCTGAGATGTTTTGCACCGGGAGACAAAGTGTACATCAAGAACTATTCATATGGACCCAAATGGATCCCGGCAGTCATCAACAGCTCATCAGGCCCGGTATCCTACACGGTTGTTGTGGGAAATGGACGTGTCGTGAAGAGGCATGTGGATCAGGTCCGTGCCAGGCTGAGTGGCACGGTGCCCAGCGGGATGCAGGAGGACGAAGCTGTGGTGTCATCGGACATCGGGGCTGGAGCTGAAGACCTACCTGCGTTGATGGACGTCTGCGAACATCCGCCGAGGGACAACATAGACCCCCAATTGCAGCCTACTACAGCGGCTCAGGTCCAGCAGGAACCCCCGGCGGTTGTGAGGCGTTCGGAGCGAGAGAGGCGTGCACCGGCACACCTCCAAGACTTTGTTTGTTAAAGTGAGATTATTCAAGGAATAGAGCAACAAGGCGCTCTGATCTCACTGAAAGGACGTTCCCTTATATATATATATAAAAAAAAAAAAAAAAGAGAGAAACTGTCTGATGTGGAAGTTGTTTTTTGGCTGTTTTTTTTTTGTTGGGGGGGGGAAGTAATTTTGGTTGTCTTGAAAAGTGACAGTTACATTTTGGACTGATGTTGACGTTTTTTTTGCCTGGTTTTGGTTAGGATAAGTTTGGTGCTAAACAAAGGGTTGTTGTCAATGTGCCTGTTTTAGTTCTTGCAGTTAGGCTGTGAACTTGAGGGGGAGGAAATGTGATATAGTGACATTTACTCTGATACTGTTTTGACAACTGATTGTCTGTCAGAGTCATGTGGTGACCAGGCCTCTAGGTGGCAGCAACGGACCACCCTGGGGGACTTTAGGGCTGTACCCGGATGTGTTCCTCTCCCGGTTCATTCTAGACCCGCTAACAGATGCTGTGTTGTTGTGCAGATCTAAACTAGAGCCGTGTGAAATAAAAGTACTATTGGAAATAACCAGAGTGGTCATTACAGACAGGATATTACAATCACCATCTACCTTTTGGGCAGCCCTGCTGTATGGGGATGAGCTTTACATAATTTCCAGGACATCTTCACCAATTGAAATAATGAAGCTATAGCTAAACTATTCTGGGCCAGATCTGGCTAGTTATGATTGATTTAAGTTAGTCTGGCCTCAATATGACTCTCCCTTATTCATCCAGGGTGGAAGGGATTTGTGATGGTTGAAATCAGGTGATATTCTGGTCCAGATTTGACTAGTCTCGGATTAAGTCGATCTGGCCACAATCAATATGTCACTAATTCGTCCCAGTCCTGACCGTGTTGGCCAGGAATGGAACATATTACACCAAAGGGTCAAAACCGTTTTAACATTAACTCTTGTGACCATTTGGAGTTGCAAACTGGGGAGGGCATTGGACTGGCCTCATGCTTCATTGCATGAGCAGCCTATAAGCTTCTTTATATAGTAGTAGTAGTATAGAGACCAGGACTACTGCATGTTTGTGAGGGTACCTACCCTAGGGGACATGGGGAGAACATGCAAAGTGCACACAGAAAAGCCCTTTCACCATCCCCGCCCCAGTTTTCATTGGCATCATTGGCTACCAATTCGAACAAAGTTTGACTAGGCTTCAGAGCAGCAAAGAATATAAATATGTGAATCTTTTGAAGCCAGTTTGAAATGCAGGAGGAAATGGGAAAAAAATATTTTTTTTTGTTAAATAAATCTTGAAAAGGTTAAAAAGACAAACGCGATATTTACTTATGGTTACAAGCTAGAAGAAACAGTTTCTCACAGACCCAAATCGAAATTCACGACCTGATGCTTAGCAAACACTACCATATTCTATTTTATTCTCATTCGTCCCACTCTGTCTCTCCTCAGCAGCCCTCTCAACTCTTATTCTATACAAAGGCTCTGTGGGGGGGGGGGGGGGGGGGGGGGGGGGGGGGGGGAGAACATATTGGAGGGGGAAAGATAAAATGGTATGGGGGTGGCTTCATCGCACCCATACCATTTTCGGTTACAGGACTTTTATTAGTCAAGTAAAGCATCAATAATAACATCAGTTGTTGAAGTTGCAACAGACACGCAGCATGTATAAAGCTAAAGGTCTGACTCAGAGAGTTTTCTGTTTTCAATGATGACATGCTGTTGTTTTAGTGGTGCCAAAATTGTAATTAGTAGCAGTAGTAGTGTTTCAAATCATTTTAAATATAAGCACTTTAATTTGAAATATCTTGGGTTGTTTTGCATGCCATCGTGTTTGGGGGGGCAGACTGGGTATTTAGGGGGGCATTGCCCCCCAATGCCCATGCCCAGATCCGCCCCTGTTCCCCAAATACCGCCAACCAGAGAGAGAGAGAGAGAGACAGAAAGGAGAGAGAGAGATCTGACTGATCTTATCTGGGATACACTGGGTCTCTCCATTATGGGAAGCCGTCAGAGAGACGCGGCCGCGGCTTATTCCATCGCCTATGGTGTCAGCCGTAGCCGAAGGCAATAACATGCATCAGAAAAAGCTGCGGGGCTCATTAGAGAATCTCCCCCCTGCCCGAAGAAAGGGATTTAGTCGTATATATAGGCCAGTGGGGTTGATCTGAGTTCACCTCCAAACACTTACTGCACTCCACTGTCAAACTGAATGTCATGCTATCGGTCTTAAGGTCTCTTTCTTTCTCTCTCTCTCTCTCTCTCTCTCTCTCTCTCTCTCTCTCCTCTCTCTCTCTCTCTCTGCGTGTGCATCTGTGTTGCGTGCAAGAGAACGGGAGAGAAAGAGAGAGAGAGAGAGAGAGAGAGAGAGAGAGAGAGAGAGAGAGAGAGAGAGAGAGAGAGAGCAAATTCTACTTTACTTTTGATTGTTGAAAGAACATACTGTGATTCTCAGATACCACACAAGTCAGTAAGTCTCACAGGAGGGGCTGTGAGCAGTTCAGAGACCTGTCCTCCAATGACATCATCATTGCGCAGTTTTTTAAGCAATATGTTTTTGAAAAAATACTTTGTTTGTGTTTGTGTGAGTAATTATTAGCCCTGGAACTCTATACACAAACAAACTCACAAAATAGAAAACCTATCGGACTAAACCAAATTATAAAAAAGCAAAAGGAAAATTATCTGACACATTGGAAAGTAGCAACACAAAAGCAGAGTAAACTAGAATGCTACCTGGCCCTAAACAGAGAATACAATTCGTGATGTGAATCCAACCACCCTGAAGAATAAACATTGTATTGTATACACTCTTACACCCTACATCGATTGATCTAAGCATAGAGAAATTTGTTTACGAAGACTACGACCCGCATATTCTTAACTTTTGTATTGATACATTGTTGTACTGTTGTATTAATAAGCTTCCCTGTTTCTGTTATATTGTGAAAACGTATGTTTTCTCATTCCAATGAAGCCAATTGAATTGAATTGAGTAAAAAAAAATAGAGGTGTTTTATCAAAACACACACTTTTTATTGTATAATTGTTTTCTCCATTTGGAATTGGATCACAATACGAGTTGATTAAAGTTGAGTTTATGCACATTGTTGACTATGAAATGAATCAGTGTATATATAAAGCCTATTAAGCCTGTTATTCCCCCGAGTGTCATGTCTTCTCCCAACAGAAAACGGCGTTCCTAAAGCCAGCTGTTCTTTCAGAACAAGAAACCATGATGACGTCTAGATGAGTTATTCTGGTATTATATCCATGCTCTCACTACTATACCCCGTCCATCTGTCTGGGGGTTATGGTGCATTAAAACACCATACCGCCACCTGTACTGACCCCGTCCACACTCATACATCTAACTTTTACAGAGTAAACACACACGCACGCACACATGCACGCACACACACATGCACACACACCATCAGCCCTCGTCATGACCTTGTATACAGCAATATAATAGCCCTTTAAAGACAATACACACAAGCATGAATCCACACGCGTGCATGCACAATGCACATGTACGCATGCACACACACACACACACACACACACACACATACACACACACAACACACACACACACACACACACACACACACACACACACACACACACACACACACACACACACACACACACACACACACACACACACACACAGATCCTTTGTCCTTACTAGGGCAAAACTCTAAAATCTACGTTGTACTTCAGTCAGGACACCTCAAGAAGGATTTAATATAGACGGACAGACAGACAGGTATTAGATAGATAGATGTAAATAGATAGATAGATAGATAGATAGATAGATAGATAGATAGATAGATAGATAGATAGATAGATAGATAGATAGATAGATAGATAGATAGATAGATAGATAGATAGATAGATAGATGGACTTATTGATAGACAGACAACACAGCTCTGAAATAGATGGAACTCTTACTGGCTTACTCACTCATACCTGTACATCTGTCATTAAATTGGCTTAGGCAGTAGTCACACCTGTCCATCATATTAGACAGACAGTGAGATAGATTGATAGATAGAGAGAAATAGGAACAAAAATAGCATGGGAGGAAAGGGGCGGCAAGAGGAAGGGGTGAGTGGAGGAACGGGTGTCTGAGTGTGTAACGGGAGGAAGAGAGACAGATACAGAGACGGATGGATAGATTAAGCGAAAAGACAAGAAATCTGTGCTGACGACTTGGGTGTCCTTGCCGTGAGATGAAGTGACATTGATTCCACCAGATTAAGAGCTAGAAATCTGGCCTTCCTTTGGCATGTGCTGAACACACCATGGGAGTAAACATCAAATCAGCCCTTCACGCCTGGCTGTGCCTCTCATAAGGTAGCGTGGAGAGTGGAGGCTAGCCGGCATATCCATCAGTATCTGGGGGGCTGCTATATAGGACTCATAAGTATTTGTCAATGCAGATTGTGTTGACTTATGCTGACGAATGGAGCATGTTTTTTCCTCCGATAAATCTAGCGCTGTGAAATTCTGTCGATCTTTCTTAACTCCTTCGGCACCACTTTTCCAGCCTGTACCACCCCCCTCTCCAGAGTGCCATCCATATGCATTAAGTAAGTCAAAAAAACAAAAAAACAAAAAACAAACACAAAACACAAACAGCAGTTGTATACATTTTTTCACACAATATTCAGAGATGTGTGACTAAAGGGTTCAGTTCAGTTCAATTTATTTTATTTCAGCATCTGGACATAACTAATAACAATCTATATCAAATATATATATGCCTATACACATCATTTTTAAACAGTGCAAATATGTATGAATGAAACAATGAATATATATGTTCCCTGAGTGTCCATACAGAGGTCAGTGGACAGTGTGTCCATGGTATAGACGGGTGTAATCCATCTACACTCATTCTGTCTTTTGTTTCCGTTTTACTGTTATACATGCACATTTACACGCATTTCCATTGAGTTCTCACAGTCGTGTACACAGGCTGTTATTCTCACCCTCTCCCAAATGTGATTTCTTAAAAACAATAAAAAATAAATAAATAAAATAAAAATCTAGGGACACTTACACGCTCATCATGGCTGATTATTGCCATACTTTATTTCATTCAGAAAAAAATGAATACAAAATTTAAATGTTTGACTTTTGTGTCTGGACTCCCTTGTTTTGCCAAGCTATTCCGTTGTGCATAACAAAGGCACAAATATGAATTACACTGAAAGATATAATCACTATGCTAAATATATTTACCATGTTGCACTTTGGCCCCACCTCCACCCCTCCCACTCCTGCTCCGGCTCTGCATGCGTTTGGCGTAATGAGACGCAACAGCAATGATGGCGGCACGCATAAAAAGATAACACTTTCATTACGCTTAAAAAAATCAATTTAGGGAGGAGCGGAATTAAAATTAGCCAGCTATGAACGAAAATCTTGAGGCTGCAGCATATTAGCAATATCTGTAATTAAAGTGAAATGTAATACTGGTTAGTGATGCTTCGTTGGAGTCGTTTTGTGTGTGTGTGTGTGTGTGTGTGTGTGTGTGTGTGTGTGTGTGTGTGTGTGTGTGTGTGTGTGTGTGTGTGTGTGTGTGTGTGTGTGTGTGTGTGTGTGTGTGTGTGGGTGGGTGTGCACGTGTGAGAGTGAGGTGGTGTGTACGTGTGTGAGCAAATGTTTGCGTGTGCGCGCGTGTGTGTATACACATGCAGGTCTCACAGGGTGCTGGAAAAATTGAGATGAGTGAATTGCAGATAAGACAGCTTAAGAGGCTAAATATAGCAGGAAGAAGAGAGCGAGAGAGAGAGAGAGAGAGAGAGAGAGAGAGAGAGAGAGAGAGAGAGAGAGAGAGAGAGAGAGAGAGGAGAGAGAGAGAGAGGAGAAGAAGAAGAAGGGAGTGATGATGGAGTGATAAAATAGGATTAGTAGATCAGTGGGGTGAACAGTGTGAAGCACTGAGTAGTGCCTAGGTAGGCAAAGCTGTGTTTTAATTAGTTTGATATGCCATACTGTAGCTTTACATCGTGGACAAAAGTAATGCGATTCCCACGACGATGCACTGCCCTTGCTTTTGGATAGGGGGAGGTAGTAGTTCAGGACGAATCTAAATTATCAAAAAAAAAAATCACATGACACCCAGGACCCCAGGAAAGTGTTCTAAACCTTCTATAAACCGCGATGGGAAGTACTGCGCCGACGACCGGCCTTCGGAGGACTCTGTTTTGCCAGTTTAGGTAATGGGGGCGTATACCATTAATTAACTCAATAAACAAGATGTAACTTAGCCTGGCTCAGCCCTGAATCAGCACCTTAAAAATACTACCTTATTTTTTCTTTGTGATTCAAGTGAAACAAAGTGAAATGGAATCCGTTTCACTTCATTATTCAGACTGAGGTCAGGCTAGATGTAACTAAAAAACTCATAAAAACGAGATGTTAACAAGGTAAACAATGTTGTTTACCTGCAAAATGGCACCTATGGAGCTAAGAGAAGTATTGTAATGATATTATCTCCTGGAGATGTCGAGGTACTTTCTCTCTGGCTGCTCGCTCTGCTCGCACACAAGTGCCATATGGTGTAGGCTACTTGTGTGCAAAGTGCACAAGTTGGCACTGAGTGCAGTTCTAGTTTTGGTTTTTCAAAAAGGGTGAAGTGTTTCTTTAAGGAAAAGATGGGGAGAAAGAAAGAGAGGGGGGGCAATAAAGAGCAAGGACACTGCAGTCACTTTCCCTGCTCCCCGCTCACAATGAGAAGGGAAATGATGCGTTAAACATGGCAGACGCCGGGCCCAGTCATTCCATAAAACTATGCCATGAAGGAGAGGAGAGGAGAGGAGAGGAGAGGAGAGGAGAGGAGAGGAGAGGAGAGGAGAGGAGAGGAGAGGAGAGGAGAGGAGAGGAGAGGAGAGGAGAGGAGAGGAGAGGAGAGGAGAGAAACAAGAAGAAGAGAACAGACAAGAAGAGGGGGAGAAAAGAGAATATACTGTAAAAAGAAAGTTGTTGGAATGACAAGTCATTACTCAACTCTCTTTCTTTTTTTCTTTCTCTCTCTCTCTCTTGTCTGTGTGCTGTCGCGACGTTTTATGAGCCATGCTGATGACTGGACATTATGATCAAATTCAACCTCCACAAATCGGCCCATGAAGTTGATGTAAACTAAAATAATATTCTCTGTGCGTACTCCGGGCAGGATTCACTGTAATAAGTGTATATTCATGTGTGGGACACCAGCACTGCCCCGGAGGAACTTTTTGCAGAATTCATGGAATGCTATTATCTCATTCCGACTGTGCTTTTATCCCAACAACAGCAAATGTAGTAGTCTTTAAATCAATTAATACTCGGCTCGCTGGCCACTATGATCAGGTTATGATCAGACTATAGTCTTGCGAGGCAGACTGCTCAATTTTCAAACACTTCCCTCCTACAGTCTGGAGCAGTGGAAGCTCTGAAAGCTCTTTCTAGCTCTTAGATAACAGTAAGTATATTTTCAAGGATACCAAATCTATCTAATTAGGAGAGAGCACTCATGCAGGCTAATGTTCTCACAGGATAATCCAGTGAAGTGAAATTATTCACACGTTCATAGTGCCAGCGCAAAGTTTCGATTTGATGTATAATTTGTATCCTGCAGCGAGTAAAACACAAGTAAACTTCTAAAATTACTGACCCCTCATACAGTTTGAAGGGTAATTCCACCCACTTTTAAAATTTTCCTGAGAGGGCACAAATGTGACTCTAGCGGGTCCATTTGTTTCCATTTGTACACTCTCAGAAATATAGCTCCTAAAAGAAAAGTCATTAACATGGTGAAACACAACTTGATGATGTTGTCACCACTGAATGGGGGAACCTTTTTTTATCATGTCCACACAACATCTCTAAAGTATATTAATGACATAGTAAAATGACCACAAGCCTTCATTAAGGGATGTTTATCATAGATGTCACTGCAGCGATGTTGTTGTCGTTCTGAAAAGGGCACTTCTCGTTTTCAGAGTGAAACAAACTTCCATTTCAGACATAACTTTGATCTACATATTTTGAATCCCATTTTGGCTCATCCCGAGGGAGTCAGAGGTCTAAACACATCAATGAGGACTTGGCAGAAGCTAAAAGGTTCTCAGTGGTTTGTGGACTGCCATGGTGAACATCGCAATGTATTCATTATCTACCAGGTGAATGTTTTCTGTGCTGCCTGAGATAATCGCTGATTTTTTTTTTCCTTCCCTGCTCAGAAAGTCTGGTCTTTGAGTGAATCACTGAAATCCACACAACCACATATACTACTAACACATACACACCCATACACACACATACACACGCACAAACATATAGGCCACATGCATGTGTACATTGTATACTGTATACATTGTCATATATCTATGACTTATAGACATGATAGGCGACAGCACACGTGCGCACACATTCACACACGCACATGCACGCGCACACACTCTGAGCTGGTCAGTTGCCTCATGTGCATGTGACTCTCTCCTTCTCCGAGTCACTAACTGAGGTCACAGAAATAACCTGGAGTTACCTATATGCTAATAAGAAGAATTCACAGTGGGGTGCGGGTGTGTGTGTATGATGCATCATACACTGCCCTGTGTTGTTTAAATAGGTCTAAACCCCTCAGATGAATTATTGAACAGCGTTTTTCCCCACATTATGGACTTTCAGTGTTCTTCCATATCACAACGTTCAATTATGCATATGTTTACTTTTGCCATCACATGTATATTTACATCACATGGCATGCTGCGGGGTGCACACATGTTCCAAATGCATTTCATGAATGTATCTCCCCCTCCCTCTGTGGTTCCGGATTGTAAACAGCGCCCACATAGGTCGCTTTGTTGTTGCAGCAGAGTTGAAAAGGAATCAGATTATGCATAAACTCTGTGCTGCAATACGGCGCAAGTAATCTTCCCTTGGCAGAGAGACATTCCCACACACATAAAACAGTCACGGCAAAATCCTATGTGTAAAATTGGACGCAAGCCACATGTCATGACCCCTATTTGCCTGCTTGTAGATAGCAGATCTACAAGCTTATACCTTGAGACGTGATGCATTTCGAGTTTGTGGATGAGCTAATATCTGTGAATATAATTAGTGTAAAGCAAGGAGGGGTTTAGTGTATAGCCCTAGGGATTGGAGTCAACTACAGGTTAAATAATGTTCCAAATGTCATGGATGTAATCTCATCACTGTTTCCTCACACCGTGAGAACATCAATCAAATACAGCCCAGAAGAGACGCACGCATGCACCCATGCATGCATGCACAAACATGCGCGCACACACACACACACACACACATACACACACACACACACACACACACACACACACACACACACACACACACACACACACACACACACACACACACACACACACACACACACACACACACATGCACACATGCACACGTACATGTGCCAAAAATTTGAAGCAAAGGCCATCCGCAGCTATTTCGCAGCAATATTACAACTACGGCTGTTGAAAATAACAATTAGTTACATTCATCTTTTTATTAATCTGATTTTTTTAGCGCAATTAACTCAGGTGCTCGCTGACCCCACCCACTGAGCATTTTCTCATTGAAAGAAATAAGTAGAGTGTGGATTTATGGAGACAGAAAGAAATAAATTGATATTTTTTCCCAGATTCTTTTTCTTTTAAAATGTTCAAATCCAAGGAAAACAGGCATATGTTGGACATGGTTTGAATGGTCATTAAATCAATTTTGAAGCGTTTGAAGTGTTTAATTTGATTATTATTATTATTGTTATCATTTGAAATCATTAAACAGCCCTAATTAGAACACGTCACAGAATCTGATGTTTTATTTTTCACTAAAATGTTTGACAGTGGGATTTTTGCGATTAAGGTCATGCCTGGGAGATATGGAAATCAAGACAAAGCCCTCAAAAGTTTGCTCTGCAGCGTGAGCATGCGTATGCGGTCTGCGCACACGTGGCCCAATGCCTTTGAACATCATTGTTTAATTAATCTGAGTGACATGGCAGCATGCATGCACAGATGAACATCAAAGAAAGGAGCTTTGCTTTGATTCGGGTACAGAGGGCATGGAGGCGCGGCACGCCTCATTGGCTCTCAGACCAGGGGCCTCTCACAGGAACCCTACACAGCCCACGGATTCGCAGTGACAATCTATGGCCAGTCAGCGAGACACAGGGGCGGAGCTAGGCATGGGCATGGGGGGGCAATGCCCCCCTAAATACCCAGTCTGCCACCCCAAACACGAAGCCATGCAAAACAACCCAAGATATTTGAAATTAAATTGCTTATATTTAAAATGATTTGAAACACTACTACTGCTACTAACTAACAACAGCTGTGTCACCACTAAACCAACAGCATTTCATCATTGAAAACAGAAAACTCTCTGAGTCAGACCTTTAGCTTTATGCATGCTGCGTGTCTGTTGCAACAACAACTGATGTTATTATTGATGCTTTACTTGACTAATAAAAGTCCTTTAACCGAAAATGGTATGGGTGCGACTTCATCGCCCGTGGTGCGAAGCGACACGGGCGATGAAGCCACCCTCATACCATTTTCTCTTGCCCCTCCAACATGTTCTCTTGCCCCCCCAAATGGGACATGTTACATCCGCCCCTGGTAAGATACAGCAATGGATGGTTGATCCTAATACAGACAGCAAAGCAGATAGAGGGAGAAGATAGCAATACTGTATGTGGACACACCTCTTAATCAGACAGCTGAACAGAAGCATGAAAACATGGTGTTGGCATTCTGGACTTGTGTGCTCGTGTGCAATGCATTTGATCATACATGAGCATGTTACACCATCCCTAGGGTCTTCGCTGAGCCTGCATGTTCTCTTTAAGCTTCTGGCTGTTTTGCCAGCTTCCAATTACGAGGAGTGGATGTTGTTGGTGCTGCGTGCTCGGTCTTTATAATGGAACTTTATTGTGTGACCGCTAAGCACACATGCCGCTCGATCTGCCTGGCCATCTGTTTTGTACCAACGAAGGGTTTATCAACCACTGTAATGTTGATGCCAGCTGCTGATTGGCCGAGAGCCAGCCATGGACACAAGCTTCCCATTCTGATCAGCTGCGACCCCAATCTGGTGATAGGGGATGAGCTGATACTGACTCTGTCAGAATGGTAAAACGAAGATGAGGAAAAAGTGTCACTTTTTTAAGGCAAAATGTAATTATAATGGATATAAATTGAATAACATTCTGAACATGACCTAGTTCAACATATGCGTGTGTCAGTGAAACCTCCTGCTGTTGTATCCCCTTGAGTCTCTACTTCTCTCTCCAGATCCAGTTCCTCCAGGTACAGATCCTTAGTGGGCTTGGACGTGAAATGAGCAGAACATTGGAAACTAACTCTATGGAGCTTTTTTTAAAAGCCGGCCTTTCAACTCGCTGTACCTCTAAAGCTTTGAGAGCTGTCCGTGGTGAGCCGCCATGCATCCCAACGATCATACATCATTTGTGCGTTCGTAGTACAGTCATTCATTGTCCAAACGCCGACAACCAACCTGGAAATGAAACAAGCAGCGTAGAGTTAGAGTGGATGCGTATGTGGTTATGCTACTCCCTGGTGGCAGTAGAAAAGTTAATGGTTTGTTGGTATCAATTGATACCAACAAACATTGGATGTTGTTCGAATGCGTTATCACTAGAACTTTTTCAGTGACAGTTTATATGACTGACTTTCAACTCCCATCTTCTGAAAGCTGTGACATTGTGTCACATGCATTTGTAGTACAATGAATAATGATTGTGGGGCTACTGTATGTTATGCAAAGCACACACCTCAGTGACTTGGTAGGCAAAGAGAGTTCAAGAAATGATGATTTTGATGACAGGACCAATTGCAATCAACCATGTATCTATCAAGGAAGAAAATATCCTGCTGTAGTTATTTATTTGGAGTTCTAGCAGCTATGTGTATCAGGGTCTGTAATGACAGCACTCCTCAGTGGTTCAGGCTGCTAGTGGAGAGATAGGTCTGTTTACACACAGCCTGTTTCTCTCCCAGACAGGGATTAGAAACATTCATACCATGGTGGAGGACAGACATGTGAAGGCCTGGGGTAGAGGTTGGGTCTGTAAACAGGGGAAGGGAGAGCAGTGGATGTCCAATGTGCACCTCCTTTGACTTCTATCAATGCTGCCTGCTGCAATACTAACCTTGAAACTGACAATAATGGGAAATATTCTATATTACAATTTAAAAATTGAAATCATCGTTGCTTCTCCCATGAACTGACTCTCATCTCTCCCCATCCTTTGTATCTTACTTCATGTCTCCACCAGGCCTAGAGAGAGTATATGTTTTACACCCACTGAGATGATAATCCCTGGAACTGTTTGGCCTGATCGCTGCCAAACTGCAGGTGCACACGCACTCCCTGGATGTTATCCCGGATCTCTGCCCCAGATTCTCCAGAAGGACCGGTTATAGTACCACTATGAGGCTGATATTTAAAAAAAAAAAAAAAAAACATTCGCACACATACTCGTGATCAAGTCCTGAATATTATTATATATTATTATATAGGTTATTGGCTAATATCAATGCCACTCTTTCGCTTTTGCTTTTTATTAGGGGTGTCCCGATACTTTATCGGTATTGGAAAAAGTATGGCCTTTTTTGGTCACATTGGCATGGGCAAATACTGTATGGGTATCGGAATCAATGCTTATTTGTCATTAACGGGTATGCCAGTCCAACTGCAGGTCTGACACAGGGGTAAGGGGTTGACACTATGTTAGTTAAATGAAATGTTGGGCCATGTGTAGTTTGCGTTAGAGTTGCCCAACTGCACATTTCAGTAAGGATCTCTTACTTTTTTTTCTCTTCATTACCCCTCTCTTTTATGCATGTATAGGGAGACATCTCTCCATTACTCTTCCCAACTCTAATGTATAACTGCAACGTCCCTCTATTTTACTCTCCTCCTCTCATATCTATGGTCTATGAGATATGCACATGCAGTATGTGTCTTCATACAACCTGTGTAGGTACTGCATATGCTTCCATTTCCACTCCAGTCACAGTTTCTGCATACTATAGTTTTGTTTGTTTTTGAAAGAAGAGAACTTAAACTGCTGCTGCTGCTAAGTATTAGTTGTTTGTTTGCAGTGACATTGACAAAGGAGAGATTTACATTTAAAGGATCTGTTGACAAGATGCTCTGCCTGGCTCAGGGTGTAGTAAACCACAGAGACCAAAAATACAAACACAGGCATATTAGCAGCTGCTAATATGGTCGCAGCTCAGATCTAAGATGACATAGACGCTTTCCTGGGTTTTATCCTTACGGCAGACTCTTGCTTCATATTGCTCCTGGCCGTGGGAGACAGCAGAGGATTGTTCACACTCAGCTTTCCACAGGCAGACCCAAGAACATCCCACAAGCTGCGATCCTGAAGTTTCCACCTTTATAACAGGCCTCTGGGAGCTGGGAGACTCCACCACAAGACTGTTCAGTCTGTCTCTGTCTGCACATAAACCAAGATAATACATCATCTTTTTTAAAACGTCTTGTATTCTGGGTATGCAGAGGTTTTGATTAAAGTGGACTTCGGAGCTTTTGATCAGCATTGCACTGAGACAGACACGTCCGACATTCACACGGTCATTCCAGGGTAGTACAGTATGCTGTGTTTGTGTTTGTCAACTGTATGGTCTGATGGGATTCACCTCATGTTGATATTGTATTATGATTTAGCTTCCACCACCAAACACCAAACAGAGAACGATGAAGGATGTGTTTTTTATAACTTCCATTTCACATTGTTAATCATTGATCATGGTTTAGTGTGGTCAAATATTTGAAATGTAGACCATAAAATAAAAATGTATATACAAATTAAATTAGGAATCTCCCAATATTGGTAATTGTGATGATGGATGCTGGAAAAATATGTATTGCAGGCAGGCTTTTATGTGAGGAAATTGCAGGAATGGTCAAATGTGTCGAAAGGTGTGGATTATCTAGGTAAATGAGAAATATGCAAAATATAAGCAACATATTTGGGATTTTATGTGATTTCATGCTGCAAATTATGTGATCCCATTAACACCATTCTTCCTTGAGGGTCTAATAATATAAAAATGAGAGCTTAACTGAGCTAATTGTTTTAGATAAAGTGTTAGCAGACACTACACTCTTTGCACAAGTAAAACCAACATCAATACTTACACTTAATCAAACAAATACAGGGAGAGGATGCTCATAATATAGTTTACATACTGTACAGTACACTGCACATTCAATGTTTTGAGACGCAAAGGGAGTCCTGTTCTGCTCAGCTGTAACAAATTGAAGGTATTTATCAGCAGCAAAGAGAAGCCTATTCGACATTACAGCAGCAGAGACAACAGTGCTGTTTTTAGATATAGGAATATTATCCTTCTCTGTGGCGATTGTTCTGGATACTTTTCAGTTAAGTGAGCACTGTAACCTTGGATAGGCTGTATTACCGGTACCTGATAAGATCAAAATGAATGGCCAGTTTACCATGGCAAAATAATACTTACTAGAGACAGCAAGGTCATGGCTGTGACTGAGGTCGTGCCCCTCAGAGCAGCTCTAAAATGGTTGTGACTGTTGGAAAAAGGTCGCAAACGTGTTAGTAATGGTTGCAACAGTTTTAGAAACTGGTCACGATCTTTTTAAGGCTTGCGGCAGCAGCCGAGAAATGACTTCACCCCTCCTGGCTGGGTCATTGGAATATCTTCTGATCAGTATGGCTCTCTCACACTTGTACCTCTACCATTAACACTGCAGATCAAGATTAAAGCTTAATCTACTCTACATCGGACTAGCTGTGTACATTAATCATGCCACTGAAGTCTATATTTATGTTCTAAGCATGTTTCGGCCTTAAATGAGAAGAACATGTGGCTCAGGGCTACAGTGACTGGATGGCCACCCGGGTTTCCCCAGAGTTAGTGTCGATGTATCCCTGAGCAAGGCACTTAACCCCTAATTTCTCCTGATGTGCTGGTTGTGCCTGCATTGCTTCTTCCACCAGGAGTGTATGAATGTGTGTACATGGTGAATGTGATGCACAATCTATTTACCATACATAGGCTACACAACTCTACCATGCACCCACATGCAGGTGAGTGCGTCCAGAGCTAGTACCAGAATCCAATATAGAGAAAACAAAAAGTGAAACTCGATGTTTTGGAACTCTGAAAGGGGTTTAGGGTTAGGGTTAGTGTGGTGTGGCCACGTGTTCTATCTCAATGTGATGGCTTTGAGGAAGAACGATAGAACAGCCATTTTAGCATTCCATTGTTATGGCAGTCTTGATGCAACTCTCTCTTTCACAGTCTGAGGTTAATACAGTTGAGTAAGTTAGATTGTATGTTGTTAGATTGGTGGGTCGGGAGTTGCGTGACTCAGTCTAGTATCTTTGGAGCGGTAGCCTGCCAAATGGGTTGAGAATCGTTGCTTTGGAAAGCGTTTGACTGTCCCAGCCGGGACTAGCCCCAGAACAACGGAACAACGGCACTCTGCATAGCTGCTCTCTATCAAGTTATAATGGGCCTGGGTCCTGGGACCAGCCCCTAAATAACATGTACTCTAAATGCAAGTTAAAATAGAACCTTCAGTTTAGCAACTCTCTCCCCACGAGATTCCCCAATCCAATTTTGTCCATGGATATTTGATGAGTCAATGGAATTTTTGTTTTGAATGATGCATCCGTGTGCTTTCATGCATTGAAGGACGCTCGCTGGGACTTGAGATGCAATGGGAGGATTGGAAGAACAATATTTGTCAGCTGTAACAGAAATTGCGCAAATAACAGCAAGAAGTTGTTGTTGTTTTTTGTCCTCTGTGACAGTGGTTTTCACCCAGTGGTCCGGGGACCACCAGTGGCCCCTGAGAGGATTCCAGGTGGTCCCCAGCTAAATGATGGAAAGTTGGTTAACCAGATGTGACGCTTTGACAGCGTAAACATTAAAGTAAATGGACCCTTGCGGGTCCATTTGTTTCCTGTTTACAGTCTCAAGAGTTAAAAAAATATTCGTCATATGAATCAGCTCAAGTCTACACAACTAGAGAATGTAGAAGATTAATGGTAATTTTGATCTGTATGTTTGACTGTTATGTTTCTGAAATACAGCCTGGCTTTGGGGACAAAAACAGAAGAGATTTTTGGATTTGGGGTCTGTGGGGGCTAAAACGTCATCAAATGGTGATCCATGGTTCAAATGCTGAATAAATACTGGGCCCTGGTATCAAAAAGTTTGAAAACCACTGCAGCTGTGGCACCACTCGGGTCGGTTCATGCCGGGTCTGCGAGTGTTTACAAGACAGCGCTGTGCTGAGGTAATTCCTTCTGTGACGCCCGCATTTTATCACTAACATTTTATTGTGTGTTGTTAGGATTCGTTCCGCGGCCTTCCTTTTTTTCTGTAGGTTTCATTTCAGGTGTAGTGGTGTACTCGTAACTCATAATGTCTGAAATAAAATCATACAGGCATTGATTCCCAAACCTCAACAACACCCAGCTAGTCAGTTTTTACCCATTGATCAGGGGCTGCTTGTGGGGGGAAGTACCCCATCTGGTCGTAAAGGGTTTATTTTGTCTCAGAAGAATGAGGAGGAAACGACAGTGTGGTGTGTGCGCTGTGCAATGATGGATTGTGGCTTCGCTGCTGACGGGGATTGTGTTCTGATGAGTTTCAAAGTGAACGCGATCCATCCTGGATCTGTACCTATAATGTGCTTTTGAATTACATTTTTCAACATGGTAACAGGCTGGGGCTTCCTTGTGCCCTCTGTACTTCCTCTGTGCTTCTCACCTGGAGGACCTGTGGTTTTGATTTGGTCATGCACAGCGATATTAAAGATCGATATTGAACGATATTCCCTAAAAGTTGCATTTGCAGGATGTGATCGATGCCAAACTTTGCACACACATTCCCTGGATGCCAACGCTGAACCGGCCTGTTATAGCACCACCCTTAGCCAGCACGGAATTTTACATATACTGTACCTTCATCGATCTGCATGAAATGTTACATGTACTCTACTTAGAGGACAAAGATGAACCTTCGACCTGTATTTTCCATTTCAGCTTTTTTCTAGTGCCAGTAGCAGGCCAATATTTGAAACACATTTTTTCATGTTACTCATCCTGATTCTGTCCAATATGCACCCAATGATGAATGCAGCAGGCAATTTACCGGTACATTAAATATTTGATGCACTTTCATACTACACTGAGAAAAAGATACCATTCTTTTAGCAATGGCTTATAGCGCCACCAACAGGTAGATATTTGCAAAACACATTCCAATCCAATGCCAAAGTCATAAGAAGAAATGGCACATGGACTGGTGGAGACCTGTGCCCATAAGGGCACGTTTCTAGTTTCTTTTGAAGATGCAGTGGTTAAAGCATCCATTAGCAGTCCCCCAGCAATGTAGCTATACTGTGAATATGGAAGTAGAAGAGTGCTTGTGGCCTGTATCTGTCGGACATTGATTTGGATTCTGGTTTGTCTGTATTTGTAACCTTTACAAGCAATAGCATTCAGCAGATGATCTTAGCAGTTTTAGTCTTAAAGTCAATGCATAGAGTTAGCGCTCTGAAATTAGCATGGTTTTCTCTGTATGAGCTGTCCGCTGTCTCTTGCAGACGCTGTGGAAGATTGTCCCAAATTGGTGCAGTTATGTCAAAGGAGAAAATCCCAATTGATCTTAGTCCTGTCGGCCTAATAGGCTAAAACACGTTGTCCTCAGTAACCTATTGCCCGTGGATGGAAGGGCAAGACAGAAACGGACCATTACAGGACTGGTTGCAATAGAATGTATTGGATGACATTTTTAAAAAGAAGTGTGCTTAATAAATCACGGCTGCACTCAAAAGATGCACAAAGCACTGCTAACAATTACTCTCTCTGTTTCTGTCGGTCTGTCTCTGTCTGTCTCTGTCTCTGTCTCTGTCTCTGTCTCTGTCTCTCTCTCTCTCTCTCTCTCTCTCTCTGTTTGCCTTCAAGTCTTTCTTTATAGTAGAGCAGATTAGTGAAACGATACTTCACTTTGGTATAGAAGCATGAAAATTGGCACAGATACTCTCCAAGGTCTACTCTTTAGGAAAAAGGCGCGTGCCACTCAAAATTCCAAGATGGCGGGCCCAAAATCCAAAATGTCCGCCCAAAAATGTGGTTTTTCCTTCATAACTTGAAATGTATTGATTTTACATCCCATAAATGTATTGAACATTAATACAAAGTTGGCCATTACGGACGGTTTGGCACCAAGAACATGTCTGTATCACTTACGGCTCTTGAGATACAGCATATAGGTACTTTCACAGATTGAGGAGAGCAAGACATTTGTAACATTGATTCTTAAGTGAATCAAATGGTGATACAGGCATGAAAATTGGTACACACACTCTTCAAACCCCACTATTTCTAAAAGTACTGCGTGCCCTGTAGTAGAGCAGATTAGTGAAACGATACTTCACTTTGGTATAGAAGCATGAAAATTGGCACAGATACTCTCCAAGGTCTACTCTTTAGGAAAAAGGCGCGTGCCACTCAAATTCCAAGATGGCGGCCCCAAAATCCAAAATGTCCGCCCAAAAATGTGTTTTTTCCTTCATAACTTGAAATGCATTGATTTTACACCCCATAAATGTATTGAACATTAATACAAAGTTGGCTATTACGGATGGTTTGGCACCAAGAACGTGTCTGTATCACTTACGGCTCTTGAGATACAGCATATAGGTACTTTCACAGATTGAGGAGAGCAAGACATTTGTAACATTGATTCTTAAGTGAATCAAATGGTGATACAGGCATGAAAATTGGTACACACACTCTTCAAACCCCACTATTTCTAAAAGTACTGCGTGCCCTGCAAAATTCCAAGATGGCAGCCCCCAAAATCCAAGATGTCCGTCCAAAAATGTGTTTTTTCCTTCATAACTCGAAATACAAAGCTTTTAAGCCCCATAAATGTATTGAGCGTTAATATAAAGTCAGGCATTACGGACATTTTGATACCAAGTACATGTCTGTATGTAGTACGGTTCTTGAGTTACAACATATACGTAGTGATGTGGCACCATAAGTGTAACATTTTGGCATGTTTCACTCTTTAACTCAAAGATTCCTTTATCAGCATTTCTTCTATTTTCAGGAAATGGACCTACATGTATCTGCTATCATAAACCACTTCAAGTTTTTCAATTGATGAAACGGGTCCGGAGTTATTAAGCCAATTGTGAAGGGCTGTTTCAGTGCTAAAATTGCTGCGTACATTTTGCGAATATAAGCCACCCAGAAATGTCTGTCTGTGCATCTGTCCTTCACAATAAGTGTATATGTGAAGCGGACGCACCAAGTGTAGCATGTGTCATAGTATAATGGTATATTGTGCTAAAAGGCATAATAGTGTAATATATGCAATAGTTTAATAGTGTAATAGAGCTAATAGTGTAAGATATGCAGTATATAGCGGTATACTGTAATAGGGTAATATATGTAATAGTGTCGTAGTGCAACGTGTAATACTGTAACAGGGTAAACTGTGTAATAGTGTAATAGGGTAATATGTGTAATAGTGTCATAGTGTAACATGTGTAATAGGGCAATAGGGTAATATGTGTAATAGTGTCGTAGTGTAACGTGTAATACTGTAATAGGGTAAAATGTGTAATAGTGTAATAGGGTAATATGTGTAATAGTGTCATAGTGTAACATGTGTAATAGGGTAATAGGGTAATATGTGTAATAGTGTCGTAGTGTAACGTGTAATACTGTAATAGGGTAATATGTGTAATAGTGTAATAGGGTAATATGTGTAATAGTGTCATAGTGTAACATGTGTAATAGGGTAATAGGGTAATATGTGTAATAGTGTCGTAGTGTAACGTGTAATACTGTAATAGGGTAATATATGTAATAGTGTAATAGGGTAATATGTGTAATAGTGTCATAGTGTAACATGTGTAATATTACACTCTTACACCATTACCATAATGCACAAACATTACACTATTAGCCCTATTACCCTATTACACATGTTACACTATGACACTATTACCCATATTGCCCTATTATGCTATTACACATGTTACACTATGCCACTATTACACATATCAACCTATTACACTATTACACACGTTACACTATTACACACATTGCCCTATTATGCTATTACACATGTTACACTATGCCAGTATTACACATGTTACACTATGCCACTATTACACATATCAACCTATTACACTATTACACATGTTACACTATGCCACTATTACACATATAAACCTATTACACTATTACACATGTTACACTATGACACTATTACATACATTACCCTATTATGCTATTACACATGTTACACTATGCCACTATTACACATGACACCCTATTACACATATTACACTTTGACACTATTACACATATTTCCTATTACACTATTACCCTAATGCAAAATATTACACTATTACACTTATTACCCTATTACACATGTTACACTATGACACTATTGAACATATTACCCTATTACACATGTTACACTATGACACTATTACACATATTACCCTATTACACTATTACACATGTTACACTATGACACTATTACACATATTACCCTATTACCCTATTACACATATTACACTGACACTATTACACATATTAACCTATTACACTATTACACATGTTACACTGTGACACTTATTACATACATTACCCTATTACAGTATACCGCTATATACTGCATATATTACACTATTAGCTCTATTACACTATTGCATATATTACACTATTACGCATTTTAGCACATTATACAATTATAGTATGACACATGGTGCACTTGGTGTGTCCACTTCACATATACACTTATTGTGAAGGACAGATGCACAGACAGACATTTCTGGGTGGCTTATATTCGCAGAATGTACGCAGCAAATTTAGCACTGAAACAGCCCTTCGCGATCGGCTTAATAACTCCCGACCTGTTTCATCAATTGAAAAACCTGAAGTGGTTTATGATAGCAGATACATGTAGGTCCATTTCCTGAAAATAGAAGATATGGTGATAAAGGGATCTTTGAGTTAAAGAGGGAAATGTGCCAAAATGTTACACTTATGGTGCCTCATCACTACGTATATGTTGTAACTCAAGAACCGTAGCACATAGAGACATGTACTTGGTATCAAAATGTCCGTAATGCCTAACTTTATATTAACGCTCAATACATTTATGGGCTTAAAAGCTTTGTATTTCGACTTATGAAGGAAAAACCACATTTTTGGACGGACATCTTGGATTTTGGGGGCTGCCATCTTGGAATTTGGCAGGGCACGCAGTACTTTTAGAAATAGTGGGGTTTGAAGAGTGTGTGTACCAATTTTCATGCCTGTATCACCATTTGATTCACTTAAGAATCAATGTTACAAATGTCTTGCTCTCCTCAATCTGTGAAAGTACCTATATGCTGTATCTCAAGAGCCGTAAGTGATACAGACATGTTCTTGGTGCCAAACCGTCCGTAATGGCCAACTTTGTATTAATGTTCAATACATTTATGGGGTGTAAAATCAATGCATTTCAAGTTATGAAGGAAAAAACACATTTTTGGGCGGACATTTTGGATTTTGGGGGCGCCATCTTGGAATTTTGAGTGGCACGCGCCTTTTTCCTAAAGAGTAGACCTTGGAGAGTATCTGTGCCAATTTTCACGCTTCTATACCAAAGTGAAGTATCGTATGAAAAAAATGAGTTAATCTGCTGTGGTAGGTGGAAGGACCTTTCTTTGAGTTTACATGTTCTCCCAGTCTCCCTATAGGTTAGGTACCCTCACAAAAACACAGTAATTCTGGGCTCTAAAGTGCCTTCCCCTGGTAAAAAGAAGGCAGCTTGGACTCCTCATGCATTGAAAGAAGCATGAGACCAGTGCGCTGCCTCCACAGGCTGGCAGAGGGTGTGTAGAGCCCAGGATCACATTAGTTAACTGGCACACTGTGAAAAAGTGGGATAACAATGAAATAAAAATAAACACAGCTGTCCAAAAGCAAACTGAAAATCTTTTCAACTAAGAAGACAATATTGACTTTAAAGAATTAAAGCACACCAAATATTTGCATATATATTTCTCTTAAGATGTGCGCGTGGGTGCATGGTTAATGAGTCCATATGTGGGTGTATTGAGTTAGAATGGAAAAGACAATGGTTAAGCTTTATTGTAGGCCATACTGGCCTAAAAGTGGATTCTAAAATGGTTTCTGCATTATGACATTTGAAATCAGTTTATTTTGCCACCAAGTGATATTTAATAAATTGCGCTAGCCCCTGCAATACCCAGTGTTGTGTTTGTGTTGTGGGAAGAAAAACTGTGCTAGGTGGGGGTGCAC
The DNA here is from genome assembly GCA_039105355.1 of Benthosema pterotum. NCBI lineage: Eukaryota > Metazoa > Chordata > Actinopteri > Myctophiformes > Myctophidae > Benthosema > Benthosema pterotum. The sequence continues at coordinate 27,843,651 of CM076969.1, forward strand.
AAGTTATGGTTCCAGAATGATAGTGGTTTCAGTGTCTTCATTGGCCTACTGGCAGCGTGGAACTAAGTGTCTATATGTATACACACTTCACTTTGTGCGGAGCAGGCGGCGCCTCAAGGTCTTTCAACCTTCCAAAGGCAACATTAATGACTGTTTTCTCTTTTGTTCTTACTGTACATTGATGAGAGCTATAGCTGCCACTTCTCAAACTGATCCTCCTGAGCAGTGTCAGGGTGCCTCACACAAAGTTACTGGCACTGTTTCCGTTCATAATGTGTAAATTAAACAGGCCTCAGGTGGTTCCATCAGCATTATTTTGTTACTGGTAGCATTACATCACAAAACAAGCCACACCTCAGTTCAGTAGAACTGGAACTGGAAGTAGAGGACATTTTCGACTGCCCACACAAGCCACTAACACACCAGTTTGTTAAATCAGAACAAGCATTTTTGGTGTGAATGCATAATGACATAATTGCAGTTATACTACAGTACAGTATATTTTTCCAGTTATGATATTGAGAGGTTACAGGGTGAGATGAAGAATACATTTGGCCTCGATTTTTATCACCACCAAACCCCTTGTCCCTTAACTTCTTTAAACTGTTAAATAAACATTTTTCGATGGTTAAGATGGCCAGTCTACAAGCTCACAACATGTCAAAAGATTGTCACGTTGAACTATTCCAAAAGCCTTTTCAAAATAGTATTACGGAAATGGAGCCCTTAGTGTGAAACATTAATCGACTTAAGGCTAACAATTTGCACCAGCATTATTTATTTGAGCTAAAAAGCTTGGGAACCATTGTTTTATAGTGTACTAATCCTTCTACAGTTATAGGCTAGTACATTACAGAATATCTTCCCAGTTATGAAATTGAGAGGTTACGAGGTGAGATGAAGAATACATTTAGTGTGAAACATTCATCAATGTGAGTGAAGGCTAATTATAAGGCACTTCAATCTAATAGTGAAACTCTTTCACGTGACCAGCCATCACTTTACTGGGGGTCTAATTCCAAACAAAAAAGCCATGTGTCAAATGTCAAGTCTTTCCACACTTCAGACAGGATGGATGTGACTCCAACCCCTCAGAAGGCAGTCCTTTCTCTTGTAGCCACATTCATAACAATGGGAACCAATCTAATTTGACCTTTTCTAAATGCAGGGTGCCCACAACATGATTACTGTATTAAAGACATCATATCTCTTGCTGACTTCACTGACCCTTTGAGAAATTATTGGATTTTGATTATTGCCACCTTTGTAGCCTATACTGTTGTGTTTCTGATTGGCCAACAGCCCAGTCGCTCAACAGGTTCGGCTCCTCCAATGCTTCTTTAAAGAAGCATCAGGTTTTTATAAACGTCATCATCCAACATATTTTACTGCTTTTGTTCACATGCTAGTAACGCTCGTCAGCTGTGTTTGTTTGGTTAGCAACCGGGCTAGCACATTAGCCACATTAATGACATCAGCAAAATTGTCTGCTTTCCCAATATTCTAGTGGGTTGGTGTGAACCAATCACCACGAAGACTGCCACTTTCATAACACAAATCCCAGAGGGACTGGAGAGGGACTAAAGTCTGAATAATGAAGTGAAACGGAATGACCATTCAGACTGAGGTCAGGACCGTAGCTGTTTCTAGAGCCAACTGATATGCTCCTCCATTCACAAGCATGTGCATCATCCACTTCCCATGGGCCAAAGGCCGGCCCTTCCCTGTACTCCAGTCACTCAGAAGTAACGCAAAAAGCTGCATCTAAATATGAAATGCATGGATGAGCAATCTCTGAATGATGATTATTATGTCACCCAGTTCCCAGGCACCAGCAGTTTCACCCTGTCCTTCTTTGGCCCTGTCTCTGTGACCTTCTTCTACTCCGCAGCCTCTCTGAGGATGGAGCGGGAGAACGGAAACGCTTGTTTATTCCTCGTAAGGCGTGTTTACATTGTTGACTCGGAAGGGTGTTGTTGGAAGTATTGCAAGTTTGCGATCTCCAGACGCTAATACAAATGTTTCCCATGGAGTAAAAGTACGCATGACGCAACTGTTTGCTCGAAAGAAGTAATTTGTGTTTATTTAATTTGACGTCATGTGAATATTGGGGGTTCCAGAGTGCATAAATGTCAGATGGCTCAAAAATGATTGGACATACAATATGTGTTCTATTTTACTCTTTATTTTTTTGAGTAACAATCCCATTTTCTGTACAAGAAAAATAATTTAAAATTAAATTAATAACAAATCCCACGATCTGAAACAGTATTTTGACTATTTTGGGTCCTGGACTAATTTATTTATTTACTTGAGCTAACAAGCTCGGGAGCCATTGTTCTATTTATATTGATTTGATTGTGCTGTTTTAAAGGCTCCCCAAAGACCTTTTATGAACATCTCCAAAAGAAATTGGTTTCCTCCACCAGAGGGCAGTGCGGAGTGGCTACTTGACCTTGGGTCGAATTGGGTGAATTCTCTCTTTAGTGAGCAGAGTAGATGCTTGGACTGGCTGACCATCTGAAGATTTGGAAGTTACAGCAAAATACCAACAAGAATACAGCTTCATATACTGTCTGAACAGTCTCTCTGTGAACAGACAGACAGTTATAGTGCAGACATAGTGCATGTACAAGTCATGCTCACTGTCTATCTGTCTGTCTGTCTGTCTAGCAGCTCAAAAATTATGCTGAGATAGTTAGAAAGCTCACATTGAGCTTTGAAAATTGTGCGCGTGTGCATGTGCATGTGCGTGTGTGTGTGTGCGTGTGCGTGTGCGTGTGTGTGTGTGTGTGTGTGTGTGTGTGTGTGTGTCCATTCTGTGTTCAAATCTGATGGCGGCCAGTATAGAAATTTCTTTTTTATGGCTTTCTTACTTGTGTCCGGGGCATAATAAGAAACTGACTCAACACATTTTGGTCACCCATTGGCTTTCCCTCTAGCACTGTACTGTAGGCCAAATTCGGCCTTGCACAAATAAAAGAGATCTGAAATTTGAATGGGAAGTTTGCAATGAAACCTGACAACTACTCCCCAAGTCCCTTGGGGAAGAGATGTTAAATATAGGTAGGCTACAGTATTTGCGTGATATCGTTATTGCCCGGAAATCTCACAATTACACTACAGTTAATTGTTGATATCAAGCTAGGCCTTTCCTTATTTTTTCCTCTAACAACTCAGCAGAGCTTTCTCATCACTTTAAACCAGGGGTTCTCAACCTTTTTCCAGGACCACCTGGAACCCTCTCAGGGACCACTGGTGGTCCCCGGGCCGGATCACCTGTTGAAAGGCCCTGCTTTAAACTCTCATCACATTTTAACAGTGTGAAGGATGGAGGGCATGCAGGTGTAGGCTGGATGTGACGCACTGCTGACTTTAAGAACAAAGAGGGAGATGAGAGGCAAAGAAAGGCTGCACATAAGACTTAGAGCACTTTTTGAAACAGAGCTTATATAGCTCCGTGTCTGAATACGTATCCGACTCAATAGAGAAAGTTTGTTTCATTATCCGGTATGAATGGGAATTATTCAACACATCACCTCAGAGGAGTCACAGTGTCTCCGTCCTTAGGAAGGCCCTATCACATAGACATACTCTCTCTCTCTCTCTCTCTCTCTCTCTCTCTTGTGTGCACACTCTGGCTGCAGAGCAACACAAAATAGCTGAGGTTTGCACTTCTGGAAGCCTCGAGTTAGATCGAGTTTGGTGATGTATGATAAGCCAAAAACCAGGCATGTATTTCCACAAAAAAGTGTTTCCATATGCAGTTTTTCAATTGGTCGGAACACGGAACAGAATGCGATCCAGTCATTTAATTTCACCCTCCAATGTAGTCGGTGGTCCCATGCTACATGTTGGATTACTGGACAATTAGTTTTAAATGACAGCATGGCCATACAATATAAAGTATGTAACCCTCTCAAGCCCACAAAGTTTCAAGATTTCTATTAGCTGAAAAAAAGAACGGAACAATTGTACTGGTTACAATTAAGGAAACGATTGTAGCACAGCGCAGGCTATAAGTATTTGTTCTAATTTAATAGTAGTACTTGTGTAGCTGTTGTATTCATTAGAAATGCAAACTCCACAGTGTGCAGTTTGCTTAAAACGCAGTGCAGTGTGCATCGTAATGTTTTCTACTGCTCACTGAAGCAGAACACATTGTCTGCATTAATTTGTTTAGTTTAAATATGGCGATGAAACACTGAGAGAAACACTGGAACACTGTTTACACTTTATTCAAGGAAAACAAAATAAATCTTTTGTTTTGGGGGCCTGTGAGGTTAAAGCGTGCTCAAATGGTGGTCCGTGGCGCAAATGCTGAATAGTGAGCCCTGGTATCAACCCTGATGTATGATGATCAGACCGCCCCTCAGTCACTTCACAGGAGTGTGATTTTTAGCTTTAATACGAGAGACTGCTCTACCAGAGACTGCTCTACCAGCGGCTGCTCTACCCGAAGCTGCGTACAGTCAACCACCTCTCACCCTCTCATGCAAGTAATTAACAATAGGCCTACTGTACCCCAGGCTAAAGTAACAATCACAACAACAACTTTGATAAGGCGGAATGGCTTTGTTTTCATGTTAAGTTTTTTTTCATTTCCTGAAAAAAAAGATACATTCATGCATATTTTAATGGTACCACAATGTACTGTATGCGTATACTCTTGAGAAAACCAATGTGAAGCAGTGCAAGTGAGTTGTTCGGTAAATGTGTCGACTGAATGAGTCTCAGATATTATGCTGCTGTCTAACCCCAGGCTCAGTGTTACAAGATACTGATCTACTTTTCGGAAACCCTGGTGATATGATTGTAAAAGCTGATGTTTTTATGGTATGTTGGTGTTCTTTCTGTATGAATAGTCTGTTTTTAACAGAGCCCTGCGTTTACACAAAAGTGATTGTTTGGTGATTGATTGACTGATTGAATGATATCTGAAATTTGTTAATCAGGGCAAACACTTCACAATCATTGAAAACCCCAAAGAATCTGGTTAATAACAAGTATATGGGAACAAAAAACATAATTCATAGCAATTCCATTTTCTCTATATTTCATATATTCTCCATTATATCCTACGTAAATGACCATGGGGAGGTGCAATTCCTAATGGCGTGCCAGTATACTACTTTATAGCTAATCTATGCAATAGTTTGACCATACTAATGTATGTGTATTGATGCTGATGGATCTACAACCTCACGATATGCCACATTGCAACACGTTGTGAACATTATCAAAGAAATTTGGTGTTGAAGGAACGCTGTCTTTTCTCTCTCTCTCTCTCTCTCTCTCTCTCTCTCTCTCTCTCTCTCTCTCTCTCTCTCTCTCTCTCTCTCCCCTTTTGATCCAGCCATAAGATGAGAATATTAACAAGTTCAGCCAAGAGAGCTAGCTGTTTATCATAAGCCATCACCCTGTGCTGTTATGAAATCTCTGACTTGTTGAACGCCACTTGTGATAGTGCCAAGTGTCTACTCTCTGCCTGGCCTGAGGCTGAGTAGAAGGCCAGACAGACACAGGAATCTGTGACATACTCAGTGCTATCTTAATAACCAAGATAAGATTTACATTCCAGGAGCTGCATATAGTGCTGCTGCATATGGGTCAACTGCATGCCGGGAGGGAGCATGACGTGGTTTGCGTCTGCTGAAATGGAGACGTCAACATATTTGAAATGGATACATCGGGATAAGCTTACTTTGTGTATTTAAAAAGCATCAATGACAATCTAATATTTTTCATTTTATTTGTCATGAACATGGGAAGCCCCTCATCTCACTTCAATTGAGCACACTCATACTGTAATTGAGACAAGGATATAAAAGGCATTTATTACACTGTGTTGCGAGATTAATAATTAAAAATCCTTTTAGAGGAGCTCAGTATCTACTCATTATACTGATTGTGTATTTACTCTATAATGATCAGAGCAGTGGTTTTCAACCTTTTTCATACCAGGGCCCACTATTTATTCAGGAACCACGGACCACTATTTGATGATATTTTATCCCCACAGAGCCCAAAACTGAAGATTTCTTTTGCTTTTGTCCACAATTCCAGGCTGGATTTGGGAAACAAAACTGTCAGAAATGACCATTAATCTTCTACATTCTCTAGTTGTGTAGATGTGGGCTAATTCACATGATGAATATTTTAACTCTTGAGAGTATAAACATGAAACCAAATGGACCCACAAGGGTCCATTTGGTTTCATTTTTACGCTCTCAAAGAGTTACATCTGGTTAACCAACTTTCCATGATTTAGTCTGGGGACCACCTGGATTCGTCTCAGGGACCACTGGTGGTCCCCGGACCACCTGTTGAAAACTATAATAGAGTATAGAAAATTAAATATAAAATAACCAAAACACATATGCTACTAAAACATTGTTATGCCTCTTCTCAACAAGAATATTGCTCCTGATCATGTGATGGCCGGTACCTTGCATAGTTTCTGCCGCCATTGGTGTGTGAATGGGTGAATGTGAAGATGCACAACCTATGTAAAGCGTAAAGCACAATATAAATGCACCATTTACCAATATATCCTGCAGAAAATGCCTGACATCTATTTCTTAATTTGTTTTGACGTGGATGTACATCAAAGAATCTGCATAACTGGGTCAGGCTTGCGTTCCAAACCAACATTCTCAACATGCTTGAGTATGCTGAGCTGTGCTCGAAAGGTACCAGAGTAGTGTTGATAATTAGTACCTTCTCACCTCCCTGGAGTCTAGGCCTGGCCTATACTGAAAACCCTATAGACTCAGTGGCACACTCATTTTTTCAGGAAAATATTCAGGAAAGGGAAGCACGTATTGTAGGCTACTACAGCCTGTATAGTGCCTGTATGCAGGTAATGTTGTTGGGCTGGGAGGAGTAGGAGCCACCTGCCTATATCACTGGCAGTGACAGCACACAGAAACGTGTATGGAGGGGAATGAATTGGTAGCAAGGCTAGGGACTCTCCACTATCGAAAAATCCATGCAGACGTATTCAAGTCACCCATATGACTGACTTCACCATCAAATCAGCTTGGTAAACTGAATGGGAGTCCAAACAAACACCTGGTATCAGACCCCAAGCAGCACGTCATTGAGAGTCATCCCCCCAAAGAGACAGTGTTACGCTCAGCACTGGACAAACAAACATTTGATGGCAGGAAATGGGGAGAGAGGAGAGAGAGAGAGACCTTGCTGCCTGGACGCAACAACACATTAATATTGATTATTTGAAACACATACATTTGCTTGAAATGGATTTCTGGGATACGAAACACAAGGGTAATGCTATTCTGATAATGTGACAGCTATAACTACAATTGGAATGGACATTGACTTTTATTTTGCAGTGCATCGTTGATATAAACGCTGTTTTATTTGCCTAAACTTAATCTTTACTGCCGTCATTATTTTGATAACACAATCATGCTGTTCAATTTATGAAGACATTATCCTCAGTTACTGCATGCTGGTTCACTCTAAGGCCGACATTTTAAATCTCCATATATTGACTGTTTGACAGCCAATGTTCTCACACATTATTATGGTAAATACTTTCCAATTTGTATTAGCTGCGATTCAGCCCTTAGATATTAGCATCATAAGCGCTAGTCGCCTGAGATAGGCTACTTTCTAGCCATCCTAAGCCTAATGCTATGCTATTGTTGACATTGCAGCAACAGTGTCAACCTGATTTGCTTTCACTTTCTGTCGCCGACTGCCAACGTGGACTGGGTTAGGGGATGCAGGACTAATGGCTGACTTGTATGCGACATCACGTTTCCTGTCCAGTCTCGGGAGTTTGCCACCTTTGTTGACTCTCATGACGATCTTTATGTCACCTTGGAGATAATATATTTTCTTCACGGCATAACGCTGTCAACAGTCACTCATTTATGCATGCATGCCTATGGAAGAAAAGCACAGGAGAAGGATTACGTGTGCCAATCATAACTCCATTGTCAAAGGAGATAGGACTCGATAATGAGTTGTGTTGTACTCCACGACATTTATAAAATATTATTATTATTATTTGCTGTAAACATTATTTCTGGTATAAAAAAAATCTGTATTACTGTGTACTTCTCCCCAAAGGCATCATCGCTGGCTAAATCCTCACAACACCTCACATCTTATGAAGTCATACAGGCACACACATCACTATTGTACTGTATGTTTACCTTCTTGTCTTGATAGCTTTGTGAAATTGAGGCTCTTCCCTCAGCCCATGTCAACAAATAACAAATGCGCAGGAACCAGCTGAGTGAATCACTTAAATTATTACAACTTAGTGCTGTATATATTCCAATTTCCTTAACATTGTGGAAGTGGCTGCACGGTAAAGATGAAAGGAGAATGGAGCCGCACATTTAATTTGTTTTACCCATTTTTTTTAGTAAATGTTCTGTTTTATTTTATTTTCCTTCTATCAAATAATGACTCATTTATTTCCTCTCTGGTTAAATATATTTCCACTACAATTTCATTTAGAGTACTTAGAGCCCCAAAAATCTATCTAAAATCTAAAGGTAAAGATACATTCCAAATAACTGAGCACTTGGAAAAGAAACACATCACATTTTATGCTTTTTTTCTTTCTTTTTTTCTTTTTACAAAGCAATTAAAATGTGATACTTGACACAGTTCAGTGTATAGCCTGGTCTCACACCAAACATCAAACCACTGTTTTGAAGTAAGACAAATCTAAAAAAGAAAAATCTGCAGTGATATCTCATGAGAAAGTCCCGAAAATGTATTAAGCCGGAAATACAATGTGACTTCACAAAACAAACAATACCCAGACAGACGCACATGGGAGGGCAGACGTAGACAGATAGATATGATCTGTGAATGTGTTTGCTTCAGAGGGACAGAACACTTTAACTTCTGACTGATGACAGCTATAAATAAGCAAATGATTGTTATAGTTTTGACATGATTTGTTTTATAATAAATAAATGAATACACTGATGTAGAGCATAGCTGCAGCTTCAGTTTACTGAATAACCTATAGGAACGAACAGATTAGTCGACCATCACAACAGTCAGTCCCTCACTAATGTACATGATAAAATGACACTAGTTTGCTCTACTCAGTCTGTTTTTCACAGGAGGGCTGTGGGCAGTTCAGAAACCTGTCCTCCAGTGATATCATAGATAATAGATAGATAATAGATAGATAATAGATAGATAATAGAAAGCCTGGAGTTTCTATTTGGATTCCCCATCGACGATGTCACTGGAGGATGAGCTTCTGAACTGCCCACAGCCCTCCTGTGAGACACAGACTGAGCAGAAAAAAGGATTTTATCATGTACATTAGTGAGCATCTATTGTATGAAGATACGTTGAAAAGTCATGAAGTGGTCCTTTAAGATTTGTTGTTATCCAACTATTGACTTAGTTGGATAATTCAATTTGGTTTGTACTGACCATAATGGAACACAGTGTAAAAATAGGCTATTTTGTATTCTCACTGAGCTGTCATGGTTTACACATTAAATATTAATACATCAGACCTGTCTTTATCTTGTTCAAATTCCTAAAATGGGTATTTGCCATCATCACCTACCAGCTCAATATTCCCCCATCAAGGCACAGCAGCAGGTTAGCATGGTGTTGTTATCCTTCCAAAATTCAAAGGCTACTATCTCTTTGTTTTTCCTTTCAAATGAAGAAAACAATATGATTTGTCAAACTTTGTAAAGAGTGGGGTCTTAGTCCCACAAATGAATAACCTCATTAAATGGAACTGTAATATAGAGCTTTCCTGCTGTGATCTCAACATCAAAGCCCTTCAAAATGAGCAGAATGGGAACAGACAATAAGTTGATTGAAACAAACACAATGGCTACAGAGCAAAATGGATGCATCCAAGATAAGAAAAAGCAAAATAAAATATCAAAGCACTTGACTCCCATTGGAAAAGCACTGAGGCGAAAATGCAACACAGACAGAAGCATAGCATATCTGTTTGAAATGTGTTTACAAAGCCTGATCGGTCTGTTGACTTTTTTACACTTTTCAAACCAACCAGTAGGCCTACTGAACTATAGTTTATATAGTTATCAGTCCATCACACCTTGTGGCATCACACACCTGACATCACGTCCTCATGGGGAAGACTGGATCATCGACTACATTTGACCTCAAACCTTTAGATCTCCATATGGAGTCAGTTGACATGATATTTCTGACATGTCAGGAATATGAATGTCAACCAAGCCAGGCAGTTGCATGCGTATATATACATTATACATTATACTTACCCTCTATAACTAGTGTGTTCTTTAGTTCATATTTTATCTTGGCATTTTATGTGCCTGCCATAGACATCGCAGGAGATTTCCCCTGGAGCCCCCCTGTACCAAATTTGGTACAGGGGGGCTCCAGGGAAAATCTTGCCTGGGGCTCCAATTTGCTTAGAAACGTACGGAGCCCCTAATAGGACATGTATGAGTAAATTAAAATTATTTTTTTTCTCGTGCGCACGCAAAACTTTCTCGTGCGCAAACGCCACTGGTAGGCCTACTGGTATTATTATTTTAATGTTTTAAATATTTATTGTGTTCTTTTTGCAATGTTTGTGCATATAACACATGATATAAATGTTGAAATACATTCATAGTTAATAAAATTCAATAATAAAAAAGTACAGCTTCTGCACCAGGTCGGATTTGTTTTGATGCAGCACACCTCACCACAGCTAGGCTACTATGTTGTTGCCACCAGAGCCTTCAATATGCCGCGGGTTGTTATGTGGTTCATTTCAAACCCCTTTAGAGGGAAAAAACAAACAAACTGGGCAATCATGGATTAAAGGAACTGACCTGCCGCCTCAAACCCACGGCAAACTCTGACCCAGCAGCCAACAGTATACCTTCTGAAATGTCAGAGTGATGACAAGACGATGGTGATAGTGAAAGCAGCAGCACGTCATTAGCACGTTGCTGGACGCTTGTTTAATGTCACGGGAGTTCAAACAGTTCTCCACCAGAGGACCTCGGTGCACTGTGCTGACGCGTCAAATCAGGTGAAACGGGACGAAAGAAAGACTCGTTTTTGTGAGTACATGGTTGTGCAGTGCAAGGTCTCTTAAAGTTGTTTTTAGCTCATAATATGATGCACTAATGAAACGCATTAGCCATCAGGGCTGACTGTCCAGTTAGTTGTAGCATGTAAGGTAGCTACTTGGAGCTGTCTGTTCACTCATGTAAAATGAGGCCTGTAAAGCTGGAGATAAATGAACACAAAGGAGTTAATTATGTGTTTTGGAGAAACAGCAAGGTGTTTATTTGTGTCACTGTCAGCTAACATCAAGTCAGACGTTTTGTGTTGGAGGCTTGGAGCACCTCAACACAGTGGCAGAGTTCAGGTTCAGCCTCTACAGAGAGAGATGGAGACACGATCAGGTTTAGCAACATGATTATTTGTTTGCATGCATGCTGCCTTCCATGCTATGTGCTACTATGCCAAGTGAATGACAAGTGTTGAACTTGAGTCACTCACTTTGAGTGGTTTATGGAAATTAATACATGATGGTGTTATCTTTCTGTTAAAACCAAATAACTCTTAACATAAGAACATTGTTTATTAATTGTGCACACATCTTGCTAGTTAGATATTGCATGATAATATTGTGTTTGTTGGCTTTGTCTGTGGCATAATTGTCTTTATATTAACCATTTTCTAAAAGTTTATGAGTAAAATGGACGAGGATTCCATTTCTGGAACATGAAAGGGGTGGGACTCAGTGTTATAAATGAATGCTCAACTGATTTGGTTGTGTGTTGGTGAATGGTTGTGCATAAAGTAAGTAGCCGAGTTTTAGATATCATAGCAAATCAAGAGTTTTGCAGATTTGTCACTCAACATGTATAATGAGGCATAAAGAAGCAAAATGAGATTTTTTTTTTTTTTTTTGGATGAGTATTTTCTCACATACAATAAATATAATTTGACGTGTCTCTATCTGCTTCTGTCTCTTCTACCTGGCCATTCAATTTCTTAGAGTTACGCGCCTGGTTCTCTGCAGCCCTGGATGGTCAATATTAAGGTATGAAGATCATCTTAATTGGAACAAGACTGTTTGAAATGTACATCTTTCCCCCTAAACCAGGGGTTTTCAACCTTTTTCATCCCAGGGACCACCATTTATTCAGAATTTGAGCCATGGACCACCATTTGATGACATTTTAGCCCCACAGACCCCAAATCTAAATATTTATTTTGCTTTTGTCCACAATTCCAGGCTGGATTTGGGAAACAAAAAAAGCAAAGCATACATTCCAAAATGGCTAATTCAGATGATTTATATTTTAACTCTTGAGAGTGTAAAAATGTAACCAAATGGACCCGCAAGGGTCCATTTGGTTTCATTTTTACGTTCTCAAGAGTTATATCTGGTTAACCAACTTAACTGGGGACCACCTGGAACCCTCTCAAGGACCACTGGTGGTCCCCGGACCACCTGTTGAAAACCCCTGCCCTAAACTATACTGTTTGTACACCTTTCCCCCTAAACTATACAGTATCATCTTACAAGGAAAACCTGAGAGTAGTATTTTCCACTATTCTGAGAGGGGCAAAAATAGCCTCACCACGCATCACATTGTAATGTGCTGTCATCACTTGTAGATCATTACTGGACTTTATGGCACCCTTAGGACCACAGCACCCACTTTGAGAATCCCTGGTCTTGCATGAATCTTGACGTTACCACAAACCTGTGTCTTTAAGTCAGCATATCCTCCTGTATGGCCAACATTGACATTATTTTTTATAATGACCCCTGTTTGAACAACCTCCAATTTTCATTCTATTAGAACAGATGGAGGCTGTCCTGAGGTTAACGTTGGCGTTCTGGTACACTCCTCCATCTTGAGTCTACTCAGGGCTGTAATTTCCAGGTGAGATGACATCAGTTCAAACCAACAACTTGTTCCGGAGCCACGCTGCCGACATGTAGGTACAAATGACGTTTTATAATTGCACCCTACTGTATATTTCAGGTCAAAAGTTGCCTTATTGAATACATTTAGGCCTAGATTTTCGTAACCGCTAAACCCCTTATCCCTTAACTTTTTTGCCTTTTTAAACTATTTAGAAAAACATTTTTCAATAGTTCAAATGACCAGTCTACAAGCTCACAACATGTTAATAGATGTGTTAATACATTGAACTATTCCAAATTTTCAAAAGTAAAAAGGCAATAAGGGGTTTGGGGTAAGGGGTTTAGCATGTAACGAAAATTGAGCCCTTAAAGTGCAGGACCAGCCTTTATCTTATCAAAGCTGTAGTTGATAGATATGGGCTGTTTACCAATTACCATACATGCCTTCTTGAACGACCATTAAGTCCTCATTAATGACCAATCATGGCAAATGAAACCTTATTAGAGCTTCTTGTTATTTACTATAACTCAACTTAAGTTATAATGAGCACCTTTTCATGGACAAGTTATGAAAAAACAAGCTAGGTATGAAAACAAGCTAGTTCTCTGGTGTTGCCGGATGTGGCAATGCTGATGTTTTATTGTGGTTCATCCCATATAATTTCCACATGGCCCACTTATGACTAAGCCACTCCATGTAGATTAGCTTTTTTCAAATGGCTGAAATCTTTTTGTAAAATTAATCTAAATATAGGACACTCGTCTGGACTATTTGTAATGCACTGTATGCAGGCCTAAACCAGGGCTCTATGGCACGTCTACAGCTGGTCCAAAATTCTGCAGCGCGTCTCCTTACTGGAACCCACAAACGTGACCACATTGCACCTACAGTATCTTAGCCTCTCTTCACAGAAGAACAGAAACAACAATGTTTAAGGCCTCTTAATAATAGTGTCATTACTCAGTGCCTTAATTTGGTCCCTTGAAAAGGTTTTCTTGAAATCTATGTCCTTGTTTTGTCATTGTCTTGAGAGCTGCATTCCCCTTGCTTAGAGCAGCATTTCATTCTTTATTCTCCTGCCACATTTGTTTGTTCTGTGATTGTTTTTAAAATTATTATTATTATTATTTTCATCTGGCTCACTGGCACAGTATGATTCATTGACTGTGGGCGGAAGGATGGTGTCGTCTCTCCCCATCTCTCCAAACACCCTGACTTTTCCATATGTCATATGTCTCCTCCTCAATCTTTGAAATATATGAAGAAGACTTACTGTATATATTATGAAGTTCCTACGTATTATAGCTATGTCGGTCTCCTTTTTTTCACCACACATTGGGCACCTTTTTCCTAGTGTTGCACCCAGTGTTTTGGTTTTGCAAACTGGTCTGCCTCTAAAATGTGCCTATCCCATATGGACAAAAACTTTATATGCCAACTTTGAAAATGGCACCTTTCATAAAAGCCACTTTAGAAGAAAAATACCATGGATCTGTTTTGCACGTCATATCTATATATATATATATATATATATATATATATATATATATATATATATATATATATATATATATATATATATATATATATATACACACACACACACAGTAATTATTATTATTAACTACAAAATTTCACTTTACAAATAAATACTATGGATCTTATATGTTTTTTGAATGTCATATAATCAAATTATATGTTTTATCTCTGATTCACTTTACAAATAAATACTATGGATCTTATATCAACTTTATTCTCTTAAATGAAAGGTGGCACTTTCAAGAGTTCGCATATAATGTCTTTTCCATAGGTAGAAATACTTTCACCCCCTCCCTATCTACAGTAAGTATTGGATATTCATTTTGTATTCATCTTTAGGACCCCAAATCACACTTTAGAAAGCATATCTCAAACAGTGTTTTTAGACTACCTGTAAGGGGGCCAATTCTGACAGCAGTAACTGCCTATCACAAGTTCACCCCTCTCCCTATCTAACTACTGGACAGCACTGTCCACAGCATCTGTTTCTTATCACCCTGACGTTCCACACCCAAACTTGTCTCGGAAGCTAAGCAGGTTAGGGCCTGGTTAGTACTTGGATGGGCGACTGCATGAGACTACCATGTGCTGTAAACCTAAGCCTTTTTTATAAAGGCATTGGCCAAAGCCATCTGCTGTGTGCTTGAGCCGTACCGGCCACAGCTGCTGTTTTTGGACAGTATTAGGATGTTGATGTTAATTTTGTAAATTCCTCTATAGGGTCCCGAATCACATCATTGAAAGTGTCTATTTCAAACGCTGTTTTTTGTGACTGGGAGGTGGGGTCATTTTCTGGCGGCAGTAAGTTTCCTTTCCCACAAACTACGCAATACGAGGGATTAGGAATACACTTACTGAACATGTACACTTTTTCATATCTTAAAAAACAACAACAACCAAACATGAGACAGTGCAGTATTACACAAATTCACATGAGCTGATATCACTTGTCGTACACAACTACATCAGCTACAAATGCTGTTGATTATTACAGCTTCTGAAGTTCCGGTACTTAAGTTGGGGAACACACCTCATCTCCCATGGCGATTTCCAACCCATGTGTACCGATATGTCTAAACCCTTTCCTCTGCTGTTTTCCTCCTCTCTCTTTTGACACAAGAACAAACAGGGGGGATTCAATGGAGCCTGATGACTCCCCGCAGTGAGACAGCACCCTCGCGCTGCACTCTGAGTCTCAACAGCTGTTCCTTGTTCCTTGTTTTTAATGAAACAAACATTAAGCTTCCCAGCGGAGTGGGCTCTGTGTGATAGCTTTTGTTGTTGTTTTTGTTGTGTCTGTTCCAAGGCTCGATTGTAAGATTGATCCTGCTGACTCGACTTGACGTATGTGTCTCTTGGTATAACTTTTGTCTGAGTGACTGTGCATCTCCATGGTGGCGAATAGATATTCATGGACTGCACACAGGAAAGAATATATGCTGAAATTGCCTACCATCAAGAAAGGGAAACGTTGTCTCTAAAACGTCTGCATTGTAACTTTAAAGAGTACGAATATCTGAGTACGAATATCGACAATTCAATTCAAGTCACAACAAGTTGTTTCAAGACTTTTTACATGACTGCAGAACCTGAGCAAGCATTTTCATGACAGTGAAACAAAAAAAAACTGGAAGAAAGGCCAGGCAGACCCAGACTATAGGATGGGCAGGAAGCCTCTAGAATGGCTGGCAAAAGTAGAAGAGCTCGGCCCTGTACTATTCAGAGTTTTACTGGGGTTAAGGTGAGGTAAGCATTTGTAAATATATAAATAAACTTTAAATGTTTATTTATACATTTTTCATGGATTTTAGGATTCCTCTGAAATGTAATGGAATCCTCAATATTCTCTCTAACCAAGAAATAGGCCTGAAATATGTCAACAAGGGAAAGCAGGCAATTATCCCTGCTTCTCTACTCATCTATTTTCACTGTATCCTCTCCAACTTGCATTTAAAAAGGCTACAGACTCACAATCCAGTCCTTGCTAGTCCAAAAAGTGGATGTTACTGTACCTACCTGCCTTGGCTCCTCAGCCTTCTGTGAATTCAACTGTTTACCGGGTCTTGCCTCAGTTCTGTCTTGTGTTATTGATTGCAAGTTCTGTCTCCCTGTGCGGATTCATTTTGCCTGCTGATGTGTTGCCGGCTTGGACTACTTCCGTTTCTTTCATAGTGCACCCCTGCGTGTTTCCTCATCTTTTCTGTAAGCCTTACGTATTTCAGACACCTGCCTGTCACTAAAAATCTTGCACAGTCCGAATCTGAAATGTTAGGCTTGGCAAGTGAAAGGACAATTTCAAGTCCCAACAACAAAAGCAAAGCACATGCACAATTAAAAGAGGACAACAGAGTTTCTGGAATTCTTGTTGCCGCCAGCCAACAGGCATTTCCTGCCCTGTCCATGTGTGTCTGTGAACAGCTAATCTGAAGCCCAAACCTCTTCACCAAATTAACAATCGTGTTACATACAATACTATACTAATAACAGATCTTGATGGAACATCATCCAAATTGGTACACATTATCTATTGTGATGAAATGTAATACCGGTATGTTCCATCTGGATTGGGTAAGACACAATTCCAATGTTTGCCTGACACATTTTGAACAAAATTAAATCTAATCATGAATAAAAGTGTGGGTCATAGTCATTGATAAATTCAGATCCGATTTATTACTTTCCTCTTCTGATTTCACATTACATTTTATTTCAAATATAAACCTTTTCCTGACTTTTTTTTCATGAACAGGTCACCTTAAGCTGAGCAAATCATCACCACCATTCTCCTGTGGGATCAACGAATGAGACCTCCAGGTCACTGTGATCTGAGCGCCTGCATTCCCTCAGACCATCAGGTTAGTGTGAACTCGCCGCCAAATGAAAGTGGATGGGACTCCAGACAGCCTAATGATACACATTTTAGAGAAGTCTGACATTTTGACATTTTACAGAAGTCTGGCTTTTACCCTTTTTGTTCTGATGTCAATGTTGGAATGGAGTGGTAATTTGGCTGAACAGAATTCAAAGAATGGTCTCCGATAGATCCACTACCTAGGTGCCACTAGGTAGTTACTTTTATAGCATAAAACGAATAGCAGTTTTTACCCCACTATGCAGGCACGTAGCTGACCATTTGGTTGCCTTAATCATGGGATATTTGTGTTGTGTGTTTCCTCATGCAGAGCCGTGGAGAACATTGATTGATAGGGTTGCCTTAATTGGCACTTTTTGGAACATTTTGTTGCCCGCCTTGTTGTGTTGCCCTACTGTACCATCTTACTTTATTTAAAAAACCTTCCTGGCTGTGCACAGAATCCCGGTCAGCAGTGTGACCTCTTCTACGCTCACACTCAACTGCTTTCTCTCTCAGCTGCTCATGAAAGACTTGAGCTCAGATGGACTGACAGACTGACAGGGCGTGCGACCCCCTTAGTCTCCTTAAAAAGCTCTACTCCCCCCAGCCCACCCACCACCATAACCTTTCCCAGTGGTAATGAGCCTGTGCGCAGTGTGCACTGACTAGCATGACGATCCGCAGGTGGTTCCAGTTTGCTCCGTCTTTCCACAGCCTGGGTCACTGTGGAACGTGTGTGTGTGTTTGTGTCTGGGTGCCGCGTGTGCGTGTTGTTTGCAATTAATACTCAAATGTGTCTTGAACGTATGAAGCTGGGACCTTTTGTCTCAGTGTGAAGTATGGGGTGTTTTCACTTTGTGTTCCTGACGACAGCGCTGTTTTATTTTCAGATGCTTCCAAGATGACAGCAGTGTCGTCTGTCTGTCTGTCTTTCTGGGGGAACTGTGGCTCTGTGCATTGCCGTCGCTACATATATGCGCAATAGGCACTGTGAGGGCAACAAAAAGTGCCAAGCCGACCCTCAAAATAACAATTTTCTCTGTGCCTCCGCCAGCTAATAACAAATGGCTGCATCCTCACAAGCGTGAATCTACACAAGGAAACGCAGTACTCGTAGCTCACAAGCTACGAATTGCGCAACCATATGGTCAGTTACGTCATGGACAGACGAACACTGCTAGCATCACGTTGCAGTTGTGAAGGAAATAAAATGGCTTTTTTTGTAATCTTATATATTTTGTGCTTGGAAAAGCAAACCTGGCAACTCATGATGGTTTCAAATACCCATGCTGGGAAAGCATGAATCTGAACAAGCTGTGCGAGTGTGTTTTTTATTTTTTTGTATTGTGTTCCTTGTATAGAAGCAAACATGACTACTCACACTGTTTGTTTGTGTTTGTCTGTGGCAAACACATGTGCGTGTTTCAGAAATGTGTGAAATGCGATCGGGTGGGTAGTATTGGAATATGGACAGCTGCGGCAGAGGGTGGATATGGCTGAGTGGACGATGGTAGCTTTGAGTGCTAGCAGTGGCTAATCCAGTGGGTGGACACATCAAATCGATCCGCCGGCGCCCAAATCAGCAGAAAAACAATACAATTAAAATCTCAACAGATGACACTTGAGCAATGTCAGCACTTCAGCAGGCAAAAGAGCATTATCTGTGTGGTGGTTGGATTTGCATTGTATTATGAGACACGATGGGCGATTATAACATAACACAATATTGTGTTCACTCGACTGCGAGCTTGGCATATTATAACAAGTTTATGCGTCTATACGACCGTGAGTTTTTACTTATTTAACCATGGCAACATGACCACAGGCGTGAGCAATGAGCATGTATTCACTTGTTATATCAATAGATAGATAGATGTGGCAGACCCAAGGGCTGTGTGTGTGTGTGTGTGTGTGTGTGTGTGTGTGTGTGTGTGTGTGTGTGTGTGTGTGTGTGTGTGTGTGTGTGTGTGTGTGCGTGTGTGCGTGTGTGCGTGTGTGCGTGCGTGCGCGCCAGCCAGGGGCGGATCTAGGTATGGGGGGGCAATGCCCCCCTAAATACCCAGTCTGCCCCCCCCAAACACGATGCCATGCAAAACAACCCAAGATATTTCAAATTGCTTATATTTAAAATGATTTGAAACACTACTACTGTGTTTGTTGGCACAACTAAACCAACAGCATTTCATCATTGAAAACAGAAAACTCAGTGAGTCAGACCTTTAGCTTTATGCATGCTGCGTGTCTGTTGCGACCTCAACAACAATTGATGTTATTATTGATGCTTTACTTGACTAATAAATGTCCTGTAACCGAAAATGGTATGGGTGCGGCTTCATTCGCGCCACGGGCGATGCCCCTCCAACATGTTCTCTTGCCCCCCCCCAAAATGGGACAAGTTATATCCGCTCCTGGTGCGTGTGCGTGCACGCATGCACGTGTGTGCATTGGACCTATTGGCATATCGGACTTATCTCTTAACTCTGGGTGGAAAGAAACTTTCCCTGCACTGCAGTGAATCTCTCTCTGGCTGTCTGTCAGTGTCCGTTCCCTCCTGAACGCGGATGAAGAGATCAGTACATCACGCCTCAGCACCACCACCCCGACAGCATCGCTACGGCCTCCACACTTAATTAGCTGCCGCGGCAGCAGCAGCAGCAGCAGTGGGTCGCGGTGAACAGAAGACATTGATCAGGGAGAGTCTGCAGGGAGAGGAAACTTAGAGAGAGAGAGAGAGAGAGAGAGAGAGAGAGAATGCAACTGATCTCATCTGTCTTTTAATTTGACTGAATAGGGCTGTGTGTTGTTTGTGCTGTTCAGATTAGAAAGCAGCTTTTCCACTATCCTCCCCATGCGGACCACTATAGATCAGTGGTTTTCAACTAGTGGTCCAGGGACCACGAGTGGTCCTTGAGAGGGC
This sequence comes from Benthosema pterotum, assembly GCA_039105355.1. Classification (NCBI taxonomy): domain Eukaryota; kingdom Metazoa; phylum Chordata; class Actinopteri; order Myctophiformes; family Myctophidae; genus Benthosema; species Benthosema pterotum. Next base: position 27,863,863 of record CM076969.1, read on the forward strand.
TCAGGGTGGTCCTCAGGCTGATGGAAAGTTGGTTAACCAGATGTAACTCTTTGAGAGCGTAAAAATGAAACCAAATGGACCCTTGCGGGTCCATTTGGTTTCATTTTACACTCTCGAGTTAAAATATTCATCATCTGAATTAGCCCCAAGTCTGCACAACTAGAGAATGTACTGTAGAAGATGGTCATTTTGATCTGCTTTATTTTCTCCGAAATCCAGCCTGGAATTGTGTACAAAAATCAAAAGAAGTCTTAAGTTTTGGGGTCCGTGGGGCTAAAATATCATCAAATGGTGGTCTGTGGCTCAAATTCTGAATAAATAGTGGAGCTCTGGTATGAAAAAGGTTAGAAACCCCTGCTATAGAGAGAGAGGACGACGTAGAGAGACGAGGACAAAGAGAACCAGAAAAATGTGCAACTCGGCGCCGTGGACGAGTTGCAGAGCTATACATCTGTGTTTGATCACACTTCTATATACTATGGTAGAAGAACTTTGATGGAATATTGCATAAACAGTCACACAGCGTCGACCTTGACCTTTGACCACCCAAGTTCAACCCTCAGAGCCGAGTCCATGCCAAAGTGCCGGGGCCGTTATATGCCCGGCGTTAATCAAATTCCCCAGAGGCATTCCTGAGATATGGGAATGGAACGGGGACAGACGGACAGACAGACGGATCAGCCAGATGCCGCGGGTCACGGCTGTCCGTCGTGCAAAAAAAGTAGGCTAGAGTGTGCACGTGTGTGTGTGTGTCTGTGTGTGTGTGTGTGTGTATGTGTGTGAGGGGAGACAGAGAGAGTAACTGCACTGGGAAGAGAGACAGAGGGGCTGGAAAGGAGGAATAGAGAGGGAGTATGAGGGAAACCAGTGAAAGAAGAGAGGTGGCGGTCGTCGCAGATGTGTGCGATGGAGGTGAAACTGGAGAAGAGTTTGTAAACTTTCTCCCACCGGGGGAGTGGTGTGGACGCACGCTTCTGCAGCTGCAGCTCTGTGTGTGTGTTTGTGTGTGTGCGTGTCTGTCTGTGAGAGTGTGTGAACGTGCGTTTGTGTCTGAGCACTCGCACATGTGTTTGTGTTTACGGTCGCACATTAACCGTGCGCGCTGACGCCGCACAGATTTGTGTGTGTATGTGTGTGTGTGTTCCTTTGCATGCACTTATGTGTGAATAGTACGTACAGTGTAAGTTAAGGAGAAGCAGAACTAACTGATTTTAGATTGGAGTTACTTCTTTGTGGGGGGAGGAGGTTTGGGGTAGAGTCCCTTCCTCCCCTCTCACCAGTAAGACGCCCTCCCCTCCCCTCCCCTCCCAGGGCGTCCCACACCCTGTCCCCTCCCCTACATCCCTGAGTCCTGCCCCCCCTATAGCCCAGCCCAGGATCCTCCTCCAAGGTCCCACGTCTCTCTCACTTCTGTGAGTCCATTCAGTGTAGTCGGGTCCCTCTTTGAATGGAGAGTCTATAACGCTTTGCAGAGAGAGAGAGAGAGAGAGAGAGAGAGAGAGAGTCGAGTGTGTGTGTGTGCATGGTAGAGGACCGTCCTGCCCGTCCCGTCCCGAAAAATAAACATGAGAGCCCATCCGCGTCCATCAGCCTTCTGCCTCCTCCTATCCCTCGGCCTGGTCCTGTGGTCTGCCGTGGGCCACGTGCACGCAGGTACGTTCCCCTCACAGAGACGCTACTGTTCCTGCTGCTGCTGCTGACACACTGGCACTGACACGCTGGCACACACATGCACGCACATGCATGAACACACAGCCACTACATATCTACACCAGCGGATGCAAACACTTAACCACATGTCACACAGACACCATAGGTGTATAGGCGCTTGCATACTGTGTATGCTGTAGTATACTGTACAGTTTATGCAAACAACCACACATACACAACTAAATATAGTATAGCTGCTGAAGTTCAGCCACTGACACAGGTATGAATGCACAGTGAGGCACACTCACTCACGCCGCTGCATCCGCATACCTTTACAGTGTACATATGTACTCTCACTTGTAGAACACACACCAACAGCATCCTCTCTCTCTCTCTCTCTCTCTCTCTCTCTCTCTCTCTCTCTCTCTCTCTCTCTCTCTCTCTCTCTCTCTCTCTGTCATGGGAGCCACTATGCAGGGAGAGGGGATCAGGTCATGGTCCCTTTCTGGGGCATCCCTCATTGGGTATAAATCACAGCTACTGTATACTGCTGGCTGATGGGTTTTCCTTTCAAACATATACTGCATACATACACACTATGCACTTACAGTAGTGATTTCCACCAAGGACACATCATGCAGCTGTATGTGTGTGCGTGTGTGTCTGTGCACATGCATGCTCAAGTGTGCCTGTGTGCAACAAAGAAAAAAGAAAAGTAGACGCGTACTTGAATCCAGTGTCAGTCATGGTGTATGTAGTGAGGAATGTGTTGTCTGCTCTGCGGTGCGTCCTCCTCTCTCCACACTGCCTTCACTGCCTGCCTGTACGCTCCTCTGTTGGCGCTGTGCTGTGGTTTTGCCTGTGATGAATCTGTCTGTATGTGAACACAGACATGTCAGCAATGTGGAGGAGAGAAGACATCCAGGCTCTCACAGTCGTCCAGCTATACCGGTGTCATGTTGCTTGCAGTAGTAGTAGACCATTCTATTCCTGGGTGTGTGTGTGTAAGTGTGTGTGTGGCTGAAAAGCCCTCTCCATCTTTGAAGCCAAGGTAGAGCCGGGGGTCGTCAGGGTCCGGGAGTCAAAACGTGACTTGCTGCCAGGCCACATTAGCCAGAAGTATTGGATTAGCGATGGCAGTATATGGCCAGTATGGGGCAGTAGTGAGGTGGCGACGACAGCAGGGGGAGATAACGGAGGAGATATGAAAGCAATTAAAGGACCACTTCACCACTTTTCAATGTATCTTCATATAATAGGTGCTGGCTAATATATATCTCACGTCTCACGAGAGGGAAGTGGGCAGTTCAGAAACCCGCCTTCCATCATTGCATCATTGTTCGGCAGATTTCTTTTAAACAATATTTTTTTAATCAAATATTTATCTTTTTATTGTCATCAGAATGATGGCTTCCTTCTTCGCACTGCAACTTTTCAGGAATAGAAAGCCTGCAGTTTCTATTAGCTTGAGTCCCCAATCGATGATGCTCATGGAAGACTGGTTTCTGAACCTCCCGCAGCCCTCTTGTGAGACACAGGCCGAGTAGAAAAAATAGTGGTATATTATCATGTAGATTAGTGAGGAGTATATGAAGATACATTGAAAAGTGGTGAAGTAATCCTTTAAGGAGATGGGGAGTGTATGGAGAGAAGAGGATGTAGAGTATAGTCGAAAAAAGCGTCTGTTTTTTGCAGGTGCGTGTGCGTGTGTGCGTGCGTGCGATTAGACTCTAAACAGCAGATGTTTGCGGTTGCTGTCATTCGATTGAACAGTCAGTCTTCTCTCTGTACAATGTGTGAGTTCTGCTGCCTCTTCATTAGAGATCCTCATTGAATTCATTATGAGCCAATAATGCTCAACATACCAGCTAATGTTTATTCACATCATGGAGAGAGAGCGGGAGATGATGAGACTGAGCTCTCGAGTTGTGTTTGTTCTCTGAATTGCCGAAGCTTAAAGAGAGACGAGATTTGCATCCTAGACACGGATGGCATTTGAGCACCACTATAATCTTGTGCGGTTGGTTGTCGCTATGGGTAACAAGCCAAATAAATAATGTATCTGGGCTTGGTGTGTCAGTATGTCTGCAATTCACACTCCTTGTTCAGAAGGCCGGCAGGATGAGAGCCACCATGGACACAATGGGAACCACAACAAATGCTGTAGATGAATAAAGTCTGCATTTCTGAGCAAAATGTATGTTGTATGTTGTGTTAGAATCAGTGGAGTTAACCTGTGTACCTGTGTAAAGTTGTGACCAAGACACTTAACCCCTAATTGCTCCCGATGTGCTGGTCAGTACCTTGGATAAAGGTTCTATATAAATGCACCATTTACCATTTATATGGCATCATGGATCATATCACTGGCCCTCTGTTGCAGATTAAGCCCATACACTGTACTTGTATCCACCACTGGTTAGAATTGTGGTGGTGGACTGTTTGACCCTTGGCTCACCCTGGAGTTTAGACACATTGCTGCTTGTGCTTGGGAAGGAATGGAGATGTGACAGTTGGTGTACGTCCAAGAGAGACAAATCAAGCGTGTTTATAAAATGTGGAACAGAATGCATACAGCCCTTTTCTGTCTGGCTCTCTACAGGTTTATTTAGGTTCACTACGGCCAAATCGACAGTAATGGCACTATGGCACAAGGATTTATTCCACTGTTTAGACGTAAACAAGCCAATGAATGCATACGTTCATGTCATCACTCCCAGGTGTAAAACCTGTATGTCCCAAATGCCTTACTTTTCAAGAAATGGGGACCTGGAGTTGTCATTTAGGACCCCCACCCCATGATTTGTTGACAACAAAGTTCTGGACCGTCTGCAGGACGAAGCAAGTGTCTGGAGGGAGGGAGGTGCAGCTTCAAAGAGGGGGGAAAGGAGGGGGAAAAGGCAAAAATGTGTCTATTTTGATCTATGTGGCTAAACAGTTGCCTCCATTACCTTTTTGAAAAAAAAAAAAGATTTGTTGTGGATGGTTTGCACGCGACAGTGGCGATACGGCTCCTCCTGTAATATTTTAAATCAAATGCAGTACAGTACGCTGAAATCCCTCCTCTGAGGAGGTTACTGCAGTGTTCTTGATTTCCGTGAGTTGTTTGCGATGAAGTAAACAACATGTATCTGTCTCCAGAGGACAATACAGGATTATAGATTCAAGATGTAGAAAGGTGCAACGTTGGCGGTTCACACCGAACATAATTAGTCTGTGTATTCACACACATGTGGCTGGTCGCTCTTCCTGTTGGAGTTAATGCACAACAGAATTCACACACACACACATGCCTGCATGCATGTGCACGTGTGTGCGTGAGTGCATTGGTGCGTGCGGGTCAACAATGTTGTTTTTCTGCGCACAGCGGTTGTGTTCCAGATCGAACTGTTCAATTTCAAGACCGGCAATTGCACAGTGGCAAATAAATAAATAAGCAAACAAGCAAATAAATAAATAAATAAACAATACAAAAGAAAGTGGGACAGACAGTTGGCTTTATGATTTAAGAGTTGAGTGCCAACTCTGTGCCATGAGAGTCGAGTGCCAGCTCAGTGCTCAGGGCTCTTCTACAGCAATATAGCAATGGAAAGTTTAACCCTGCCAGTGTTAATGCCTGGTGATAAGCAGTGCACCGCACGCACGCACGCACGCACGCACACACACACACACACACACACACACACACACACACACAGTATATATATATATATATATATATATATATATATATATACTGTGGGAGCTGAACCGATTTAGCAACCTTTATTATTAGTACTGGGTTATGCAGTTGAAGACCACACGGCTCAGTCTCCTCAGGCGACCTCTCTATGGTAGAAACTAACTTCACCCTGTTCTCTGCCTGCCTGTCTGTCTGTCTGTCTGTCTGTCTGTCTGTCTGTCTGTGATCAGCGTGATCAGATCTCCTGGAAACACTGATGGTTTATTATTGAACAATCTCTTGGCGCCACACACACACACACACACACACACACACACACACACACACACACACACACACACACACACTGGCAAATACAACAAATCCTGGGATTGGATCAGATCCTGCCAGTCCTGTGTCTATCTTTTCTGACTGCCTCTCACTCATTTGCTGTGTGTGTGTGTGTGTGTGTGTGTGCGTGCGTGCGTGTGTGTGCGTGTGTGTGTGTGTGTGCGTGTGTGTGTGTGCGTGTGCGTGCGTGTGTGTGTGTTGCTCTGAAAGCCTCTCTGTGTGTATCTCTGTATCCTCACTAACACCGGCGCCACCAGTGACAAAATAAGCATCCTTCCCTTCACTTCTGAGAGATGCGTTCTCCCCGGTGGGTCACGTGCTTCACGTCTGTTTGATGTGTTCTCCTCCTGCCTGATGCGACGTTGCTTCTCACTGCCGCGCGAACGCGCAGAGGAAGAGATAATCAAAAGCCTCCTTGTTCTGAGACGCCTGTCCTTCCCTGGCAAAGGATCTTCTACCCACAATTCACAGTGTGAGGCTGTTCATACGTTTATCCATCTGTGACCAAAACAAACCAAAGTTAAATGTCTCCTTTTTTGGTAGCTTTTGTGTTGTTTTCTTCTTTTTTGGGTTGACGTATGGATAAAATGTCGACTGTTCCGTCGTGTGTTTTATATTTTGTCTCAACAGTCTTTAAAGGGGAACTCCACCCATTTCAACATTTTAATATGTCATATATTACCCTAGAGGTGCTGGATGGACATGATAAAAAAGTTCTCCCATTCTGTGTTCCCAAGAAATGGTGGTCTGAAGAAAACCACTAACATGGTGAAACATCTTGATGACATCATCAAGATGTATTTTCACCATGTTAATGGATTTCTTTAGACACTTCTTTTTTCTGAGAGTGTCCAAATGGAACCAAATGAACCCGTTAGGGTTCATTTGGTTGCATTTGTACACTCTCAGAAAAAATGTTGAAAATGGGTGGAATTCCCCTTTAAGAGATTATGTTTAAGCTGTTGTATGTGGTTGTTATTTGGGAGTTGAGGCTCAGGTAATTAATTGAAACCTTTATTTATTCTCACAGACACGAAGGTTGCCCTTATTTGCAGTGTCAGTGCTACATTGTATAACACAGTACAGTTCACGTCCATGCCGATGGTTAAACACAATGGAAGCATTCTCCTATTGTGTGATACCATTCTATATGGACCTGGTTCGGACCTATGGGATACAGTACTACTGTTGTCTGGCAGAAACATTGTATTGTCTGTCCAAAATGACAGTGTTTTAAGGAAATTGGTTTAATTAGTCACAAGCATACAGAATTCATTGGTTAATTGTTTCTAAACCCCTCTGACATAATCACTTCCAACCTGGTTGTCATTAAGGCAAAAATGTTCATAAGCCTTCAAGTTGTTTAAAAAAAACGAAAAAAATACCGGATCTAATGTCTTCTGAGCCTTCGCGTACCTTTGTGTTTCACTGGAACACAAATAAATACAAAACACGGCACTAATATATGGAAAACATTGCGAGAACAAATTTGGCCGGACGCTGGCAGGCAGTGAGACAGACAGGTTGGTATACATACAGACAGGCTCAACCAGGCAGGAAGACATCAGCAGCCCACACACAAACCTCATTTTATCACTGGCTGTAATGTATACACAAAGGACTTCTTGTACACAAACAGAAGGCCAGGCATTATCCTGAAGAGGGAGAAGGTCATAGGGCTCCTGCAGACACCCCCCCCCACTTCCCCCGTGTTGGTTTAACCTCATCAATGTCAATCACCCACAGATGGGTTCCAGTTCACAGCTATAGCATAGTGGTGATCTAGTCAGTGTACGTTGGCTAGAGCAGGGGATGTAACCTTTCCCAGTTGGGGGGGGCAGTAGAAACGCGCCACGGTCGATGAAGCCGCACCCATACCATTTTTGGTTACAGGGCTTTTATTAGGCAATTAAGCATCAATAATAACATCAATTGTTGTTGAAGTTGCAACAGACACACAGCATGCATTGCTAAAGGTCTGACTCAGAGAGTTTTCTGTTTTCAATGCTGAAATGCTGTTGGTTTAGTGGCGACACAACTGTAGTTAGTTAGTCGCAGTAGTAGTGTTTCAAATCATTTTAAATATAAGCACTTTAATTTAAAATATCTTGGGTTGTTTTGCATGCTATCGTGTTTGGTGGGGCAGACTGGGCATTTAGGGGGCCCCCATGCCCATGCCTAGATCCGCCCCTGGGCTAGAGTGGTTCTTCTGCAACAGGATGGAGAAGGTTCAAGGTTGCTTTCTTCTCGTTGTTATATATTTTCGTACGGGCCACAATCGCTCTCATCTTATCAGCTTCCATCAATCCCCTGTCAACGTTTGTTTTGTGAGCACCGCACCACTGCCCTATACCCGCATCATGCTTGGAGGTCTTTGAGGTTACCATAAAATCGAGGACGAGCCTGTTTGAGATGGCCGAATGATGAATGGTTTACACCCATGATTCTAGACACACTAACTGGCACGTTACCTTTTTTCCCAACATGCAATTTTGTGCAGTTCAAAGGACATTCTTACTCACTGCACCGCAGAAGTAGTTACAGTACAGTACACAGCACATGGGCAGGAAATGTTGTAGTCATATACACTGTATGCGTGCGCATTATCTTCTGGGAGCTGCCCAGTTCACCGGACACCCACAGATCTGTCCCTTTAGACTGCAGCGGTTAACGTTTTAAGTGACTTGCTCAAGGGTAAATCAACAGAAGCCTTTTGAGTGTGAGGTCCGACTGTGTCATCTATTCCCCTTAGTTAGATATTCCCAGCCGGTCCAACATGTTCGCGCCAGTGACCTTGGGGTCACAGCTTGCTGCTGCTGCCGGGAGTATAGAACAGTGTGACAACAAAAAAATGATGGGATGTCCTCAAGTACTAGGACTTTTTGCATTAATCCTGTACAATCTTTCTACATGTCTTTATTAAGTGCCGAGACTTTTTCCACTCACACATTATCATCAAGTATTATTGTTATATGAGGAGGAAAAAGTGTACAATATTTGTTAAAATGTTTTTATGTGGACACCCCCCACCAGTTCATTAAGTATACCTGGTTTGCCTAGTGGTTAGTGATGGGTGGAGACAGCTTTAGTTGTATGATAAAAGGGGAGGAGTTAGGGGAGGGGCAAATCATGTGATGTCACTATATTACTGTTTTTTTATTGGCACGTTTGACTGGAAAAGTTTCAGTAAATACAAAGGGAAGACATCATGGCACATGAAAAACACCCCAAGGGTTCTAATTAAGTAGTGTCACCTCTTAAACATGTACAAACAAAAATCACAGCACTCCATCTTTAATAGTGTGTTTGGTGTGTTTCTCATTTGTTTTGTTCTTTTGCCTCAAAATCTGGCGGGGCACCACAGTGAAACATCAACACCTGCAAAAGTACAAACGTGGAGTATAAACACTCCAAAGTCTGTGCTCTTCTTTGTTGTGTTGTGCTTTGGCCTAACATTCAACTCTGCTCTGACAAAAGCTGGTCACGTGCCTGTTCCTCTTCTTTGATATGGGGCTTCTGTGGAATTTAGTACCCCCCAAAAACCCCTAAACCCCCCAGAGAAATGTCTCACTCGCTGCAAAAAACTGCCAATTCTTCAATAAGCAGGAATTATGCATGAGCAGATGTCTGATACGAGCATCTGTGCTCCGCTTTTTTCCCTTCTTTGTCATATTTGGTTTTTCATGAAACATTCGGTATTATCTTATAAAGAGCGAACGTACACTTAGCAGTTATGTTGAGTCATTGCGATTTGTCTCTCCACTCTATCAGAAAGACCATACAGAGCCCTTACCGCATGACAAGATAATGGTGTGGAATGATTATGAATTCACCTCTGTGTGATTTCCCCTATAATGGGTTATCATTGATATCATTACCAATAGTTAATGATATCTGCTGGTTGTTTGCTGCATTCTTTCTATCACAAGACACAGGATAAGATTCCAGTCTTAGATCTTGGAAGGGGAAAATCACTTTGAACATATCACCCCTCCAAATGCTGTAGGCCTGTGGGTACAGTGGTACAGATGAGGTCTGTGTAATGTGTCACACTTTACTAGATCTTGATACTCCTCCCTGCCCTATAGTGATACTGTTCTAAAGATCATGTCTATGGGCTGCTTTTCGATAGGGGTGAGGACTGATTTTAATGACTGGCTTTTTTAATTTGAGATTTTGTACTAATACAGGAGGAATGCTTGAAGCTACTCAGGTTCCCCCAGAGTTAGTGTCAAAGTGTCGTTGAGCAAGACACTGAACCCCTAATTGCTGATGTGCTGGCTGTGCCTTCCATGGTTTCCACTGCAATCAGTGTAGAAATGTGTGTGTGTGTGTGTGTGTGAATGGGTGAATGTGATGCACAATCTAAGTAATCTATGCCTTGGCTGAAAGGCGCTATATAAATGTTCCATTCACTTTTATTATACCATATGTAAGACATGATTATTGTCAGACTTTGTTGGAACTCGTGCCTACCAGTCGGTTGTTTCTTACAGCTTTCCCAAGGTAATGTAGCGGCAGTGTGGAGTTTTGCATTTAAACAACACATTGCCCCAAATTACTAGCCTCTGCATCAAGCTTAATTTTCCAATTGACTCCTACAATGCTTACTGTGAACCTTTGCAAAGCAAACTCCTAATGCATGACAGATGCACGGGTGGATGAATGAATGAAATCAGGACCTCGACACAAGGGCTACTGTTGATGCTGCACCAAAAAAAGCTACTCTCTCCATCACTGGAAAAGCAGAGTGGCTCATGGGAAAATGTTTCCAGGACTGAGGATGATGACTCATCTGAGAGGTTTTCCACTCCAACATCTGGCCTTCTCCGGCTACCTCCATCGCTGACTAACACAACCAAAAACCGAGGCTTTAGGCGAGATATTGTCTTGTTTCCACTGACCTAATATAGACAAAAACTACAGCAGTGAGGCAAAATGACTGACTTTCTCTAAGTAACAAGATTATTAAGTGTTTTAAAGAATGCCCACTGTTTGAAGTGAATTTGGTATTTTTTTCTGATAAGGGAGCCACTTGCGGAAAAAATATTTCAGCAAGGCAGTAATCACCTTATCGAGGCTTAATCTTCTGGCAATGGAAAATAATGCACTGAAGAGGAATGGTTCTGGCCCAGCAAGCGGAACTGAACATTAAACATAATAACAAATCAATAACAAAGATTCAAATTGCTTGTGAACAGTTGTATTGGTCATCGGTAGGCCTATATAGCTATAGCTCTTAATTTGAACAAATCAGGGATGTGGTCCTACAGTATATTGTTTGACTCTGCACTCTAATACCTTACTAACTATATTTAGCTACAAGTGTAATTGTAGGCTACTTGGTGTTATTCCTCTGCGGTTTCAGCGTGTTTGGACGAATACAGACATGGGTTGTGTGGGTTTTTTGCAGGTTCCCAGTTCTTCAGGGAGTTGCCCACCAGTAATATAGTCTAGGGTTGTGGTGGTCGGCTTCCAGGTGTGACTATGTGGAACGAATGAGTGTGAAGCTTGGAGTTGCACTTAAAGAGCATCAGTCTAGTAGTCAGTATTCCCCTAGATTCCCCCTAAAAATACATTAATAAAGCTACAGTCAATGGGCCATATTGGTAGCTCTCATGTGAAATGAGTCATGTTGTTTAAAATAGAAGAGACTGGGCTCCAGTGAGAGGGGAGACTCCCCATGGGCCCTCAGGGATCGTGACTCATAAACACAAGGCCGGGGTGATGGCTAATCATGAGACGTCTCACTGCTAGCTAGTCTCATGTTCTGGAACAGTTCTGAGTCGCACCAAAGACTTGTCTTCTTCATTGATCCAGTAGACTCCAGCTTAAGCTTCTTGTCATCTGCTTTCTTTCTTTATTTTTTTTTTTGAAGGCCATCCTTGTTTTTTATCTTGTGCTGTTTGCAGTTATTATACATGACGTTATTGTCTTTATAGTATTTCTTTACTTTTTGAAGACAAAGTGGATACAGTGACGATATTCTGTTCATCAAAAAGTTGCATCTAAACAGTAAACACAGCAATGCATTATTGTACAATACTAGTATATACTGGCCCATTACATTACCCTTCATGCAGTTATTTGGAAGTTATTGAGTGGAAATCGCTTATTAATTGAATGGTCTCAAGGGGTCAAGGTTGGGGCTGGGGCCTGGTAGTGCAGTCATGGTCAGGAGGAATGGGGCCTGGTATTATAGTCAGGATTAGAAATGGGCTTGATAGTGCTGTCAGGGTCGGGAATGGGGCCTGACAGTGCAGTCGGGGGCAGGAATGGGGCCTGGTAGTGCAGTTAGGGGCAGGAATGGGGCCTGATAGTGCAGTCAGGGGTAGAATGGGGCCTGGTGGCGCAGTCAGGGCCAGGAATGGAGACTGGCAGTGCAGTCGAGGCAGCAAAGGGGCCTGGTAGTGCAGTCAGGGGCAGGAATGGGGCCTGGTAGTGTAGTCAGTGGCAGGAATGGGGCCTGGTAGTGTAGCCAGGGGCAGGAATGGGCCTGGTACTGTTGTCAGGGGCAGGAATGGGCCTGGTAGTGTAGTCAGGGGCAGGAATGGGCCTGGTAGTGTAGTCAGGGGCAGGAATGGGCCTGGTAGTGTAGTCAGGGGCAGGAATGGGCCTGGTAGTGTAGTCAGGGGCAGGAATGGGCCTGGTAGTGTAGTCAGGGGCAGGAATGGGCCTGGTAGTGTAGTCAGGGGCAGGAATGGGCCTGGTAGTGTAGTCAGGGGCAGGAATGGGCCTGGTAGTGTAGTCAGGGGCAGGAATGGGCCTGGTAGTGTAGTCAGGGGCAGGAATGGGCCTGGTAGTGTAGTCAGGGGCAGGAATGGGCCTGGTAGTGTAGTCAGGGGCAGGGCCTTGTCATGTTGCAGCAGCAGCAGTGAAACAGGCAGGATAAATATAACCATGCCAGGGAACCATGGCAAAAGTGGAGCCTCACAGAGAGACGATGACAGAGGGAGGGGCTTCAGGGTGGAGTCCTTTGCGTGCGTGCGTACGTGCGTGCGCGCACGTGTGTGTGTGTGTATGTGTGTCTGTGTCTACATGTCTGGCTCTGTAAATAGGTCTACGTATCGCACATTTTTTCGGTGTGAGAGGTGCAGACCTGTGTCGTCATCTCCCTGCTGCTCACAGAGTCTTAGAATAGCCAGGGGAAGTGATGTACCTCATGAAGTCGTGCTTGAACTGACTTATACTGAGTAAGGGTTCACCCTCCCTCAGAAAAAAAAAACCCACCACACACACACAGCTGTCCTAGCAGTCTGAGACGCACATACCCGTCTCGCCACTCCAGACAGTCCCTCCTGCCATCTGGCTTTTTCTTTCCTTTTTCTTAAATCTTTCACTGATGACATTTGTGAACTCTATCATGCAAGCTGGTGTAACATAGAGACAGCCATTTAGCCTGGATTGACTTTCCCCCTACTTTTGGTTCGAAAGTAGATCCATTAGATGCAGCCTTAACAGTGCAGGCGTATCAGGGCCAATAATTCTAGTACATTTGTAATTTGCCGGGTCTTCTCACCCAAATGGCCCATATCCATGTTTGGCCACAGTACATACACAGAACTACACACACATTGGAATGTCTGCCTGTTTTATTCAAGGAAGCGAGTGACAGAAGTAAAATATTTTAAAAGCATAATGCTATGTCAACAAAGAAGTGCAAAGAACCCAATACAAGAGAACCGTGAGTGTGAAGTTTTAACAATAGCAATAACTCTCCAAAGTAAACAAAAACATGGTGCCAAACCCCAAAAATGAAAGTTGACAGGACAGATCAAGAAAGAAGGAACTGCCCACATTTTTGCGGGGGACACGACAATTGAAAATTCTCCGGATTATGCCGGTGTTGGGTTGGGAATCAGCTCCCCAGAGAATCGTAGCGTTCATGGAATCGAGGCCAAATAGGATGTATAACCACGTATGCGGTGTTTGGATGCCAAAAATGTTGAGTGACATTCCAGAGTTCATCTTCAAGGCAAAGGCAAGGCTCATTTTATGTACGCGACCACAGAGAAGAGAATTGTGTATTGAAACCTATTGCTTATGACAGCTCAGCTTGTGTGGATGATGTCTGTCTGTCTGTCTGTCTGTCTGTCTGTCTGTCTGTCTGTCTGTCTGTCTGTCTGTCTGTCTGTCTGTCTGTCTGTCTGTCTGTCTGTCTGTCTGTCTGTCTGTCTGTCTGTCTGTCTGTCTGTCTGTCTGTCTGTCTGTCTGTCTATCCCAGCATAGCCAGACTGATATGCATAGATCTTACTCCGTAATCTATGTGTGGAACCTGCATTTCCATAAATAAATGCGGGTTCCACACAGAAAAAATGCCCTTATTTTCTATACTGCATGCTCAACTTCAGTGCACAATCTGCTTTGCAAGATTTGTTTGGTTTTCAGACTACAGTGCAAGTCTGGCTGTGCATGTTTATCCCATTCAGTGTGAATTGTGATATTATTATAATAAATAAATAAATAATATATTATTTGATATATTAAATTCATATATAGGCCAATCTGTAAACAAAGGAATGGCATATAGCACACAAATTATCCAAGAACTACCCCTGGAATTATACTGGTATATATATATATTTTACATTCTTGTTGTTTTTATTTTACTAATTTGTCCCCTAACAAGAGATGTTTCCACAAGAAAACAATTTTTACTAAACTGCATTCCAACACCAAAAATATGGCCCGCGTTAGGTTAAGAAAGCTCTGGAGAGTAGTTAATTTGTGTGATACATTAAGTTATGGCCCATAAATTGTAACGGTTGCATGGCAATGAGTTTTGAGGCAAAGAATGAAAGGGGGAAAAATGAACCCTGGGTTTTATGGCTCCCTGACTCCCATACACATCAGCATGAGTATACCAATATTAGGAAAATGTGCAAACCAACACTGTTCCTTTCTACTCCATCCCCCCATCTTTCTCTCTCTCACTTCACTTCATTGCTTTCACCTTCCCATGCATTCCTCGCTATGTCAATGTCAAAGGAATCAGATTATTCTCAACACCGATGCACAAAACAAGACTCAAGAGGTGTGTTCACAAAATGTTACTGTTCCACGCCAGGCAAAGCAGATCCAGAGACAGCACATTCTTGCTGAATGCTTAACCACTTAAACATAGTATACCTCGTGTGGCAGCCCCCTATGATTTCTCCTCTATACTATGGGTTTTCAACCGGTGGTCTGTGGACCCCTGGTGTGACCACACCAACGGTCCACAGACCACCGGTTGAAAACCCATAGCAGAGGTATTGCAGGTGGTCCCTTTCATTTATCAACTATGGCCACATATTCAGTTTAAAAGTGCTTTATTTATGAATGCCTCTTCATAAATAATGAAATCTAGCCTGCTGGCCCTACTGTATATACAAAAGCCATGTAGACCTCAATTCCTTTCCCATATCTTTGATTTGAGGCATGTGGGACAGTAGTGCTATTTCGGGACAGTCCTGTGAGATATGTGATAGTCCTGGTCAACCCACGGGACACAATAGTGGTAGTCCTCTGGTTGCTCTTAGTACAGAACGGTGGTCCCTGGGGAAAAAAGGTTGAAAATCTGCTCTATACCAGGCAAAACTAGCTGATATGGAGGCTCTTAATTAAAGTGTGACACATTTTGAATTTCGAACTTGTAGTATTTTCACTGGATGTTTGCCAATGACAAAGCCACGCCCAGGCTCACCTATTGGGAAGGTGGTTAACAGGTAGAGATATAGGCACACCCCCATCTACCACCCCATCTTGTGGGCGATGCGGGGCATCACAACATGACCAGAATAGGGATGCTAGAGTTAATTGATCATACTGTATGCACATTAAAGTGATGAAATGCATTTGTAATTAATAAATGCATTTTTTGTGGCTTTTGCCTTTTTGTAGAGGGACATATAGGCTGACAGGAAATGGGGAGAGAGATGGGCGTGTGTGTGTGTGTGTCATGCAGTAAAGGCTGTCAGGATCAGGAGTCGAACCCGCAGACACTGCCAGTGCTGGATTACCAGTCAGGGTGCCTGGACCGCTGAGCCATGGGCCAGGGCTGCGTTTGTGATTATTGATACTATTCAGGTTCCATCCATCAGTCTCACTCTTTCACTTTGTTTCTACCTTGTTTTTGCCACAACTCAATCATAATCTCTCAGACTTTCTCCTCCTAAGAAACGACTATAAACTACGGAAGACCAAGGAATAAATCTCCGCAAAAAGACAAAGTGTTCCTGTCAAAGCACTGATTTGATTTAGGTTTCATTATACTTGACTTGAGAGACAGAGAGGCTGCTGTGAAGAATTCCAACTTTGCTACATTGATTTATTTTTTTCTAAACAAAGCAATCAGCAGATTTTTGTCTTTGCTTTTTTTTCTTTTTCTTTAACTGACTCAGCATTTTTCTGATGTTTGATTCTTGGGCGTTGTAATGTTTGTTGATATTAATTTTGCTAGGTTCATCACCAGGGTAACTTGTCTAACACAACAGATGTTTGGTACTTAGTATTCTCTGGAGCTAGATGGAGAGAGAGGCAGAGTGAGAGAGAGGGGGGGAGAGGAGAAAAGTTTGTGGATTTTGTGCAGGTGATATGAATATGGTATAAATGTTATCAAAGTTTTCAAGATGTCTTAAGTTGGTTGAATGGATAAAAATGATGAATCCATTAATCGCTTCAAATGTTTTCAAAAATATTCTTGCGAGCAGTGTGTGGTTGTAAGTAGATGACATGGTGTGTTTGTTTACATGGCTGTCATGTCGGATAAGACACATCAAGCATCACAGATTGATTTGAGCAGGTGCTCTGAGCCTTTGATTTTAGAATGTTACGGTCACTGAATTCAGTGACTCTGTGGAGGGAAGCTGAATAATTAAGGATTACATAATAGGATTACATAATAAATAAGGATTAAGCCATCAGCATTATGGTGTGTGGACTGAATTCATAAACTTTTAATACAGGAATTTACTCCACTAAGATGCACTGTCATTCTGACTTCAACCAACTGGAATATCTGGTGTCCTTAAACTCACT